>LR738714.1:272566338-272584345 GCA_902687465.1 Secale cereale | reverse complement strand
CGTGGCGCTCGTCGTCGGGTCTGCCCGCACCATGCTCGCCGCGCCGCCCTGCTCCGGCCGCCCCCAGGCTCGCCGGGCCGCCGCTCCGTGCCGGCCGCACCCCCTCGCTGCGCCGCTCCGGCGTACTGCCTGGGTGGGCATCCTAACGGGGCTGGCGCCCACGCGCCCGTAGCCCGCGTGCCCGCTCCGCCCCACCAGGGCTCCCCTGGCCCTATGACGAATGGGCCCCACGGCCCCAGAACGTTGTAGTATAAAAAAGAATTTTAAAAAAAATAAAAAGATAATAATTAAAATATAATTCATTCATTAATTAATTAGTGAATTAATTAAGTTATTTAATCATGTTTAATTAATCTAATTAACTAGTTAGCTTAATTAAACTATAATTAGATTAGCTAAACTGTTAGTTAACTTTACACCAAATGACACGCGGGACCCACACGCGAGTTTGACCCAGTCAACTCCCTGTTGACTGCTGACGTCATGCTGACGTCATGATGATGTCAGCATGCACTGTTCTGGATAACGTTGATTTAAAATGATTAAATAAATTCTAAAAATGATTAAATCTTTTAAAAATTAATATAAAATAAACCGTAACTCGGATGAAAATACTTTATATATGAAAATTCCTCAAAATTTTGAGACGAATCCGAATACGCAGACCGTTCGTCAACCACACGTCCCTAGCATACTGAACCCGCAACTTTCCCCCTCCGTTTCATCCACCCGAAAACGCGAAACACCGGGAATACTTTCCCGGATGTTTCCCCCCTTCGCCAGTATCACCCGATACTGCGTTAGGGCACACCTAGCACCATTACATGTCATGTCATGCATCGTCATGCATCTGTTTGCATTGTATTCACTGTTTCTTCCCCCTCTTCTCTCCGGTAGACTACGAGACCGACGCTGCTGCTGCCCCGATCGACTACGATGTTGACGACCCCACCTTGGCTGCCGAGCTTCCAGGCAAGCCCCCCCCCCCCTTGATCAACCTGATATCGCCTATTCTTCTCTCTACTGCTTGCATTAGAGTAATGTAGCATGTTACTATTTTCGATACTCCTATTCTGCTGCATAGCTTGTCATTGTTGCTACAACTGTTGACACCTTTACCTGCAATCCTAATTGCTTAGTATATGATGCTAGTACTCCATTAGTGGCCCTACACCCTTGTCCGTCTGCCCTGCTATTCTATCGGGCCGTGATCACTTGGGTGTGATCACGGGTATATACTACATACACTTATACATGATACATGTTGTGACTAAAGTCGGGTCAGCTCGTTGAGTACCCGCGGTTGATTCACGAATTGGGGGCTGAAAGGACATACTTTCCCGACGGCCCTCTGTGTGGATCTTTGTGGCGGAGCGACAGGGCAGGTTGAGACACCTAGGAGACAGGTGGGCCTGGCCCTGGTCATTGTCCGCGGTTATTTCATAATAACACGCTTAATGAGTTTGGATATTTGATCTGAGTCTGGCCGTTGGCCTATACGCACTAACCAGCTACGTGGGAATAGTTATGGGTACTCGACGTCGTGGTATTAGCCGAAGCCTTCTTGACGTCAGCGACCTAGCGGCGCGCGCTGGATTGGACTGGAAAGCCTACTCTGGTATTAGGAAAGGCTAGGTCTGCTTACCGGCCGCTGAAAGCACATTTGCTCCCTGGGTGGTTTTGGTAATTAATGACAACATACTTTGTGGTTGGACTAATGCTTTTATCAAGTATGTTTCAGGAAACCCAATCACATTGGTATGGCAAGATGACTGAAGAAGTGGACCCCTCAAAATGCTAAGGCAAGCATTGGCAAAAGCTCAAGACTCTATTTTTGGTTTAGTGATCAAAGATCACATTGAGTCCATAGGAAAAGCCAATACTATTAAAAGGGGATGAGGTTGTGTTGATGATCTGGTTGCTCAAGTGCTTAGTGATATATCTCCTTCAGCTATCAGCACCTTTCACTTCTATACACACTCATAAGTAATCTCGGACAAACCGATTCTTCCAACTCAGTCCCACCGAGATGAACCACTTCAGCCATATTCCAAATCCTAGAAAAATCGGTCTTACCGATTTTGAGATCGGTCACACCGAAACTGAACTGCCAACCTTCTGTAACCATTTTACTTCATTTCGGAATAACCGAGTTTGCATTATCGGTCTCACCGAAATGGGCAAGCTTCTGTCTTGGCTCAAATCGGTCTCACCGATAATTCATTTTCGGTCTCACCGATTCTGGCATGTTCCTGTCTTTTCTCAAATCGGTCCAACCGAGTTTTCTTTCTCGGTCTCACCGAAAACTCCAACATTCATATCAGAAACACTTTCGGTCCCACCGAGATGGTATTTTCGGTCCCACCGAAAATCCCAACGTTCACTATATTTGAACTTTCGGTCTGACCGAGTTTTAACTTCGGTCTCACCGAGATTGGTCAAATGTGTGTGTAACGGTTGGATTTTGTGTGGAGGCTATATATACCCCTCCACCCCCTCTTCATTCGTGAGGAGAGCCATCAGAAAGTACCACCACTTCTACCATACACTTTCTGAGAAGTGAACCACCTACCCTTGTGTTGAGATCAAGCCATTCCATTCCTACCATATGAAACTTGATTTCTAGCCTTCCCAAGTTGCTTTCCACTCAAACCTTTCTTCCACCACAGCCATATCAGTGAGGAGAGTTGAGTTTTGGGGAGATTATCATTTGAAGCACAAGAGCAAGGAGTTCATCATCATCAACACCGTCTATTACCTTTTGGGGGGTGGTGCCTCCTAGATTGGTTAGGTGTCGCTTGGGAGCCTCCGTCTTTGAGATGTGGAGTTGAACCAAGAAGTTTGTAAGGGCAAGGAGATCGCCTACTTCGTGAAGATCTACCCCGAGTAAGGCTAGTCCTCCGTGGGCGTAGGCCATGATGGAATAGACAAGGTTGCTTCTTCGTGGACCCTTCGTGGGTGGAGCCCTCCGTGGACTCGCGCAGCCGTTACCCTTCGTGGGTTGAAGTCTCCATCAACGTGGATGTACGATAGCACCACCTATCGGAACCACGACAAAAATCTCCGTGTCACCAAACTGCGTTTGATCTTCTCCACCTCTCTTTACTATATATGCAATTTACTTTCCGCTGCCCATACTCTAGAATTGCATGTGTAGTGTGTTACTTGACTTGATCTTAATTGTAAAACTGCCTAAAACTTTGCACAATCAAAAGGCAGATTTTTTATATGGTCAAGTAGTCTAATCACCCCCCCTCTAGACATACTTCTTCGATCCTACAATTGGTATCAGAGCCTTGGTCTCCATTGCTTTGGTTTACACACCATTGGAGGAAGATGGACGTGTCTACGGATGGGAGTGTTAGCCATAGAGTGCCTGTTCTTGATGGAAGGTTTTATAACTCTTGGAGGTCTGAAATGCTTAGTATCTTTAAAATGTACAATTTGTGCAAATATGTTGAGACCCCCTATGTGCCTCCTGTTGATCCCTTGCACCCTACCATGGATGAAGAGCTTGATTTGCTTCGTAACCTTAGAACTGTGAATCTTATCATTAGAGGGTTACCTGATGACTTGCTTAATCTTGTTACAAACTTTGAGTGTGCCTATGCTATGTGGAAATTCTTGGAAGAACTTTATCCGGACTACTCTATGAGAGGTCTTGATGAAATTCTATACAAGACTATTGAAATTGTTAAGTTGCACCCCAATGATCCCAACTTTGATAAATGCTTCTTTGAGCTTCGTGATCTTATGAAAAAGAAGGGTGATCCCGGTCTTATCAATGTTATAATTAGAAATGCTCTTGCATTGCATTCCGAAGATTATTGTTCCATTGATCAAACTAATGCAGGTACTTATCAAATTGACCTAGGTGTTGATGATGAACAATCTATGGGTCAATATGATGATGAGCATGAGCATGATGATGATTACTCTGATTCGGACACCGAGCTAGACAAGGTCATGACGAGTCTCAATCTTATGGCAAATATGAGAGACTACATGTCCGGTGGAAAAGAGTGGATTCTTGATAGTGGATGCACCGATCACATGACCGGAGATAAAGACATGTTTCAAGAGCTTGCAAAGAACGATGGTCCACGCAAGTATGTGACTTTTGGAGACAACTCCAAGGGTAAGGTACTTGGCCTTGGTAAGGTGGCCATATCTCATGATAGCTCTATTCAAAATGTCATGCTTGTAGAATCTCTTGGATACAATTTACTTTCCGTGTCTATATTAGCTGACTTTGGATTCAATGTGCTATTCACCAAAGTAGATTGCCAAGTCTTTCGTCGTGATAATCAAAACATGGCTTTTACCGGTATTCGTAGAGGTGATCTATATATTGTTGATTTCACTAAGAAAGCCCAACCTAGAGCTTGTTTCATTGCTAAATCCTCTAAAGGTTGGTTGTGGCATAGAAGGCTAGGACATGTTGGTATGCGTAATCTAGACAAGCTAATCAAAGGTGATCATATTCTTGGTGTTAAAGATGTTTTCTTTGACAAAGATAGACTTTGTAGTGCTTGTCAAGCAGGAAAACAAGTTGGTGGAAGTCATCCCGTGAAAAACATCATGACCACAAGGAGACCGCTTGAGCTTCTTCATATGGATCTCTTCGGTCCCAATGCTTACAAAAGCCTCGGTGGTAACTCCTTTGGTCTAGTTATAGTTGATGATTATTCCAGATTTACGTGGGTATTTTTCCTTGATGATAAATCGCAGGTTCAGAGGATCTTCAAGACCTTTGCCAAAAAGGCCCAAAATCAATTTGAGGTGAAGATCAAGAAAGTTCGGAGTGACAATGGAATGGAGTTCAAGAACGCCAATGTAGACTCTTTTCTCGATGAGGAAGGAATTCTACATGAGTTCTCGGCTACGTACACTCCTCAACAAAATGGAGTTGTTGAGAGGAAGAACCGAACGCTCATAGAGATGGCAAGAACGATGCTTGATGAATACAAGACACCGAAACATTTTTGGGGAGAAGCGGTCGAGACAGCTTGTCATGCTATCAACAGGCTTTATCTTCATAAGCTTCTTGGCAAGACATCATACGAGCTCCTCACCGGTAACAAACCCCAAGTGGGATACTTTCGTGTCTTTGGTTCAAAATGCTATATCCTTGATAAGCATCGTCGGTCTAAATTTGCTCCTAAATCTCATGAAGGCTTTCTTCTTGGTTATGGATCAAACTCCCACACCTACCGTGTCTACAACAATTTCACCCGAAAGGTTGAAGAGACGGTAGATGTGAAGTTTGATGAATCTAATGGCTCGCAAGTAGAGCAAATGCCTATTGATGTAGGAGACAAGGACCCATCGGAAGCAATCCAAGATTTATCTATTGGAAAGATTCGTCCCATGGAAGTGAAGGAGAGTACCTCATCTACATATGTGGAGCCACCTACCTCACAGCGAGATGAACCTCAAGGCAACATGGAGGCCTCCACAAGTGGAACTCATCAAGATGAGGAAATGCAACAAGAAGATCCACCACAACCTCCTTCTCCACCACCTCAAGACAACACCAACAACAATGAAGAAGAAGAAGAGGAAGATGAAGATGATGAGGAAGCTGAGCCACAACGTCAACAAAAGCTATCCCGAGTCCGAGCAAGAGTCAAGAAAAATCATCCCGTGGAACAAATGATGAACGACATCAACTCCGGGAGAATTACTCGCTCTAAAACTCGCTTAGCTAACTTTTGTGAGCATTACTCATTTATCTCTAGTATTGAACCTATGAAGGTAGAAGAAGCACTTAAAGACCCGGATTGGGTGAACGCTATGCACGAAGAACTACACAACTTCGAGAGGAACAAGGTATGGACTTTGGTAGAGAAGCCCAACGATGATCAAAACATCATTGGAACCAAATGGGTGTTTCGGAACAAGCAAGATGAAGATGGACAAGTCATCCGCAACAAGGCTCGTCTCGTAGCTCAAGGTTACACACAAGTCGAAGGTATGGACTATGGTGAGACATATGCCCCCGTTGCTAGACTTGAGTCCATTCGCATTCTTCTTGCTTATGCCAATCATCATGATATTACTCTCTATCAAATGGATATCAAAAGTGCTTTCCTAAATGGTGAAATTGAGGAGGAAGTATTTGTGAAACAACCTCCCGGTTTTGTGAATTCCAAAAAGCCTAATCATGTTTACAAGTTGCATAAAGCTCTTTATGGTCTTAAACAAGCACCTAGAGCTTGGTACAAATGCTTAACTAGCTTTCTTCTTGAAAAAGGCTTTGAAATTGGAAAGATAGACTCAACGCTGTTCACAAAAAGGGTTAATGGTGAACTATTTGTGTGCCAAATATATGTTGATGATATTATCTTTGGTTCAACTAACCCCCATTTTAGCAAGAAGTTTGGACAGCTTATGTCGGAGAAGTATGAGATGTCCATGATGTGTGAACTCAAATTCTTCCTTGGGTTGCAAATCAAGCAATCTAAGGAGGGTAATTTTGTCTCACAAACAAAGTACACCAAGGATCTCTTCAAGAAGTTCAACATGCAAGAAAGCAAAGGTATGAGTACCCCCATGCCTACTAGTGGACATAATGACTTGACAAAAGATGGAGAACCCGTTGATCAAAGGGTTTACCGTTCTATGATTGGTTCTCTACTATATCTTTGTGCTTCTCGTCCTGACATAATGTTGAGTGTATGCATGTGTGCGCGATATCAAGCAGCCCCTAAAGAATGTCATCTTAAAGCTGTTAAAAGGATAGTGAGATACTTGATACACACACCAAACTTTGGCATTTGGTATCCTAAGAGAGCTTTTTTCGATCTTGTTGGCTATTCCGACTCGGACTATGCCGGTGACAAGGTTGATAGAAAGTCAACTTCGGGTACATGTCAATTCCTTGGTCGATCCCTTGTATCTTGGTCCTCCAAGAAACAAAATTCGGTATCATTATCCACTGCCGAAGCAGAATATATTGCCGCTGGTTCGTGTTGTGCTCAATTGCTATGGATGACACAAACGCTTAAAGATTATGGGATACATGTGAGACGTGTTCCCTTGCTTTGTGACAATGAGAGTGCAATCAAGATTGGACACAATCCCGTGCAACACTCTCGAACAAAGCATATTGAAGTTCGTCACCATTTTATTCGTGATCATATTGCCAAGGGTGATATTAATCTTAAGCATGTTCGTACTGACAAACAACTTGCTGATATCTTTACAAAACCTCTTGATGAGAAAGTGTTTTGTTGCTTGAGGAGTGAGTTGAACATCATTGATGCTTCAAACTTGGAGTGATAACTCCATTGATGCATGCAAGGCATGAGCCCTCTTGACTAATCCTTGATATTTCTCTTATGATGGTGATCATATGTCTTGGACACATTTGCCTCCTTGTATTGCATCTAACTCCTTGCAGGTACTTGGATGATCTACATTCCACAAGAGTACCACACACTCAAATCATGAGTAATCTTGTCATTAACCGAGTATCTAGCCCTTTGGGATGTTGAGTTCAAGGAACAAAATTCCACATATCCTTTTTGACACCTTATACATCTAGTATTTCTCTCTTGTCATCTTGGATATCCTCGAGTATTTCCTTGCTTGCCTAACCCATGTAGGAAGATGAACTACACAAGTAGAAATGGCGCTCCAACTTCACATTCAATGAGCACCTACATCAAGCTTACCTACATGAGCAAAGCATCAACAAGCCCAAGGTATGTTCTTCACATCTTTAAGAAGCTTTACTCACAGTCATGAGTACAAGCAGCTTCATAAGATGTGATCACATCAAATGCTTAATCGAAAAATGGCAACCCCATTTTGAGCTTAAACGATGAGTATGACCTATGATCAAATGTCCTCATTTGACTCCTAAGTCAATATACTCAAACATAGGTGACTTTGTCGCCGACCTTTATCTAGATGAAGTACATATGCTTTTGGAGTCTTTCTGTTTTTCTCTTATGTTCTCTCATTGAGTTTTTCTTAAAAAAAAAAAAACTTCATCTAGAAATCTTTTTTATTTCTTTTCTTATGTTTCTTTGTGAATATCCTTCTGGAAATCTTTTTATGGCTCTGATCAATTCCTTGAAAATCTTTTACAAATTCATTGCAAATCCTTTGAAACATCCCTCGCAGAGTGAGCTGGATTATTTCTGTGTTTCCTTGGAATTATCTTCCAGGACATCAACTTCTGCAGCTCCACTCAGACTTAAATCTTAAAGAGGGAGAGGACTCAAATTTATATTGTTTCTCTGAATGTTCTTATCTGCCCTTGTTGTGATTCTTAAGGATCCCACTTCTTTCTTTCTCTCTCTCTTTCCATCTTTCCTGTCCTACCTAGTTTGCTGTCCTTTTCGGCACTTGATGTCCAAGGGGGAGAGGACTTAGGGGGAGTAGGGGGAGTAGGGGAGAAGAGAAGACTTAGGGGAAGAAGAAAATCAATCTTATCTTAAGGGGGAGAGAATCACATCAAAGCTTTGTTGTGTTTTACTTTGGACATTACAATTGGCATCATTCTTTTGATTTTGCTTTTTCCATCACACCCCTTGTTCACAATTGGTATCTTATGGAAAGCAAAATCTCTCAGAACTCATTGAAAATCTTTTAGTTTCGGAGACATGTTTGCTGATTCAAGCCTGTGCTCAATATGAGACACTCTTTATACATGATCTCCCTGGCTTGGTACTCTTGATGTTCTTGCAATTGGTTGAAGGAATACTCTTGTGTTATCTAACCTTGTTTTCCCAAGTTTATCCCTTCAGGTACAAGTGCCAAGGAACCTCAAGGTAAGTATATGCATCTTGCAGAGTGTGCATGATGGTGACTTGCTTGTAAATACTTGTTTGCAAGAAATCACCATGCACATATGCATTATCAATCACTTTCTTTTCTTCTGCTCTGATGCATATAGCCAAGCTGCATGTAGCACATCTTGCTTATCTCTCTTGTGTGCTTGTGGTAGTCCAAAACCATAATCTATGAAAATCTTGCACACTTGTAGGGGGAGCCTGTGTACTACATGCTTGTCAAAGCTTTCATGATAATTCTGTCTTTCTTTCAATAAGCTTTGATGTCTTGTTTAGTATAATGTCAGTGTGTTGCCATCAATTACCAAAAAGGGGGAGATTGAAAGCACATTTGCTCCCTGGGTGGTTTTGGTAATTAATGACAACATACTTTGTGGTTGGACTAATGCTTTTATCAAGTATGTTTCAGGAAACCCAATCACATTGGTATGGCAAGATGACTGAAGAAGTGGACCCCTCAAAATGCTAAGGCAAGCATTGGCAAAAGCTCAAGACTCTATTTTTGGTTTAGTGATCAAAGATCACATTGAGTCCATAGGAAAAGCCAATACTATTAAAAGGGGATGAGGTTGTGTTGATGATCTGGTTGCTCAAGTGCTTAGTGATATATCTCCTTCAGCTATCAGCACCTTTCACTTCTATACACACTCATAAGTAATCTCGGACAAACCGATTCTTCCAACTCAGTCCCACCGAGATGAACCACTTCAGCCATATTCCAAATCCTAGAAAAATCGGTCTTACCGATTTTGAGATCGGTCACACCGAAACTGAACTGCCAACCTTCTGTAACCATTTTACTTCATTTCGGAATAACCGAGTTTGCATTATCGGTCTCACCGAAATGGGCAAGCTTCTGTCTTGGCTCAAATCGGTCTCACCGATAATTCATTTTCGGTCTCACCGATTCTGGCATGTTCCTGTCTTTTCTCAAATCGGTCCAACCGAGTTTTCTTTCTCGATCTCACCGAAAACTCCAACATTCATATCAGAAACACTTTCGGTCCCACCGAGATGGTATTTTCGGTCCCACCGAAAATCCCAACGTTCACTATATTTGAACTTTCGGTCTGACCGAGTTTTAACTTCGGTCTCACCGAGATTGGTCAAATGTGTGTGTAACGGTTGGATTTTGTGTGGAGGCTATATATACCCCTCCACCCCCTCTTCATTCGTGAGGAGAGCCATCAGAAAGTACCACCACTTCTACCATACACTTTCTGAGAAGTGAACCACCTACCCTTGTGTTGAGATCAAGCCGTTCCATTCCTACCATATGAAACTTGATTTCTAGCCTTCCCAAGTTGCTTTCCACTCAAACCTTTCTTCCACCACAGCCATATCAGTGAGGAGAGTTGAGTTTTGGGGAGATTATCATTTGAAGCACAAGAGCAAGGAGTTCATCATCATCAACACCGTCTATTACCTTTTGGGGGGTGGTGCCTCCTAGATTGGTTAGGTGTCGCTTGGGAGCCTCCGTCTTTGAGATGTGGAGTTGAACCAAGAAGTTTGTAAGGGCAAGGAGATCGCCTACTTCGTGAAGATCTACCCCGAGTAAGGCTAGTCCTCCGTGGGCGTAGGCCATGATGGAATAGACAAGGTTGCTTCTTCGTGGACCCTTCGTGGGTGGAGCCCTCCGTGGACTCGCGCAGCCGTTACCCTCCGTGGGTTGAAGTCTCCATCAACGTGGATGTACGATAGCACCACCTATCGGAACCACGACAAAAATCTCCGTGTCACCAAACTGCGTTTGATCTTCTCCACCTCTCTTTACTATATATGCAATTTACTTTCCGCTGCCCATACTCTAGAATTGCATGTGTAGTGTGTTACTTGACTTGATCTTAATTGTAAAACTGCCTAAAACTTTGCACAATCAAAAGGCAGATTTTTTATATGGTCAAGTAGTCTAATCACCCCTCCTCTAGACATACTTCTTCGATCCTACAGCCGCGTACGCAACGTGCAGGTGTGCGTTGGGCGATGGGCCCGGACCCCTGCGCGCCTAGGACTTAGACCGGCGTGCTGACCTCTCTGTTGTGCTTAGGTAGGGCTGTGACGTGTTGATCTTCCGAGGCCGGGCATGACCCTGGAAAGTGTGTCCGGCCAAATGGGATCAAGCGTGCTGGGTTATGTGGTGCACCCCTGCAGGGAAGTTAATCTATTCGAATAGCTGTGTCCCTCGGTAAAAGGATGACCCGGAGTTGTATTCCGACCTCATGACAACTAGAACCGGACACTTGATAAAATACACCCAGATGAGTTCCAGATATAACTCGGTGGTTGCTCTCTCACAGGGTGATGTGCGGGAGGATCGCCGAGTAGGGTTATGCTATTAGATGTTACTTGGTGAACTTACCATCTATTCTCTTCTACTGCTGCAAGATGGAGGCTGCCAGAAGTGTAGTCTTCGTTTGGATTTGCTATCCCCCTCTTATTCTGGCTTGCTGCAGCTCAGTCCACCGATACTACCCATATCATTGTTGCCTTGCATATGTAGTATAGATCCTTGCTTGCGAGTACTTTGGATGAGTACTCACGGTTGCTTTGCTCCCCCTTTTCCCCCTTCTGTTCGTTCTTCTCGGATGATGCAACCAGATGGTGGAGCCTAGGAGCCAGACGCCACCTACGACGACTCCTACTACACCGGAGGCGCCTACTACTACGTGCAGTCTGCCGATGACAACCAGGAGTAGTTTAGGAGGATCCCAGGCAGGAGGCCTGCTCCTCTTTCGATCTGTATCCCAGTTTGTGCTAGCCATCTTATGGCACCTTGTTTAACTTTATGTCTGTACTCGGATATTTGTTGCTTCCGCTGACTTGTCTATGATCGAGCACTTGTATTCGAGCCCTCGAGGCCCCTGGCTTGTAATATGAAGCTTGTATGACTTATTTTACTTTTAGAGTTGTGTTGTGATATCTACCAGTGAGTCCCTGATCTTGGCCGTACACATTTGCGTGCATGATTAGTGTACGGACAAATCGGGGGCGTCACAAGTTGGTATCAGAGCCGACTGCCTGTAGGAATCCCCCTTCCACACTCCTTGGCCGAAGTCGAGTCTAGACATTGCAAAACATTTACTAACATGGTTGTGTGGCTTACGGGCCCACGTCGCCATTTGGGTGGTACTAGATTCTTTTACTCCTCGATCTTTACTCCGGGATTCTCAACACTCTCCTATTTCGGGTAAAACGATTTTTACTAACTCTAACATTAGGATCCCCGAGACCCCTCACCCCAAAGTTGGATAAGTCGTAGTTATTGCTTAGAATAGTATTTTGCATAATCCCCACACTGTCATTTGACTCCTTTGAAACATCTTTGTTTTCAGATGGAACCCATGAGGCAGGTCGTGCGCCACACGCAGGCCCTTGGTGCCTCAGGATCACCTGCTGTGCTAGCTGGGATGATGACCTATCTGGGTTATCGCTGGCACCATGAGTATACCGTGTACGAGTAGTACCAGGACTTTAACCAGGAGTAGTATCGTGCCACTGTCCGCCTCTACTCCCGTGCAGATAAGTCCTCTACTGTGCTGCACACCGCTCATGGTGTTGGAGTGATCATCGATATGGCAGTTCACGATGCTGCTTACGCTGCTCTGACACGCCTTCGTGGAGAGTATCGGGCGTTGGACACTTCCCCTTTCAGGCACGTTGCTATCTCCTCCGACGATGGAGCGGAGGGATACTACACTGTTGCCTACTCCACTGTCACCCGAGAGCCCTTCCATCATCAGAACCTTGTTCTACATGCTGATGGGCTGGATCAAGCTAACCGAGCTCTTCGCCACGAGTTGTACACCACCCGTCGGCACCTGTATCGCGCCTTGACGCTGTTGCACCCCTTTGTCCTATCTAGACAGCTGCCGCCTACTGTGATCTACCCAGCTAGGACCGTGATGCCTCCTGGTGTCGGTTGGCCAGATGTGGGAGGCGACACTCCCGCACTTGGTCCTCTGTTGCCACGTGGATGTCGGTTTCTGCACCAGAGTATCCATGACCCTTAGGTTGATGACGTGGAGGACTTTTTGTTGCAGCACTGCCAGCTGTCAGACTACCTCTACCTCCACAGTTCCGCTTGGGACTGATGTAGTCTTACTTATTAGTACTAGATGCATTCGTCGCGAGCCTGTGTGCCGCCTATGATGTCCTTAGTTTATGTACTGAACTCCGTGTACTGAACTCTATGCATGCACCCCTTTTGTAATATATGCCGACTACTATGTGGTATTTTACGTGCTCCTTTCATTATGCAGGTTTCATTCATGAATGATTCTTGTGTTTGCAAATTTCTCAATGCTGAACTACCCATGTTATATATTAGCAGGATGGTTAGACCAGCTGGCCGTGGTCGTGGTGGCAACGCCCCACCACCGCCCGAATACATGGCCGGTATGATCCAACAGTTTGAG
Source organism: Secale cereale (assembly GCA_902687465.1). Taxonomy (NCBI): domain Eukaryota; kingdom Viridiplantae; phylum Streptophyta; class Magnoliopsida; order Poales; family Poaceae; genus Secale; species Secale cereale. Next base: position 272,571,126 of record LR738714.1, on the reverse strand, counting down.
CTGAACCGCCAGTTCATGGAGACTGTCATGGCTCAGTTCCCTCGCCCCAACATGGATCAGTAGCATGGCGCAATAACAGTGAATGACTTTGCTCACCTCAACCCATCTGTCTACCGCAACTCAACTCAGCCTCTTGACGATGATGACTGGCTTCATGACATTTCCTTTGAACTGGAGTCTGCTGGAGTTGCCGCTACCAACTATGTCACCTTTGCGGCATACTATCTGAAGGGTCCTGCTGCTCAATGGTGGGACAGCCACAGGCGTACACTGCCTGCTGGAACAATCATCACTTGGCCGGAATTCCAAGCTGCCTTTTGTGCCCGCTTCATTCCTCACGGAATCATGGATAGGAAGAAGCGTGAGTTCCGCGACCTCACCCAGGGCAACAAGACTGTGGATGCTTATCAGCGGGAGTTTCTGGACTTATCCCGCTATGCTGAAGAAGACATTGCCACTGATGCTCGTAGACAGGAAAAGTTCCGTGACGGACTTCAAGCTGACATCAAGCATGCACTTCTTGTGCATGACTTTGGAGATTCCGCCACCTTGGTAAACAAAGCAATCCAGGTTGAAACTGGTCTGCAGGAACACCAGAGCACTCTCAGGCGCAATCGTGAACCAGGCTCATCCTCGGGCCCTCCCTCACAGAAGCGTAGAGTCTGGATCCCCAACAGTGTGTACCGTCCAGCTGCACCTGCTCCAAGGCAGTCCTATTCTGCACCTCGTCTGCCTCCACCACCTAGGCAGCCAAGACTACCAGTTGCACCACTCCCAGCTCTTGCTTCTGCTCCCAATGATGGTCTGTGCTTCAGGTGTGGCCATCCAGGTCACCGCGCTAAGGATTGCACTCAGAACAAGAATCAACTGGCACTTTCGACAACTGGCCGTGGAGACAATCAGTCCCGCAACAACAATGCCATGTCTTATGGCCGTGTTCATGCCAACCACGTTGATCTCAATGAAGCTCAAGACCAACCTGCTACTGTGATGGGTACACTCCTTGTAAATTCATTACCTGGATCCGTTTTATTTGATTCAGGAGCATCGCATTCATTCATGTCATAAGATTTTGCATATAAGCACGACATTAGATGTGAAGAGATGAACACTTCGGTAGTGGTAAAAAACCCTGCCGGCCAATGTCAAACCTCTATGGGTTGTCACGACGTTCCCGTTGAAATCGGAGGGTTGGAGTTCTATGCCTCTCCCATTATCTTGAAGTCGTCCAACATCGACCTCATTCTGGGAATGGATTGGCTAAAAGCCCATACTGCTTCTATAGTTTGCGCCACCAAGACAGTCCACCTGTTACACCCTTCCAATGAGATAGTAAGCTATCAAGCTTGTCTGGTTCAAAATGCTGAAGCATGACTTTATGCATTGAATGCATTGAACGCTTCACCACTCGAGGGCATCAAAAACATTCCCATCGTACACGAGTTCCAGGACGTATTTCTAGAGGAACTTCCAGGGATTCCCCCTGCTAGAGCTGTCGAGTTTATCATCGACTTGAAACCAGGCACCATTCCTATAGCCAAACGACCCTACAAGATGCCGCCTCATGAACTCACTGAGCTTAAGGAGGAAATCTACAAATCTCTTGCTAGTGGTTTCATTCGCCCGAGTTGCTCTCCTTGGGGAGCACCTTCCCTCTTTGTCAGGAAGAAGGATGGGACAAACCGATTGGTCCAAGATTACCGTCCTATCAACCAAGCAACTATTCAGAACAAATATCCGCTTCCTCGGATCAATGATCTGTATGATCAACTGGCTGGTTCATCAGTGTTCTCTAAACTCGACTTGAGGTTGGGTTACCACCAGATCCGTGTTCGTGAAGAGGATATTCGAAAGACGGCCTTCGTGACTAGATATGGTTCATTCGAGTACACTGTCATGTCATTCGGCTTGATCAATGCTCCAGCTACATTCTCTCGCCTGATGAATTACATACTCATGGAATACCTCGATAAATTCGTCGTGGTATATCTGGATGATATCCTTGTATTTTCCAAGAATAAGGAAGAACATACTGAACATCTTCGCCTTGTACTGGAAAAGCTTCGAGAGCATCAACTTTATGCTAAGTTTTCCAAGTGCGAGTTCTGGCTTCCTGAAGTAACCTACCTTGGGCATGTCATCTCCAAGGATGGTATTGCCGTCAACCCAGAACGAGTTTAGGCCATTCTCGATTGGACTCCTCCGAAGAATGTCAAGCAAGTCAGAAGTTTTCTCGGTCTTGCCAGCTATTGCCGTCGATTCGTCGAGAACTTCTCCAAGACCGCCAAACCTCTAACTGGTTTACTTCACAAAGGCGTTAAGTTCGAGTGGACAGACAAATGCTAGGAAAGTTTTCAGGCGCTCAAGGACAAGCTGACTTCTGCTCCAGTGCTTGCTCCACCTGATACTAAGAAGGACTTCGTCATTTACTGCGACGCTTCTCGTCAAGGATTAGGCTGTGTCCTAATGCAAGAGAGCAAAGTAATTGCTTATGCCTCTCGTCAATTGCGTCCTCATGAAGAGAACTACCCACTTCACGACCTTGAGCTTGCTGCTGTCATATATGCTCTAAAACAGTGGCGACATTACCTTCTTAGTAATCGTTGCGAGATATTCACCGACCACCAAAGTCTGAACTACTTGTTTACTCAACCAGACCTGAACCTCCGTCAGCAGAGATGGATGGAGACCGTAGCAGATTTTGACTTGGGCATTTCCTATACCCCGGGCAAGGCTAATGTGATGAGTGATGCCTTAAGCCGCAAGTCATATTGCAACCACCTCCAGGTTCACAAGGTTCAGCCCTCGCTTGTTGAAGAATTCAGAAAGATGAACCTCCATATTGTTCCTCCTGGGGCACTCGCTCCCCCTCCCTTAGAGTCACGCCAGATGAATCTCCGTGTTGTTCATCAGGGTTCTCTAAATACCCTGGCTGTCGAACCAGATCTTGTGGACGGTATCAAGACTATTCAACTTTATGACTCTGAAGTCGAGAAGATTAAACGCTATCTCAAAAAGGGAAAGCCCTCATTTTTCACTATTGTCGGTGATGGAGCCTTATACTTCAAAGGCCGCTTAGTGGTACCATGTTCGAAGAAAAACCTGGATATGACTCCAAAGGTTATGAAAGAAGCTCATGATACGCCTCTGTCTATTCATCCTGGTAGTACCAAGATGCACCAAGACATTCGTCAGAGATTCTGGTGGTCTAATATGAAGCAAGACATTGCTCATTATGTTGCTGAGTGTGACGTTTGTCGTCGTATCAAAGCCGAACATCAAAGGTCTGCTGGAATTTTACAACCTATCTCTATTCCTGAATGGAAATGGGACCATGTTGAAATGGACTTCATCACTGGATTTCCCAAATCACAAAGAGGTAATGATGCAATTCTTGTCATCATTGACCGGCTTTCTAAAGTTGCACATTTTCTGGCTGTCAAAGAAATGATTCCTGCTAGTCAGCTGGCAACTCTCTACATGTCCAGAATTGTTTCACTTCACGGTATTCCACTGGTTATCAGTTCAGACCGTGGCAGTTTATTCACTTCAAGATTCTGGGCAAGTTTCCAAGAAGCTATGGGAACACATCTGTCATTCAGTACTGCCTTTCATCCTCAGTCGCAAGGGCAAGTTGAACGCGTCAACCAAGTTCTCGAAGACATGCTTCGAGCCTGTGTAATTTCCTTCAGCAAGAAATGGGAGGAATCTCTCCCGTATGCTGAGTTCTCTTATAATAATAGCTATCAAGATAGTCTGAGGATGGCTCCCTTCGAAGTGTTATATGGACGAAAGTGTCGAACCTCTCTGAACTGGTCAGAAACTGGGGAACGTTCACTCTTCGGTCCGGATATTATTCAACACGCTGAAGAGCAAGTCCATGTCATTCGCTAGAATCTGAAGACTGCTCAGTCATGTTAGAAAAGTCAGTTTGATCGTCATCATCAAGACATGGTCTATCAACCTGGCGAAATGGCTTATCTTCGAGTTACACCAATGAAGGGTGCTCACCGCTTCGGGATCAAGGGAAAATTAGCTCCTCGCTATATTGGTCCATTCACTATTCTTGAAAGGCGTGGAAAGGTGGCATATCAACTGGAGCTGCCACCGAACCTTTCTCAGGTTCACGATGTGTTCCACGTGTCTCAACTCCGCCGCTGCTTCAAGGACCCAGTCCGCGCAGTGGACCGCGAAGTGCTCGAGTTGCAACAGGACCTCTCCTATAAAGAGCATCCAGTCCGCATTCTCGACCAAGCTGAACGTCGCACACGTCAGAAGGTGATCAAGTTCCTCAAAGTCCAGTGGTCGCATCACTCTGAAGACGAAGCCACTTGGGAACGCGAGGATTGCCTTCGTGAAGAATACCCCGCACTGTTTCCTTCTACCTCTTAAATCTCGGGACGAGATTTCTTGTAGTGGAGGAGAATTGTAACGCCTGGATAATTTGGCTACAGTAAAACTTCGCTAATGATGCCACATCACTTCCATTAATGTTGCTAATCTTGCGTTAGTTCGAAACCGATTAAATTGCAAATTCAAATTGTGGCAAATAATAAAAGTTTTCAAAATATTAAATAAAAATGTTCGGTGGGTTACAAATAATGCTATGTTAATTATTGTAAAGAAAACATAATTTTACTAAGTGCCTAAGTGCTTTAAACTAAATAAAACAGAAAAGAAAAATAAAGAAAAGAAAAAGAAATACAAACAAAAAAAGGGCAAAGGCCCGTGGCCAACTGGGCCAGACGGCCCAGCCGGCCAACCCACTCCCTGGCCTACATAACCCCC
>LR738714.1:272448331-272566315 GCA_902687465.1 Secale cereale | reverse complement strand
CCTCCCCCTCTCCCCCGATTGGATCGGGATCGAGAGGAGGACGCCGCCTCTTCGTCCCCTCGACGCTGGATCACCGGCGCCGTCACCCCGCCGCCCTTGCTGCCTCGCCGGAGCCTTCCCCACCGGACTGCCTCCCACTACGCACGTCGTCACCGTCTCCACCCTGCGCCCCACTGCCTTGACCCCACGCTCCCGCGGTGAGGCCTCGTCATCCTCCTTCCCTGCCTCTGTGGCGCCCGCGGCCCTCCTCTCCTCACCATCCCACTCACCACCGTCGCCCGTCGCACGCGCCTCTCGCAGCAACTACCGCTGCGCGCACCTGCGGCTCCGCCCGCCTTGGCCAGCAGCCACACTGGCTGTGCCCGCCGTCGCCACGCTGACCGCCCTGCCGCTGGCCCCCTCCTGCCGCTGCTGCCCCGGGGCTCGCCCCGTTCATCTGGCCACCACGGCCCCGCCCCGACATTCCACCGCGCCGCCATGGCTCCCCTCCGCTCTGCGCTGCCTGCCTTGCCTCGCCCTCACCACGGCCACACGAGGCCGGCGCCCATAGCCGCCGCACTCACCGCCTCCACCACCGCGGCCCCCTCCGTTCTCCCCGGTGGGCCACCGATGCAGCTTGCGCGCCCAGCGCCCCGCCCCCGGCCTCGTCGCCGCTTCGGCCTGGGGGCCGCTCGGGCTCCCCTCCCCCCGCCCGCTGCGCTCGTCGCCGGGTCTGCCCGCACCATGCTCGCCGCGCCGCCCTGCTCCGGCCGCCCCCTAGGCTCGCCGGGCCGCCGCTCTGTGCCGGCCGCACCCCCTCGCTGCGCCGCTCCGGCGTACTGCCTGGGCGGGCATCCTAACGGGGCTGGCGCCCACGCGCCCGTAGCCCGCGTGCCCGCTCTGCCCCACCAGGGCTCTCCCTGGCCCTATGACGAATGGGCCCCACGGCCCCAGAACGTTGTAGTAAAATAAAGAATTTAAAAAAATTAAAAAAAGGTAATAATTAAAATATAATTAATTAATTAGTGAATTAGTGAATTAATTAAGTTATTTAATCATGTTTAATTAATCTAATAAACTAGTTAGCTTAATTAAACTGTAATTAGATTATCTAAACTGTTAGTTAACTTTACAGCAAATGACACACGGGACCCACACGCCAGTTTGACCCAGTCAACTCCCTGTTGACTGCTGACGTCATGCTGACGTCATGATGATGTCAGCATGCACTGTTCTGGATAATGTTGATTAAAATTGATTAAATAAATTCTAAAAATGATTAAATCTTTTAAAAATTAATATAAAATAAACCATAACTCAGATGAAAATACTTTATATATGAAAGTTGCTCAAAATTTCGAGACGAATCCGAATACGCAAACCGTTCGTCAACCACACGTCCCTAGCATACTGAACCCGCAACTTTCCCCCTCCGTTTCATTCGCCCGAAAATGCGAAACACCGGGAATACTTTCCCGGATGTTTCCCCCCTTCGCCAGTATCACCCGATACTGCGTTAGGGCACACCTAGCACCGTTACATGTCATGTCATGCATCGTCATGCATCTGTTTGCATTGTATTCACTGTTTCTTCCCCTTCTTCTCTCCGGTAGACTACGAGACCGACGCTGGTGCTGCCCCGATCGACTACGGTGTTGACGACCCCACCTTGGCTGTCGAGCTTCCAGGCAAGCCCCCCCCCCTTTGATCAACCTGATATCGCCTATTCTTATCTCTACTGCTTGCATTAGAGTAGTGTAGCATGTTACTGTTTTCGATACTCCTATTCTGTTGCATAGCCTGTCATTGTTGCTACAACTGTTGAAACCTTTACCTGCAATCCTAAGTGCTTAGTATAGGATGCTAGTATTCCATCAGTGGCCCTACACCCTTGTCCGTCTGCCCTGCTATTCTATCGGGCCGTGATCACTTGGGTGTGATCACGGGTATATACTACATACACTTATACATGATACATGTTGTGACTAAAGTCGGGTCGGCTCGTTGAGTACCCGCGGTTGATTCACGGATTGGGGGATGAAAGGACATACTTTCCCGACGGCCCTCTGTGTGGATCTTTGTGGCGGAGCAACAGGGCAGGTTGAGACACCTAGGAGACAGGTGGGCCTGGCCCTGGTCGTTGTCCGCGGTTATTTCATAATAACACGCTTAACGAGTTTGGATACTTGATCTGAGTCTGGCTGTTGGCCCATACGCACTAACCAGCTATGTGGGAATAGTTATGGGTACTCGACGTTGTGGTATCAGTCGAAGCCTTCTTGACGTCAGCGACCTAGCGGTGCACGCCGGATTGGACTGGAAAGCCTACTCTGGTATTAGGAGAGGCTAGGTCTGCTTACAGGCCGCGTACGCAACGTGCAGGTGTGCGTTGGGTTATGGGCCCGGACCCCTGCGCGCCTAGGACTTAGACCGGCGTGCTGACCTCTCTGTTGTGCTTAGGTAGGGCTGCGAGGTGTTGATCTTCCGAGGCCGGGCATGACCCTGGAAAGTGTGTCCGGCCAAATGGGATCAAGCGTGCTGGGTTATGTGGTGCACCCCTGCAGGGAAGTTAATCTATTCGAATAGCCGTGTCCCTCGGTAAAAGGACGACCCGGAGTTGTATTCCGACCTCATGACAACTAGAACCGGACACTTGATAAAACACACCCAGATGAGTTCCAGATATAACTCGGTGGTTGCTCTCTCACAGGGTGATGTGCGGGAGGACCGCCGAGTAAGGTTATGCTATTCGATGTTACTTGGTGAACTTACCATCTATTCTCTTCTACTGCTGCAAGATGAAGGCTGCCAGAAGCGTAGTCTTCTTTGGATTTGCTATCCCCCTCTTATTCTGGCTGGCTGCAGTTCAGTCCACCGATACTACCCATATCATTGTTACCTTGCATATGTAGTATAGATCCTTGCTTGCGAGTACTTTGGATGAGTACTCACGGTTGCTTTGCTCCCCCTTTTCCCCCTTCTGTTCCTTCTTCTCGGATGTTGCAACCAGATGGTGGAGCCTAGGAGCCAGACGCCACCTACGACGACTCCTACTACACCGGAGGCGCCTACTACTACGTGCAGTTTGCCGACGACGACCAGGAGTAGTTAGGAGGATCCCAGGCAGGAGGCCTCCTCCTCTTTCGATATGTATCCCAGTTTGTGCTAGCCATCTTATGGCACCTTGTTTAACTTTATGTCTGTACTCGGATATTTGTTGCTACCGCTGACTTGTCTATGATCGATCACTTGTATTCGAGCCCTCAAGTGCCCTGGCTTGTAATATGAAGCTTGTATGACTTATTTTACTTTTAGAGTTGTGTTGTGATATCTACCAGTGAGTCCCTAATCTTGGCCGTACACATTTGCGTGCATGATTAGTGTACGGACAAATCAGGGGCGTCACAGTGATGAAGAGGGAGCATAGCCAGACTATTTGATTTTATAGGGATAACTTTCTTTAGCCATGGTATTTTGAGAAGACATGATTGCTTTGTTAGTATGGTTGAAGTATTATTATTTCTTATGTCAATATAAACTTTTGTCTTGAATCTTTCAGATCTGAACATTCATGCCACAATAAAAAGAATTACATTGAAAATTATGTTGGTTAGCATTCCACATCGAAAATTCTATTTTACTCATTTACCTACTCGAGGACGAGCAGGAATTAACCTTGGGGATGCTTGATACGTCTCCAACGTATCTATAATTTGTGATTGTTCCATGCTATTATTTATGATGTTTTGGATGTTCAATGGGCTTTGTTATACACTTTTATAATATTTTTGGGACTAACCTATTAACCCAAAGGCCCAGTCCAGATTGTTGTTTTTGCCTATTTCAGGGTTTTACAGAAAAGGAATATTGAACGGAGTCCAAATGGAATGAAACCTTCGGGAGAGATATTTTTGGAGCGATATCTTCATGGGAGACTTGAGAACCACGGAATAGGGTAGACGTGGCGTCAACGAGGGTGGGGGGCGCCCCCCTACAGGGCGCGCCTCCCTGCCTCGTGGGCCCCACGTTGGTCCCCCGATGCCCTCCTTCCTCCTATATATACCCATGTACCGCGAAAACATCAGAAGAGGAGAGAAAACCCTAATTCCACCGCCGCAACCATCTGTTCCCGTGAGATCCCATCTTGGGGCCTGTTTCGGAGCTCCGCCGGAGGGGGGATATACCACAGAGTGCTTCTACATCAACACCATCGCCTCACCATGAGTTGTGAGTAGTTTACCACAGGCCTTCGGGTCCATAGTAAGTACCTAGATGGCTTTTTCTCTCTCTTTGGATCTCAATACCAAGTCCTCCTCGGTCTTCGAGGAGATCTATTCAATGTAATCTATTTTTGCGGTGTGTTTGTCGAGATCCGATGAATTGTGGGTTTATGATCAAGATTATCTACGAGAAATATTTGGTTCTTTTCTGAATTCTTTTATGTATGATTATAAAATCCTTGCAAGTCTCTTCGAATTATTGGTTTGGTTTGGCCTACTAGATCTATAGTTCTTGCAATGGGAGAAGTGCTTGGCTTTGGGTTCAATCTTGCGGTGTCCTTTCCCAGTGACAGTAGGGGCAGCAAGGCACGTATTGTATTGTTGCCATCGAGGGTAAAATGATGGGGTTTATATCATATTGTTTGAGTTTATCCCCTACATCATGTCATCTTGCTTAAGGCGTTACTATGTTCTTATGAACTTAATACTCTAGATGCATGCTGGATAGCGGCCGATGTGTGGAGTAATAGTAGTAGATGCAGAATCATTTCGGTCTACTTGTCACGGACGTGATGCCTATATATAATGATCATGCCCAGAGATTCTCATAAGTATTCGCTTTTCTATCAATTGCTCGACAGTAATTTGTTCACCCACCGTAGAATTCTGCTATCATGAGAGAAGCCACTAGTGAAACCTATGGCCCCCGGGTCTATTCTCAACATATCAATCTACAATCTACTTTACTTTACCGTTTTTTACTTTCTGTTCTTATATCCAAAAATACCAAAAATATCAAACTATCATATCTATCAGATCTCACTTTCGTAAGTGACCGTAAAGGGATTGACAACACCTTATCGCGTTGGCTGCGAAGTTCTTATTTGTATGTGCAGGTGCGAGGGACTCGCGCGTGGTCTTCTACTGGATTGATACCTTGGTTCTCAAAAACTGAGGAAAATACTTACGCTACTGTGCTGCATCACCCTTTCCTCTTCGAGGGAATACAACGCAAGCTCAAGAAGTAGCATTCCGTCTACATGCAACCTGTAGCATATTGATCTCCACTTAACTGGTAGTGTTGTTTGATGCACTTTGCCATGCCATGCATAAATAAACTGGACATGCATCATACTTGGTTGTGCATCATATGCCATGTTTATGCGTGTGTGTTTACCGTGTTGTTCACTTCTTTCTGGTATGCCTCTCTCGTTAGCTTCGGTTTCATTCTGGAGTTGTGAGGATTTATTTGACTACTTCATGAACTCGGTCTTCTTCCTTGCCGAATCCCAGGCAAGATGACCATTCCCCGATATCACCTCTATCTTTGCTTTGCTAGTTGTCTCAATCTATAGTTATGCCTCGATGCCCATTCTTGTCTTGTCAGCCTCCTATGTTGCCATGAAACACTCTAACCGCCTTCCTAGCAAACCGTTGATAGGCTAAGTACGTTTTTGCTCAGCCCCTCTTATAGCGTTGTTAGTTGCAGGTGAAGTTTGAAGATTGCTCCATGTTTGGACTTGTTTTATTGGGATAACACAATATTTATCTTAATTAAATTAATGCACATATATATTGGTAATGGGTGGAAGGCTTGGCCTTCTGCTTGGTGTTTTGTTCCACTCATGCCACCTTAGGACCCGATAAACCGGTGTTATCTTCCTTGATTTTGCGTTCCTAACATGGTTGGGGTTTATGGGCCCCCCTTGATAATTCGCTCTGCATAAAGCTTTTCTAGCAAGACCCAACTTTGGTACTACATTTGCCTAACAACTAAAAACTTGCATAGGGAGTAATTAACCCGAGTTCTTAATCAACAACCCGGGCCGGTGCCCCTCATGAGTGTTGGTCCAACTGGGCGGACTATAGGGCCACCTTGGAGAAACCCGAGGGCTGGTATTTTCCTGTAGGTTGTCCCATCCGGTCGTGGCCTGAGACGAGATACGCGTGGCTACTATCAGGGTGTCGGCACGCCGGGAGATCTTGCTGGATTAGTTTTACCTTTGTCGAAATATCTTGAGCACGGGATTCCGAGAATACTCGGGTCTTCCCAACATGGAGTTGCAACTCCGCAGATCGTGATCTTGTGATGGGCTAAGTTGGGACACCCCTGTAGGGTATTGAACTTTCGAAAGCCGTGCTCGCGGTTATGTGCCAGATGGGAGCTTGTTAATATCCGATTGTAGATAACTTGACACCATATCCTTAAGAATACACTACCTATGTGAGTAACCGTGACGGTCTCTTTTCGAGGGGGTTTCGAAAAGTGAACACGGTGGGGTTAAGCATGAACGTGAGTAGCTAGGATCACTTATTGATCATCTTTGGCGACCGTTGGCACATTTCTCTTCTCGCTCTGAATTCGTAAGCTTGTTGCTTAGTGCTTGCTGTAACCACTTTATTACCTCTCCACACCTATAAGGCTTTGTTAGTTTTGATACCCGGGAATGGGATTGCTGAGTCCTTGTGACTCACAGATTACAACACACACTAGATGCAGGTACAACTGAGTATGACGCAGGAGATGGACGAGAACTTCACTAGGAGTTCGATGAAGAGCTTGGCCGTATGTATGTAACGTATCCTGACGATCAGTAGTGGTTCCTACTAGGGGCGATCAGGCCTTATGGTTGTGGTATCTTTTCTCGTTTGATTTCATCTGTAGTCGGACCCTGTGTTATTTGGATGAATGTATGCTATTGTATTAATTGAGTGACATGGCGAGTGTAAGCCAACTATTGTACTCTTTCATCCCTGTTCTTTACATGAGTTGTGCAAAGATACCACGCTTGCTATCATTCCAGAATGCGCTTATGTCTCTAACTCGTGCCTCGACACGTAGGAGATATAGTCGCATCCTGGGCATTACAGATTGCGAGACCTAAAGATATACCTTCAAGCACTCACCTCCCTGCAGTAGCACCAGAAAGAGCTTGATGTCTACTACGCAACTTTATTCTTAGAGAATCTTGTTGGGCCTCCAAGCGTTGAGTTTTGTAGGACAATAGAAATTTTCCCTCAAGTGGATGACCTAAGGTTTATCAATTCGTGGGAGGCGTAGGATGTATATGGTCTCTCTCAAACAACCCTGCAACCTGGATCTTGTGTCCCCAAGACCCCAACACACCAAATACAATGGTAAATTGTATATGTGCACTAGTTCGACGAAGAGATGGTGACAAGTGTAATATGGATAGCAGATATTGATTTCTATAATAGGAACAATAAAATATAGCATGGTAGCAATTGATAAAATGGAGGACAAATGGTATTGCAATGCTTGAAAACAGTGCCTAGGGTCCATACTTTCGCTAGTGTGATCTTTAACAATGATGATATAATAGGATCACATAACCATCCCTCAATGTGCGATGAAGATTCACCCCAAAGTTCCTATCTAGCGGAGAACATAAGAAGAAATTGTTCATAGGGTACGAAACCACCTCAAAGTTATTCTTTCCGATCGATATATCAAGATTTCATACCAAAGTAACATCAAGATATCCTTTCGGATCGATCTATCAAGAGTTCATACTAAAATAACACCATATCATACACATCAACCAACTCTAATGTCACCTAGATACTCCAATGTCAGCGCGAGTATCCGTGAGTTGTTTATACGATATGCATCAACAATTTCAGATTCATAATACTCAATCCAACACAAATAACCTCAAAGAGTGCTCCAAGATTTCTACCGGAGAAACAAAGACGAGAACGTGCATCAACCCCTATGCATAGATTACCCCAATGTCACATCAGGAATCCAAGAGTTGAGTGCCAAAACACACATCAAGTGAATCAATATGATACCCCATTGTCACCACGGGTATTCATAGCAAGACATACATCAAGTGTTCTCAAATCCGTAAAAGCATTCGATCCAAAGAAATCTCAAAGGGAAAACTCAATTCATCACAACAAGATAGAGAGTGGAAAACACCATATGATCCGACTATATTAACAAAGCCCGTGACACATTAAGATCGTGCCATCTCAAAAACACGAGAGAGAGAGAGAGAGAGAGAGAGAGAGAGAGAGAGAGAGAGAGAGAGAGAGAAGAGATTAAACACATAGCTATCGGTACAAACCGTCAGCCCTGAGGGTGGACTACTGCCTCCTCATCATGCTGGCCGCCAGGATGATGAAGATGGCCACTAGTGATGATTTCCCCCTCCGGCGGAGTGCCTGAGAAGGGCTCTAGATTGGATCTCGTGGTTCTGAAACTGGAGGTGGCTGAAACAAAATTTTGTTGACTCCCCTACGGTTTTTGGAATATTTGGGGATTTATAGGGCGAGGAGGCGGTCTGGGAGGTCACCAAGGGGGGCACAATCCCCCTGGGCGCGCTTGGGCATCCTGGCGGGCCCAGGTGGGTTGTGCCCACCTTGGGCCTCCCCTCTGGTACATCTCTGGCCTACTGGGTGTCTTCTGGTCTAGAAAAAATCACCAAAAAGTTTCGCTGAGTTCGGACTCCATTTGATATTGATTTCCTGTGAAGTAAAAACAAGCAAAAACAACAATTGGCACTGGGCACTATGTTAATAGGTTAGTCCCAAAAATGATATAAATTTGCTATAAAATGATTGTAAAACATCCAATAATGATAATATAACAACATGGAACAAGCCAACATTATAGATATGTTGGAGACATGCCAAGATGCGCGCTGTGGACGGGCGCGGCGGGAGGAGCTCGGGCACATGATACGCCTGAACTGGATTGAGGCAGATGTCAGAGCTCTGGCGCGCACGGGCTCGGGGCCGGGCCCCGATGAGCTCAGCGGGCTGCGTCAGGGCGTCGCATGCCAGCGGCTGGCGGCGGGGAGCGGCGTGGCGTCCTTGGGCTGGCTTCAGGGGCGCTAGGGGGTCAGGTGGCGGCCTAGGAGGTTAGGCAAGGGGTAGGCTAGGTTAGGGATGTCCAAAAATGGACTTGGGGGTTGTTTATAAAGGGTAGGTGGCTAGGATTAGGGGGTTTTGGGGGCTTTCGGAGCCCTCCGATCTCGATCGGACAACACCAGTCGAGAGGGGTAGGCTGGGCCTAGTGGGTTGTGTAGAATGGGTGTGGTCCAAGAAGTGAGAGAGATGGCAGCCCGTGCATAGTTTTTGGATACCGAAAACTTTCAACGTTTATCCGGCTATAGTGCAGCTATATGTTTAACTGTTGGGATATCAAATGAGCTCTGAATGCGACAAAATTTGATAGATGGTTTACCCACAATATAACAAGACTGCACGCCAACTTTCACCCCATTCCGAGAAAATTATTATCCCACTTAGAAAATAATATTTCGGACATGGTGCGGGTGCGTGCGAGTGTGGTCGGACTCCGAACAAACAACGGAGAGAAGGGGGGCCCGGCAACTACGAACGGTGTGCAAGTTTTGAGAAGGATGACGACACGATTACCAATGCAATGTGAATGATGCGATGATGAATGCAACAAACAAATGAAACACACCTCGACAACGAAAATAAATGGAAGGCAACTGGAGCACTGGTATCGGGGCGTCACACTCCGCCAACAGCACTAGTCTATCTTCTTGATTGATACACTTCAGCTTCACACCATTCGGCCTCTTTCTGTATAGAATGTTATCCACAAACTAGTTCTTACTCGACTATCAGGCTACTTTCTCAGATTCCTCTGGATCATCAGGAAGTTCTCAAGTTTGCAAGAGTCAGACTATGTGTTGCGCCCACGCCGGAGCCTGGGGCTCGACAACGAGGACCAAAGGCATTTCTTCAGCTGTGGGGGTGCCTCCCTTGATGACAAGAACTTGGGATTCTGCCTGAGTGTGTGGCTCACCCGTCAGTGTAAGATCTTTTCTGACAGCCTTTTCACCAGCGGACTCAGGGGGGCCTACTAGTAAAAGTCTATCGGTGTTCTGTTTTCATCTTTTTCTGGCCAAGGCTGAGGGAGAAACTGTTGGTTGGGTGAGTTGGAGCACAAAAGTTCATGGTTCCACAAGAAGCTTCTGTGCAGCACACTTCGACAGGTGATCAGCGATGCTATTTTCTGCATGAGGTGTGTGCTCTGTTTGTAGCCCATTGAAGTGCTCCTCCATCTTCCTCACCTCTTCTACGTAAGCTTCCACCACCAGACCCTGATAATCCTTGTCCACCTACTTCACAACGAGCCGAGAGTCGCCGCATATGATCAACTTCTTGATTCCGAATTCGACAACAACCCGGAGTCCGGCAAGGAGCCCTTAATATTCTCCTTTGTTGTTGGTGGCATCTTCCCTGGGGAATGCATCTAGACGATGCATTTGAGGTGTTCTCTAGTGGGCGCAATGAGTAATACTCCTACGCCAGCACCTTGGAGCGAGAAAGCACTATCAAAGTATATGACCCATTCCTTAGGGCTCTCCTTGCCAGGGAGGGCAGTTTCCACAATATCTTCATCAGGCGTCGGCGTCCACTCTACTAGGAATTCTGCCAATGCTCTGCTTCGGATAGTTTCCGTGCTCTCAAAATTTATGGTAAAACTTGATAGCTCCAGACCCCACTCTACTATCCTGCCGGTGGCGACAGGATGGTAATGACTCACATAGGATCGGGCATCTTCATAGTATTGTAGGCGTCATGGGATGCCTCCATGAACTAGGCCAGAGCTGGTCTACGAAGAATCCCGTTGAGTGGCAGGGGAAGCTAAACAACATCAAACACAACCTTCTATGTCCTGAAGTTTATTTCCCCGCAAAATGTTATTGGCAAGGTGATCTTTCCCTTCAGCTCACTCCTTCCTTGGTAAATCCCTTGGAAAGTGTCGGTCTCCTTCAAGTCTTCATTCGGAACTAGAGTTTCTTCAGCACATCACGAGAAATCAAATTCAAGCCTGTCCCACCGTCAACCAGCACTTTGGCGACCTTGAGGTTGCGAATTGTTGGTGAAACCAACAACGACAAACATCCTACCGTAGTAGTGCGGTCCAGATGATCCTCAATATCAAAGATGATGGGTGTGTGGGACCACTTGAGTGGTTCTCAAGCGCTTGCTACCGATTCTGTAGCATTGACCTCACGTGCCCACTGCTTGAGCTGGCGGTGAGAGCAGTGCAAAGAGGCACCCCCGTCAATGCACATCGCCTCGGTTGTTTTCTAAAACTCCAGTTCATTGGTTTCATCATCCTCTTCTTTGTTGTCATCCTCATTTTGCTTCTTCTCATGGCCCTTGGCGGGTTGCTCTTTCTGCTGATCAGTCTTGCCGTGGTTTTTGTTATCACCACCACAGCCTTTCCTGCCAACACCGTTTTGATTTTTCTCCTTGTCGCACCTTTCATACTCAGATTTTTGCTTCTCAACCAACTACTCAACTTGCTTGCAATATTGAAGGTCGTGACATTTGGTCAGGTGGATCTTGCAATACGACCCGTCAGACTTGCCGATTTTCTCAGCAGCCGCTGCCACCCGACAATCAGCGCATGTGGCAGCTTCCTTGCTGGGTGTTTCAGTTTTTGCTTTCTTGCCAACGCTAAGATCATCGATGCTCTCGACGGCCATCACTGTTTTCTCCTTCTTCTTCTTGTTGCGCTTCTTTCTTTTCTTCTTATGGGTGGCAGGGTTGTTTTCGTCTTTCGAATCAACCTGGACGCTAACCTCTTCCCCTGGAAGTCTTCTCCCTTCTTCAGCCCGAGTGCACTTATCCGCCAACACGTAGAGCTCGTTGTCGGTCTTGGGCAACTGAACATTCATCTTGGCCCGCATTCTGCGGTTGTGCACATTTGTATGAAATGCGGAAATCACATCCGCTGGGTGTATCTTTGGAATGTTGCGGTGCACTCGACTAAACCACTACAGATACTTGTGTCAGCTTTCCCCCTCTTTCTGCAAAAAGGGATTGTAGGTCACTAGGACGTCCTGATTCTTGGTGGCCACCTGTAAAGGCACCAATGAACTCATTGCACAAATCATCCCAAGAGGAGATGAAATCCTTTGGTAAGTGCATCAACCAGGACCTCACGTTCGGCTTGAGAGCCAACGAGAAGTAGTTGGCAAGCACCTTTTCATCCCTTCCTCTGGCGGCTTGAACTGCAATCGTATAGATGCAAAAAAAACGCTGTCAGGTTCTGATGAGGATATGACTACCTTGGATACGACCAAAAATATTGCATACATGCATATTTGTAAGGTGTACGGGACATTTGTACAATCCACATATGAAGATGAGCGAAAAAGATAAGTTTAAGTGTTGTTCAGAAAGTTCTCTCACGTCACTTTTGGGCTAAGAGATGATAGAGTCCAAGGCTCTCACATTCTTGACTCAGATTCGGACTTCATAGCCATACCCGAGTCAAAGTGCCAAGCTCTCTTTCATCCGGACACTGAATTGGGTGATTCTTTTTTGTTGGAAAGTAGATTTTGTGCACTTTCCAACCCAATTGGATTCGCCTTCAAATTCGTCTGGAGTGTTGATTATGGACGAAACAATCTGATGTTGCAGCAGAATCCGAGTCAGACTACAAGTCCAAAGGTGTTGCGTCACCTCCACTTGGGCCCAGTGGCCTTGTACGACCTAGATTTAGTTTTAGTCTGCCTTGGAACATCCTCCCACCTCCTTGGCCGCCACCCCTTGCTCCTATATAAGTAGATCAATCTAGTAGCTTTTTGCTGGGGATTTGTTTAGTTAAAAGTTAGCCATTGCAACTTTGTGTACTTCGTTTGTGTCCAACGACCAGACCAATATCGCTTACGGATCCCCATCTTTATCAATACTTCATCTATATTTGCAATATTCAGATTGCTTTATTATATTCTTGCTTGTTCTTCGATTGCATGCAGGAATAGACCTTCGCTGTTAGGCTGATCGTGCTTCTGGCATCGTCAGTAAACTCTGGAGATTGATTTAGCGATTGCTAAGGCGCAACGCCGTGCACGTTTGTAGTCAAATCGTCAAAGTAGTCTCCACCAAATTGGCAGTTATCATATCATCGAAAGACCGGGACACCCCTGCCTCTATCAAGTAGTATCAATTTTCAGGTTGCTCGGTGAGAATTTCCAGTTTTACATAGATTAGATTTATTTTCTTACCTTTTGTCCAAGAAAAAGCCACAAAAAAGTTAGATATGTTCATCCTTTGTCCAAGCCGGTCTAGACCTTTGCAATTTTCTTTTCATTGTTTGCATTATTGAGTTATCGGTTGTATCGTCGTGTCAAGTTGCTGGTCTTATTGTCTAGTTCATTTAGAGTTTCGAGTTCTGTTCACATTAGTCATGTCGCCGCTGCATCGTTATCCCTTCCGCTGTCCATCGTCCCACCCATCAATTACCACCATGTGCTACCCATCGTTCATTGTCATAATCATAGTTGAGGTCGTTCACATCTTCGCTTGATCCAATCTGCATCTTATCTAGTTTGTCTTGGAAAGAGGGAGAGAGAGAGAAAAAAAAGATAGAGAAAAAAGTCAGAGAAAAAAAGGAGAGAAAGAAACAAGTGTGACAAAAAAGAACAAAAAACAAAATTTAGATCTATCTAGACTCAATCTCGTAGCTGAATTGGAATTGAATCTGTTTTGTACACTATTCGATAAAATAGGTATATCTTCCTCATACATAGTCCGTTTGGACTCCATAAGTAATCAAATTAAACCTAGTGACCAGACAGTAGCGTCGTTGAGCCTTTATTCAATGTTGCATCTCTGAATTGATTATTGCTAATCTTTTGCTACCATATACAGCCAACCCAGCTCCACATATTTCTACACCGTGTATATTTATGTTCGCCTAGCAATCGTTTTGTCAATCTTTGGAGTTATTTGACACTGCTGGTTGCCAGACACCACCTACGGCATGGTAAGAACTTGTAAGACATTGATATTTGCTATACTATGAGCATTTGACCACCACATCCTAGTAGTTCATAGGAACATTATTTTCCAATTTTGTTTCTTGTTTTCTACTAATTATGGCAGGGTCTAGAGTTGTTAGTTCTTGGGCATCATCGATCGTGGGAGACTTGCCACCACCTCAGAAAACACAATAACTGTGACAAGAGGAACAACGACATCAGAATCAGCATAATCAGGTTAATGTTTCCATGCCACCATTTAATGGTCATTTTAGGCCTGGATTATATATTCAATGGGAGTACCAAATAAATGATGTATTTTCTTCCCATAATTTTGATGAGCATGGAAATTTTCAAGCCGCGGTTAGTACTTTCAGTAGCTTTGCTTTAGTTTGGTGGAGTGAATATTGTCGGTTAAACCCTGATTTTATACCTACTACTTGGGATGATTTAAAACTTGTCATGAGAGATAGATTCGTTGATGTTTATTATACTCGTGGCATGATTAAAAATTATAAAATTTAAAACAAGGCACTGACACCGTATCAAAATATTATGATGATTTACAAACTACTTTGTTGCACTCATTTTTAGAGGAAAGTGGAGAAGATTTTCTGGATAGATTTGGGGGAGGATTAAACTGTGATTTTCAAGAGATACTAATTCATGAAGAGTGTTATCCTATGGACCACTTGTTTCATCTTGATTGCAAAGCTGAACAGGAAATAAAATGACGTTTGCCCACGAGGAGAACAAGCGAACGGTGCACATTCCAAGACTTGGTACGATTGTTCCTTCAAGGCATACTATGACAACCACATCCATTGTCGTGAGTACTACATCACCTCCACCATGTGACACATCACCAATGAGAGTGCCTACATCATCTGAGTTGATCATAAAAGGTAATGACAAAGGTACTGATCTTGCACCTCCACATGAGTATGATGAATGCGTCATCAATTTCAATGCATCATGTGATGACCTACCAACTACTTTGATCACATCACCTATTTTAGAGGACTATGTTGATGATTTGACTTTGCCATGTGATCAAACAAATGCAGTATCAACAATGTCGAGTGCACTCATTGAATTAATTGTTGATGCAAAACAAACATGTGAATTAGGGAATAAACCAGATTTGGATCAAATACATTTGAAAATAATTCTGCTAATGTTTAATAATTTTGATATGACTTCTAATCTTGGTGATGATTCTGTGTCAAATGATCTACTGCATGTTTGCTTATTTAAGCATGTTGTAGCATGTAAATTTGATGCAACTAAGGTTTATTCACCAATGTTGGGATGGTTTAATGATGAACATTGTCAATCTTTTGATATGAATAATAGCTTCACTTATATGTGCAAACTGGGTTGCAATATTTTTATGCCTTCTACTTTTCGTGATAATATTTTGGCTTTATATTTTATGAACTATGAAAGTTACTCAAGTATACATGTGTCATATGTGCAAAAACCAAGAGAAGTAAAAATAGATGACATATACATATACAATATGTACACCTTGTCTCTTTTGTTAACCACATTTCAGATTAAGCAATGTCGATGACGGCTTTGTTTTCAAGAAGGGGAGGATGATGAGGACATCACTACCTTGGATACGACCAAAAATATTGTATACATGCATATTTGTGAGGTGTATGGGACATTTGTACAATCCACATATGAAGATGAGGGAAAAAGAGAAGTTTAGGTGTTGTGCAAAAAGTTCTCTCACATCACTTTTGGGCCAAGAGAAGATAGAGTCCAAGTCTGTCACATTCTAGACTCGGATTCAGACTGCACAGACATACCCGAGTCAAAACACCAAGATCTCTTTAATCTGGACTCTGAATTAGGTGATTCATTTTTTGTTGGAAAGTAGATTTCGTGCACTTTCAACCCCAATTGGACTCACCTTCAAATTCGTCTGGAGCGTTGAGTTATGGACGAAACAATGTGATGTTGCAGTAGAATCTGAGTCGGACTACAAGTTCAAAGGTGTTGTGTCACCTCCACTTGGTCCCAGTGGCCTTGTACGACCTAGAGTTAGTTTTAGGCTGCCTTGAGACATCCCCCACCTCCTTGGACGCCACCCCTTGATCATATATAAGTACATCAATCTAGTAGCTTTTTGCTGGGGATTTGTTTAGTCAAAAGTTAGTCATTGCAACTTTGTGTACTTTATTTGTGTCCAATGACCAGACCAAGACCGCGTACAGATCCCCATATTTATCAATACTTCATCTATATTTGCAATATTCAGATTGCTTTATCATATTCTGGCTTGTTCTTCGATTGCATGCAGGAATAGACGTTCGTGGTCAAGCTGATCATGCTTATGGCATCATTAGTAACCCCTAGAGATTGGTTTAGCGATTGCTAAGGCGTAACATCGTGCACGTTTATAGTCAGATCGTTAAAGTCATCTCCACCAAATTGATAGTTATCATCTCATCAAAAGATCGAGACACCCCCGCCTCTATCAGGTTCAGCTTCCCATCGTACTTCTCCGGCAAGTCAGGCTTAAAGGTGCGAGAGGATGGCCACTGGACTTGTCGCGGCTCGCTAGTGAAGGCTGGGCAGCCCATGTTGTAAGGAAGGTACCCGCCAGTACTGGGCGCAGGCTCGTCGGCATCGGCATCACTACGCCTTTCTGACTCACGGCATGTCTCGCAACGCTGCTCAATGGTGATGTGAGCGTCCTCCTTCCTCCTATCTCTCAGCACTTGATGTTAATCTTGCTGGAGTCGCGGGTCAGACAAAGCCATTGATGCCTGATCGTGATCGTCAATATCTTGGGATTGTTGAGTTCGTTGTGGCCGCCCTTAAGCGGGCTGCCGTGGAGGGGACTGCACCGTGGGTGTGGTCCTCCAACCTTTGTCACTGGCGCAGGCCGCTGGCGTCGCATGCCGGCGTCATGATGGCTCTGCACATGGTGATTTGTTGATCTCAGCAAACCCAAGGAAACTCTGGATGGTAGCTGTCCACTCATCCATCTTGTCTGTTGTAGGAGGAAAGTTCAATAACAACTAAGCTCTCACTACTTCTTCGGCCACCATCTCTGGCATGGCGTGGGAGGCAGAGCACGACACCGCTTAATGAAAGGTACTTGGTGGGTCTTGACTTGGTGTATATTTCCCCGGCAACGGCGCCAGAAATTCTTCTGCTTCCTCGCTGCTTTCCCGAGGTAATGTTGGTGTTTCCCTTGAAGAGGAAAGGGTGATCCAGCAGAGTGAAGTAAGTATTTCCCTTAGTTTGTTGAGAACCAATGTATCAATCCAGTAGGAGATTACACACAAGTCGCCAAATACCTGTACAAACAATCAAACAACTTGCACTCAGCGCTATAAAGGGGTTGTCGATCCCTTCTAGGTTATTTGCAAAAGTGAGATCCGATAGAGATAGATAAACAAATAAATTAAATATTTTTGGATTTTTGGTTTATAGATTGAAAAGTAAAAGATTTCAAAATAGTAGATCGGAAACATATAAGATGTAAAATAGACCCGGGGGCCATAGATTTCACTAGAGGCTTCTCTCATGATAGCAAATATTACGGTGGGTGAACAAATTACTATCAAGAAATTGATAGAAAAGTGAATAATTATAACCACATCTATGGCAATGATCATGAATATAGGCATCACGTCCAAGACAACTAGACCGACTCCTGCCTACATCTACTACTATTACTCCACACATCGACCGCTATCTAGCATGCATCTAGAGTATTAAGTTCATAAGAATAGAGTAACGCCTTAAGCAAGATGACATGATGTAGAGGAATTAACTCAAGCAATATGATGAAAACCCCATCTTTTTATCCTTGATGGCAACAATACAATATGTGTCATGTCCCGTACTGTCACTGGGATTTAGCACGGCAAGATTGAACCCCAAAGCAACGCACTTCTCCCATTGCAAGAATTATCAATCTAGTTGGCCAAACAAAACCGATAGTTTGAAGAGCAATACTAAGATATAAGATCATGCATAAAATAATTCAGAAGAAACTCAAATATTATTCATATATAATTTGATCATAAACCCACAATTCATCGGATCTTGACAAACACACCTTAAAATAAGATTACATCGGATAGATCTCCAAGAACAACAAGGAGAACATGGTATTGAAGATCAAAGAGAGAAAAGAAGTCATCTAGCTACTAGCTATGGACCCGTAGGTCTGTGGTAAACTACTCACACTTCATTGGAAGGGCAATAGTGTTGATGTAGATGCCCTTCGTGGTTGATTCCCCCTCCGGCAGAGTACCGGAAAAGGCCTCCAAATGGAATCTCGCGAGAATAGAAGGTTATGGCGGCGGAAAAGTGGTTTTCATGGATGTTCTGATGTTTCTGTAATATATGGGTATATATAGGCTGAAGAATTAGGTCAGGAGACGCTTAAGGGGCCCACATGGGTGGGGGCGCGCCCTACCACCCAGTGCACGCCATCCGTCCTTAAGGCCGCCGCGCAGCTCCCGTGACATGCACTCCAAGTCCATCTGATATCTTATGGTCCAACAAAAATCCTCGTGAAGTTTCGTTCCGTTTGGACTCCGTTTGATATTCCTTTTCTGGGAAACTCAAAAACAAGGAAAAAAACAGAAACTGGCACTAGGCTCTGGGTTAATAGGTTAGTCACGAAAATCATATAAAATTGCATAATAATGCATATAGAACATCCATGATAGATAATATAATAGCTTGGAACAATCAAAAATCATAGATACGTTGCAGACGTATCACACCTATGGGGCATGGGTGCCGCTTTGTGGTTTATGATGGAAATATGCCATAGAGGCAATAATAAAGTTGTTATAATTTTATATTTCCTTATTAATGATAAAGGTTTAGTATTCATGCTAGAATTTTCTTGACCGGAAACTTAAATACATGTGTGAATACATAAACAAATACCACGTCCCTAGTGAGCGTCTACTAGACTAGCTCGTTGATCAAAATGGTTAAGGTTTCCTAACCATTGACATGGGTTGTCATTTTATAATGGGATCACATCATTAGGAGAATGATGTGATGGACAAGACCTAACCGTTAGCACAACAAATCATCGTTCAGTTTACTGCTACTGCTTTCTTAATGTCATATACATGTTTCTTCAACCATGAGATCATGTAACTCCCAGATACCGAAGGAATACCTTGTATGCTATAAAACGTCACAACATAACTGGGTGATCATAAAGATGCTCTACAGGTATCTCGCAAGGTGTCAGTAGGGTTGGCATGGATCAAGACTGGGATTTGTCACTCCGTGTGACGGAGAGAAATCTCTGCGCCCTCTCGGTAATATAGCATCACAAGAAGCTTGCAAGCAAATTGACTAAGGAGTTAGTTACAAGATGATGTATTACGGAATGAGTAAAGAGACTTGCTGGTGACGGGATTGAACTTGGTATGGAGATACCGACGATCAAATCTGGGGCAAGTAACATACCGACACACAAAGGGAAATACATACGTTGTCATAAAGGTTCGACAGATAAAGATCTTCGTGTAATATGTAGGAACCAGTATGGGCATCCAGCTCCCGCTATTGGTTATTGACCGGAGAGTCGGCTCAGTCATGTCTACATCATCCTCGAACCCGTAGGGTCCGCACGCTTAACGTTCGTTGATGATATAGTATAATATGAGTTATGTGAATTGGTGACCGAATGTTGTTCAGAATCTCGGATGAGATCACGGCCATGAAGAGGAGCTCCGAAATGGTCTAGAGGTAAAGATTGATATATAGGACGATGTTATTCTGTCACCGGAAAGGTTTCAGAATGTACCGGGTAATTATTGGATCACCGGATGGGTTCCGGGAGGCCCTGGGAGGTTATTGTGCCATATGGGCCAAACGAGAAGGGGCTGGCGCACCCCACCTCTAGGCCGTCGGCCCTTGGGAAGGAAAAGGGGGAGGTCTAGCCCCTCCTGTTTACCCCTCCTCATGAGAGAAAGGAAAGGGGGCGCCACCCCTCCTGCCTTCCTCCCATGCGCCTAAGAAGGAAGGGGCGCGTCCAGGGCAGGAGCCCAGGGCGGCCGCCAGCCCCCTTGGGCGCCCTAGGATGCATCCCCTCCTCCCCCACTTATATATATGAAGAGGAAGAGGAGCACAACAACACCAAGATCCCCAAGCCGTGTGCGGCGCCCCTCTCCCTCTAGTTCGTCCTCGGTCATATTTTTGTAGTGATCGGCGAAGCCCTGCAGAGATAGTTGTATCACCACCGTCACCACACCGTCGTGCTGCCGAAACTCATCTACTACTTCACCCGTCTTGCTGGATCAAGAAGGCGAGGACGTCATCAAGTTGAACGTGTGCTAAACATGGAGGTGTCGTGCAATCGGTACTTGATTGGGTGGATCATGAAGTTGTACGACTACATCAACCGCATTTATAAACGCTTCCGCTTAACGGTCTACGAGGGTACGTAGACACACTCTCCCTCTTGTAGCTATGCATATCCATGCATAGATCATGCGTGTGCGTAGAATTGTTTTTGTTTACTATGCAACGTTCCCCAACAGTGGCATCATTAGCCAGGGCTATGTGTAGATGACATGCACGAGTAGAACGGGCGGTGATGTTCATACTTCTTACCACCAACGTCTTATTTTGATTTGGTGGCATTGTTGGATGAAGCGGCCAGTACCAACCTTACATGTCCACGTACATGAGACCGTTTCCACCGACTGACATGCAACTTGTTTTGCATAAAAGTGGCTGGTGGGTGTCTGTTTCTCCTACTTTAGTTGAATCAAATTTGACTACGGTCGGTTCTTGAAGAAGGTTAAAGCAACAAACTTGCTAAATCATCATTGTGGTTTTGCATAGGTAATAACGGTTCTTGCTAGTTGCCCATAGTAGCCACATAAAACTTGGAAACAACAAAGTAGAGGACGGCTAACTTGTTTTTGCAGGGTATGATATATGTGATGTATGTTGTGATGTGATATGCTCAAGACGTGATGTGATATATGTTATTGTATGAGATGATCATGTTTTGTAATATCGACAACCGGCAGGAGCCTTAGGGTTGTCTCTTAATTATTGTATGAAATGCAAGCGCCATGTAATTGCTTTACTTTATCGCTATGAGTTAGCAATAGTTGTAGAAGCAATAGTTGGCGAGACGACCCCGACACAACGATGGAGATCAAGGTGCCGACCCGGTGATGATGATGACGGCCATATCATGTCACATATTTTGATTGCATGTGATGTTTATCTTTTATGCATCTTATTTTTCTTAGATCGATAATAGCATTATAAGATGATCCCTTCACTTAATTTCAAGATAAAAGTGGTCTCCCTGAGTATGCACCATTGCTACAGTTTGCCGTTTCAAGAGACCACGTGATGATCAGGTGTGATAGACTCTACGTTTGCATACAACAAATGTAAGAAAGTTTTACACACACGAAGTACTTGGGTTAAACTTGATGAACCTAGCATGTACAGACATGGTCTCGAAACAATAGAGACTGAAAGCTAGAACATGAGTCATATAGTAGATACGATCAACATGTAGATGTTCACCATTGAAGACTACTCCATCTCACGTGATGATCGGATATGGTTTAGTTGATCATGTATCAGTTAGACAGCTTGAAGGATGTTGATCTAAGTGGGAGTTCTTTAGTAATTTGATTAATCGAACTTAAATTTATCATGAATTTAATCTTAATAGTTTTTGCCTATCCATGTTGTAGATCAATGGCCCGTGCTACCGTTCCCTTGAATTTTAATGTGTTCCTACAGAAAGCTAAGTTGAAAGATGATGGTAACAACTACACGGACTGGGTCCGTAACTTGGGGATTGTCATCATTGTTGCACAGAAGAATTTTGTCCTTGATGCACTGCTTGGTGTGCCACCCCCTCCAGCGTCTGTAGACATTATGAATGCCTGGCAGTCGCGTGTTGATGACTACTCGATAGTTCAGTGTGCCATGCTTTACAGCTTAGAACCGGGACTTCAAAAGCGTTTTGACGCCATAGAGCGTATGAGATGTTTCAAGAGCTGAAGTTAATATTTCAAGCAGATGCCCAGGTTGAGAGATATGAAGTCTCCAACATGTTCTTCAGCTGTAAGATGGAGGAGAATAGTTTTGTTAGTGAACGCATACTCAGAATGTTTGGGTACCACAACCACTTGACTCAGCTGGGAACTAAGCTCCCAGATGGGTGTGTTATTGATAGAGTTCTTCAATCACTGCCACCAAGCTATAAAGGCTTCGTGATGAACTATAATATGCAAGGAATGACTAAGACAATTTCTGAGCTCTTCATAATGCTGAAATTGGTGGAGGTAGAAATCAAGAAGAAGCATCAAGTGTTGATGGTTAACAAGACCACTAGTTTCAAGAAAAAGGGCAAGAGAAAGAAAGGGAACTTCAAGAAGAATGGCTAGCAAGCTGCCACTCCCGGGAAGAAACCCAAAGTAGGACCCAAGACTGAGACCGAGTGCTTCTACTACAAGGGGAATGGTCACCAGAAGCGGAACTGCCCCAAATACTTGGCAGATAGGAAGGATGGCAAAGTGAACAAAGGCATATTTGATATACATGTTATTGATCTGTACCTTACTAATGCTCGTAGTAGCGCCTTGGATGCGGAACTGCCCCAAATACTTGGCAGATAAGAAGGATGGCAAAGTGAACAGAGGTATATTTGATATACATGTTATTGATCTGTACCTTACTAATGCTCGTAGTAGCGCCTGGGTATTTGATAGTGGTTCGGTTGCTCACATATGTCACTCGGAACAGGATCTGTGGAATAAACGAGGATTGGCTAAGGACAAGGTGATGATGCACGTCGGGAATGGTTCCAAGGTTGATGTGATCACCGTCGGCACGCTACCTTTACATCTACCTTCGGGATTAGTTTTAGACCCTAATAATTGTTATTTGGTGCCATCGTTGAGCACGAACATTATATTTGGATCTTGTTTTTTGCAAGACGGATATTCATTTAAGTCGGAGAATAATGGTTGTTCTATTTATATGAGTAACATCTTTTATGGTCATGCACCTTTGATGAATGGTCTATTCTTGTTGAACCTCGATCGTAGTGATACACATATTCATAATATTGATGCCGAAAAATGCAAAGTTGATAATAATACTGCAACATACTTGTGGAACTGCCATTCAGGTCATATTGGTCTAAAGCGCATGAAGAAACTCCATGTGGATGAACTTTCGGAATCACTTCATTATGAATCATTTGATACTTGCGAACCAAGCCTCGTGGGTAATATGACTAAAACTCAATTCACCGGATCAATGGAGCGAGCTAATGACTTATTGGAAATAATACATGCCGATGTATGCGGTCCAATGAGTGTTGAAGCACGTGGCGGGTATCATTATTTTCTAACCTCCGAAGATGATTTAAGAAGGTATGGATATATCTACTTCATGAAACACAAGTTTGAAACATTTGAAAAGTTCAAAGAATATCTGAGTGAAGTGGAGAATCATCGTAGCAAGAAAATAAAGTTTCTACGATCTAATCGCGGAGGCGAATATTTAAGTTACGAGTTTGGACTTCATTTAAAACAATGTGGAATTGTTTCATAACTCACGCCACCTAGAACACCACAACATAATGGTGTGTCTGAACTTTGTAACCATACTTTATTACATATGGTGCATTCTATGATGTCTCTTACCAATTTGCCTTTATCATTTTGGGGTTATGCATTAAAGACAGTCGCATTCATGTTAAATAGGGCACCATCCAAATCCGTTGAGATGACACCATATGAACTGTGGTTTAGCAAGAAACCTAAGCTGTCGTTTCTTAAAGTTTGGGGATGCAACGCATTTTTTAAAAGGCTTCAGCCTAATAAAATCTAACCCAAAGCGAAGAAGTGCGTCTTCATAGGATACCAGAAAGAAACTATTGGGTATACCTTCTACCATAAATCCGAAGGCAAAATCTTCGTTGCTAAGAATGGGTCCTTTCTAGATAAGGAGCTTCTCTCGAAAGAAGTGAGCGGGAGGAAAGTAGAACTTGATGAGGTAGTTGTACCTTCTCTTGAATTGAAAAGTAGTGCATCAGAGAAAACTGTTCCCGTGGTGCCTAAAACGACTAGAGAAGAAGCTAATGATGATGATCATGAAACTTCCAATCAAGTTACTACTGAACCTCGAAGGTTGATCAGAACATGTACCGCACCAGAGTGGTATGGTATTCATGTCCTGGAAGTTATGTTGTTAGGCAACGACGAACCTTTGAACTATGAACAAGCTATGATGAGCCCAGATTCTGAAATATGGCTTGAGGCCATGAAATCTGAGATAGGATCCATGTATGAGAACAAAGTGTTGACTTTGGTGGACTTTCCTGATGATCAGCAAGCCATTGAGAATAAATGGATCTACAAGAGGAAGACAGACATTGGTGGTCATATCACTATCTACAAAGCTCGACTTGTTGCAAAAAAAATTCGACAAGTTCAAGTGGTTGACTACGATGATACTTTCTCACCTGTAGCTATGCTTAAGTCTGTCTAAATCATGTTAGCAATTGCCGGATTTATGATTATGAAATTTGGCAAATGGACGTCAAAACTCCATTCCTAAACGTGTTTCTTAAAGAAGAGTGTTCTTAAGGAAGAGTTGTATATGATGCAACCAGAAGTTTTTGTCAATTCTAAGGGAGCTAACAAAGTGTGCAAACTCGAGCGGTCCATCTATGGACTGGTGCAAGCATCTCGGAGTTGGAATATATACTTTGATGAGGTGATCAAAGCATATAGTTTTATACATACTTACGGTGAAGCCTGTATTTACAAGAAAGTGAGTGGGAGCTCTGTGGCATTTCTGATATTATACGTGGATGACATATTGTTGATTGGAAATGATATAGAATTTCTGGATAGCATAAAAGGATAGTTGAATAAGAATTTTTCAATGAAAGACCTCGTTGAAGCTGCTTATATATTGGGCGACAAGATCTATAGGGATAGATATAGACACTTAATAGGACTTTCACAAAGCACATACCTTGATAAAGTTTTGAAGAAGTTCAAAATGAATCAGTCGAAGAAAGGGTTCTTGCCTGTGTTACACGGTGTGACATTGAGTCAGACTCAAGGCCCAACCAGGGCAGAAGATAGAGAGAGAATGAAAGTCATTCCCTATGCCTCAGCCATAGGTTCTGTCATCTATGATATGTTGTGTACTAGACCTGATGTGTGCCTTGCCATAAGTTTGGTAGGGAGGTACCAAAGTAATCCAGGAGTGGATCACTAGACATCAGTCAAGAATATCCTGAAGTACCTGAAAAGGACCAAGGATATGTTTCTTGTTTATGGAGGTGAAGAAGAGCTGGTCGTAAAGAGTTACGTCGATGCTAGTTTCGACACAGATCCAGATGACTCTAAGTCTCAGACCGGATACGTATTTATATTGAATGGTGGAGCTGTCAGTTGGTGCAGTTCCAAGCAGAGCATCGTGGCGGGATCTATGTGTGAAGCGGAGTACATAGCTGCTTCGGAAGTAGTGCATGAAGGATTCTGGATGAAGGAGGTCATATCCAATCTAGGTGTAATACCTAGTGCATCGGGTCCAATGACAATCTTTTGTGACAACACTGGAGCAATTTCCTTATTGAAGTAATCCAGGTTTCACAAGATAACAAAACACATCAAGAGACGCTTCAACTCCATTCGTGAAAAGGTTAAGGATGGAGACATAGAAATTTGCAAAATACATACGGGTCTGAATGTGGCAGACCTGTTGACTAAACCTCCTCCGTGGGCAAAACATGATCAACACACAGACTCCATGGGTGTTAGATTCATTACAAGGTAATCTAGATTATTGATTCTAGTGCAAGTAGGAGACTGATGGAAATATGCCCTAGAGGCAATGATAAAGTTATTATTTTATATTTCCTTATTCATGATAAAGGTTTATTATTCATGCTAGAATTGTATTGGCCGAAAACTTAAATACATGTATGAATACATAAACAAATACAGTGTCCCTAGTGAGCCTCCACTAGACTAGCTTGTTGATCAAAGATGGTTTAGGTTTCCTAACCATATACATGAGTTGTCATTTGATAACGGGATCACATCATTAGGAGAATGATGTGATGGACAAGACCCAACCGTTAGCATAACATATGATTGTTTAGTTTACTGCTACAGCTTTCTCAATGTCATATACATGTTTCTCCGACCATGAGATCATGCAACTCTCGGATACTAGAGGAATAACTTGTGTGCTATCAAATGTCACAACGTAACTGGGTGATCATAAATATGCTCTACAGGTATCTCCGAAGGTGTCTGTTGGGTTTGCATGGATCGAGACTAGAATTTTTTACTGCGTGTAATGGCGAGGTGTCTATGGGCCCTCTTGGTAATACAACATCACAAGAAGCTTGAAAGCAAAGTGACTAAGGAGTTAGTAATAAGATTATGTATTAAGGAACATGTAAAGAGACTTGTCAGTGATGGGATTGAACTAGCTATGGAGATACCAACGATCGAAACTCGGGCAAGTAACATACCGACAAACAAAGGGAACTACGTATGTTGTCATCAAGGTTCGGCAGATAAAGATCTTCGTAGAATATGTACGAACCAATATGGGCATCCAGGTCCCGCTATTGGTTATTGACCAGAGAGTCGTCTCGGTCATGACTACATCATTCTCTAACCCATAGGGTCCGCACGCTTAACGTTCGTTGACGATATGAGTTATATGAATTGGTGACCGGATGTTGTTGGAATCCTAGATGAGATCACGAACATGATGAAGAGCTCCGGAATGGTCCAGAGGTAAAGATTGATATGGAGGACGATGCTATTCGGTTACCGGAAAGGTTTCGGAATGTACGGGGTAATTACTGGATCACCAGAAGGGGTTCCGGGAGGCCCCGGGAGGTTATTGGGCCATATGGGCCAAACGAGGGTAGCCCACTAGCCCATAAGGGGTTGACGCGCCCCACCTCTAGGCCTCCAGCCCTAGGGAAGGAAAAGGGGGAGGGCTAGCCCCTCCTGCCTTCCCCTCTGCATGAGAGAAAGGAAAGCGGGCACCACCCCTCCTGCCTTCCTCCCACGCGCCTAAGAAGGAAGGGGCGCGGCTAGGGCCGGAGCCCAGGGAGACCGCCGGCCCCCTTGGGGCACCCTAGGCTGCCTCTCCTCCTCCCCCACCTATATATATGTAAGGGGGAAGAGGGGCACAACAACACCCCGATCCCCAAGCCGCGTGCGGCGCCCCTCTCCCTCTAGTTCGTCCTCGGTCATATTTTTGTAGTGCTCGGTGACGCCCTGCGGAGATTGTTGCATCACCACCGTCACCATGTCGTCATGTTGCCGAAACTCATCTACTACTTCGCCCGTCTTGTCGAATCAAGAAGGCGAGGGCGTCATCGAGATGAACGTGTGCTGAACGCGGAGTTGTCTTGCATTCGGTACTTGATCGGGCGGATCATGAAGTTGTACGACTACATCAACCACATTGATAAACGCGTCTCATAGCTATGCATCTCCATGGATAGATCTTGCGTGTGCGTAGAATTTTTGTTTTCTATGCAACGTTCGCCAACAGTTCGGCAAGGGGACGACCGCGTCGCACAAAGAGCAGAAGCAGCAGGGGGTAGTACGGCGACGGACAACTCTCTTTTACCCAGGTTCGGGCCGCTTTGCAGCATAATACCCTACTCCTGCTATGGTGGATTGATATGGAGGAACACGAAGGCTCGGCGCGCTGTAGCCCAGCAGGTTTGCCTCGGGGAGAGCAGTGTGAGAGTACAAGTTGATGCGGAGCATCCCACGAGAATCCCCATGGACGTATCTACATCTCCTACAACACCACTTGATCCTATGACAAGAGCCCGAGCAAAGGATATCGAAGATAAGGTGAACTCGCTCCTCTCCGAACTACCACTATCTACATACGAGCCATGGCTACTACCGCAAGTGGAGACCTTATGTGTGATCAGGTATTTGGAGGATGGCCATGGAGCAGCCACACCCAACGCACAAGATGACGAGGACACCAAGTACAAGGAGCGAGAAGAAAAGCATCCGAGAAGTCTCCAGCCTCGGACGACCGACCCCGACTGGACGACCGATGCTTGGAGCGTCAGCAAGCCGACCAAGTCCCAGCTAGAGTGCGCTCCAGCGGCCGGACGACCGACGCCGACCGGACGTCCGACGCTCCCCACGTCTCGGATGACTGATCCCCTCCGGACGATCGGCACCACCATCACCGAGCCAAAACATCGGAAGTATGGAGGCTTCCAGACGATCAACCACGACCAGACGTCCGACAAAGCCCCGACAGAGCCAAAACATCGGACGACTGACCCTGGCCAGACATTCGTCCCCTCGCGAGCCTCCGGACGATCGATGATGGTTGGACGTCCAATGCATGTGCATCGCCCGTGTGTCGGGCCAAATCCCACTTACCCTTTCGTGACACTAGACTATAAATGGACCTCCTCCTCCCTCTTTCTAGGGTTAGCATTGTGATAGCTCATCTTAGACCTAGAGCTTTGCTCATCTAGTGGTTCTACTCCTTCGAGATACCGCGGCCCCTCTACGGAGAAGATCCACACCGGATTCAAGACCTCCTCTTGGAGAAGACCATCAAGACCTCTTCACGGAGAAGACTACCTTTTGTATCATCCGTTATTGTGCTTGGATCATCGTGATACTCGTGTTGTTCATCGATCTAGCATATGTGTGATTGTTCTCGTCGTTCTCGAGTGTTTCCCCTTGTGTTTTCCCTCCGTGTTCTTCGTGTTCTTCGTGGGATCCCCTCCATTCCATGAAAGATCGGCCCCTAGGGTTTTACCCTACATCATCTTGGTATCATGAGTCTTGGTTGATCACGAATTTGGAGCCCCCACCATTGTTTCGAAGCCTTGTTTTGTTGATTTTGCCCCAATTTCAAAAATCCCAACCAAAAATAGCCCCAATATTTTTCCTGTGCTTTGTTGATTTGACAAAGTTTTGTTGGATTTGATTAGTGGATTTGCTTTGAACGAGAGGATCTAGCTTTTCCCCATCTTTTCCCCAATTTTCACCCACAAATTCGGCCAATTTTGACCTATTTGGCCACTATTTCCACGAACCCTAGCCGTTTTGCTCGTGCCCGAAATCGCCTAGGCACCAGACGTCCGACAGCGACCGGTCGTCCGACCACCACCGGACGTCCGACGTTCCCTGATGGAACTGATTTTTTTTCAGTTTTTGATCCCCATACCCACTTCCGCATATGCACACGCATACGCATACCCATACACATATACCTCCACGTCCACTTAACCAAACCACCAACGTTTTCGGCAACCACCATTGCTTACCCGCCATCACAACAAATTCGACTCGTTTTGTCTTGGATCATTTTAGTTGTGGTTTATCCATTTCCTTGGGTGTTTCGGCTAAGTTGGAACGGAACGACATCGACAAGACCACCTCTCAACCTTGACAAGGACGGTAACATTGACGACACCTTGTATATTCTACCTTGCATTTGCATTGATAACCCCTCATGGACCATTTTGCATAGCTTTCCTATCGATACTAGCCATTCGAGTATTGTTGGGCAACGACACTTGTGCACATTAGTGATCATCGATCTACACCTTCCATTGCATATATACCATATCATATTGGTATCATCTTAGTATCATACATCATATCGGCATCTTGTCATTATCTCTTGTGTCACAAGGTTGTCATAGCATATACACAGTTGATATCTTGGTTCGAGAAGCATCGCATAACTATCCTAGAAAAAGAGCTCAAAGAAAAAGAGCCAACCAAGCTTTTAATCAAAAGAGAAAGATAAGCAAAGAGCTTTTAAGCAAGAACCATAGCAACATTAAGATTGTTATACTTGATCATCTTAGATCATATCATCGAAACAACAAGCATTAGCATACTTGGGATAGAACTCGTTGCATTTTTGCCAATGTTGAGGATATCGCTTATCGTTCTCGTCTCGGACAGCCGTGGATTAGAGATTAATCGGAAATCGGTCGATTAATCGATTTTATCAGTCGACTATTAATCGGCATCTTTTGGAAATCCCAGGTTCCCAACACTAAAATATGCTATATTCAACACCAAAACAATATTAGACAGAAGTGTTACCTTGATTCCTAGCCTTTGAATCCTTGTATAATGATGAATGAAGTAGGACACCATTACATATTTTGTAACAAGGTACACAAAGCGCAAATAAACATAGTTTTCGCAAACATAGTGCTATGAATAGGCCCGATTTATTTGTAGATTCCTCATAAGTCGCTTGTCATAGCATTAAATCAGCCCAAACGATAAATGGTGAAGATAAGGCATAATCTTATCGGTCACCCCAAGAGTAGCGATAAATCGGACGATAAATCGTTGAATCGGAAGATTTCTTGAACAGTGATTTTTTGCATAGTAGGTCGTGCACAAGTCTCGTATCCACCTATTGAGCAATCATGCTAGCGTCTCTCTAGTGGTGTGCAACAAGAGCATTTCCAGGGGATTCCACATTTTGCGCTCAACCTTGGTTTGCACATCCCCATTTATATATTTGCACGTGTGTTTCCGTGTACCCTAAAAGCTATTGGTCTTCCTGTTGCATTGGCAAATTGCGAATCTTTTTTAACATCATTGAGTCTTATTAACGATTGCATACTTTGGTCCACCATCCTAACCAAGCTCCACCAAAAGCTTTTATTGTGTAGGTGTGAGAGATCGACGAGATATGGTAACAATTGTGCTATTTCTTTGCAACATCATCGAGTGATCTTCGATCAACTCTCAATATCGGTCAAGGTACATTTGGTATTGTATTTTCCTTCTTCCACCCACATTCTTACTTGCAATGATGGATAGGCCAAGTACATCTATGAACCCTCTAGTTGATGATCCTCAAGCATCGAACAACTACGTCACGAAGGTTCACCCATTTGGTGTTCAACGAGCTCTACATCAAGAGAATGAAGCTATGCAAGAGCGGATTGAGCTACTCGCCACTGACTTGAGAAATTCCTAAGCGCGCACACGAGAGCAATTTGACACCATCAACGCCAACATGTCATCTCAATTTGATGAGCTATGGACTTTGATGATCAATTGATGCTCCTCCTCTTCATCATCTCAAAGACGGGGCCGCTCAAGTTGTCATACCGACTACACATCCGGCTCAAGTACACCTACATCGAACACTCTTCACCAAGACGCGCGTAAAGACAGACATGACAGCCGGAACCCACTTCACGGCAAGAGTTCACAAGAGCAATTTGAAGAGCAAGAACGTCGACAACATCAAAACCAAGCTACATTTGAGCAAGTGTGAGAACAGCAACGCCTACGCCAACAAGAAGAAGAGTGATTGCGCCAACACCAAGAAGAGCAAGATGATGAGGCACAATGCCAAGTACAATAACGGCGAGAAGAGCTAGCTCTTGAGGCGCAATGTGCACTACGTGAATCACATCGCAACGTCGCAGAATGCAACTAACACACTCGCCAAGAGGAAGAAGCACTTCAAGATGAACTTAAAGAAAGGCGCTTTCAAGCGAGAATGCAACGCCAAGCTCTTCCTCAAGCTAGACAAGCTCAACAAGCTCGACAAGAACCACAAGTTTGGTAAGACCAACAAGATAATGAGAATCTACCACGCCAAGAGCAACATGAGGAGGACAACCCTCAACATCAAGAACGCCCTCCCAATAGGCAACCAAACAATGAAGAAAACCACTATGGCAAGCTCAAGTTCACAATGCCAAAGTTCTCCGAAAGCATTGATCCTGAAGACTATCTCTCATTGACAACCCTCAACATCAAGCACGGATAATTATTTTGGAAAATATAAAAAATACCTGCGGAAAGATCCAGACCAGGGGGCGCACACCCTGTCCACGAGGGTGGGGGCGCGCCACCTCCCCCTGGGCGCGCCCCCCTGCCTCGTGGGCCCCCTGTTGCTCCACCGACGTACCCCCGGACTCCATAAATTCACTTTCAGGGAGAAAAAATGAGAGAGGAAGAATTATCATGTTTTACGATACGGAGCCGCCGCCAAGCCGTAATCTCTCTCGGGAGGGCTGATTTGGAGTCCGTTCGGGGCTCCGAAGAGTGGAGATCGTCGCCAACGTCATCATCAACCTTCCTCCATCACCAATTCCATGATGCTCACCGTCGTGCGTGAGTAATTCCATCGTAGGCTTGCTCGATGGTGATGGGTTGGATGATATTTACCATGTAATCGAGTTAGCTTTGTTAGGGTTTGATCCCTAGTATCCACTATGTTCTAAGATTTATGTTGCTATGACTTTGCTATGCTTAATGCTTGTCACTAGGGCCCGAGTGCCATGATTTCATATCTGAACCTATTATGTTTTCATGATATGTGTGTTCTTGATCCTATCTTGCAAGTCAATACCTACTATGTGTTATGATCCGACAACCACGAAGTGACAATAATCGGGACCACTCCCGGTGATGACCGTAGTTTGAGGAGTTCATGTATTCACTATGTGTTAATGCTTTGGTCCGGTACTCTATTAAAAGGAGGCCTTAATATCCCTTAGTTTCCACTAGGACCCCGCTGGCACGGGAGGGTAGGACAAAAGATGTCATGCAAGTTCTTTTCCATAAGCATGTATGACTATATTCGGAATACATGCCTACATTACATTGATGAACTGGAGCTAGTTCTGTGTCACCCTAGGTAATAACTTCTACATGATGAATTGCATCCGACATAATTCCCCATCACCAATCCAATGCCTATGAGCTTTTCACATATTGCTTGTTGCTTATTTACTTTTCCGCTATTGCTATTACAAAAACACTATCGTTACTTTTATTGCTGTTACCACTATTACCATATTATTTTGCTACTAAACTACCTTGCTGCACATACTAAGTTTCCAGGTGTGGTTGAATTGACAACTCAGCTGCTAATACTTAAGAGTATTCTTTGGCTCAAATTTGGGTTGAATACTTTACCCTCGAAAATTGTTGCGATCCCCTACACTTGTGGGTCATCAAGACTATTTTCTGGCGCCGTTGCCGGGGAGCATAGCTATATTCTCTATGTCACTTGGGATTTATATCTGTTGATCACTATGAAGAATTTGAAGGACTCAAAAACCAAGATCTTTCCCTCGACTACGATGGGAGGTAAGGAACTGCCATCTAGCTCTGCAATTGATTCTCCTTCTGTTATGACTAAATTTGTGACACCTACTCCTGCTGTTGAATCTGATATGTCGCATGTTCTTGATGATGCCACTTCTGCTATGTATGATGAAACTACTTATATGCTTGATAATACTGTGCCACTAGGTGAATTTCTAGATGAACAAATTGCTAAGGTCAGGGAGAATGCAAATATTGAAACTGATAATATTTATGAAAGTGATGATGAAGCTCCCCCCCTAGATATGAATTGCCTATTATTCTTGAGGGTTATGTTATGGATGAAGAAACTGCTAGATACTTTCTTGCTTGCAATGATAGATATGATCTTAAGAAATTATTAACTAAGTTGAAAGAAAAGTCTTTGAATGCTAGAATAAAATACGACCCTGCTTTTCCTACTTCACCTATCTTTGTTACTGATAAGGATTATGTTTTCTCTGTTGATCCTGAGTTAATTACTTTGGTTGAATCTGATCCTTTCCATGGCTATGAATTCAAAACTGTTTTGGCACATCTTACTAAGTTGAATGATATAGCCACCCTGTTTACCAACGATGAAAAGATTCGTTATTATTATATCCTTAAGTTATTTCCTTTCTCGTTAAAGGGTGATGCTAAGACATGGTTTAATTCTCTTGATTCTGGTTGTGTTCGTAGTCCCCAGGATATGATGTATTACTTCTCTGCTAAATATTTTCCCGCTCATAAGAAACAAGCTGCCTTACGGGAAATATATAACTTTATGAAAATTGAAGAAGAAAGTCTCCCACAAGCTTGGGGGAGGCTTCTCCAATTACTTAATGTCTTGCCTAATCATCCTCTCCAGAGGAACGATATACTTGATGTCTTTTATAATGGACTAACCGATGCTTCCAGAGACCACCTGGATAGTTGTGCTGGCTGTGTTTTCAAGGAAAGAACAGTTGATGAAGCTGAATTACTATTGAATAATATGCTGGCTAATGAAAATAATTGGACACTTCCTGAACCAGCCCTTAAGCCAACTCCGAATGAAAGGGGAGTTCTATTTCTCAGTCCTGAAGATATGCAAGAGGCAAAGAAATCTATGAAAGAAAAAGGTATTAAAGCTGAAGATGTTAAGAATTTACCGCCTATTGAAGAAATACATGGTCTTGATAACCCGACACAGGTAGTAGAGGTAAATTCTATTTATAGATTTGATGAAGGTGATATTCCTTGTTATAAGTCTACTAGCCAATGCTTAGATGAGTTTGACAACTTTATTGTGAAACAAGAAAACTTCAATGCTTATGTTGGTAGACAATTGCAACGCAATGCTTATATGATTGAACGCTTGAGTGATTATATGTCTAGAATTAAAGGTGAATTGAAACTCATTAGTAAACATGCTTCTATGGTTACCACTCAAGTAGAACAAGTACTTAAGGCTCAGAATGATTTGCTCAATGAATTAAATAGTAAGAATAATGACTATGATGTTATAGTTGCAACTAGAGGTGGTAAACTGACTTAGGAACCTTTGTATCATGAAGGCCACCCTAAGAGAATCGAGCAAGATTCTCATAGAGCTAATTTAGATGCACCTAGTTCTTCTAAGAAGAAGAAAAAGAAAAATGATAGGACTTTGCATGCTTCTAGTGAACATGTAGCTGACACACCTGAGAATCCTAATGATATCTCTATCTCTGATGCTGAGACACAATCTGGTAATGAACATGAATCCAGTGATAATGTTAATTATGATGTTCATGATGATGCTCAACCTAGCCATGATAATGACGTAGAGATTGAACCTGTTGTTGATCTTAATAACCCACAATCAAATAATCAACGTTATGATAAGAGAGACTTTGTTGCTAGGAAGCACGGTAAGGAAAGAGAACCATGGGTTTAGAAACCCATGCCTTTTCCTCCTAAACCATCCAAGAAAAAGGATGATAAGGATTTTGAGCGCTTTGCTGAAATGATTAGACCTATCTTTTTGCGTATGCGTTAGACTGATATGCTTAAAACAAATCCTTATGCTAAGTATATGAAAGATATTATTACCAACAAAAGAAAGATACCTGAAGTAGAAATTTCCACCATGCTTGCCAATTACACTTTTAAGGGTGGAATACCTAAGAAACTAGGAGATCCAGGAGTACCTACCATACCTTGCTCCATTAAAAGAAACTATGTTAAAACTGCTTTATGTGATCTTGGAGCTGGTGTTAGTGTTATGCCTCTCTCTTTATATCGTAGACTTGACTTGAGTAAGTTGACACCTACTGAAATATCTTTGCAAATGGCCGATAAATCAACTGCTATACCTGTCGGTATTTGTAAGGATGTGCCTGTTGTGGTTGCAAATGTTACTACTCTAACGGACTTTGTTATCCTTGATATTCCCGAGGACGATAGTATGTCTATTATCCTTGGTAGACCCTTTTTGAATACTGCAGGGGCTATTATTGATTGCAACAAAGGCAATGTCACTTTTCATGTCAATGGTAATGAGCATACGGTATACTTTCCAAGGAAACAACCTCATGTCCACAGTATCAATTATATTGGAAAATTTTCAACTATTACTATTGGAGGTTTAGAATTTCCTCTTCCTACTGTCAAGAAGACATATGATATTCTTATTGTTGGGGACATACATATCCCCATTGAGGTAACCTAGTGCTGTTCGAAAATTCTCCGGTTTCATGTTATTCGGAAAGAGTTTATTAACAAGACTTGATCAACCTTGTTAATGGATTCCTTTTGATGAGCATGAGATGGGTGAATCTAGATAGCACACCCTTCTATATCCTCCTTTTAATTTCTGTTAGTTAGATTAAATAAATCAAAAATAGCATATTTTTTTTGTCTGTTGCCAGACTTATCCGTGCAATAAAAAAATACCCTAAAAATAAAAGTTCTCCAAATGCCCTGAAAATGAAATATGATTTTTTCTAGAATATTTGAGAATATATGGCACAGAAAACACAGCGAGGGGAGCCAGCACCTGGCCACGAGGGTCCAGGGCACGCCCACCCTCACAGGGCGCGCCCCTGCCTCATGGGGCCCACGTGGCCCCCCTACACTTATTCCTGCACCCACACACTTCTTCTTCCTCCCAAAAAAATCACTATCCAGCTCAAGCACGAGTTCTAGCTCATCTTGCTGCCATTTTTTATCTCCTTGCTCAAAGCTCCATTCACAAAACTGTTTGGGGAGATTGTTCCTTGGAATGTGACTCCTTTGGTCCCAAGTAGTTCTAATGCATGATATAGTCTCTAGGCAATTGTAGGAGTTGTTTCTATCAATCTTGTTGAGTTTGGTTCACTTTTATTTTGAGTTACTAAAAATTTCAAAAAAATGCATAGGAAAATCTTCCAAGGTGGTTCCTCAAGGAAGCAAGAACCAAGGCTCGCGATGCGTGAGCCGGGCGATGAACTACTGAGGGAAGCTGAAGTGCGGCCTTGTGAATGGCCGTCGGAGAAATTTATGGTTCGGGTAGGCATTAAGGAGGAATTTGACGCATATGTGCATAATACTGACCTCGAGGGCTTCATGCAAGATAAGTGCCCTCAATACCGTTACTTAACTGATACCTTTGTGAGAAGGTTTAAATTTTCATCTTCATGTAATTCTCACACTGTCCTGTTTCATCTTTATGATAAATCTTACACCATGGACTTAGAAGATTTTAATAATGCTTGTAAGCTCCCGCAGTGGGGCAGTATGGGTGATCCTCGCAAATCTGAATATAAAGACTTCCTTTCTAGTATCATTGTAGGGGAATCTAGAGAGATCACACAAGCTACCATAGGGAGCATTCATTTTCCTGCTATTCATTACTTTGCTCTATTTATTGGTAGATACATAAATGGTAAAGATGAGGCTTGCCACATGTGTGTCCCAGATCTTAGTGTTCTCAAGAGTGTTGTATTAGGTGATAGACAATATAACTTGGGAGCTATTGTTGCACGTAGGCTACATCATAATGGTTTACATGGAGATTTATTTGGTGGGATTTATGCCACTCGCATAGCCCGTCGTCTTGGTGTGCCTATACATGAAAATGATGAATTATTACCGCCTGCTTATTTGGATTGCAATTCTATGGTTAGTCACCGGTTTATAGAGAGGGATGAACAATCCCTCAAGTATCGACTAATCTTTAACAGGTGTCACGCTGTCCATATTGCTCTTCCTGCTCCTACCTTGTTTGACTTTCAGGCAAAAGGGAGATATACTATAACCAGGGAGGAGGCAAATGAGTATCAGGAGACGATGGAAGTAGCCCGTCTCCAAGTTGCAGCTCAGCAGGCAGTAGCTGCTGCATCTCAGTACAACCCCAAATACAACTTTGGATATCCGTCAGGCCAATACTGGCCATAGACCAACTTAGGCCAAAAGCCTAAGCTTGGGGAGTACGTGTTTCTCACCGACCTTACATTCATGTTCACACACTTATTCTAGTCGTCGGTGTTCACACTCTTTCATTTTACTATCCATGCTAGTTTCAATTCTTTTCTTAGTCTTTTTCTTGTGTACTAGAAAAACCTTAAGAAAAAAAATAGTTGTAGCTTTTAGCTAGTTTACCTTACATGCATGTAGTAGTAGTAATTAAAAGAAACCCCAAAAATATTTCTCGTTCTTCTTTTGCTTCTTGGGAGCTTTCCCGTGTAAATAGTTTCCTTTCTTTTCTTTGGGGGTCAAGAGTAGAAGACCATGATTGAAAATGCTTAGTGGCTCTCATATGCTTTATTGTTGACTTAACCTTGAGCCATATTACCTTGTCTTCTCTCTTGTATTTAAATGCTCGTAGATTCCAGCTTAGTTCAATGCACGTGCACTATTATTATTATCCACACTATTCGGTCGTGCAAGTGAAAAGCAATAAGGATGATATATGATGAACTAATTGAGATGAGAAAAGCTGGTATGAACTCGACCTCTCTTGTTTTGTAAATATGATAGTTCATCATTCCTGATTCAGCTTGTTATGAATGAAACATGCTTGTAATGACAATTAGAGATCATAGCTGCTCATGCCATGCTTAATTATCTAGGAGTTTATAATGGTCTATCTTGCGTGCCAACATGATATTAAAATGGTTGTGTTGTGGTATGGTAGGGTGGTATCCTCCTTTGAACGATTCAAGTGGTCAGACTTGGCACATGTTCACACATGTAGTTGAAACAAAATCAACATAGCCTCCACGATATTTAGGTTCATGGTGATTTATATCCTACTCATGCTTGCATTCACTGTTGATTAATTTTAATGCATGTTCATGACGGTTGTCGCTCTCTAGCTGGTCGCTTCCCAGTCTCTTTC
Source organism: Secale cereale (assembly GCA_902687465.1). Lineage (NCBI taxonomy): Eukaryota > Viridiplantae > Streptophyta > Magnoliopsida > Poales > Poaceae > Secale > Secale cereale. Next base: position 272,527,833 of record LR738714.1, on the reverse strand, counting down.
TGGCCTTCACCTGTACTAAGCGGGAATACTGCTTGTGCTTCCACTTCCATAAACCCCAAAGTTATTCCATATGAGTCCACCATACCTTCCTATATGCGGTGTTTACCTGCCATTCCAAGTAAATTTGTATGTGCCAAACTCTAAACCTTCAAATGAAATTCTGTTTTGTATGCTCGAACAGCTCATGTATCAACTAGGGATGTCTATATCTTCCATGCTAGGTGGGTTATTCTCACTATGAGTGGACTCCGCTCATCATTCATGAGAAAATGGCTGGTAACCGGGATGCCCAGTCCCATGCTCAAATCATAATAATTAAAGAAAACTCCCCCAGGGTTGTTGCTGGTTTGGATGGTACACGTTGTTTCGGGCTAGCCGTGGAGTGTGCTTGTTGGTGGTTGGGGAGTATAAACTTTACCATTCTGTTTGGGAACCGCCTATAATGTATGTAGCATGGAAGATATCGAGATTCTTGGTTGTTATGTTGACAATGAGAGTATACCGCTCAAAATGTTATTCATCTCTATTTAAAAACCGAGCTCTGGCACCTCTACAAATCCCTGCTTCCCTTTGCGAAGGGCCTATCTATTTACTTTTATGCTGAGTCATCATCCTCTTATTAAAGAGCACCAGTTGGAGAGCACCTCCATCATTTGCATGTATTACTATTAATTTGCATTGAGTATGATTGTGACTGGATCCCTTTTACCATGAATTACAATGTCTAGTCAGTCCTTGATCTTTAAAGGTGCTCTGCATTTATGTTTTGCGGTCTCGGAAAGGGCTAGCGAGATACCATCTTGTTATATCATATTATGATTGTTTTGAGAAAGTGTTGTCATCCGAGGTTTATTATTATTACTCGTTAGTTGATTATGCCATTGATATGAGTAGACATGAGACCTGAAAGTTATTGTGAATGTGATTAGTTCATGATCTTGTTGAAAACTTGAATGCTGGCAATACATATTTACAACAACAAGAGCAAACAGAGTTTGTCAAAGTTTTTCTTTATCACTTTCAGTTTATCAACAGAATTGCTTGAGGCCAAGCAAAGGTTTAAGCTTGGGGGAGTTGATACGTCTCCAACGTATCTACTTTTCCAAACACTTTTGCCGTTGTTTTGGACTCTAACTTGCATGATTTGAATGGAACTAACCCGGACTGACGTTGTTTTTAGCAGAATTGCCATGGTGTTTTTTTGTGCAGAAATAAAAAGTTCTCAGAATGACATGAAAATCCACGGAGAATTATTCTGGAAAATATAAAAAATACCTGTGGAAAGATCCAGACCAGGGGGCCCACACCCTGTCCACGAGGGTGGGGGCGCACCCCCCTGCCTCGTGGGCCCCCTGTTGCTCCACCGACGTACCCCCGGACTCCATAAATTCACTTTCGGGGAGAAAAAATCAGAGAGGAGGAATTATCGCGTTTACCGATACGGAGCCGCCGCCAAGCCCTAATCTCTCTCGGGAGGGCTGATCTGGAGTCCGTTCAGGGCTCCGGAGAGTGGAGATTGTCGCCATCGTCACCATCAACCTTCCTCCATCACCAATTCCATGAAGCTCACGACAGTGCGTGAGTAATTCCATCGTAGGCTTGCTGGACGGTCATGGGTTGGATGAGATTTACCATGTAATCGAGTTAGTTTTGTTAGGGTTTGATCATTAGTACCCACTATGTTTAAAGATTGATGTTGCTATGACTTTGCTATGCTTAATGCTTGTCACTAGGGCCCGAGTGCCATGATTTCATATCTGAACCTATTATGTTTTCATGATATGTGTGTTCTTGATCCTATCTTGCAAGTCAATAGTTGCCTACTATGTGTTATGATCCCGCAACCCCGAAGTGACAATAATCGGGACCACTCCCGGTGATGACCGTAGTTTGAGGAGTTCATGTACTCACTATGTGTTAATGCTTTGGTCCGGTACTTTATTAAAAGGAGGCCTTAATATCCCTTAGTTTCCACTAGGACCCCGCTGCCACGGGAGGGTAGGACAAAATATGTCATGCAAGTTCTTTTACATAAGCACGTATGACTATATTCAGAATACATGCCTACATTACATTGATGAACTGGAGCTAGTTCTGTGTCACCCTAGGTTATAACTTCTACATGATGAATCGCATCCGACATAATTCCCCATCACCGATCCAATGCCTACGAGCTTTTCACATATTGCTTGTTGCTTATTTACTTTTCCACTATTGCTATTACAAAAACTACAAAAAATAATATCGTTACTTTTATTGCTGTTACCACTATTACCATATTACTTTGCTACTAAACTACCTTGCTGCACATACTAAGTTTCCAGGTGTCGTTGAATTGACAACTCAGCTGCTAATACTTAAGAGTATTCTTTGGCTCCCCTTGTGTCGAATCAATAAATTTGGGTTGAATACTTTACCCTCGAAAACTGTTGCCATCCCCTACACTTGTGGGTCATCAATCACCACTTGGAGTCAAATGAAGGATGTCATGAGAGCATGTTTTGTCCCAACACACTACAATCGCGACTTGTTCAAAAAGTTGTAACTCCTCAAGTAAGGAACCAAGTCCATTGAAGAGTACTAAAAGGAAATGGAGATTAACATGATCAGAGGCAACATCACGGAGGATGAAGCAAACTATGGCGAGATTCTTGAACGGACTCAACTATCCTATCAAGAAGATTGCGGATTTCCAACCATACATGAATCTCCTTGAGCTAGTACACCAAGCAACCAAAGTGGAGCGACAAGTACAAGAAGACAACCATGCGCGCTTTCTTGCTACGCAGCTAGGGTTAGAGCGTCTATCATTGACACAATCGACGTCTCATCAGCTTGTTCTGCTGCTTGTGGTCCACTTCCAGGGCATGCCTAATGTGTGTCTTTTTTGAATATTCTATGAAGACAATCAAGTCTTTTGTGACAATGACTCGATTCCCAATCTCGTTGTCTCAAAGTCTTGACTCTTCAGCATCAACAAGATGAAGGCAAACGATGTCACATCTTCCACACCAAGGCCGGCATCAATGGACGTTCCGTCAAAGTCATCATCGTTGGAGGAAGTTTTCATAACTTGGCAAGTGAAGAGCTATGCGAAAAACTTCAATTGGTCAATGTAACGCCCAAGATGCGACTATATCTCTTATGTGTCAAGGCATGACTTAGAGGCATAATCGCATTTTGGTATGATCGCAAGATGGTCATCTTCACACATTCCCATGTACAAGAACAAAGGAAAAAAATACATAGTTGGCTTACAATCGCCACTTCACACAATGCATAAATAAGTCATACATTCATCCAAGTACAATCATGGTCCGACTACGATCCAAATGAAAAGAAGATAACCACCCACTATGCCCGATCGGCCCTAGTAGGAACCACTACTGATCGTCGGGAAACGTCACGTACATACGACTACGTTCCTCATCGAACTCCCACTTGAGTTCCTGGCCATCAACTGAATCGTACTCAGTTGTACCTGCACATGTGTTAGTAGTAAACTATGAGTCACGAGGACTCGGCAATCCCATTCCTGGGTATCAAAACTATCGAAGCCTTTGGGTAAGGAGAGAGTGTGTAAGTGGGCTGCTGCAAGCGCTAAGCATAGATGAGGTGGCTAGCTTACGTATCATCAGAGCGATAAGAGAAGTGAAAGCATCGGTCGTGAACTAAGTCATGATCACTAGATGATCTTGTCTACCTACGAGTCATCCATAACATAGCCGTGTTCTCTTCCCGAACTCCCTCGAAATGAGACTGTCACGACTACTCACACGGTAGTGTATTATGTTTGGGGTTTTGTGTCAAGTTATCTACAACCGGATATTAACAAATCCCAATCTGCCACATAACCGCGGGCATGGCTTTCAAAGGATCATAACCCTGCAGGGGTGTCCTAACTTAGCCCATCACAAGCTCTCGCGATCAATAGAGGTAAAAACCCTTATCTTAGGGACTACCCAATCACACTCGGAATCCCGGTGTACAAGATATTTCAACAATGGTAAGACAAGTCCAGCAATGCCTCCCGACGTGCCGACACCCTGATAGGAGTCGCGCTTATCTCGTCTCAGGCCACAATCGGATAGGTCAGCCTACAAGTATATACCAAATACCTCGGGTTTCCCCAAGGCGGCCCCGCAGTCTGCCTAGTTAGGACCAACACTCATGAGGAGCACTGGCCTGGGTTGTTAATTAAGTCCTCGAGTGCTAGCATGTCCCTATGCAAGTTTTAGTTATTAGGAAAATGGTAAAACCAATGTTGGGCCTTACTAGAGGAGTTTTATTCAAAGCGAACTATCAAGGGGTCCCCATATACCCAACCGCGTTAGGAACACAAAAATCAAGGAACATAACACCGGTTTATCGATTCTTAAGGCGGCATGAGTGGAACAAAACACCGAGCAAAAGGCCAAGCCTTCCACCCATTGCCATGTGTATATGTGCATTAATGTAAATAATAGATATTGTGCTATTCCCAAAAACCCAATCCACATGGAGGAAACTTCATCTTCACCTGCAACTAGCAATGCTATAAGAGGGGCTTGAGCAAAAGTGTAACTTAGCCAAACAATGGTTTGTTAGGTGGGTAGGTAGAGGTTTCATGGCAAAGTGGGGCTAACATGCAAAAGGATAGGTATCGTGACAAAGCAATAGAGCAAGGCATCTAGCATGGCAACAATAGAGGTGATATCAGGGAATGGTCATCTTGCCTGGGATCCCGCAAGGAAGATGAACGAGTTCACGAAGAAGACAAGCGGACGTAGTGGAACGAATCCTCACAACTCCAGAACAAAACCGAAGCTAACGAAAGGAGCAAACCGGAAAGAAGCAAACAACATGGTAAACACACAAGCATAAAACATGATGCACAAACAAGTATGATGCATGTCCGGTTTAAATATGCATGGCATGGCAAAGTGCACAAACAACACTACAAATTAAGTGGAGCTCAATATGCAACGAGTTGCATATTGATGAAACACCACATTCAAACATTTAGTTTAATCTCGATTATGAACTCAACAAGTTTAAATGTTCTTTAACATGGCAAGAGGTGAAGCATAGGAAAACTAACTATCTAGGCATTTTAAATGAGGCCGGAAATAACAAACAACAATTCTGGAAAAAAACCATGTGCATATTATGAATTTGGTACTGTTTTTCCTAAAAACATATTTTAAAGTGATTAAACAGCAAAAGTAAGTGCACCATGTTATTCTACTCATTTTTCCACCCCATTTACATATATAGTTTATTAAATTTGGAGCTACGGTTATTTAGTTATGAATTAAACCATTTTAGCATGTTATTTAAACAAATTAATGTAAACAGCAAGTTTTACACATTTTAACATGGATGAAAGTGGCATATTATTAATCTACATAGAATTCTAAGCAACTTTCATATATAAAGTTTTTACATGTGATGCATGGTTGAAAAGTTATTAGATGCATGACTTTAGGGACTAAACTATAAAACTGGTAGTTTTCTGGAAATTACTAAATTCACAGAGACTGAAAAATACGGGCCGAATCTGGCTGGACTGGGCTTCTCAACACGGCACTTGGGCCGGCTCGGCTCTGACAAGGCTGGGGCTAGCTGGGCCTTGGACCCATTTTTAGCAACAAAGATCTTGCATTCGGATCTGTGGTAGAAGGTCTACCCAATAGTTTCTTTAGGGTATCCTATGAAAACACACTTCTCCGATTTTGGTTCAAGCTTATCTGATAGAGTCAAAGGTGTCATGTCTTTCGATGAGATGGTGGCTATCGTTTTGGAGGAAGTCAACTTTGACGATCCGACTACGAACGTGCGAGGACGTCGCACCTTAGCAATCGCTAAACCAACTCCGAGAGGTTATTGACCACACCGGAGCACGATCAACCTGACCACGAAGGTCTGTTTCCTGCAGGCAAACAAAGAACAAGCAAGAAACTTAGAATGCAATCTGGATATTGCGAATATAAGAGGAAAGCTTTATTGATCAAGGTGGGATTATGTGACGCCTTTGTCTGGTCGTTGAACACAAACGAAGTACGCGAAGTTGCAGCTATGGCGAACTTTTAATCTAAACAAAACCCAAAGTCTTAACGACGCCCTAAGGGCTGTATATATGGAGGAAGAGGGGGGGAATTTCGTGGCCCTTGGAGGAGGGGTCGGAAACCAACCCTAACTCTTGTTTCCCCACACATACGGACTCTAAAAACAACCTATACTTAAGTATTTCAAAAATACATGGGCCTGGCCCAATAATAAGGTGATGCAGCACCTAGAATAGCCTCTAGACGAAATTTATGAAGTGGCATCTTGTATATTTCGTCCAAGGCTTCATGCACTCCTTATGGTGGCTTCAAAGTCCTGAAATCATCACTTGTAACTCCGTTCTTGATCCCCTTGCGCATGCCATCAACTCCATGTGTGTTCTTGCTCCAATGTTCATCCTTCTCCAAGCTAGGCCCTTCATTTGTAAGCAAAACCAATGTATCCAATTTAGGCAGCAACATATTCTCATGAACATTAGAATCATTACCAAGAAATGAAAGTACCTGGTAATTTAATTGGCGTGCGCGAGCTCTAGTAATTGGTCCAGTATATGTAACAGTAGGGGCTGTGGGTGTAACAATGGTATTGATGTCCTCATCATCCTCCCCTTCTTGAAATGAAGTCGTCCTCGACGGAAGCTCATCTTCCTCACCCAAGTAAGGCTTCAAATCTGCAATGTTAAATGTGGGACTAACCCCAAAATCTGCAGGCAACTCAAGTTTATATGCATTATCATTTATTTTCTCTAACACCTTGAAAGGACCATCAGCATGTGGCATTAGCTTTGACTTGCGCAAATTAGGAAACCTATCCTTACGCAAATTGTAATGCCCAGGATGAGACTATACCTCCTACGTGTCGAGGCACGACTTAAAGGTATAAGCCCATCCTAGAATGATCTCAAGTTTGGTATCTTTGCACGACTCATGTAAAAGAGGGATTAAAAAGCAAAAGGAGATAGTTGGCTTACACTCGCCACTTCACACAATACAATACATAAGCAATTCATCATACAAAACATCACAACCCGACTACGGGTGAAGATCCAAAGAAAGATACCAAAACAACATAAAGCCACAGGTCAGGATCGAATCCTAGTAGAAACCACTACTGAACATCGAAACGTTGCAAGCAAACGGTCACACTCTGCATCGAGCTCCCGATGAAGAACTGATCCATCACCTGCTTCAAACTCGGTTGAACCTGCATCTGGTGTGGTGAAGTAACTGTGAGCCACAGAGGACTCAGCAATCCCGTTCCCGGGTAACAAGACTATTTAAGCCTTGGGTGAGGATAAGGCTGAAGAAAGAAATATGAGGTGAAGGAACAAACAAGAGTCTGCAGCAGCAAGTAGCACTAACTTACGTAATAGAGAGCGAGAAGAGAAGAGCATCGGTCGAAAGATGATCACGAAGTGATCCTAACTAAAGCCGGTCAAACATAACCCCACCGTGTTCAACTCCCGAATCCCTATTCGGAAATTGACAGTCACGGAACACACGCTGGTAGTGTATTAGAAACATTGTGTCAAGTTATCTACAACCGGAATTAACAAGCTCCCATCTGCCACATAACCGCGGGCACGGCTTTCGAAAGTTCAAACCCTGCAGGGGTGTTCCAACTTGGCCCATCACAAGCCCACGATCCGCGGAGTCGCAACTCCATAGTTGGGAAGACCCGAGTATTCTCGGAATCCCGTGCTCGAGTTAAACCGAACTAAGGTAAGGCTAATCCAGCAAATCCGCCCGGCGTGTCGACACCCTGATAGGTAGCCGCGCGTATCTAGTCTCAGGACACGACCGGATGGGCGATTCTACAGGTTTTTACCAAACCTTGAGTTTCCTCGAGGTGGCCCCGCAGAACCCCCGTTTCGGACCAACACTCATGTGGAGCACTGGCCCGGGGTTGTGGAATTAAGAATAAAAGAGGGTTTGCAAGGCCCTTATGCAAGTTTTATTAGTTTGTTATTAGGCAAATAGTACCAATGTTGGGACTTGCTGGAAAAGACTTAGCACTTAGCGGTTTATCAAGGGGGTCCCATACACCCCAACCGTGTTAGGAACGCATAATCAAGGAACATAACACCGGTTTATACGGTTCCTAACGGCATGAGTGGAACAAATCACCAAGCAAAAGGCTTAGCCTTCCACCCTTGCCAGTATATAGATGATTTCATTTTTTTAAGCATTTATATAGTGTGATATAACCCAACCAAACTTCAACATGAAGCAAACATCTTCAATCTTCACCTGCAACTAACAATGCTATAAGAAGGGCTGAGCGAAGCGTACTTAGCCAAGCAACGGTTTGCGTAGGTAGGTTGGTTAAACATGGCAATTGGTTACAATAGGAGGCTGACAGGAAAACATGGGCATCGAGGCAAATACTATAGATCGAGACTCTAGCAATAGGCAAAAATAGTAATGGTATCCGGGTTCGGTCATCTTGCCTGGGATTCCACAAAGGAGAAGAACGGAACCACGAAGCAGACGGAGCAACAGACGAGAGAATCCTCACAACTCCGGAACGAAACCGAAGCTAACAAGAGAAACAACCGGAAAGAAAGAAACAACACGGTAAACACACAAGCATAAGCATGGCATACGATGCACATCCAAGTATGATGCATGTCCGGTTTAATTATGCATGGCATGGCAAAGTGCACAAACAACACTACAAGTTAAGTGGAGCTCAATATGCAACGAGTTGCATATTGACGAAACACCACAAGTTATTTATTTAGTTGACTCACATTAAATTACAAGACAAGATTAATTGTTATTAACATGGCAAAAGGTGAAGCATAATAAAACTACACTATTAAGACAATTTAAATGAGGCCGGAAATAACAACAACATATCCGGAAAATCCCCATGAGCATGTTTAATAATTATAAGCAAACAACAATAAACATTTTAATGTTGTTAACATGATGCGGATGACATGATCAAGTTTATGCAAGTTTTCTTAAAAGGGTTGACATTAAGAGATAAGAAGCATTTGTCACCGTGGTGGAAGAAAGGGGTGCCACGGCAACGATCCGAAAATGATGCAACGCATCATATCGGTTCCGGCAACTCGTTGAGAGTCCGGTGCACAACAAAAGGTGGAGTGAACGAGTCAAACGAGATGAAAGAGGTGGGGTGATCCCGTTACCGGGTTCCCACGAGTCGGCGACGAGGCAACCGAGGAACATGACAACGGACGAAGCGGACACGAAGCACACACGAGGAGCATTTCATACAACACAAGCAAGCATCTCACGGGGTCACGTCTCGGGGTTATACCTTCGAAACACTCGTTTCGGGATGGTTCGAGATCGTAGTGGAAGTAGCCGTAGTAGTGGAAGTAGATGTTCGGGTCGGTGTCGTGGTACTTGGACGTATCGGAGAGGAACTTGAGCCGTAGTGGTACATGTCGTCGAGGTACTTGCCGTAGAGGTACACGGGCGACGGTAGACGTTCGGGCGACGGTAGGCGTTCGGGCGACGGTAGACGTTCGGGCCGTAGAGGTACTTGTGGTCTCCGAACTTGTCGACGGTAGTGGTACTCGCCGTAGGGGTACTTGGTCGGGTCGCCGGTAGTCGTTCGGGTCGTCGTGGTACTTGTTCCGTAGCCGTTCACGAGCCCGTTTTCCGTAGACGTACAAGGGTCCAAAAGTAAAAAAAAAACTTGCTGTCTTCCTGGTTAACTGAGATTAACAAAACCAGCACAACAAAAAAAAACAGGAAAAAGAAAGGACTGCGGGGGTTGCGGCTCGGGACGAAGGAAGCCGGCGACGAGGCTTGCAGGGGACGGGCAGAGGAGGAGGCCTCTGGCGCGGCGACCCTGGAGGACGGGGAGGGGCCTGGCTGGCCTCGGTCGAAGCGTGAAGGACGGAGGGCGACCACGGCGCTCGTAGGAGCTAGGAGGGGCCACGGACGCGGAGGTCCAGCGGGCGCCCCTGGCCGCGGGAGGAGAGGCGTCGCTCGCGGGGCGATGGAGGGCGGAGCCTGGCTGGCCTGCCTGGGCTCGAGGCGCCGCACGGGAGGACGAGGTGGAGGCCGGCTCGCGGGAAGGGAAGGGAGCCCGCTGGAGCCTGGCCCGGGCGCTCGGGGCGCCGTTGCTTCTGGCCGGCCGGGCGCGCGTGCGGCCTGGAGGGCGACGGGGAGGCCCGAAGCGGGGCAGGAGGGCGCGGGAAGGAGGCGAACTGGAGGAGGGAAGGCCCGCGCTGGGGAGAGGTGGTCGGGCCGGAGCTTGGAGACGCGGGAGGCGGGGTTCCTGGCGGGCGCTGCGAGGCTGCGAGGGCGCGCTCGGGAAGGGAGGCCGCTCGGGCTCGGGAGAGCGACGGGGTGAGGAGATCGAGCGAGATGCGGGACTTGGGGAGTGGCGGCGGACAGAAGGGAAACAGGGAGCGGAGGGACTCGGGTGCGCTGTAGCTAGGGTTAGGAATGGGGGCTGGGCCAGATGGGCCAGGTGAAGGCTGCAGTGGGATGGGCCGGCTGGGAGCTAGAGGCCTGTTGGGCTCCCTGCTGCAGCTGCTCTGCTGATAAAACTCTTCTCTTTTGCAGAAAAAGAGAAGAGAGAGCCAAACAAGAAGAAAAAAAGAGAAGGAGGGGGGTTTGGGCAAACTAGCACAATGATAATTTTCTCGGGCTCGTAAAAATGAGCATGACCGGAGAAAATTATAAAAGGCCAGATCGGAAATAATTCAAACATATTTGAATTTAATTCAAATAGGTTTGAACTAAGACGTGATTATCGAAGTGTCCAAAAATGTTCGAATTTTTGGAGGAACCTCGAAACAACGGAAAAGAATTATTGGCAAGATTTAGAAGGTGAAACTCGAAGTGAAAAGACAATGGGGAAAAATATACAAGTGTGTTATGGTGATTCCGAAGCAATGGAATATTTATTAATATAGCTCCCTAAATATTGAGAGACTTTTATATGTTATAAAGAGAAGACATTCTTCCCTCGATTTAAATGGACCGAAGGTCCACACAAATTATTTAAGTTGAGATGCAAAAATAAAATGACATGATGGCATGATGACATGATGCAATGCAAAAACTAAATAACACAAGCAGAACTGAAACACACGGGCAACCCGGAACATCTGGAATCTTCGGGAATCTTCTAGAATCTTCTGGGACGTCGGTCTCGGGCGTCACAACTCTCCCACACTAACAGAGGATCTCGACCCGAGATCCTAGAGATATCACCGGGTAGAAACGGAAGAGGAAGAGGTAAAACAAGTTGCTTCTTTGACAGACGAGTGAAACCAAAGAACCTTGAGAGGTTAAACAAGTTGAAAGAAAGAATGCAACGGAGATGAACGAAGATGAAAACTCCGTTAGAAAAGAGGAACAAGGAACCTAACAAGAACCTTGTAGGTTGAAAGACATGAAACAAGAGCTCACGGACCAAAAGAATGTGAAACTGCAATGGTATGGCCAAGGAATAAGTATGACAGAATTGGACAGCACTCCGTCTGAAAATGGAAGGAATTAACATGAACTTGAGGAGATGGAGTGATACTTGATGAAAAGAACAACATATTGCCTCTGAAACAATTAAAAGAATGGCACAAAGGTAAGAAAGACTCAGACAGCACTCCGGTTGAAAAGAGAGGCAAACTTGATAAGATGAGGGAACTAGAATGAAGAATACAACACTTCGGTTAAATAGACAAGCAAGGGAGAACATGATCTCGATAAAAACGAGATGATGGTTAAAGAGAGCAATCTGACAAGACCTCCGGAATGAAAGAATAGCATACAGATGAAAGTAAGAATTGAATGGAGAAGAAAAGACAACTTCTCCCACAAATGAATTAGGAAAGAGCATCCTTACAAAGAAGGGTTGAATAGAGTTGTTGGAATTTCACAGCAAAAGAATAAGCTTGATGTGGGCTTATGGAAAACATCTCAAAATTTAAGAGGTGACAACCAGCCACTAATGGAAACAATTGATTGGCTTGAGATCAACAAGGAGACGATAAACTTATTCACCGGAATGATAAATGAAGAACTTGGGCCATTTATAAGCACCACAATTAGCAACAATCCTTAGGGAAAGCTTTTAGGTGAAATACAACCCAAGATAACTCCAATGAATAATTGAAGGGTTGGCAAGATCCCCTGAACAAAGAAAATGATGGGTTTAAATATCTCATTCTTGATAACTCGTGAATCGTAAAACATGAAGGAATTGTCAAGAATGACATAACACCATCTGAAAAGATAAGGTAGAACGGATTGAAATTGGAAAGCATGAAGAAGAATGCTTGGGCTCCAACAAGAATCTTGATGAAGACTTCGAGGATGAATTAAAATATGATGAACCACCAAGAGAACTCCGGTAATGAAAGCATGAGAAGTGAAAGATGAAAAGAATAAGATTCAAAGCCTGCGATGAATAAGATGGAGCTTTGAAATGATATAATTGAAATGACATGGAGCTCCGGAAAAACAATATGAACAGCTTAGAGCCGAGAATATGATATGATGAACAAGCTCCGAAGGAAGGAATTAAATCCCCTGTAAGGAATAAGAATAAGAATTATGTCATGCATATCCTTCACCAATTTAAATTGATGACAACCAAAGGATTTGGCATACTACTTATTCTCGTTGGAAAGAATTAAAGAGAGATCCCGCACAAGCTTGGATAATTATTCAACAAAGCACCGGTAGGATTATGAAAAGAACAAATGAATTAAAATGATTACAACGGAAGGGTAAACTTGAATGAACCACCGTAAGAATATAGAGACGAACGAAGAGACATCAATGAAGAATATTTGAAGAACGAAGTTGAAAACTGAGAACGAAGAAAACTTCTGAAATGATGGCCTTCGGAGGATCACAAAGAAAAGAATTCATGAAATGCTCCGGACGGGTATAAAAGAATTCCTCACAATCAAAACAATAATGAGGATGGCATGAAGCTAGAACCACGAATCTTCAAGAGAACGGGTCAAAATTTAAGAGAAACTCTTCTCCGGTCTCCAAATGTTGAGAATGAAGACGAGAAAAGCCATAAGAATTGTTGAGCACTCCGGATTGAAGAATTAAAAAAAAGGTTGAAACAAAGATGAAAAAGAATTGAAAGCGATCATGGAGAAGACATGTGACTGATGGAAATCATTCTTACGTCACAGTTTGAAAAGAATTTCGAAATAACTCCGGAAAAGAAGAGTCAGGTAAGATCCTGGGAAAAGACCTGTGGGTTAAGGCCCACTCAAAGAAATCACCGTTGAAAAGATTGCTTGAGATATTGCACCGGTTGAATTAAAAAGGCTTGAATAAGATAACAACCCTCAAAAATTGCTTGAATGGAATTATGAATCTTCAGCACTCTGGATATGAATAGCAAGAGGAGAATGATTAATTGGTGCACCGGAATAAGAAAGCATTGTGAAATGAGGAAAAAGGATAAGATCAACACCGAAATCTTGAATTACATCCACCGGAGAATTATTGGAATTAAGAATGATGAATTTGAAGCTCTTGAGCATCTTCTTGAGAAAACACCGGATAAGAACATTGAAGGAAAAGAAAGAAGAAATATCACAAGAATAAATGGATACTTCATCTGAGAATTTCTGGCTCCAAGAAGAAGAAGGGTGGGAGGGCGGGGAAAACAAAGACAACTTGGGACGAACAAAATGGACACCGGTTGAAAAAGAATTTAACATGACCATCTTGATGATCAAGAAGAAATAACACTCCCATAGAAGTATGAGAACACCGATTAGAAAAGGTATGGAATCAACACTTGACATCGAAGCAACTCGAATACCAGAATCAAAACAAGAACAAAGGGTAGATATGCAACATGATCTTCACAATATCATCCGAACAGAGAATTGAACGAATGAATTCTGCAGGTACATCACTAGACGAGAAGCCACTTGGAGAACAAAATGAAAATAAAAAAGGAACAAGGATCAGATAGAACAAATACAAGATAGAAGTTTCATTCGACATCTTTGTGCTGAAAGCTCATGGAACGTGTTACAAAAGGGTTTTGTCATCCCCGGATCAGCATAGCCAAGGATCCTTTAAGATGCAACTCCCGATCAGAACAAGTCCATAAAACCACTTCACTCAATGTAGAACCCCAAACTTCATATCGAGCATCCATTGGAAAAATGCCTAGAACTACTAGATGAACCCACCTATAGATTTCCGAAAGTTTCCAGTTATGCAATCAGGTGTTGGGGATACACGGGAAGCACCGCGAAATCAACTCTAAACCTACATCCAGGTGTATCCATCCTTCAACACATAACCAGTCTTTCTCGGAAACTGTTTACCTCGGACCTTCGAAAAGCATCCACTATAACAAGCTATGGCAATACTCTCGAACTACCTCCCCAGTACTGGGTGATGTCGGGGTTATCTTGCCACTGGCCGTATAGGAGAGATTTTCGATGTCGGCCGTCTTAAGTATTTAGTATTGCCGCGATATGCTTGTGTCAATGATACCCCGAAGCTCAACTCCTCGGTAACAGGAGGCATCGAGAACAATATCCTTGTCACAAGAACATCGAAATAATCCCAGAATACTCGCGGGATCCTAAAAAAAATTTGGTGCAATTTTTTGAAAGTAGAAGAGATAAGAGTAATCGTCAGGAGTCCTCACCAGAGAGAAAGGGGATGAGAAGCAAAGAAATCCTACTCTCCGATATAATATAGGACTCAAAAAGTTTTCAGTGTGTGCCTAGACTCAACCGTCAACGATTCGATCAATCAGTGGGGGCTTCTAGGTCGGAGAAGGCTCTGAATACCAACTTGTAATGCCCAGGATGAGACTATACCTCCTACGTGTCGAGGCACGACTTAAAGGTATAAGCCCATCCTAGAATGATCTCAAGTTTGGTATCTTTGCACGACTCATGTAAAAGAGGGATTAAAAAGCAAAAGGAGATAGTTGGCTTACACTCGCCACTTCACACAATACAATACATAAGCAATTCATCATACAAAACATCACAACCCGACTACGGGTGAAGATCCAAAGAAAGATACCAAAACAACATAAAGCCACAGGTCAGGATCGAATCCTAGTAGAAACCACTACTGAACATCGAAACGTTGCAAGCAAACGGTCACACTCTGCATCGAGCTCCCGATGAAGAACTGATCCATCACCTGCTTCAAACTCGGCTGAACCTGCATCTGGTGTGGTGAAGTAACTGTGAGCCACAGAGGACTCAGCAATCCCGTTCCCGGGTAACAAGACTATTTAAGCCTTGGGTGAGGATAAGGCTGAAGAAAGAAATATGAGGTGAAGGAACAAACAAGAGTCTGCAGCAGCAACTAGCACTAACTTACGTAATAGAGAGCGAGAAGAGAAGAGCATCGGTCGAAAGATGATCACGAAGTGATCCTAACTAAAGCCGGTCAAACATAACCCCACCGTGTTCAACTCCCGAATCCCTATTCGGAAATTGACAGTCACGGAACACACGCTGGTAGTGTATTAGAAACATTGTGTCAAGTTATCTACAACCGGAATTAACAAGCTCCCATCTGCCACATAACCGCGGGCACGGCTTTCGAAAGTTCAAACCCTGCAGGGGTGTTCCAACTTGGCCCATCACAAGCCCACGATCCGCGGAGTCGCAACTCCATAGTTGGGAAGACCCGAGTATTCTCGGAATCCCGTGCTCGAGTTAAACCGAACTAAGGTAAGGCTAATCCAGCAAATCCTCCCGGCGTGTCGACACCCTGATAGGTAGCCGCGCGTATCTAGTCTCAGGACACGACCGGATGGGCGATTCTACAGGTTTTTACCAAACCTTGAGTTTCCTCGAGGTGGCCCCGCAGAACCCCCGTTTCGGACCAACACTCATGTGGAGCACTGGCCCGGGGTTGTGGAATTAAGAATAAAAGAGGGTTTGCAAGGCCCTTATGCAAGTTTTATTAGTTTGTTATTAGGCAAATAGTACCAATGTTGGGACTTGCTGGAAAAGACTTAGCACTTAGCGGTTTATCAAGGGGGTCCCATACACCCCAACCGTGTTAGGAACGCATAATCAAGGAACATAACACCGGTTTATACGGTTCCTAACGGCATGAGTGGAACAAATCACCAAGCAAAAGGCTTAGCCTTCCACCCTTGCCAGTATATAGATGATTTCATTTTTTTTAAGCATTTATATAGTGTGATATAACCCAACCAAACTTCAACATGAAGCAAACATCTTCAATCTTCACCTGCAACTAACAATGCTATAAGAAGGGCTGAGCGAAGCGTACTTAGCCAAGCAACGGTTTGCGTAGGTAGGTTGGTTAAACATGGCAATTGGTTACAATAGGAGGCTGACAGGAAAACATGGGCATCGAGGCAAATACTATAGATCGAGACTCTAGCAATAGGCAAAAATAGTAATGGTATCCGGGTTCGGTCATCTTGCCTGGGATTCCACAAAGGAGAAGAACGGAACCACGAAGCAGACGGAGCAACAGACGAGAGAATCCTCACAACTCCGGAACGAAACCGAAGCTAACAAGAGAAACAACCGGAAAGAAAGAAACAACACGGTAAACACACAAGCATAAGCATGGCATACGATGCACATCCAAGTATGATGCATGTCCGGTTTAATTATGCATGGCATGGCAAAGTGCACAAACAACACTACAAGTTAAGTGGAGCTCAATATGCAACGAGTTGCATATTGACGAAACACCACAAGTTATTTATTTAGTTGACTCACATTAAATTACAAGACAAGATTAATTGTTATTAACATGGCAAAAGGTGAAGCATAATAAAACTACACTATTAAGACAATTTAAATGAGGCCGGAAATAACAACAACATATCCGGAAAATCCCCATGAGCATGTTTAATAATTATAAGCAAACAACAATAAACATTTTAATGTTGTTAACATGATGCGGATGACATGATCAAGTTTATGCAAGTTTTCTTAAAAGGGTTGACATTAAGAGATAAGAAGCATTTGTCACCGTGGTGGAAGAAAGGGGTGCCACGGCAACGATCCGAAAATGATGCAACGCATCATATCGGTTCCGGCAACTCGTTGAGAGTCCGGTGCACAACAAAAGGTGGAGTGAACGAGTCAAACGAGATGAAAGAGGTGGGGTGATCCCGTTACCGGGTTCCCACGAGTCGGCGACGAGGCAACCGAGGAACATGACAACGGACGAAGCGGACACGAAGCACACACGAGGAGCATTTCATACAACACAAGCAAGCATCTCACGGGGTCACGTCTCGGGGTTATACCTTCGAAACACTCGTTTCGGGACGGTTCGAGATCGTAGTGGAAGTAGCCGTAGTAGTGGAAGTAGATGTTCGGGTCGGTGTCGTGGTACTTGGACGTATCGGAGAGGAACTTGAGCCGTAGTGGTACATGTCGTCGAGTTACTTGCCGTAGAGGTACACGGGCGACGGTAGACGTTCGGGCGACGGTAGGCGTTCGGGCGACGGTAGACGTTCGGGCCGTAGAGGTACTTGTGGTCTCCGAACTTGTCGACGGTAGTGGTACTCGCCGTAGGGGTACTTGGTCGGGTCGCCGGTAGTCGTTCGGGTCGTCGTGGTACTTGTTCCGTAGCCGTTCACGAGCCCGTTTTCCGTAGACGTACAAGGGTCCAAAAGTAAAAAAAAAACTTGCTGTCTTCCTGGTTAACTGAGATTAACAAAACCAGCACAACAAAAAAAAAACAGGAAAAAGAAAGGACTGCGGGGGTTGCGGCTCGGGACGAAGGAAGCCGGCGACGAGGCTTGCAGGGGACGGGCAAAGGAGGAGGCCTCTGGCGCGGCGACCCTGGAGGACGGGGAGGGGCCTGGCTGGCCTCGGTCGAAGCGTGAAGGACGGAGGGCGGCCACGGCGCTCGCAGGAGCTAGGAGGGGCCACGGACGCGGAGGTCCAGCGGGCGCCCCTGGCCGCGGGAGGAGAGGCGTCGCTCGCGGGGCGATGGAGGGCGGAGCCTGGCTGGCCTGCCTGGGCTCGAGGCGCCGCACGGGAGGACGAGGTGGAGGCCGGCTCGCGGGAAGGGAAGGGAGCCCGCTGGAGCCTGGCCCGGGCGCTCGGGGCGCCGTTGCTTCTGGCCGGCCGGGCGCGCGTGCGGCCTGGAGGGCGACGGGGAGGCCCGAAGCGGGGCAGGAGGGCGCGGGAAGGAGGCGAACTGGAGGAGGGAAGGCCCGCGCTGGGGAGAGGTGGTCGGGCCGGAGCTTGGAGACGCAGGAGGCGGGGTTCCTGGCGGGCGCTGCGAGGCTGCGAGGGCGCGCTCGGGAAGGGAGGCCGCTCGGGCTCGGGAGAGCGACGGGGTGAGGAGATCGAGCGAGATGCGGGACTTGGGGAGTGGCGGCGGACAGAAGGGAAACAGGGAGCGGAGGGACTCGGGTGCGCTGTAGCTAGGGTTAGGAATGGGGGCTGGGCCAGATGGGCCAGGTGAAGGCTGCAGTGGGATGGGCCGGCTGGGAGCTAGAGGCCTGTTGGGCTCCCTGCTGCAGCTGCTCTGCTGATAAAACTCTTCTCTTTTGCAGAAAAAGAGAAGAGAGAGCCAAACAAGAAGAGAAAAAGAGAAGGAGGGGGGTTTGGGCAAACTAGCACAATGATAATTTTCTCGGGCTCGTAAAAATGAGCACGACCGGAGAAAATTATAAAAGGCCAGATCGGAAATAATTCAAACATATTTGAATTTAATTCAAATAGGTTTGAACTAAGACGTGATTATCGAAGTGTCCAAAAATGTTCGAATTTTTGGAGGAACCTCGAAACAACGGAAAAGAATTATTGGCAAGATTTAGAAGGTGAAACTCGAAGTGAAAAGACAATGGGGAAAAATATACAAGTGTGTTATGGTGATTCCGAAGCAATGGAATATTTATTAATATAGCTCCCTAAATATTGAGAGACTTTTATATGTTATAAAGAGAAGACATTCTTCCCTCGATTTAAATGGACCGAAGGTCCACACAAATTATTTAAGTTGAGATGCAAAAATAAAATGACATGATGGCATGATGACATGATGCAATGCAAAAATTAAATAACACAAGCAGAACTGAAACACACGGGCAACCCGGAACATTGGAATCTTCGGGAATCTTCTGGAATCTTCTGGGACGTCGGTCTCGGGCGTCACACAAATGTAACCAAACAAGATCTCCAGGTGCAAAGACAACACGTTTTCTACCCTTATCTCCACCAAGTTTATATTTAGCATTCATGCGCTCAATATTTTCCTTAGTTAACTCATGCATTTTAAAAATCAATTCAACACATTCTTTAGCATCAAAATTAACCTTCTCCGAAGATGGAAGAGGCAACAAATCAATAGGTGCACGAGGTAGGAAACCATACAAATTTTCAAAAGGGAACATCTTAGTAGTAGAATGCAATGAACGGTTATAAGCAAATTCAATATGAGGCAAGCATTCTTCCCACATTTTCTTATTATTCTTCAAAACAGCCCTAAGGATAGTAGACAATGTTCTATTGACTACTTCAGTTTGTCCATCAGTTTGGGGGTGACAAGTAGTACTAAAAAGTAGTTTAGTCCCCAACTTAGCCCATAAACATCTCCAAAAGTGGCTAAGGAATTTAGTATCATGATCTGAAACAATAGTATTTGGCACACCATGCAAGCGAATAATTTCCCGAAAGAACAAATCAGCAACATTAACAGCATCATCGCTTTTATGACATGGTATAAAGTGTGCCATTTTCGAAAATCTATCCACGACAACAAATATGCTATCCCTCCCCTTCTTTGTTCGAGGTAAACCTAAAACAAAGTCCATAGATATATCCTCCCAAGGAACACTGGGTACAGGCAAAGGCATATATAAACCATGAGGATTTAGTCGTGACTTAGCTTTTTGACATGTAGTGCAGCGAGCAACAAAACGCTCAACATCCCATCTCATCTTTCGCCAAAAGAAATGTGTAGCAAGTACGTCCTCCGTCTTCTTCACGCCAAAGTGTCCCATTAATCCTCCTCCATGCGCCTCCTGCAACAACAAAAGACGAACAGAGCTAGCTGGAATGCATAGCTTGTTAGCACGAAACACAAATCCATCATTAACGACGAACTTGTTCCATGTTCTCCCTTCTTTGCAATTCTGCAATACATCTTTAAATTCAGCATCATGCACATATTGATCTTTGATGGTCTCCAAACAAAATATTTTAAAGTCAAGTTGTGAAAGCATAGTATAACGACGAGACAATGCATCAGCAATAACATTTTCTTTTCCCTTCTTGTGTTTAATAACATAAGGGAAAGTCTCTATGAATTCAACCCATTTAGCATGTATACGGTTCAGTTTTGCTTGACTTTTAATGTGCTTCAAAGATTCATGATCAGAATGTATAACAAATTCTTTGGGCCATAAATAATGTTGCCATGTTTCCCAAGTCCGAACAAGAGCATATAATTCCTTATCATAAGTAGAATAATTCAGACTAGGCCCACTCAATTTTTCAGAAAAGTATGCAACAGGTTTACCATCTTGTAATAACACACCTCCTAACCCAATTCCACTAGCATCACATTCAAGCTCAAAAGTATTATTAAAATCAGGAACTTGGAGTAAAGGAGCATGTGTCAAGTTATCTTTCAATACCGTGAATGCTTTCTCCTGTGCAGTACCCCAAACAAAAGGCACATCCTTCTTTGTAAGCTCATTGAGAGGTGCAGCAATGGTGCTGAAATCTCTCACAAAACGCCAATAGAATCCAGCGAGGCCAAGGAAACTCCTCACGTGTGTGACTGTTTTGGGTTGCGGCCAACTCTCAATAGCTTCAATCTTGGCTTTATCAACCTCAATTCCCCGTGGAGTAACAACATAGCCAAGAAAAGATACTCGGTCGGTGCAAAAGGTGCACTTTCCAAGGTTACCAAACAACATGCATCACGTAGAGCAATAAAAACATCACTTAAATGTTCCAAATGTTCCTCCAAAGATCTGCTATAAATCAATATATCATCAAAGTATACTACCACAAATCGTCCAATGAAAGCACGTAAAACTTCATTCATTAATCTCATGAAAGTACTAGGTGCATTAGTTAACCCAAAAGGCATGACTAACCACTCATATAATCCAAACTTAGTTTTAAATGCTGTTTTCCATTCATCTCCCAATTTCATACGAATTTGATGGTATCCACTACGCAAATCAACTTTGGAGAATATTGTAGAGCCACTCAATTCATCAAGCATATCATCTAGCCTAGGAATAGGATGACGATAACGAATAGTAATATTATTAATGCCTCTACAATCAACACACATACGCGATGTACCATCCTTTTTCGGTACTAGAATAATAGGAATAGTACAAGGACTAAGGGATTCGCGTATATAACCTTTGTCGAGTAGCTCATGTACTTGACGCATAATCTCCTTCGTCTCCTCTGGATTGGTACGGTATGGTGCGCGGTTGGGTAGCGATGCACCGGGTATTAAGTCAATCTGATGCTCAATCCCTCGAATAGGTGGTAATCCCGGAGACACATCTTGTGGAAAGACGTCCGTGAACTCCTGCAAAATGTTAGTAACAGCAGGAGGCAAAGAGGAAGGCATATCCTCGAATGAAAATAATGCCTCTTTGCACACAAAAGCATAGCAAACAGATTTGCTTAAATCTAGATCATCAATATCAGATTTGGTGGCAAGTAAACATCCACTTTTCAATTTAATTTCAGATGCAACATGAGATGATGGTGTGTTATTAGGCTTCATTTGTTGCTCAAATTCTTTTGCCATAATCTGATTTTCACTCTTATTTTGCTCCTGTTTTGCTTTATTAGCTCTATTAATATCATCTTTCAAAATGGAATCAGGAGTCATAGGAAGCAAAGTAATATTTTTATCCTTATGAACAAGAGTATACTGATTGTTTCTACCATGGTGTTAGAATTTTTATCAAATTGCCATGGTATACCAAGTAATAAGGAACATGCTTACATAGGTACCACATCACAATCAACATAATCAGCATATGTAGAGATACTAAAATGCACACGAACAGTACGTGTTACCTTAACCTTGCTGCTGTTGTTGAACCATTGGATGTAGTAAGGATGTGGATGTGGTCTTGTGGTGAGAGATAGCTTCTCCACCATCTCCATGCTAGCCAAGTTGTTGCAACTCCCTCCATCTATGATCACGCGAACAGAACGTTCCTTCACAACTCCCTTTGTATGGAACAAATTATACCTCTGATTTTGCTCAGCTTGTGTAACCTGCACACTCAAAACACGTTGAGCAACTAAACATTCATACCTGTCAGCATCTTCAGGAGCCATGTATTGCATCTCATGATTAGAATCGTCTCCACCGTGTTCTTCACGTGTAATAAGAGCCAAAGTCTCTTCATCATAGTCACTAGCGGACTCATACCCACCATTCTCAGTAGCAATCATCACACGCTGAGATTTGCATTCTCTCACAAAATGTCCTCTTCCCTTACAACGACGACAAATAATATCACTGGTGTGCCCTGTAGATGCCATGGAAGAAGAAGAACTCTGTGCAGGCCCGATAGGTGTGCTCTTGGCAGATAATGGTGGTTGTGCCTGCTTCCTTGTATCACGGCTGGAGGCAACAGCTGATGGAGGTGTTGGTGTAGTAGAATGTGTGGAAGTAGAGGATGCACGCGGTGTCCATGATGAAGGTCAACCTGCAGAAAAGTTAGTCCGCGCCAATGCTTGTCGATCCTGCACTTCACGTTCAGCTTTACAAGCAAGATGGAATAAACGAGTGATATTATTATAATACTTATACTCTAGAATGGTCTGAATCTCTCTATTTAATCCACTCATAAAACGTGCAAGCATAGCTTCATTCTCCTCAACAATACCACATCTAATCATGCCAGTTTGTAATTCCTGATAATATTCTTCTACGGAATTTTTTCCTTGTCTTAAGCGCTGCAATTTTTGAAGTAATTCACGTTGATAATATGGTGGAACCCAACAAGTACGCATAGCAGTTTTCAAAGCTGCCCAAGTAGCTGGAATAGGATATAATCTACAATGTTCAGAACACCAAACACATGCAAAACTAGTGAAAGCACAAACAGCAGCAGGAACACGTCTCTCCTCGGGATATTGTAAACATGTAAAACGTTGTTCAGTTTCTAACTCCCAAGTAAGATATATATCAGGAACATATCTATCTTCAAATGGTGGAATATTCAATTTCAGTTTAGGAAGATGGTCATGTACCTCAGGTGGTGGTGCAGCCCTACCATTGCGATGATATGCATGAGGACAACCTGGTGGTGGTGGTGCTGGTGGTTGCACGTAGTTCTGATTTTGGTCAACCTCATCCTCGTAATGGTCCTCCACCTCTGCAGTAGCAGCAGGAGCTATAGAAACATCAACAACGGCACCAGAAGTTTGACCTGACTCAAGGGGAATGCGTTGTGCTCGTCCCACTTGATTTGGAAGGCGATGTTGTTGTTGTTGTTGTTGTTGTAGAGGTGCGACGGCTGCAGCGGCTGGTGGTGGTGGAGAATGCGAAAGCAATTCAGCAAACTTGTTATCGAGCTTTGTTTCAAACGTCTTCTCCATGCCATCTATCTTCTCCATGGCCTCTTCAAATCTATTTAGCACATCTTGCACCTGTCCACTCATCATTTGCTGAAACTTATCATGAAGCTCCTTGTTCGTCAAGTTCTCCCAGTCAGTCTCGTCGGCTTGTGATCCTGGCATGGTTAGCAGCAATAGAAACACACAAGAATATGATTCTATAGACAACTAACAAGTGGTAGTGGTGGCGGGTGTCACAAATCCGTCAAGCAAATTCTTACCAGTTCTTACCCAGCAGCAGGCGGTGATCGGCAACCGATGTAGTCAAAACTCTCAAAGCTTGGATAGAGCGATTACCAGGGAGAGTCAAACGCACGATGTAGATGTATGTGGAGCCGAGAAGGCTTATAATATGGTAGCAAAAAGGTCAGCAATAATCAATTCAGAGATGCAAAGTTGAATAAACGCTCAATGACGGTACTGTGCTGGTCCCAGGCTAGACCGCACTAGAGACGCGAGCCTAGAACACTAACAAAATCACGGCACTGCACGTAATCAATGGGAAAGCACACTCTGAATTTGTTTTCCCTCTTTTTTTGCGCTCTTTTTTTTGCGCTCCTTTTTTTTTGCCGAAAATCACTATAATGGCGAGTGTCTGAAAACTCTTCCCAAGTCAAACTAAGATTATAGGCACGAAATTTTTTTGATGATTTTTTTTTCGGAATCAGGGCAGCGACGACGAAAAAGTGCGGTAAAAAAACAGTATGATGGCACGGGTCTCAAAAGACTCAGAAAACTCTAATAAGAGGATAGGGAAAAATATTTTCACCTGTCGAAATTTTGGCCTAAAAACTGCCCGAAGGTCTCCAAACTCTTTTTTTTCCCGACCTACTCAGGCAAGGAAACACGAAACCGAAACTAGATGGATCTTGAAAGACAATCTAAAACGAAAAGAACTCGGATTGGTGGTGGGTATATGATGGTAGAATATGGCAGCGGTGATGGTATATGGCAACGGCGGTGGTATATGGATACGGATTGGTGGTGGTATATGGATACGGATCGGTGGTGGTATGTGGCAGCAGCGATGAAGATGTTGCGGCGGCGGCGTGACAACTTATGACCAGAACTCGAAACTCTAAAAGACTAGACGCTAAGACCAGCAACTTGACACGACGATGCAACCGCAAATTCAACAAAGCAAATACAGAAAAGATTATGCAAAGGCTCAGATTGGTTCGGATGGGATGAACTAACCCTAAATTTTTTTTGGCATATTCGTGGACTATAGGTATGAAGAACAGACTCGATCTAAACTATGAAAAACTGTAAAATCTCACCGAGCAATCTGGAAATCTGATACCACTTGATAGAGGCAAAGGTGTCCCATCTTTCGATGAGATGGTGGCTATCGTTTTGGAGGAAGTCGACTTTGACGATCCGACTACGAACGTGCGAAGACGTCACGCCTTAGCAATCGCTAAACCAACTCCGAGAGGTTATTGACCACAACGAAGCACGATCAACCTGACCACGAAGGTCTGTTTTCTGCAGGCAAACGAAGAACAAGCAAGAAACTAAGATTGCAATCTGGATATTGCGAATATAAGAGGAAAGCTTTATTGACCAAGGTGGGGTTCTGTGACACCTTTATCTGGTCCTTGAACACAAACGAAGTACGCGAAGTTGCAGCTATGGCAAACTTTTAATCCAAACAAAACCCAAAGTCTAAACGACGCCCTAAGGGCTGTATATATGGAGAAAGAGGGGGAAATTTCGTGGCCCTTGGAGGAGGGGCCGGAAACCAACCATAACTCTGGTTTCCCCACACATACGGACTCTAAAAACAATCTATACTTAAGTATTTCGAAAATACATGGGCCTGGCCCAATAATAAGGTGACGCGGCACCTAGAATAGCCTCTAGACGAAATTTATGAAGTGGCATCTTGTATATTTCGTCCAAGGCTTCATGCACTCCTTATGGTGGCTTCAAAGTCCTGAAATCATCACTTGTAACTCAGTTCTTGATCCCCTTGCGCATGCCATCAACTCCATGCGTGTTCTTGCTCCAATGTTCATCCTTCTCCAAGCTAGGCACTTCATTTGTAAGCAAAACAAATGTATCCAATTTAGGCAGCATCATATTCTCATGAACATTAGAATCATTACCAAGAAACGGAAGTACCTGGTAATTTAATTGGCATGCGCGAGCTTTAGTAATTGGTCAAGTATATGTAACAGTAGGGGCTGTGGGTGTAACAATAGTATTGATGTCCTCATCATTATCAGGCTGAAGCCTTTTGACATAAGTGTCGCAACCCCAAACTTTAAGAAACGACAACTTTGGTTTCTTACCAAACCATAGTTCATACGGTGTCATCTCAACGGATTTAAATGGTGCCCTATTTAACATGAATGCGGTTGTCTCTAATGCATAACCCAAAAATGATAAAGGCAAATCGGTAAGAGACATCATAGGATGCACCATATATAAATAGAGTATGCTTATGACGTTCGGACACACCATTACGCTGTGGTGTTCCAGATTGCTTGAGTTGTGAAACTATTCCACATTGTTTTAAATGAAGGCCAAACTCGTAACTCAAATATTCGCCTACGCGGTCAGATCGTAGAAGCTTTATTTTCTTGTTACGATGATTCTCCACTTCACTCTAAAATTATTTGAACTTTCCAAATATTTCAGACTTGTGTTTCATCAAGTAGATATACCCATACCTACTTAAATCATCTATGAAGGTGAGAAAATAACGATATCTGTTGTGTGATTCAACACTCATCAGACTGCATACATCGGTATGTATTATTTCCAATAAGTCATTAGCTCACTCCATTGTTTCGGAGAACGGAGTTTTTGTCATCTTTCCCATGAGACATGGTTCGCGAGTATCAAATGATTCATAATCAAGTGATTCCTAAAGTCCATCTGCATGGAGTTTCTTGATGCGCTTTACACCAATATGACTTAAACGGAAGTGCCACAAGTACGTCGCACTATCATTATCAATTTTGCATCTTTTGGCATCAATATTATGAATATGTATATCACTACGATCGAGATTCAATAAACCATTTACATTTAGATATATTATAACTGAGCATATTTCCAGCCCTCTCAGACTATTAGCATTTTTTGCCTTTGGATCATCACTTTGGGACGTTTTCGGCTGTCAAATTTACTGTTAATCCAGCCTCGAATCATTGTGCTCGCTAAGACCGGGCGTTTTCGTGCTGGGCCGCTACTCCGGTGACTATTTTGGATGACTGGTGTGAATTTGGGCCTGATGGGTTTCACCTAGCCGAAAGAAAATATAGAGGATCGGCCACGTTTTCCCCTGCTCGCATGCCAGACCTAACCTAACCGATGCGGCCGGGCGCCGCTAGCAACGATGGATGGATGCTGGTTGATGGATCCTGAACTTTTCCTCTGCCCTTGATCTATCCCTCTAATTCGTGACTCGTTAATGGTCTAACTTCCTAATTCACACCTGATTTTGGTCTCTAGTTCTTGGATTGCATGTCGTGGTCGCAGCTGAGTAGTTGGATGGAGCCGAAGCATGAGTTTGCAGCCGCGGCGGAGCGGCTTCTGTACGATCACTGGTTGGCGATCTCTATCACTTCTAGTACCTTGCCTCTCCTCTACTTTACGTACATATTTTGCAAGCCAAGTTGCTATTTTGTTTTGCGCCAAAATCCTCAAACTAATCCTGCGTGTACATACATCCTAGACTTGTTAGTACTAAATATATTAGTGCCGAGGCAATTATATCTATAGATTCAACTCTCCCCTTTAAACCTAATATTTCTCTCTTTAAACCCGATACTTTTAGTCCTAAATACCCTATTTGTATTGATGTTTAACTCAAACTCCCTCTTCAATAATTACAGTTATGAAAGTAAGGTGATAAATCCTAAGTATTTTATTTGCCTTAAGCCATTTTGGTATTTTTCTACATGTTGCTAGCTTGCCATAGATGACAAGAAACTAGGTTTCAAATTCATACGAACATGCTTTAGTTTATACATGTCTTTCACTACGCCACCCCCCTATAAGATATGTTTGGTGGCTTCAAAATATATTTTCGCATTTCCTATCGCAAGGTTTGAACAAGTTGTTCTTGGTTAGGATTTGTAGCCATCAGACCATTTGCTTCTCATGATATGCCATTCGAAATCCCTTCAATCCAAATGAAATAGACATATATGATCATTACTTTAATATTCTTGTTTTATATTTTGTGATTCCTTTCACTTTTGTTTCATGCGAGCCATAACATCTTTTCTCATAATAAACTATACATCAAAAGAGTTTTTCTTTATCATATTTTTTGTGAATTGTCTTTTTCTTATGTCTTTGTTTACTTCAGAAGTGTCGTGCCAATGTGTATCACTTTGTCGCCAAGTCAGATCTCCCACAAATAGGGACCATCCACATGAGGTGAGTTCTCTTGGTTTGCATTTGGACGAAATAATATCTAGTGTGATGAATTTGTATTTCGGGTTTATTAGTATTTCAGAACGGTGACTTAATTCCACGGTGCGAGGAGCAACTTAATTCCAGTGCAAGTACGTGATGCTGGATTTCTTACTTTGCAATGCAAACTTTATAATGACCTCTCCCACTAGAAGATAGTGTTTTCACGTTTTTTTTTGTATTTTTTAATTTCATGCATTTTCCTTCCCACCTTTTTGCAGATTAATAAGCAACTAAAAGCAAATCAATAGATATGTTTTTACAGTAGAAATCAAGTAGTGACTATATATGTTGGAATTAGTAAATTATATTGCACAATATACAGGAGTCTTCTCGTCATCTTAAATTCATGTTGTTATAAATAACACCATGAACCAATCATCCGGTGGATTATCTTTCTCTAAACCATGTGGGTCCAATTTCACCTATGAGTATTGAGTACCAAAGAGAATTTTTCTCACATTTGAGTATTGTTGATTGCTAGATTTCTTAGCTTTATGTTTTTGCAACTTACTATCATTTAATTTCAGTATTTTATGTTTTCTATGTTCTTCACATTGCAAGTTACGGTATGATAAGGCTGAACTGCAACCAACTCTCAAGCTCTTGGAGGTAGGATGATAACAAATTATTTGCATCATGTTTAATGATAATCTGTGTATCTCATTTATCAATCTCACCTGGAAATGATCTTATTATTATTTATGCGGGCAGCAAAATTATAGAAAGGATTTTGGAATGAGTAGCCTCGAGGAGGAAAAGCTACATCCTTTCACATGAATATCTTTAATATTCTGATTTTGCAGCATATGCCCCTCTCCAAATCATGGCACATTGTAGATTCATGTGCACAATTTATGCAAGTTTCTAATATCTAAATTTGATGGTCACTGCTAAATACTACAAACTATTGAAATCCTCTTCTTCACATTGTAACTGCAAACAGTTTATTGATATATTATGGACTAGAAATCTTATCTGACGGTGAAGTCACCCGTGCTTTGACTGGTTCTCTAGAGGTAGGATTGGGTAAATGCTTAATACATGTATCACATCATGTCTAAACTGATATAAAAGAGTTCATGTGTTGGGCATTTCAGAAAAATAACGTTATTCTAAACAAAATGTATTTCTCTTTTCAGTTTCTACTTACTATTTTAGCATATTTTAGTTTCCCCGTAGTTTTCATTTTAGTTTTGTTTAGCTCTTGCCTTCATATATCAGTGACAATTCATATCATTCTACCAACAAAATAGACGGGTGCGGCAATGCGCGCTATCAATGATCTAGTCGGGTGTATGACCATAGAACGTTTTATTCATGTAAATAGAACAACAATTATTCTCTGACTTAAATGAATAACAGTATTGCAATAAACACGATATAATCATGTTCATGCTCAACACAAACACCAATAACATTTATTTAGGCTCAACACTAATCCCGAAGGTAGAGGGGGTGTGCAATGGTGATCATATCAATCTTGGAAACACTTCCAACACACATCGTCACCTCACACTTAACTAGTCTATGTTTATTTTTCAACTCCTGTTTTGAATTACTAATCTTACCGACTGAACTGGTATATCAAATACCCAAGGGCTACTACGAGCACCAGTAAGGTACACATCAATAACATGTATATCAAATATACATTTGTTTACTTTGCCATCCTTCTTATCTGCCAAATACTTGGGGCAGTTCCGCTTCTAGTGACCATTTCCTTTGCAGTAGAAGCACTCGGTTTCAGGCTTAAGTCTAACTTTGGACTTCTTTATGGGAGCGGCAACTTGTTTGTCGTTCTTCTTGAAGTTCCCTTTCTTTACTTTGCACTTTTTCTTGAAACTATTGGTCTCGTTAACCATGAACACTTGACGCTCCTTCTTGATTTCTACCTCCGTCGATTTCAGCATCGCGAAGAGCACAGGAATTGTTTTCTGTCTTTTACATATGTGTCCCTAACTGGAACCCACTACTCATATTTGCCCCTAATTTCGAAGCATGCTCAAATTTTCCCTCTGCCGTTATGTGCACTTATAAAAATGCCCTTCTGTGCCGTCACCGTCTATTCAAAGTCGGTCAAAGGGCTTTGATTGTCCTGAAACAAATAGCAAAAAAATCTAAAAAATATCAAATTTTCTAGCAAGATGCATGCAAATTTTCGTGTTGTTTGTACATTCCAGGAGCTCGTGGCAAAGAAAAAACAGTAAATATGTATGCCTGTGAACACTAAATTCAAAAAAATAGCAAGAAAATTCAAAAAATATGAACTTTTTGGCATCAAAGAGACTCGGGTCCGCAAGGTGCGTGCAAATTTGCATTGTGTTTAGACACTGTAGGAGCTCATGGAGAACAAAACAAAATTTGGCTCGGGAAAAAACTTTGGAAAAAAGACTATTTTGTATGTTTTTTGCTAGAGCTCCTCGCATGTCATTTGATTGCAAAAACTTGCAAGCACCTTCGGCACCCAAACCTCTTTGATGCCAAAAACTTTCATATTTTTTTGAAATTTCTTATTATTTTATTTCAAATTTACTTTTCATAAGCGTACATATTAACTGTTTTTCCTCACCACGAGCTCCTGCAATGTCCAAATAGCACGAAAGTTTGCACGCACCTTGCCACATGAGTATCTTCCATCCCACAGAATTCTAGATTTTTTAGAATTTTTTTTGGCTATTTTTTCAGGACGTCAAAGTCCTTTGACTAGATGGTAACGGCACGGGAGGGCATTTCTATAAGTGAACACAATGGTAGAGGGGCAAATTTGAGCAGGCTTCGAAATTAGGGGCATGTATGAGTAGGTGGTTTGAGTTAGGGACAGAAATGCCCAGCTGAGTCAAGTGATTATGATACCCAGACATTTTGAGTATGTGTTCACTGACAAAACTATTTTCCTCCATCTAGCATCTATAGAACTTGTTGGAGACTTCATATCTCTCAACCCGGGCATTAGCTTGAAATATCAATTTCAGCTACTAGAACATCCCATATGCTCCATGACGTTTAAAACGTCTTTGAAGCCCTGATTCTTAAGTCGTAAAGCATGGCACACTAAACTATCAAGTAGTCATCAGATCGAGCTTGCCAAACGTTCATAATGTATGCATCAGCTCCTGCAACAGGTCTGTCACCTAGCGGTGCATCAAGGACATAATTCTTCTGTGCAGCAATGAGGATAATCCTCAGATCACGGACCTAGTTTGCATTATTGCTACCATCATCTTTCAACTTAGTTTTCTCTAGGGACGTATCAAAAAACAGGGAAGCTACATCATGAGCTATTGATCTACAACATAATATGTGATGCGGAGCATCCCAAAGACATCCCCATGGGCCTATCATCGCCTCACCAAGTGCCTAAAGGACCAATGACACGAGCCCGTGCAAGAGCTCTCGAAGCCGAGGTGGATTCACTCCTCTCTCAACTCCCTTTTGATTCACATGAGAAATGGCTTCTACCTTCATCGAAAACTCTATGCATATCCAGATACTTGGATGAAGGCCACGGAACAGCTCTACACGTTGGACAAGGTGGAAGGATTGAGAAGTACAAGGAACAAGAAGAAGTGCCGCTGAAGATGCTACAGGCACCGGACGTCCGACCCTTACCGGACGACCGATCCACTCCAGGCTCCGGACGACCAGAAGCCACCGGACGTCCATGGCATCCATCACAGAACTGAAATCGGGGAATATTATCGGAAATCTGAGGCGCACCGGACGTCCAGCCCCTCCCGAGCCACCGGACGTCCGGAGACCAAGCGGACATCAAGCCCGTCTGCCTGCGTGCAGTGAAGGGCCGAAGCCCATGTACCCCTCGCCTCTAGACTATATATACCCTTTGACTTCCTTTAGGGGGTTAGCATTGTGATAGCTCAAAACCCTAGAGCTTTGCTCATCCACTAGTGGTTCATCTCCTCGAGAGTGACTGTGGCCCCTCTACGGAGAAGATCCACACAGATTCAAGACCTCTGCTTCGGAGAAGATCCTATGAGATACCCTCAAGACCTCCTTCCGGAGAAGATTGCCATATATCGTCCGTTGTTGACCGTGGATCATGTATCTCTTTATGTATCGTGGATCTAGCACTTGTGTGACCCTCTTCATGTTGATTTGAGTGTTCCTCTTGTGTTTCCCTCGTGTTCCCCCACGTGTTCTTAGTGTTCTTCGTGGGATCCCCCTCCATTTCGTGAAAGATCGGCCATCTAGGGTTCCACCCTGTATCAATATGCAAAGACATTTTGACTAAGTTCATGATAAATTTAAGTTCAATTAATCAAATTCCTAAAGAACTCCCACTTAAATTAACATCCCTCAAGTTATCTAAGTGATACATGATCCAAATAAACTAACCCATGTCCAATCATCACTTGAGATGGGGTAGTCATCAATGGTGAACATCTCTATGTTGATCTAATCTACTATATGACTCATGTTCGACCTTTCGGTCTCGAGTATTCTGAGACCATGTCTGTACATGCTAGGCTCACCAAGTTTAACCCAAGTATTCTACATGTGTAAATCTGGCTTACACCCGTTGTATGTGAACGTAGAGTCTATCACATCGGATCATCACGAGGTGCTTCGAAACGACGAACTTTAGCAATGGTGCATACTCGGGGAGAACACATTTATCTTGAAATTTAGTGAAGGGATCATCTTATAATGCTACCACAGTTCTAAGAAAAATAAGATGCATAAAGGATAAACATCACGTGCAATCAAAATATGTGACATGATATGCCCATCATCATCTTGTTCTTTTGATCTCCATCTCTAAAGGATCGTCATGATATCCATCATCACCAGCTCGACACCTTGATCTCCATCGTTGCATCGGGGTCGTGTCACCAACTATTGCTTCTACAACTATTGCTAACGCATAGCGATAAAGTAAAGCAATTACATGATGCTCGCATATCATACAATAATTAACAAACAACCCTAAGGCTCTTACCGGTTGTCGATATTACAAAACATGATCATCTCATACAACAACGTATATCACATCACGTCTTGACCATATCACATCACAACATGCCCCACAAAAATAAGTTGGATGTCGTCCTCTACTTTGTTGTTGCAAGTATTACGTTGCTGTTACGGGATTCTAGCAAGAACCGTTCTTACCTGTGGCAAAAACCACAATGGTGATTTATCAAGTTTGTTGTTTTAAACTTCTTCAAGGACCGGCCGTAGTCAAATTCGATTCAACTAATGTAGGAGAAACATAGACCCGCCAGCCACCTTTATGCAAAACAAGTGGCATATCTGTCTGTGGAACCGGTCTCATGTGTGTGGACATGTAAGGTTGGTCCAGGCCGCTTCATCTTACAATATCGTCGAATCAAAATAAGACGTTGGTGGTAAGAAGTATGACCATCACCGCTCACAACTCTTTGTATTCTACTCGTGCATATCATCTATGTATAGACCTAGCTCTGATACCACTGTTGGGAAATGTTGCATGAAAAAAAATCTACGCACACGCAAGATCTATCCATGGATATGCATAGAAACGAGAGGGGAGAGTGTGTCTACATACCCTCGTAGACCGTAAGCGGAAGCGTTTATTAATGGGTTGATGTATTCGAACTTCTTTGCGATCCAACCGATCTAGTACCAAGCGTATGACACCTCCGCGTTCGGCACACGCTCAGCTCGGTGACGTCCTCGCCTTCTTGAACCAGCAAGACGGGCGAAGTAGTAGATGAGTTCCAGCAGTACGACATCGTGGTGACGGTGATGGTGATGCTATCCCTGCAGGGCTTCGCCTAGGCACTACGAAGATATGATCGAGGGACGAAAACTGTGGAGAGGGGCTCCGCACACGGCTAGGATAATGTGGTGGTTGTGTGGCGCCCCCTCCCTCGTGTATATATAGGTGGGGGAGGGGAGGCATCCTAGGGCGCCCCAATAGGGTCGGCGGCTGCCCTGGGCTCCTACCCTAGGTCGTGCCCCTCCTTCCTTTCTTGGCTCCAGGGAGAAGGCAAGAGGTGCTAGCCCTTCCCTCTTTCCTTCCTAGGGTTGGCGGCCTAGAGGTGAGGGGCACACCAGTCCCATGTGGGCTGGTGTGTTCCTCCTCTTGGCCCATTAGGCCCATAGACCTCCCGGGGCCTCCCGGAACCCTTCTGTGATCCGCTGACTACCTGGTACCTCCCGAAACTCTTCCGGGGTCCAAATATCATCGTCCTATATATAGACCTTTACCTCCGGACCATTCCGGAGCTCCTCGTCAGATCTATGATCTCATCCGGGACTCCGGACATCATTCGATCACCAAATCATATAATTTGTATAACACTATATCGTCGACGAACGTTAAGCGTGTGGACCCTACGGGTTCAAGAACTATGTAGACATGACCAAGACACCTCTCTGGTCAATAACCAATAGCGTTACCTGGATGCCCATATTGATTCCTACATATTCTACGAAGATCTTTATTGGTCAAAGCGCTATGACAACATACGTATTTCCCTTTGTCTGTCGGTATGTTACATGCCCGAGATTCGATCATCGGTATCTCCATACCTAGTTCAATCTCATTAACGGCAAGCCTCTTTACTCGTAGTGTAATACATCATCTCGTAACTAACTCCTTAGTTATTTTGCTTGCAAGCTTCTTGTGATGTGTATTACCGAGAGGGCCTAGAGATACCTCTCCGATACACGGAGTGAAAAATCCTAATATTGATCCATGCCAACTCAATAGACACCTTCGGAAATACATGTAGAGCATCTTTATGATCACCCAGTTATGTTGTGACATTTGATAGCACACAAGGTATTCCTCCAGTATCCGGGAATTGCATGATCTCATAGTGGAAGGTATGTGTATTTGACATTAAGAAAGCAATAGCAACAAATTGAATGGTCATATGCTAAGCTAACGGATGGGTCTTGTACATCACATCATTATCCTAATGAGGATAATGATGTGATCCCATTATCAAATGACAACTCATGTCTATGGTTAAAAACCTTAACCATCTTTGATCAACGAGCTAGTCTACTAGAGGCTTACTAGGGACACGATAGTTGTTTATGTATTCACACATATTTGAGTATATGATTAAGGAAATATAATAATAACCATTTTATTATTTCCTCTAGGACATATTTCCATCAATTTCTACCATGACCCTCGCCCAGAGATAAATTTTGCATTACCTTAATCTATGGAGGCAAGAATAGAGTTGGATTCCTTGACGGCATGATACATAACCTATAACTCAATCATATGGTGGTTGATGAATGGATTCTCTGTTTTGGGAAACTTTTTATAGACCACATAAATTCTACAAGGTCACTTTGAGAAACTGTTAGACACCTAAACATATCACTGCCATATGGAAAACAAAATGCATTCAACAACATAAAGTTTTTGCTTGGCTAATGTTTATGGACAGAGTCAACACTCGAGAGATGCTGCTCAGGAGACATTTTCAAATTGGTGATGATCATGCTTTCATGCTTTGCAACTCCCAAACCCTGGAAACATACAAGCATCTTTTCTTTTAGTGTGATTTTAGCTCAAGCTACTGGGTCGTTCTTGGGATATCCTAGGATCATAACTTGGACCTATAGGAGATGATAGATCCCTCATCCTCGACGTGGCACCATCCTCTGTTCAAAGAGGTCATGATATTATCTACCTAGAACATTTGGAAACAAAGAAACGTATGTTATTTTGAGGGAGTACTAGCTTCAAGACATGATTAGCTCCGTGCACTCAAGTCAGACCTTGAAATCATGTGCTTTAGGGTAAAACCAGACTTTGTTGGGGGTTTTCAAATCTTTGCCTCCTCACTTTATTTTAAACCCCTTGATTTTAGATTTTTGTCCTCACTCTTTCTTAACTTGGCCCTAGAGCCATTAGTTGTACTTTGTATAAATTCTATTCAATGGGGCAATGGTAGGAGCCTCTCGTATTGTTTAAACTGTTCAAAAAAAGCTTTTGTCACTCTCACAACCCATCATCTACTTATTACTCCCCAATGCCTTCCCCTAGGCCCAAAGATGGTGAAGTGTCACGTAGTGAATGTTCACAAGACACCACTAGAGGAAGAACAACATACATATCATCAAAATATTGAATGAATACCAACTTCACATAATTACTTATAACAAGACTTCTCCCATGTCCTCAATAACAAACGTAACTACTCACAAATCATCTTCATGTTCAAGGTTAGAGGGGTATTGTATATGATTAAGGATCTGAACATATAATCTTCCACCAAATAAACCAACTAGCATCAACTACAAGATGAAATCAACACTACTAGGAACCCACGTGTAACAATCTGAGGTTTTGAGACAAAGATTGAATAGAAGTGATGAAGTAGGGTCTGTGAGGAGATGGTGTTGGTGAAGATGTTGATGAAGATTGGTCCCTCCATGATGAGAGGAACATTGGTGATGTCGATGGCTTCGATTTCCCCCTCCTAGAGGGAAGTATCCCCGGTGGAATCACTCCTCTCGGTGTACAAAAGAAGGGGTCCTTTTGCACCCCTTTACTTGTGCACGGGCGGTTGGAGCCGTGCCTACGGTCGTGCTTGGTGGAGCAGGAGAAGGAAGGCACGAAGCCACCAAGGCGATTCTCAAGACAGAGACATGAAGGACAGAGGGGCAAGGTGCCCCCCCCCCCCCCGCAACACCCTTGTCGGGGCGGCCTATGCGACCCCGGCAAAATCCTTGCCGGGGGCCGCTCGCCCAAATAACGCCAAGCCCACCGCCCTTTGGTCTGAGAGCCCAGACACCATCGACAACGTCAATGCCAAGATTCGAGGGGCACCTGCATAGTGGCTTGCAAACCTTTGTAAAGGCCAAGGGACCATAAGGCGAAGACCCCCGGCAAGAGCCTTGCCGGGCGCGGCCGAAGACCCGCGGCAAGATCCTTGTCGAGGACAGCCACATGACCCCGGCACGACCCCTTTGCCGGGGGCGTCTGCGGGGCCACAACCAGGCCCGCGCCCGCCAAGGTTTCGCCGCCCCATGACCACTCCTACGCCACGAGTGGCTCGCCAACTGGACAAGCACATACGTGGCAGCATGCAGCTCCTACGCCAACTAGAAGCACCTGCGTGGTGGCATGCAGATCTTCGTGAAGACCCTGCCACCATAGCAGCTAGAAGCCAGTGTGGCGTCGTGCCTCGTCAGCCTAGACGCGTGTCGGAGCAAGGTGAGGCGGCAATGGGCGGGACAAGCTTTCTTGTTGTCCCCAATAAAGCTAGGGGACACATAGGCGGCGCATTAAATGTGTTTTAGCTAAGAAGTCAGGGGATAACCTTGTACACTGTAGTAGCTTTACACCTCATGTGTGTCACTGTGGCAACCCCTTGGACGTATAAAAGGAGGCCCAAGGCATACTGGGAGAGGATTCGGACTTTTTGAACAGCCACGCGTAGAAACCAGTTCAAGAGCTCAAGAACACTGAATATACACACACAAGCAGGACTCGGGTTTTACGCATCATCTTGCGGCCCGGACCTCGATAAAATTTCCCACGCGTTGATCGCCTAAACCCGCTCTTTGCACAACTCTATGCCCCGCAACCGCAGCAAAAGGGATCCCCGGGATCCCATAGGTGTCGTTTCCCCGACATCTTTGGCGCGCTAGGTAGGGGGCGCTAGGTTGTGAAAATCTGGTCCGGGAGTGAATGCGTCAACTCCTCCATTGCGGTGGCCGCAAGGAAGAAGGCGGCGGGGGAGGTCGGCATCATCCCCATTGTTTTGGTACCGTCGGCCAGGCGGGCGGCGGCGTCTACACCCGCAGTCGCCATCTACATGGCAACGAAAAAAAGCTAAGTCTCGCCCCCTACCTGGTGCGCCAAAGATGTCGTTTATATATATAGGGTTGTTTTCCTCGAAAGATCCCGTGTGACACCCCAAGACCGACGCTCCAGAAGACTTCTAGCTATTCCGGGTTTCACCGTGTGTTTCTTTTGTGCTTGCTCTATTTATTTTTACATTGCATCATGTCATCATGTCATCATGTCATTTAAAAAAACTCAAATAAATGAATCGTATGGATCTTCGGTCCATTTAAATCTAGGGTTATTCACAATGGTGTTTTCACTTTACAACATATAAAGTCTCCCAACATTTTAGAGAGCTATAATAAATATTCCATTTTTCGGAATCACCCATAAACACACTTGCAAAAATAATCCCCACGCCTTTGTTATATCACTTCTTGACCCCAGACTTTGTCCATAAATTCTTTCATCTTTATCCCGAGCTCCACCAAAATTCTCAACATTTACGGGCACTTCGAAATCCTAGTCTTTGTTCAAACCTTTTGAATTATATTCAAACCTTTTGAATTTAATATTTCAATCATGATCACTTTTATTTTTTTGGGTCACCCTCATTTTTGCGAGTCCAAGAAAATTGCCCTCATGCCCAAACTCTACTCCTAACCCCCTCTTTCTTTTCTTTCAATTCTCTGCTTTTTTGCTTTTCACTCCTAATATTTAGAGAGAGAAACCCAGCCAGGCCCACCCGTTCCCAGGCCGGCCCAACTTCCTCCTAGGCCCAGCCGGCGCCCTAAAACCTAGCCTCGACCCCCTCCCCATCGCTCTCTCCCTCGCGCCGCACCCCATCTCTCCCGATCCCCCACCTCTCTCCCTCGCACCATGGTCTCCTCCCCGCCGCGACCCGCTAGACCCCGCGCCCCCAAGCGCATCGCCGCTGCCGCCTGCATCGCGCCCGATCCCCTCGCTCTTTGTCCTCCATCGTGCCCTCCTCCTCGCCTTGAAACCGTTGCGCCGAAGCCACTACCTTGCCTCCTTGCAGCCTCGACCTCAACATCCTTGCTCACCAGGACAGCGCCGCCGCCCGCCGTTGTCGTCTTCCCCGCCCCGTCGTGCGCCGCGCGCCCAATCTCAAGCTCGCGCCGCGCCTGGCCCTACTTCTCCAAGCCGTGACTGCACCACTACACGAGCTGCCGACCATCTCCAGCCGTGGACCAGCACCATCGCTCGCCGACCTCCTCCGGCAGCACCGCCCCGCCTTGCTCCGCCAAGCACCTCCCCCTGCGCCTCCCCGTCGTCCGTCCTGACGACCTCCTGAGTTGCCATGTCCGGCAACAGAGCTCCTCTGCTCTGCCGCCATCCGTGCTTGCCGCTGCGACCCGACGCCACGGGTCGGACGGCAGAGCATCCCTGCTTCCTCCAGCGTCTCCTCGTCGGCGCCCAGGCCCCGCCGAGCTCGTTCCTGCTCCTGCTGGCCAACCCTACCCCAAGTTCCTACCGCGGCCGCTGCTTCCCAGCTCCTCCCCTACTTCTCCGGCTTCGTCCTAAGCCGGACAGCAGCGCATCCACCGTCGTCCAGAGCACCAGGGAACTGGCTGCCTCTATGTGCGGGGGCTTCGTTTTGTGCTTCACGGAGATGTCGCCAAGTTCCTGTGCGCACAAACTCGCTAAGTACATCGACCACAAGTGTACGACTACACGAATATTGCCAAGTACCATGACGCCTGAAGACCTTGGATTTGTCAAGTTCGTCTACGTGCGTGTACCACCACCGTCGACCCGTGGACGTCGAGTTCCTCGTCATGGACCCGACAAGATTGTCAAGTGAACGACTACACGACGACCCGCCAAGACCGACGACAACATGAGTACGACTACCACCCATGTGTACACGACGACCACCACTCATCGAGTTCGACTACCGCCGAAACGTGTACCACTACCGTCACCGAAGACCCGTGTACGACTACACATCCGGAACGCGACAAGTACCATGACGCCCCATTCTTCCTCTTCTTCATGGACAGCAAGTACACCGGACTTCCTTGCCTCGTCGCCATCGCAACTCTGCGTCCCCGGCCACACATCCTTGTCCTTGGTATACTAGGTATACCCGGCTTCCTCCCTCCTCTTTTCTTTCCGCGGATTAATCCCCGTATGAGATGCTAGAGCCGTGCCATCGTAGTGATCTTGCTGCTCCGGCAAAATCTGAACCTTGTTTAGTTTCTGACATTGCCGCGACTAGCTCTGCACCCCTCCTCCCTCTGGTTCACCTCGCAGCCCCTTCTCGCAAGCGCACGCGTGCGCGCAAACCATCTGCACCTGCGCGCTCACGCACCCGAGGACCACTCCTCTGCAAGCACCACTGCAAGCCTCGCCCAGCGCATCGAGGCTTGGCCGCCATGACCGAAAGCCTTGAGCTCGTGTTGCACCCGCCATACGCGTACGCGCATGCGCAGTAGCACCATCCGCTGATTCCGAACCACCGCCGGCTGGTAACCGCAGCCGTCACCGCTGCTTGTTCCTGTCACCGACGAGAATCAGTCGTCCGCCATGTAGAAGAAAGGCCCGGCCTTCTTCAGTTCATCTAAACCTGAATCCCTCTTTGTACACCAGTATTGCAGCAGCGAAGTGGTCAGCGCATAACTGGCATATCCAAATGATC
The DNA here is from genome assembly GCA_902687465.1 of Secale cereale. NCBI lineage: Eukaryota > Viridiplantae > Streptophyta > Magnoliopsida > Poales > Poaceae > Secale > Secale cereale. The sequence continues at coordinate 272,487,354 of LR738714.1, read as the reverse complement.
TGGGGTTCAAATCTCAGCTGCATTTTTGAGTTCAGTTCTGGTCCCTGCTAGCACACACATTTTTCTGCACGCCCGCCGGCACCTATCTGCCGCTAGCGCCACCGCGTTCGCTCGCTAGCATGACCCCCAGCTTCACCGTATCTTCGCTGGAGAGGGAGGCTCGCCCTCTCTGATTACTCAAAAGGCCGAGTCCCTAATTTACCACAAACACTCTACCAGCGCAGTGGCAATGAACGCTGCGTCCTATCCAGAAAGTCATGGGTTCAATTCCCAGGCGCCCAAATTTGTTTTGCCTATTTCTTTTTACTCCGCGCAAACGCACACTCATGGCCACTTGGGCCTCATCCAGTCCTAGGTCACTGCAGATTCGGCCCGTTACGTTTTTGTTCTTCTTCTTTCTGTCAGGACGAATTTCCAATTATACCAGTACATGCATATTACAGAAATGCCATTATATTATTTTGCTAATAAGTATTTAACCATGCATGGGAATTAATCAAACTATACATGTAAAATGATTAGAATTTCATCTAGTTTCATAATATTCAACTTTCATCCATGTTATAAATGTTTAAATTGATGTTGCATTTAATTTGCATAAATGACATGTTAAAATGATTTTATTCATAACTAAAGAACCGTAGCTCCAAATTTAATAAACTTTATATGTAAATGGGGTAGAAAATGTGTAGATTAACTTGGTGCATTTACTTTTGCTGTTTAATTACTTTAAAATATGTTTTTAGGCAGAACAGTACCAAAATCAATAATTGCACATGGGGATTTTCCGGAATTGTTGATTGTTATTTCCGGCCTCATTTAAATGCCTAGATAGTGTAGTTTGCTTATGCTTCACCTCTTGCCATGTAAACAACATTTAAACTTGTTGGGTTCATAATGAGAGTGAACTAAATAATTGAATGCGGTGTTTCGTCAATATGCAACTTGCTGCATATTGAGCTCCACTTAATTTGTAGTGTTGTTTGTGCACTTTGCCATGCCTTGCATCTTTAAACCGGACATGCATCATACTTGTTTGTGCATCATATGCCATGTTTATGCTTATCTGTTTACCATGTTATTTGCTTCTTTCCGGTTTGCTTCTCTCGTTAGCTTCGGTTTCGTTCCGGAGTTGTGAGGATTCGTTCGACTACGACCGTTTGTCTTCTTCATGGACTCGTTCTTCTTCCTTGCGGGATTTCAGGCAAGATGACCGTCACCTTGGATCTCATTACTATAATTGCTTTGCTAGTTGTCTCGATGCTAACACTATATGTCGCGCTACCTATCTATTGTTGTTAGCCTCTCATTGTTGCCATGAAAGCTTTAACCTTTGACACCATCCCAGCAAACCGTTGAATGGCAATGTTACCGCTTGCTTAGCCCCTCTTATAGCCTTGTTAGTTGCAGGTGAAGATGAAGATTGCTCCATGTCCGATCTTGGATTTGGAATAGCACAATATCTTTTAACTATATTAATGCACATATATACTTGGCAATGAGTGGAAGGCCTGGCCTTTTGCTTGGTGTTTTGTTCCACTCATGCCGCCTTAGGAACCGATAAACCGGTGTTATGTTCCTTGAGTTTGCGTCCCTAACATGGTTGGGGGTATGGGACCCCCTTGATAATTCACTTTTTTAAAGCTTTTCCTGCAAGGCCTAACCTTGGTTTTACCATTTGCCTAATAACTAAAAACTGCATAGGGAGTAATTAACCTGAGGATTCTTTTAATCAACAAGCCGCGCCAGTGCTCCTCTGAGTGTTGGTCCAAACTGGGCGATGTCCGGCGCCCCCTGGGCAACCAGGGTCTCGGCCAACCCGACGTCTTGCCCATCCGGTGTACCCCGAGAACGAGGACGTGCGACTCCTATCAGGATTTGTCGGTACATCGGGTGGTCTTGCTGGATTAGTTTTACTATTGTCGAAATATCTTGAGCAAGGGATTCCGAGAACACTCGGGTCTTCCCAATCTTGGAGTTGTTACTCCACTGATCGTGAGAGCTTGTGACGGGCTAAGTTGGGACACCCCTGGAGGGTTACGATCTTTCGAAAGTCATGCCCGCGGTTATGTGGCAGATTGGAATTTGTTAATATCCAATTGTAGTTAACTTGACAGAGGATCCGAAATAAAATACACAAACCGCATGAGTAACCATGACCGTCTCTTTTCATTCTGAGAAGAGAACAGAGTGGGGTTATGTTTGACTTGTAGGTAGTTCAGGATCACTTAGCGATCATTACTAGTTTGTGACCATTTGCGTAGATGCTCATCTTCTTCTTGTACTCGTAAGTTAGCCACCATACAATGCTTAGCCACTGCTGCAACCTCACCACTTAACCTCTTCATACCCATTAAGCTTTGCTAGTCTTGATACCCATGGTTATGGGATTGCTGAGTCCTCGTGGCTCACAGATACTACAACAATAGTTGCATGTGCAGGTTCTCGATGACTTGACGTGAGAGCGATGTTTACTTGTGTTGGAGTTCTTTCTTCTTCTTCTTCGCCAGTCTTGGGTTAGGTTCCTGGTCGGCAGCCTGGGATAGCAGGATGGATGTCGTTGTGCTTTTCATGTTTTTCATCCGTATCAGACGTCTTGTGTATGATGTTGTTGTATTCATGTGACAATTGTATGATTTGTATTTATCCCCGTCTATTTATGTAATGGTACGATATAATGATGTCCATCTTGCTAAGCGCCCGAAATGCGGTTGTGCCCCAATCACGAGTTCATCACATGATCGGGATAGAATCGCATATTGGGCGTGACAAGTTGGTATCAGAGCTGACCCTCGTGGTAACACGGATGTTTGCAGACAGGTGCGCGGTCATGTTGTTCATGATGGTTGTGACCCGTCGTGGCACACGGCATGGCACATGTACCGGACTGGATGCACAGACGTATGTGCCAAGAGGGAACGTTCCTGTGGCCCAACGAGGTCATCGGTTCCTCTGAGTGGGGGTGTATGTGATAGCCTGGCTTAATAGGGATGATAGACTACTCATATCAATAAGGAATTCCTTCTTTTCTGGGAGCCCATTCGGATAGAACTTCGAAGTTAAGCGTGCTCAACTTGGAGTAGTTTCAGGATGGGCGACAGACGGGAAGTTGCTCCGGGGTGTGCACGAGTGAGGACAAAGTGCGCAGAAAAGACTAGTATTGATCTGTGGGGCTAGTCTAGATCCCGCCAGGAGTAACGACCACCGGCGGGTGTGTCCGGGGTGTTACAAGTTGGTATCAGAGCCTCGACCGACCATAGGAGCCCCCTTGATTGATCGTAGTTTGGCCGTTGTCGAGTCTAGCAGAAAACTATTTTGGAGTCTAGTTATATCATAGAGTAGGAATTCTTTTTACTTCTTAGCCCCTGCGCCGCTCTGGTGAGGAATCTTGACGTAGGTGCTTTGAATTACTTCTCTTTCCCTTCAAATTTGTTTTAGGATCGCGCAGTTAGTTTTCCGATCGTTGTGTTGTCAGCTCTTTTCAACCGGTGCAATTCTCGTCAAGTTGATTCGACCCTCCTTGTCTTTTGCTAGTTCAATCCTTAGTTCTTTCCAACCGGCGTCGTTTCCCCATCCGAAGTGGTCCTCCATTTTCCCACCCGCCCATCCTTTTTCTTCTCAGAGTCGGAGCCCTTAATCGAGTATCCATCCTACTCGTGTGAAGCCTTTGCCTTCTTTCCTCAATTGTTCAACTTGTGAATTCTCGTCTAGTTCGACATTCTTCATCCTTTTTTTTCTCCGGTGGATTCAATTCAAATATCCGGTGTTGATCATCTTCTTTCACATTGCTCAAATATTTTCCCCTTGCTCGTTCGCCTCATTCGCCTAAACACCGGGAAAACATCTTAGGAGATTCTTCTATGTTCTAATTTATTCAAGGTTGTCACCTCATTCGAGTCATTCAATTGTTCTGGTGCATCATCTCCTTTTTCAATCCTTTCCAATGGTGCTTCTCTTCGGTGGGCTCATAACCCACAGGTCTTTTCCCAGGATCTTACCTGACTTTTCTAATTTTCCGGAGTGTTCCTAAATTCTTTTCAAAGTGTGATGTAAGAATGGATTCCATTATTCATATGCCTTCTCCAAGATCACTTTCAAATTCTTTCGCTTGGTTCAACATTTCCTCTTTTCATTCTTCCGGAGTATCTCACAAATTCTTCGTGGCATTTCTCGTCGTCATTCTCAACACTTGAAGACCGAAGAAGAATTTTCCTCGAAATCTTGACTGTTCTCTTGATGCTATCCTCTTACTTGTTCCGGTCGTGTCAGATTCTTTTCTTTATCAATCCGGAGTATTTCACGATTTTATTCCATTGTGTTCCTCCGAAGGCCATCATTTCATAAGATTTCTTCATTCTCAGTTTTCAACTTAGTCCTCCAACTATTCTTCATTGATGCCTCTTCGTTCGCCTTCGTATTCTTCCGGTGCTTCACTCAAGTATCAGTTCGCGATCTCTTTGCTCTCTTGTATTTAAATTACCTCAAGTTCTTTATTCTTCCCGGTGATTCATTCTCTTGTATTCCCTAAATTTCAATCCTGACGGTGGCTGACTCTCTTTCTTCACTCGGTTTCAATTCTTATGGTGATTCGTGCAAGATTCCTTTTCCTTTGCTATCATATCAATTATTTTGTTCTTTCCAATCCTACCGATGGTTCATGAAGACTTTCTCATATTTTGCGATATATCTCCCCTTAATCTTTTTCAACTCAAATAAGTAGTATGCAAATCCATTTTTTCTCAACAATTTAACTGATGAGGGATAAGCATAACATAATTCTTATTCTTCAAGTTGATTTAATCCTTTTCTTCGAAAATTTTTCATGATGAACAAATTCTAATCCCAAGTCCTTTCATCTTTTCTTTCCGGAGTTCAAAGTTCTCTCGGCTATCTCGTCGGAACCTCCATCTAAATCATCGCAAGGCTTTAATCTTATTCCTTTTTAGCCTTCATCCATATGTCATCCTCCTTTTGTTACCAGAGTTCTTCATGGTGGTTCTTCACGATATAATTCATTCTTCAAACGTTCATCAAATTCTTTTCGGAAGCTCAAGCATTCTTCTTCTTGCGTCTCGAAGTGCAATTAATTCTCTGTATTCTTTTGAAGTGGAGTTTTGCATTTGTTCGTTTTCTCAGCTATAGAGATGGTTACATAACTCCACAACAAGCTTAATCTTTTGTTGTTGATTTTCTCAACAACTCCGTTCAAGCCTTTCTTTTGAAGATGCTCTTTCAAATTCAATTATGGTAGAAGTTGTCATGTTCTTCTTCGTTCTTTTCACTTCACTCTTTCAATTCTCACGGAGGCATTGTGTTGTTTATCTCATCAAGTATTATTCCATCTTCTCAAGCTCATGTTCAATTCCTTCCATGTTCAATCGGAGTGTTCTCCAAATTATTTCTTTCTTGTCCTTTGTCTATCGCGTTATATCAGTGTGATTTCATATTCTTTATTTTGTTAAGCTCTTGTTTATAGTCTTTCAACCATCGAGGCTCTCGTACTCTCCCTTGTTCCTCTTTTGTAATGGAGCTTCTCAATATCGTTCGTCTCTGTTGTATTTGTTCTTTCAAGTTGTTCAACCTCTCAAAACTCTTTCGTTTCACTCATTTCTCCAAGAAGAACTTTGTTCTTCCCTTTCCTCCTCCGTCTCGTACCTAAGATCTCGGGACGAGATCTCTTATTAATGGGGGAGTGTTGTGACACCCCGAGACCGACGCTCTAGAAGACTTCCAGCTATTCCGGGTTTCACCGTGTGTTTCTTTTGTGCTTGCTCTATTTATTTTTGCATTCCATCATGTCATCATGCCATCATGTCATTTAAAAAAACTCAAATAAATAAATCGTATGGATCTTCGATCCAATTAAATTGAGGGTTATTCACAATGGTGTTTTCTCTTTACAACATATAAAGCCTCTCAATATTTTGGAGAGCTATAATAAGTATCCCATTTTTCAGAATCACCCATAAACACACTTGCAAAAATAATCCCCATGCCTTTGTTATATCACTCCTTGACCCCAAACTTTGTCCATAAATTATTTCGTCTTTTTCCCTAGCTACACCAAAATTCTGAACATTTATGGGCACTTCAAAATCCTAGTCTTTGTTCAAACCTTTTGAATTAAATTCAATGGAATTTGAATTAAATATTTCAATCATGATCACTTTTATTTTCTTGGGTCACCCTCATTTTTGCGAGTCCAAGACAATTGCCCTCATGCCCAAACTCTACTCCTAACCCCCTCTTTCTTTTCTTTTAATTCTCTGTTTTTTTCTTTTCACTCTTAATATTTAGAGAGAGAAACCCAGCCAGTCCCACCCGTTCCCAGGCTGGCCCAACTTCCTCCTAGGCCCAGCTGGTGCCCTAAAACCTAGCCTCGACCCCCTCCATATCGCTCTCTCCCTCGTGCCACACCCCATCCCTCCCGATCCCCCACCTCTCTCCCTCGCACGATGATACGTCCATTTTGCATCATGCTTATAAGTTGATATTTATTGTTTCCTTTGGCATGGTGAACTTGAGCTTGCCGTAGCGATGCTCTTCATTGTTTCCTTGCCTATTGAAAGGGCGTTCTTGATTGGGTCGATTGTTGATCTCATATTGGTCTTGGCGTAGTAGATGACCATTGTCATGGTGTACTTTCCAAGCTTGTTGTTCTTGTTGAGGTTGATGCTCTTGTCGCGCTTGAGGAGGAACTTCTTCTTGCATTCTTGCTTGGTGGCTCCTCTCTTGCATCTCATCGCGAAGGAAATCCTCTTCTTGACGAGTGTGTCGAGTGCGAGCTGCCACATTGCGATGTGAATCACGTAATGCTCGTTGCGCCTCAAGAGCTTGAGCTTCACGACGTTGTTGTGCTTGACAATGAGCTTCGGCATCTTGTTCTTCTTGGTATTGACGTGCTCGCTCGTGTTGTAGTTGGCGTAGTCGTTGTCGTTCTTATGCTTGCTCAAGTGTAGCTTGGTTTTGACGATGTCGACTTTCTTGTTCTTCAAATAGCTCGTGTGAACTCTTGTCATGAAGTGGATTCCGGTTGTCATGTCGAGCTTGACGTGCGGCTTGACGAAGTGTGTTTGATGTAGGGGTACTTGAGCCATCTGTGGAGTCGGTATGTCGACTTGAGCGGCTTCGTCTTTGAGAAGATGTGGAAGAAGAACGTCGGTTGACTATCAAAGTCCGGAGCTCGTCAAATTGGGTAGACATGTTGGTGTTGATGATGTCGAATTGCTCTCTTGTTCTTGCTTCAAATTGGCACGCGTCCTCGGCGACTTGTCCAATGTACTCTCGCATAGCTTCACTTTCTTGATGGAGAGCTCGTTGGACACCGAAGAGATGTAGTTTGGTGACGTAGTTGTTCGATTCTTTAGGATCGTCGAAGATCGGGTTCTAAGATGTACTTGGTCTATCCATCATCACAAGCAAGTATGTGAGTGGGAGAAAGGAGAAGACAATACCAAATGTACCTTAACCGAAGTTGAAAATGGATCGATGATCACTCAATAATGTAACCCGGAAATAGCACTATTGGTACCACTTTGTGTCGATTCTCACACCTACACAAATAAAGCTTTGAGAGGAGCTTGGTTAGGATGGTGGCACAAATTCAATGCAATTGTCAAAGCGACTCAATGATGTTGAAAATGGTTCACAATTTGCTCATGCAACAAGTAGATCTCTAGCAAAGAAGCACACGGAACACATGCACGGATAGGTAAATGTGGTTGTGCAACCAAGGGTGAGCAAAAATGTGGAATCCACGGAAAATGCTCGTGTTGCACAACACTAGAGAGACGCTAGCCGATTGCTTAATAGGCGGATACGCACTTGTGCACAACCTATAAGAGGCAAACGAAACGACTTCCTATCACAGGTATGCTATGAGTGTATGATGTACCGATGCTTGAGCACAAGATGATGTATTGCTATGTCATATGATCTCTTTTGATGCAAGGCGTATGATGCTATTTTCCTTTTGCTTATGAGCTTTGGTTGGCTCTTTTGCTTAAAAGCTTGTGAGCTCTTTCTTTGGCCACTTATGCATGCTTCTCGGATCAAGGTAGCTATTGTGTATGCGGGGCACTCTTGTGTCACACGGAGATATGATGATGTAGTATGCAATATCTATAACTATCACTAATGTGCACAAGTGTCGTGGCCCGGCAATACTCAAATGGCTAGTCTCAATGGGAAAGCTACGCAAAGATGGTCCATAGGGTGACAATGCAATTGCAAGGTAGAATGAACAAGGTGTCGTCGATGTTACCGTCCTTGCCGAGGGTGAGCGGTGGTGTTGTCGATATCGTTCCGTTCCAAGGTAGCCGAAACATCCAAGGAAACGGTGAAACCACAACTCAAGTATCCAAGGCAAAGTGAGACAAAATTGTCAAAATCGAAGGGTTGAAACGATGGTGGTTGCGGAAGTGGTGGTGGTATGCGGAAGGTGTATATGGTGTAGGCCTAAGCAAACTTGCCAAATTTGACACAATTTTATGGAGTCTAATGGTGGTAAAACCAAGATGAGCAGCTCGGGCACGTCGCTAGCTTTTCAACGAGCCAAAGTACACTCAAATCAGAGTTCGGGAGTGAAAGTTATGGTCAAAACGGTGAAGCTCGGAAGGCTGAAACTGGGTGGGGCGGAAGTACCGCTTTGTAGGCCGGTAGTACCGCTTGTGGTGCTCAGCGGAAGTACCGCTAGTGCCACCGGTAGTACCGCTGGTGTCGGAAAAATTCTCAGAACTGGGTCGGGGCGAAATATGGGCGGAAATGGATGATTTCGGGGTTGAAATTGGGTGGATTTCGTGGATGAAAAGTGGGGAAACTGGGGGAAATGCTAGATCCACTCGTGTCACAGCAAATCCATGGAACAAATTCAACAAAATCTCAGCAAATCAACAGATCACAAAAAAAATTTGGGGCTATTTTTGTGGGGAATTTTCGAAATTGGGAAGAACACAACAAAAACAAGCTAGAAAACAAGGTGTGGGCCTCCAAATTCGTGATCAACCTATGCTCATGATACCATAATGATGTAGGGTGGAACCCTAATCGGCAGATCTTTCACAAAGGAGGTTATCCCACGATGAACACGGAGAACACAAGGAAGATACGGAGGAAAACACGAGGGGAAACACTCAAATCAACACAAATACGGTCACACAGGTGCTTGATCCACGATACACATCAAGATACACGATCCATAGTCAACAACGGTGGTACAAAGATAGTCTTCTCCCGGAGGAGGTCTTGGGGTATCCCTTGGGATCTTCTCCGGTGTGGAGGTCTTGAATCCGAGGTGGATCTTCTCCGAAGAGGCCGCGGTCTCGTAGGAGAGGAACCACAAAGGTCTATGATGAGCTATCCAAAAGCTGACCCTAAAAGATGGAAGGGAAAGAGTACTTATAGTCCAAGGGGTAAGTTGGGGGATACATGGGGTGAAAACCCTTCAACTGCGCGCAGGCAGGGCAGTAGTACCGGTCCTGGGACCGGTAGTACCGGTGTTTGCGGTTTTACCGGAAGTTCCGGCCTTGCACCGGCCTTGCACCGGTCGATTACAGAAGGTGGAGCGGTAGTTGACCGGTAGTTGGACCGGTAGTACCTCTTTCACTGCGCTGGGAAAATCCTGGTTCATGCTCTTGGCATCCGTCTTGCACCGTAACTTCTCCTTGGCACCTAAGCATACAAAGTGTCTCCGTTTGAGGTAGCAGCCATGTCTCAAGGTGGTCAAATGGGAATTCAACAAGGAGAGAGTTAACATGGGATTCAAGTGCTCTAGCACGAGCACGTGTCATTGGTCCTTGGAGCACTTGGTGAGGCGATTGATGGTCCATGGGGATGACCTTGGGATGCTCCGCATCACCATCTCTCCCGATCCCCCACCTCTCTCCCTCGCACCATGATACGTCCATTTTGCATCATGCTTATAAGTTGATATTTATTGCATTATGGGCTGTTCATACATTTTTTGTCACAATACTTATGCCTTTTCTCTCTTATTTTGCAAGGTTTACATGAAGAGGGTGTTGGGGAACGTAGCAGAATTCAAAAAAAATTCCTACGCTTCACCAAGAATAATCTAAGGAGTCATCTAGCAACGAGCATAAAGAAGTGCATCTACATACCCTTTGTAGATCGTGAGCGGAAGCGTTCGAAGGAACGTGGATGATGGAGTCGTACTCGTCGTGATCCTCCTCACCGATGATCCCAGCGCCGAACGGACGACACCTCCGCGTTCAACACACGTACGGTACAGCGACGTCTCCTCCTTCTTGATCCAGCAAGGGGGGAGGAGAGGTTGATGGAGATCTAGCAGCACGACGGCGTGGTGGTGGATGCAACGAGAAAAGCTGCAGGGCTTCGCCAATACCCTGCGGGAGGAGGAAGAGGTGTAACGAGGGGGGAGAGGCACCAGGGGCTGAGGTGCGGCTGCCCTCTCTCCCCCGCACTATATATAGGGGGCTAGGGGGCGCCGGCCCTAGGAGATTGGATCTCCTAGGGGGGGCGGCGGCCAAGGGGGTGGCTTGCCCCCCAAGCCTAGGGGGCGCCCCCCACCCCTAGGGTTTCAATCCTAGGCGCAGGGGGGAGGCCCAAGGGGGGTGCGCTAGCCCACTAAGGGCTGGTCCCCCTCCCCCAACGGCCCACGGGGCCCTCCGGGATGGGTGGCCCCATCTGGTGGACCCCCGGGACCCTTCCGGTGGTCACGGTACACTACCGGTGACCCCCGGAACTCTCCCGATGGCCGAAACTGGACTTCCTATATATCATTCTTTACCTCCGGACCATTCCGGAACTCCTCGTGACGTCCGGGATCTCATCCGGGACTCCGAACAACATTCGGGTTACCGTGTGCATATATCTCTACAACCCTAGCATCACTTAACCTTAAGTGTGTAGACCCTACGGGTTCGGGAGACACGTAGACATGACCGAGACGACTCTCCGGTCAATAACCAACAGCGGGATATGGATACCCATGTTGGTTCCCACGTGTTCCTTGATGATCTCATCGGATGAACCACGATGTCAAGGATTCACTCAATCCCGTAAGCTATTCCCTTTATCTATCGGTACGGTACTTGCCCGAGGTTCGATCATCGGTATACCGATACCTTGTTCAATCTCGTCATGGCAAGTCTCTTTACTCGTTCCGTAATCCATCACCCCGTGACTAACTCCTTAGTCACATTGAGCTCATTACGATGATGTCTTACCGAGTGGGCCTAGAGATACCTCTCCGTCATACGGAGTGACAAATCCGAGTCTCGGTTCGTGCCAACTCAACAGACACTTTCGGAGATACCTGTTGCGTACCTTTATAGCCACACAGTTACGTTGTGACGTTTGGCACACCCAAAGTATTCCTACGGTATCCGGGAGTTGCACAACCTCATGGTCTAAGGAACAGATACTTGACACTGGAAAAGCTTAAGCATTACGAACTACATGTTCTTGTGCTAGGCTTAGGATTGGGTCTTGTCCATCACATCATTCACCTAATGATGTGATCCCGTTATCAATGACATCCAATGTCCATGGTCAGGAAACCGTGACCATCTGTTGATCAACGAGCTAGTAACTAGAGGCTTACTAGGGACACGTTGTGGTCTATGTATTCACACATGTATCGCTGTTTTCGTACAATACAATTCAAGCATGAATAACAGACAATTATCATGAACAAGGAAATATAATAATAACCATTTTATTATTGCCTCTATGGCATATTTCCAACAGTCTCCCACTTGCACTAGAGTCAATAATCTAGTTACATTGTGATGAATTGAACACCCATAGAGTTCTGGTGTTGATCATGTTTCGCTCGTGGAAGAGGTTTAGTCAACGGATCTGCGACATTCAGATCCGTATGCACTTTACAAATATCTATGTCTCCATCTTGAACATAATTCCGGATGGATTTGAAACGGCGCTTGATGTGCTTGGTCTTCTTGTGAAACCTGGGCTCCTTGGCAATAGCAATAGCTCCAGTGTTGTCACAGAAGAGAGTCATCGGGCTTGACGCGCTTGGAATGACTCCTAGGTCGGTGATGAACTCCTTCATCCAGACTCCTTCCTGCGCTGCTTCGCAAGCAGGGTCTGGTACACAGCATGGCATACATAATAGAACCTATGGCTGAGGCATAGGGGATGACACTCATCTTTTCCCTATCTTCTGCCGTGGTCAGGGATTGAGCCGTGCTCAATCTCATACCTTGCAATACAGGCAAGAACCCTTTCTTGGACTGATCCATATTGAACTTCTTCAATATCTTGTCAAGGTATGTGCTTTGTGAAAGACCAATGAGGCGTCTCGATCTATCTCTATAGATCTTGATGCCTAATATATAAGCAGCTTCTCCAAGGTCCTTCATTGAAAAACTCTTATTCAAGTAGGCCTTTATGCTCTCCAAGAATTCTATATCGTTTCCCATCAGTAGTATGTCATCCACATATAATATGAGAAATGCTATAGAGCTCCCACTCACTTTCTTGTAAATACAGGCTTCTCCCCAAGTCTGTATAAAACCAAAGGCTTTGATCACATCATTAAAGTGAATATTCCAACTCCGAGATGCTTGCACCAGCCCGTAGATCGAGCGCTGGAGCTTGCATACCTTGTTAGCATTTTCAGGATCGACAAAACCTTCCGGCTGCATCATATACAGTTCTTCCTTGAGGAAGCCATTAAGGAATGTCGTTTTGACGTCCATTTGCCATATCTCATAATCATAGAATGCGGCAATTGCTAACATGATTCGGACGGACTTCAGCATCGCTACGGGAGAGAAAGTCTCGTCGTAGTCAATCCCTTGAACTTGTCGACAACCTTTAGCGACACGCCGAGCCTTATAGATGGTCACATTACCATCCGCGTCTGTCTTCTTCTTAAATATCCATTTATTTTCTATGGCGTGCCGATCAACGGGCAAGTCCACCAAAGTCCATACTTTGTTTTCATACATGGATCCTATCTCGGATTTCATGGCTTTAAGCCATTTGTTGGAATCCGGGCCCGCCATCGCTTCTTCATAGTTCGAAGGTTCACCGTTGTCTAACAACATGATTTCCATGATAGGGTTGCCGTACCACTCTGGTGCGAAACGTGTCCTTGTGGACCTTCGAAATTCAGTAGTAACTTGATCTGTTTCTTCATGATCATCATCATTAACTTCCTCCCCTGTCGGTGCAGGCACCTCAGGAACAACTTCCCGCGCTGCGCTACTTTCCGGTTCGGGAGGGGTGACGGTCACCTCATCAAGTTCAACTTTTCTCCCACTCACTTCTTTCGAGAGAAACTCTTTCTCCAGAAAGGATCTATTCTTGGCAACAAAGACCTTGCCTTCGGATCTGAGGTAGAAGGTGTACCCAATCGTTTCCTTTGGGTATCCTATGAAGACGCATTTTTCCGATTTAAGTTCAAGCTTTTCAGGTTGAAGTTTCTTGACATAAGCATCGCAACCCCAAACTTTCAGAAACGACAGCTTAGGTTTCTTGCCAAACCAAAGTTCATACGGTGTCGTCTCAACGGATTTCGACGGAGCCCTATTTAAAGTGAATGCGGCAGTCTCTAAAGCATAACCCCAAAAAGATAGCGGTAAGTCGGTGAGAGACATCATAGATCGCACCATGTCCAACAAAGTACGATTTCGACGTTCGGCCACACCATTACGCTGAGGTGTTCTGGCGGTGTCAATTATGAAACAATTCCACAGTTCCTTAGGTGCGTGCCAAATTCATGACTTAAATATTCACCCCCACGATCCGATCGTAAGAACTTTATTTTTCTATCACGTTGATTCTTAACCTCATTCTGAAATTCCTTGAACTTTTCAAAGGTCTCAAACTTGTGTTTCATTAAGTAGACATACCCATATCAACTCAAGTCATCTGTGAGGGTGAGAACATAATGATAGCCTCCGCGAGCTTCAACACTCATTGGACCGCACACATCGGTATGTATGATTTCCAATAGGTTGGTCGCTCGCTCCATTGTTCCGGAGAACGGAGTCTTGGTCATCTTGCCCAAGAGGCATGGTTCGCACGTGTCAAATGATTCATAATCAAGAGACTCTAGAAGTCCATCTGCATGGAGCTTCTTCATACGTTTGACACCAATATGACCAAGGCGGCAATGCCACAAGTATGTGGGACTATCATTGTCAACTTTACATCTTTGGGCATTCACACTATGAATATGTGTATCATCACGTTCGAGATTCATCAAAAATAAACCATTGACCTACGGGGCATGACCATAAAACATATCTCTCATATAAATAGAACAACCATTATTCTCGGATTTAAATGAGTAGCCATCTCGCATCAAACGAGATCCAGATACATGTCCATGCTCAAAGCTAGTACTAAATAACAATTATTAAGGTTTAAAACTAATCCCGAGGGTAGATGTAGAGGCATCGTGCCGACGGCGATCACATCAACCTTGGAACCATTCCCGACGCTCGTCGTCACCTCGTCCTTCGCCAGTCTCCGCTTATTCCGCAGCTCCTGCTTTGAGTTACAAATGTGACCAACTGCACCGGTATCAAATACCCAGGAGCTACTACGAGCGTTGGTAAGGTACACATCAATAACATGTATATCACATATACCTTTGACGTTGCCGGCCTTCTTGTCTGCGAAGTATTTGGGGCAATTCCGCTTCCAGTGACCCGTTCCCTTGCAATAAAAGCACTATGTCTCAGGCTTGGGTCCATTCTTTGGCTTCTTCCCGACAACTAGCTTACCGGGCGCGGCAACTCCTTTGTCGTCCTTCTTGAAGTTCTTCTTACCCTCGCCCTTCTTGAACTTAGTGGTTTTATTCACCATCAACACTTGATGCTCTTTCTTGATCTCCACCTCCGCTGATTTCAGCATTGAATACACTTCAGGAATGGACTTCTCCATCCCTTGCATATTGAAGTTCAACACGAAGCTCTTGTAGCTAGGTGGGAGCGACTGAAGGATTCTGTCAATGACCGCTTCGTCTGGGAGATTCATCCCCAACTGAGACAAGCGGTTGTGCAACCCAGACAACTCGAGTATGTGCTCGCTGACAGAACTATTCTCCTCCATCTTACAGTTGTAGAATGCGTTGGAGATGTCATATCTCTCAACTCGGGCATGATCTTGGAAAACCATTTTCAGCTCTTGGAACATCTCATATGCCCCGTGGTGCTCAAAACACTTTTGGAGCCCCGATTCTAAGCTGTAGAGCATGCCGCACTGAACCAGGGAGTAATCATCACAACGCGACTGCCAAGCGTTCATAACATCTTGGTTTGCCGGGGCGGGAGCGTCACCTAGCGGTGCTTCTAGGACATAAGTTTTCTTGGCAGCTATGAGGATGATCCTCAGGTTACGGACCCAATCCGTATAGTTACTACCATCGTCTTTCAGCTTGGATTTATCTAGGAACGCGTTGAAGTTGAGGGTGACATGAGCGTGGGCCATTTGATCTACAAGACATATTGTAAAGAATTTAGACTGAGTTCATGACAATTAAGTTCATATAATCAAATTTAATGAACTCCCACTCATATTGACATCTCTCTAGTCATCCAAGTGATACATGATCCGAATCGGCTAGCCCGTGTCCGATCATCACGTGAGACGGACTAGTCATCAACGGTGAACATCTTCATGTTGATCGTATCTTCTATACGACTCATGTTGACACCATGATCTCCATCATCATGATCTCCATCATCGTGTCTTCATAAAGTCGTCTCGCCAAATATTACTTCTACTGCTATGGCTAACGTTTAGCAATAAAGTAAAGTAATTACATGGCGTTATTTAGTGACACGCAGGTCATACAATAAATAAGACAACTCCTATGGCTCATGCCGGTTGTCATTCTCATCGACATGCAAGTCGTGATTCCCTATTACAAGAACATGATCAATCTCATACATCACATATATCATTCATCACATCTTCTTGGCCATATCACATCACATAGCACATGCTGCAAGAACAAGTTAGACGTCCTCTAATTGTTGTTGCAAGTTTTTACGTGGCTTCTATAGGTTTCTAGCAAGAACATTTCTTACCTACGCCAAAAACCACAACGTGATATGTCAATTTCTATTTACCCTTCATAAGGACCCTTTTCATCGAATCCGATCCAACTAAAGTGGGAGAGACAGACACCCGCCAGCCACCTTATGCAACTAGTGCATGTCAGTCAGTGGAACCAGTCTCACGTAAGCCTACGTGTAAGGTCGGTCTGGGCCGCTTCCTCCCACGATGCCGCCGAATCAAGATTGGACTAGTAGCAGCAAGAGAATTGAACAAAATCAACACCCAAAACTTGTTTGTGTTCTACTCATGCAAGATGCTACGCAAAGACCTAGCTCAGATGCCACTGTTGGGGAACGTAGCAGAATTCAAAAAAATTCCTACGCTTCACCAAGATCAATCTAAGGAGTCATCTAGCAACGAGCATAAAGGAGTGCATCTACATACCCTTTGTAGATCGCGAGCGGAAGCGTTCGAAGGAACGTGGATGATGGAGTCGTACTCGTCGTGATCCTCGTCACCGATGATCCTAGTGCCGAACGGACGGCACCTTCGTGTTCAACACACGTACGGTACAGCGACGTCTCCTCCTTCTTGATCCAGCAAGGGGGGAGGAGAGGTTGATGGAGATCCAGCAGCACGACGGAGTGGTGGTGGATGCAACGGGAAAAGCTGCAGGGCTTCGCCAATACCCTACGGGAGGAGGAAGAGGTGTAACGGGGGGAGAGGCGCCAAGGGCTGAGGTGCGGCTGCCCTCTCTCCCTCCCCCCACTATATATAGGGGGCCAAGGGGGGCGCCGGCCCTACGAGATTGGATCTCCTAGGGGGGCGGCAGCCAAGGGGGTGGCTTGCCCCCCAGGCCTAGGGGGGCGCCCCCCACTCCTAGGGTTTCAACCCTAGGCGCGGGGGGAAGCCCAAGGAGGGTGCGCTAGCCCATTAAGGGCTGGTACCCCTCCCCCTACGGCCCACGGGGCCCTCCGGGATGGGTGGCCCCATCCGGTGGACCCCCGGGACCCTTCCGGTGGTCCCGGTACACTACCGGTGACCCCCGGAACTCTCCCGATGGCCGAAACTGGACTTCCTATATATCATTTTTTACCTCCGGACCATTCCGGAACTCCTCGTGACGTCTGGGATCTCATACGGGACTCCGAACAACATTCGGGTTACCGTGTGCATATATCTCTACAACCCTAGCGTCACTGAACCTTAAGTGTGTAGACCCTACGGGTTCGGGAGACACGTAGACATGACCGAGATGACTCTCCGGTCAATAACCAACAGCGGGATCTGGATACCCATGTTGGTTCCCATGTGTTCCTCGATGATCTCATCGGATGAACCACGATGTCAAGGATTCACTCAATCCCATATGCTATTCCCTTTGTCTATCGGTACGGTACTTGCCCGAGGTTCGATCGTCGGTATTCCGATACCTTGTTCAATCTCGTCATGGCAAGTCTCTTTACTCGTTCCGTAATCCATCACCCCGTGACTAACTCCTTAGTCACATTGAGCTCATTATGATGATGTCTTACCGAGTGGGCCCAGAGATACCTCTCCGTCATACGGAGTGACAAATCCTAGTCTCGGTTTGTGCCAACTCAACAGACACTTTCGGAGATACCCGTTGCATACCTTTATAGCCACCCAGTTACATTGTGACGTTTGGCACACCCAAAGTATTCCTACGGTATCCGGGAGTTGCACAACCTCATGGTCTAAGGAATAGATACTTGACACTGGAAAAGCTTAAGCATTACGAACTACGCGATCTTGTGCTAGGCTTAGGATTGGGTCTTGTTCATCACATCATTATCCTAATGATGTGATCCCGTTATCAATGACATACAATGTCCATGGTCAGGAAACCGTGACCATCTGTTGATCAACGAGCTAGTAACTAGAGGCTTACCAGGGACACGTTGTGGTCTATGTATTCACACATGTATCGCTGTTTCCATACAATACAATTCAAGCATGAATAACAGACAATTATCATGAACAAGGAAATATAATAATAACCATTTTATTATTTCCTCTAGAGCATATTTCCAATAGAGGGAGAATGCCGGCAGCTGGAATTCTGGGCTGAAAAAGGAGCAAACTCTGGAAACCTATTCGGCACAACTCCAAAAGCCCTGAAACTCCAAAGAACATCGTTTCAAAAAATATAAAAAATATCTGGCGAAAGAAACCCATGGGAGGGGCCACTGGCTGGCCTCAAGGGTGGGGGGCGCGCCCCCCTTCCCAGGGCGCCCCCCTGCCTCGAGGGCCAGCCGGCAGGCCCACGGTGCCCATCTTCTCCTATAGGAAGTGTTTTGATCTGGAAAAATTCAAGAGGAGGCTTTCGGGACCAGACGATGCCGTCTCGAGGCGGAACCTTGGCGGAAACCAATCTAGGGCTCCGGCAGAGCTGTTCTGCCGGGGATACTTCCCTCTGGGAGGGGGAAATCGTCACCGCCGTCATCACCAACAACTCTCCCATCTTGGGGAGGGCTATCTTCATCAACATCTTCACCAGAACCATCTCCTCTCAAACCCTAGTTCATCTCTTGTATCCAATCTTTGTATCCAAACCTCAGATTGGTACCTGCGGGTTGCTAGTAGTGTTGATTACTCCTTGTAGTTGATGCTAGTTGGTTTATTTGGTGGAAGATCATATGTTCAGATCCATTATGCATATTAATACCCCTCTGATCATGAACAATATTATGTCTTGTGAGTAGTTACTTTTGTTCCTGAGTACATGGGAGAAGTCTTGCTATCAGTAGTCATGTGAATTTGGTCTTTGTTCGATATTTTGATGAGATGTATGTTGTCTCTCCTCTTGTGGTGTCATGTGAACGTCGAGTACATGACACTTCACCATTATTTGGGCCTAGAGGAAGGCATTGGGAAGTAATAAGTAGATGATGGATTGCTAGAGTAACAGAAGCTTAAACCCTAGTTTATGCGTTGCTTCGTAAGGGGCTGATTTGGATCCATATGTTTCAGGCTATGGTTAGGTTTACCTTAATACTTCTTTTGTAGTTACGGATGCTTGCATTAGAGGTTAATCATAAGTGGGAGGCTTGTCCAAGTAAGGGCAGCACCCAAGCACCGGTCCACCCACATACCAAATTATCAAAGTACCGAACGCGAATCAGATGATCGTGATGAAAACTAGCTTGACAATAATTCCCATATGTCCTCGGGAGCAATTTACCTTGCATAAGAGTTTGTCCAGGCTTGTCCTTTGCTACACAAGGGATTGGGCCACCTTGCTGCACCTTATTTACTTTTACCGTTTGTCACTTGCTACCAATTATCTTATCACAAAACTATCTGTTACCTATAATTTCAGTGCTTGCAGAAAATACCTTACTGAAAACTGCCTATCATTTCCTTCTGCTCCTCGTTGGGTTCGACACTCTTACTTATCGAAAGGACTACGATAGATCCCCTACACTTGTGGGTCATCACACCACTGTCTCCTCCCTCCGCGACCCGCTAGATTCCGCGCCCCCAAGCGCATCGCCGCCGCCGCCTGCATCGCGCCAGATCCCCTCGCTCTTTGTCCTCCATCGCGCCCTCCTCCTCGCCTTGAAACCGCTGCGCTGGAGCCACTACCTCGCCTCCTTGCAGCCTCGACCTCGACATCCTTGCTCACCAGGCCAGCGCCGCCGCCCGCCGCTGCCGTCTTCCCTGCCCCACCGTGCGCCGCGTGCCCAACGTCAAGCTCGCGCCACGCCTGGCCCTGCTTCTCCAAGCCGTGGCTGCACCACTACAGGAGCTGCCGACCATCTCCAGCCGCGGGCCAGCGCCGTCGCTCGCCGACCTTCTCCGGTAGCTCCGCCCCGCCTTGCTCTGCCGAGCACCTCCCCCCTGCGCCTCCCCGTCGTCCGTCCTGACTACCTCCTAAGTTGCCATGTCTGGCAATAGAGATCCTCTGCTCTGCCGCCGTCCGCGCTCGCCGCTGCGACCCGACGCCGCGGGTCGGTCGCCAGAGCGTCCCTGCCACCTCCCGCGTCTCCTCGTCGGCGCCCAGGCCCCGCCGAGCTCGTTCCTGCTCCTGCTGGCCAACACTACCCCAAGTTCCTGCCGCGGCCGCTTCTTCCCAGCTCCTCCCCTACTTCTCCAGCTTCGTCCTAGGCTGGACAGCAGTGCATCCACCGTTGTCCAGAGCACCAGGGAACTGGTTGCCTCTATGTGCGGGGGCTTCGT
Source organism: Secale cereale (assembly GCA_902687465.1). Lineage (NCBI taxonomy): Eukaryota > Viridiplantae > Streptophyta > Magnoliopsida > Poales > Poaceae > Secale > Secale cereale. Next base: position 272,467,131 of record LR738714.1, on the reverse strand, counting down.
TTTGTGCTTCACATAGATGTCGCCAAGTTCCTCTACGCACCGACTCGCCAAGTACATCGACCACAAGTGTACGACTACACGAATATCGTAAGTACCATGCCGCCCGAAGACCTCGGATTCGTCAAGTTTGTCTACGTGCCTGTAACACCACCCTCGACATGTGGACGTCGAGTTCCTCGTCGTGGACCGGACAAGATTATCAAGTGAACGACTACACGATGACCCGCCAAGACCGACGACAACATGAGTACGACTACCGCCCACGTGTACACGACGACCACCGCTCGTCGAGTTCGACTACCGCCGAAACATGTACCACTACCGTCACCGAAGATCCGTGTACGACTACACATCCGGAACGCGACAAGTACCACGACGCCCCCTTCTTCCTCTTCTTCATGGACAGCAAGTACACCGGACTTCCTCGCCTCGTCACCGTCGCAACTCTGCGTCCCCGGCCACACCTCCGTATCCTTGGTATACTAGGTATACCCGGCTTCCTCCCTGCTCTTTTCTCTCCGCTGATCGATCCCCATATGAGATGCTAGAGCCGTGCCATCGTAGTGATCTCGCTGCTTCGGCGAAATCTGAACCTTGTTTAGTTTCTGACATTGCCACGACTAGCTCTGCACCCCTCCCTCCGCTCTGGTTCACCTCGCAGCCCCTGCTCGCAAGCGCCCGCGCCCGCGCAAACCATCTGCACCTGCACGCTCACGCACCCCAAGACCACTCCTCTGCAAGCACCACCACAAGCCTCGCCCAGCGCACCGAGGCTTGGCCGCCATGACCGAAAGCCTTGAGCTCGTGCTGCACCCGCCGTACGCGTACGCGCATGCGCAGTAGCACCATCCGCTAATTCCGCACCCCCGCCGACGCTTGGTAACCGCAGCCGTCATCGCTGCTTGTTCCTGTCGCCGATGAGAATCAGTCGTCTGCCATGTAGAAGAAAGGCCCGGCCTTCTTCAGTTCATCTAAACATGGATCCCTCTTTGTACACCAGTATTGCAGCAGCACAGTGGTTAGCGCATAACTGGCATATCCAAGTGATCTGGGGTTCAAGTCTCAGCTGCGTTTTTGAGTTCAGTTATGTTCCCTGCTAGCACACACGCATTTTTCTGCACGCCCGCTGGCACCTATCTGCCGCTAGCGCCACCGCGTTCGCTCGCTGGCATGACCCCCAGCTTCATCGTATCTTCGCTGGAGAGGGAGGCTCGCCCTCTCTGATTACTCAAAATGGCCGAGTCCCTTATTTACAACAAACACTCTACCAGCGCAGTGGCAATGAACACTACATCCTATCTAGAAGGTCCTGGGTTCAATTCCCAATCGCCCTAATTTTTTTTGCCTGTTTCTTTTAACTCTGCGCACACGCACACTCATGGCCACTTGGGCCTGATCCAGTCCTGGGTCGCTGCAGATTCGGCCCGTTACATTGTTTTTCTTCTTCTTTCTGTCAGGACGAATTTTCAATTATACCAGTGCATGCATATTACAGAAATGCCATTATATTGTTTTGCTAATAAGTAATTAACCATGCATGGGAATTAATCAAACTATATATACATGTAAAATGGTTAGAATTTCATCTAGTTTCATAATATTCAACTTTCATCCATGTTATAAATGTTTAAATTGATGTTGCATTTAGTTTGCATAAATGACATATTAAAATGGTTTTATTCATAACTAAAGAACAGTAGCTCCAAATTTAATAAACTTTATATGTAAATGGGGTAGAAAAATGTGTATATTAACTTGGTGCATTTACTTTTGCTGTTTAATAACTTTAAAATATGTTTTTAGGCAGAACAGTACCAAAATCAATAATTGCACATGGGGATTTTTCGAAATTGATGTTTGTTATTTCCGGCCTCATTTAAATGCCTAAATAGTGTAGTTTGCTCATGCTTCACCTCTTGCCATGTAAACAATATTTAAACTTGTTGGCTTCATAGTGAGAGTGAACTAAATAATTGAATGCGGTGTTTCGTCAATATGCAACTTGTTGCATATTGAGCTCCACTTAATTTGTAGTGTTGTTTGTGCACTTTGCCATGCCTTGCATCTTTAAACCGGACATGCATCATACTTGTTTGTGCATCATATGCCATGTTTATGCTTGTCTGTTTACTATGTTATTTGCTTCTTTCCGGTTTGCTTCTCTCGTTAGCTTCGGTTTTGTTCCGGAGTTATGAGGATTCGTTCGACTACGACCGTTTGTCTTCTTCATGGACTCATTCTTCTTCCTTGCGGGATTTCAGGCAAGATGACCGTCACCTTGGATCTCATCTATAATTGCTATGCTAGTTGTCTCGATGCTATCGCTATATGTCGCGCTACCTATCTATTGTTGTTAGCCTCTCATTGTTGCCATGAAACCTTTAACCTTTGACACCATCCCAGCAAACCGTTGAATGGCTATGCTACCGCTTGCTCATCCCCTCTTATAGCATTGTTAGTTGCAGGTAAAGATGAAGATTGCTCCATGTCGGATCTTGGATTTGGAATATCATCATATCCCCTAACTATATTAATGCACATATATACTTGGCAATGGGTGGAAGACTTGGCCTTTTGCTCGGTGTTTTGTTCCACTCATGTCGCCTTAGGAACCGATAAACCGGTGTTATGTTCCTTGAGTTTGCGTCCCTAACACGGTTGGGGGTATGGGACCCCCTTGATAATTCGCTTTGTTTAAAGATTTTCCAGTAAGGCCCAACCTTGGTTTTACCATTTGCCTAATAACTAAACACTGCATAGGGAGCAATTAACCCAATAATTCTTTTAATCAACAACCCGGGCCAGTGCTCCTCTGAGTGTTGGTCCAAACTGGGTGATGTTCGGCGCCCCCTGGGCAACCAGGGTCTCAGCCAACCCAACGTCTTGCCCATCCGGTGTGCCCCGAGAACGAGGTACGTGCGACTCCTATCGGGATTTGTCGGCACATCGGGCGGTCTTGCTGGATTAGTTTTACTATTGTCGAAATATCTTGAGCATGGGATTCCGAGAACACTCGGGTCTTCCCAATCTTGGAGTTGTTACTCCGCTGATCGTGAGAGCTTGTGATGGGCTAAGTTGGGACACCCCTGCAGGGTTATGATCTTTCGAAAGCAGTGCCCGCGGTTATGTGGCAGATTGGAATTTGTTAATATGCGGTTGTAGTTAACTTGATAGAGGATCCGAAATAAAATACACGAACCGCGTGAGTAATCGTGACCGTCTCTTTTCATTCTAAGAAGAGAACACGGTGGGGTTATGTTTGACTCGTAGATAGTTCAGGAGCACTTAACGATCATTACTAGTTTGCGACCATTTGCGTAGATGCTCATCTTATTCTTGTACTCATAAGTTAGCCACCGTACAATGCTTAGCCACTGCTGCAACCTCACCACTTAACCTCTTCATACCCATTAAGCTTTGCTAGTCTTGATACCCATGGTTATGGAATTGCTGAGTCCTCATGGCTCACAGATACTACAACAATAGTTGCAGGTGCAGGTTCCCGATGACTTGACGTGAGAGCGATGTTTACTTGTGTTGGAGTTCTTTCTTCTTCTTCTTCGTAAGTCTTGGGTTAGGTTCCTGGTCGGCAGCCTGGGATAGCATGATGGATGTCGCTGTGCTTTTCATGTTTTTCATCCATAGTCGGATGTCTTGTGTATGATGTTGTTGTATTCATGTGACAATTGTATGATTTGTATGTATCCCCTTCTATTTATGTAATGTTATGATGTAATGATATCCATCTTGCTAAGCGCCCGAAATGCGGTTGTGCCCCAATCACGAGTTCATCACGTGATCGGGATAGAATCGCATCTTGGGCGTGACATCCCGCTCCTTGTATGGAGAACCTGCACGCAAAGGTGCCCTGTCGCTATTGGCAACACCCTTGTCCTGTTTCAAGTCCGCTCAACAGTTCAAGCGGCTGCGCCGAGAACGGCAAGGTGGCTTGCCCGGCAGCAAGCGCCCCCAGCAGGCTGCTAAGGATCTGTCCTCAAAGCGCCGTGGCACGGGTTTTCGCGTCGACAATCCTATCCAACTAAGCGTAGGGTGCGTACATACAAGGGAAGATCAAACAAAGAGAACATGCACTGCTTCAAAGTACGGCAGAGTTGTATCACATCATTGGTCACCGCGGTTCTAACTTAAGATAAATCTGTCTTGGGCATGAACTTGCAGCGGCACTAAGAAATGGGGTGGCTAGTCCCGGCGCTGGCCTTCCACCCTCTTGACTCAGTCGACGCGGCTGATGATGGGCCCGATACGCTCCTCGAGCGCCGCGAGGTCCGCATCCTCCGGCAAGCTATCAAGCGCGTTGGCAAAGTCGACGTCGGGGTTCAGAATTCCACCTTGGTCAGGGCGCCCCGGCAGAGCTTCCGAGTCTCGTTGGACAGATAAGTTGCTCGATTGGAGCGGAGCTGCTCCAGGGCCTCGAGGACGCGCCCGAAGAACAAGGTTAGCCTGGCACTAGGGGTCACGCTCGCCTCCTGAGAGTACCTGAAGTCCGGCATACCCATGGCGGATAGCTGGCTGTTGAGCCTCTCCGCAATGTTGACGAGGCCGTCAGTCCAGAGTTGTACCTTGGCCGCAAAGTAATTGTGGGCAGTGGCATCGTCCTGTTGTTGCTTCTTCTCGTTCTCAAGGGCCTTGGTCAGGGTCTCCTCACGGGCCCTGACCTCCAAGAGCGCCTCTTCCGAGGCATCCAACTTCTGCTTCAAGTCATTGATGGAGACGTTGGCGTCAGAGAGCAGCTTGGTCTTGTCAGAGACGGCGACCTGCAGATCCGCCAGCGCGCGATTGCTCGTATCCCTCTCCTCCGCCAGCTTCAAGACCTCCTCCTTCAGCCCCTCCTGCGCCGCTCCAGCTCTTGCACCTTGCCGCCCTGGACCCGGACCAGAGCGTCAAGAGCATCCTAGTGCTTCTGCTCCACCGCCAGAGTCCGCTGCGCGACAAGCTTCTCGATCTCCTCGTCCTTGTCGCGAAGCGCGGTGGCAAGCGCCCACTCACGGGCCTCGAGGTCCTCCTCTTGGGCATTCAGAAGAGCTTTCTGCTGCGTCCGGGCGGCCTCGTCCCTGGCAGTCTGCTCCTTCGCCAACTCCTGGGCCTTCTCGACGTCGGCCAGCTGCAGGGCGAGCTCCTGCTTGCGCTGGTCCAGCTGGACCTGCATGGCGCTGTAATGCCCAGGATGGAATTATACCTCCTACGTGTCGAGGCACGACTTAAAGGCATAAGTCCATCCTAGAATGATCTCAAGTTTGGTAATCTTTGCACAACTCATGTAAAAGAGGGATAGTAAACTGAAAATAGTTGGCTTACAATCGCCACGTCACAGAATAACAGTACAAGTCTCAAACATCATACAATAAGATCACTACAACCCTCTAAGGGCAAAAGCCAAATGTCAAAGTACCAAACTCAGATAAATAAAACAACCACAGGCGGATCGAATCCTAGTAAGAGACTCCACTACTGATCGTCCGGGTAGCGCACGTAGTAACGACTACGCTCCTCGTCGTACTCCCAATCCAGCTCGGTGCCATCACCTGGATAGCTCACAGCTGGACCTGCATCTGGTGTGTGAAGTAACTGTGAGCCACAGAGGACTCAGCAATCCCGTTCCCGGGTAACAGAACTATCAAAGCCTTTAGGTGAGGGAAAGGCTGAAGAAAGAAATGAGGTGAAGGAACAACAAAGAGTCTGCAGCAGCAACTAGCACTAACTTACGCAAGAGAGAGCGAGAAGAGAAGGCAACGGCGAGAAGTGATCACTAAGTGATCCTAGCTACAAGCTCACAAGCATAACCCCTCCGTGTTCAACTCCCGAATCCCGATTCGGAAATTGACAGTCACGGAACACACACTGGTAGTGTATTAGTATCATTGTGTCAAGTTTTCTACAACCGGAATTAACAAGCTCCCATCTGCCACATAACCGCGGGCACGGCTTTCGAAAGTTCAAACCCTGCAGGGGTGTTCCAACTTGACCCATTACAAGCCCACGATCCGCGGAGTCGCAACTCCAAAGTGGGAAGACCCGAGTATTCTCGGAATCCCGTGCTCAAGTTAAACCGAACTAAGGTAAGGCTAATCCAGCAAATCCTCCCGGCGTGTCGACACCCTGATCGTAGCCGCGCGTATCTAGGTCTCAGGACACGACCGGATGGGTGATCCCACAGGTTTTTACCAAACCTTGAGTTTCCTCGAGGTGGCCCCGCGTAACCCCCGTTTCGGACCAACACTCATGTGGAGCACTGGCCCGGGGTTGTTGATTAAGAAAGAGGGTTAATTACTCCCTATGCATGTTTAGTTTGTTATTAGGCAAATAGTACCAATGTTGGGATTTGCTGGAAAAGACTTAGCACATAGCGGTTTATCGAGGGGGTCCCATACACCCCAACCGTGTTAGGAACGCATAATCAAGGAACATAAAACCGGCTTATACGGATCCTAACGGCATGAGTGGAACAAAACACCAAGCAAAAGGCTTAGCCTTCCACCCTTGCCAATATATAGGTGATTTCAATTAAAGCATTTATATAGTGTGATATAACCCAACCAAAACTTCAACATGGAGCAAGCATCTTCACTTCACCTGCAACTAGCAACGCTATAAGAAGGGCTGAGCGAAGCGTACTTAGCCAAGCAACGGTTTGCATAGGTAGGGTGGTTAAACATGGCAATTGGTTACAAGTAGGAGGCTGACAAGAAGAACATGGGCATCGAGGCAAAACTATAGATCGAGACTACTAGCAACAGACAAAGATAGTAATGTTATCGGGGTTCGGTCATCTTGCCTGAAGAGAAGAAGTTCGGGTCGAAAGAAGGGTCCTCGTGCTCAAACTTGTTGGAAACCTCGTGCTCAACCTCGTTGGAAAACTCGTGCTCAACTTCCGGGTCTAAACAAGACAAACACACCAAGCACCAATCAACACGATGCAATGCGCACTCGAAAAACATGTATGCATGATGGATGCACTAGAGATGCACATGGAGCACGGAAAACATCACTCAAGCAAAACACCTCAAAACAAGATAACAACCTGATATTATTAATCTACACAGAAAATCACCCAAGTTTGATATAAGATTCGCTGAAATCGGAGTTACGGGCTAAAAGTTATGCCCGAAACAAGATTTGAGCGAAAACTGCAAATTACAGCAACATAGCATCTTGGGAGCTCAAAATAATTAATCTACAGCACCCAAAAAGCATGGCAAGGACTTGAAGATAAACTAGATATAATGTACAGCAACTAGGTCCAAAGTGCACCCCCAACGGAGCCACGGATCAATAGCAATGATCTTGGACATATTGAACTTTGAAATAAAATTCTGGCAGCAGAATTATATTGAAAGTTTGGAGCAAAAGATAAACATGCTACAGCCACTCAAATGGACATGTGAGGACATGGATGGAAAGACAACAATATATACTTCAAGGAACAATCAAAATCCACCCCAAAACTATCATGCTTTGTCCTGGAACATCACACGAACATGGCATCGGAACGTTACAGATTTCAGACTTAGTGAAATTTCACTAAGTCCTAAAACAGCAATATCATCATAGCACACAAAAGAGCATGTTTAAGACACCTCGAAACTAAACATGGCAAAGGGTAAGCACCTCATCAAAATACATATGACGGTGATCCCGAAACACACAAGCATGCATCAATGTGGTGAACACACCGATTGCAACGAGCTCAACAAGATGGCATTTCATAACAAGTGAAAACACAACATGTGAACATGGCACTTTGCAATGATGATAACAAGGAAACAATAAATCTACCATGCAACCTATCACACACAACACGTAGTTCGTGTCAAGACGAACACGTGGACATGTCATTTGCATCGTTTGGACAAACGAGCTAAAAGATATCACATGTCAAAGGTGGCACAAAAATAACACATAACAGCAGTTTATAACATCATACACTCTTGTAACAGCAAAACATGTGCCAAGATGACATCTAACATGCATGACTACAACAGGTAAAACGTAGAGGGCATCTCCACGAACATCTGGACATGCTACACGCTCAAAACGGAGCAACAGGTAAAAAGATACAGCAGGTCAAAGTTTGGATCACAGAACAAGTAAAACAGGGACTTAGTGGAATTTTGGGGTCAACCTGAGCAGATCTGGAAAAAAAAGGTAGATGGGCCCGGCGATCTGCAGCGGCGGCCCGGGCGGAAGCGGATCTGGGCCGGAACTGCTGCGGTGGCCCGATCCGGCCTGGAGCTGATGCGGAGGAAGCGGCGGCCCAGGGCGGCGACGGCGCGGCCCGGGGAGGCGCTGGCCCGCGCGCGGCGGAGGCCCAGCGGGAGCCAGGCGCTGCGGCGCGGCCCGGTTGGATGCGGTACGGGCCCGGCCCGGGGTGAGCGGGCGCCTGGTGCGGTGGCGAAGCCGGCCCAGCCGGATGGGAGGCGAGGCGCGAAGGGAGGCGGGACGCGGAGCCCAGCGATCTGGTCCCCCCTGGGCTGGCGCGCGGTGTACGGCCCAGCCGCCGGAGCGATGGCGAAGCGAGCGGAGGGAGCGCCTGGCGAGGCCGAGGGCCCAGGTGGCGGCGATGATCTGGTCCCCCCAGATCGGGAACCGGCCTGGCCGAGCCCAGCGATGCCGAGCGGCTGTAGGCGCGCGCGGTCGAGGGATTCGCTGCGGGCTCGAGGCGTTGACTCCGGCTGTGCGGATCGAAGCGAGCCGGTCGGCTGCTGCGGCTGACGGCGGCCGATCTGATAGATCCCCTCGGGATCCGGTCAGATGATTTGGATCTGAAGAGTAGAAAAGAAAAAAAAAGAAAGGAACTAGAGGAGGAAGAAGATGGGGATAGAGATGCCCAAAATAGACTAGGGGGGGTCTATATGTAGCAGTTTTAGTCTAGGGTTTGGAGACTAGGGGTGCTAGGAGCCCTACGATCGTGATCCAACGGATCCGATCGCGGGATGATTTTAAAAGGACCAGACGGAGATAAAAGAAAGCAGTGGGGGTATTTTCGGGACACGAAGCGAAGGCACTTCGGGCCCACACGGACAACGGAGGGAAAAGTCAACGGAGTCCAAACGAGACGAGATTTGAGAGGCGGGTTGCACACAACAAAACAACAACACACAACACAACCTCGCGGCACACCGGTAACGAAAAACGCCCGAACAACAAAGTAGGCCTACGGGACGTCACGGACACGTGAGGGAGCTCCGGAACACGAAACGGACAACGGGAAGAAACGCCACGAACCGGAAGCAACCCACAACACAAATGCAATGCAATGCACATGTCTACATGATATGAATGAATGCCACACACTCACACAACAAACCGACGGAAGCCCGAAAGACAAAGAACCCGAAATGGAAATAGATGAAGCCGGAGATATATTATAAGCCCAAAAGGGAAAGTATTACATCCGGGGCATTACAAACTCTCCTCTACTACAAAAAGATCTCGTCCCGAGATCTAGGACTGGAAAAAGGAAGGGTACTCGGAACGAAGATGATCTTCTCGTTCCCAGGTAGCTTCTCGGTCTGTGTGATGTGACCACTTGACTTTCAGAAACTTGATGGTCTTGTTGCGAGTCTTGCGTTCAGTTTCTTCGAGAATTGCAACTGGATGCTCTCGGTAGGAAAGGTCTTGTTGAAGATCAATCTCCTCAAGCGGAATCATTCGCTCAGGTGCCTTGAAGCATTTGCGAAGCTGAGACACATGGAAGACATCATGAACATTTGCAAAGTTGGAAGGGAGCTCGAGCTGATAGGCTAGATCGCCTCTTTTGCCAAGAATTTTGAAAGGACCGACGTATCTAGGAGCAAGCTTTCCTTTGATACCGAACCTTTGGGTTCCTTTCATCGGAGAAACTCGGAGATAGACATGATCACCGATGTCGAAAGCCAAATCACGATGCTTTCCGTCATAGTAACTCTTCTGACGCGACTGAGCGGCCTTGAGATTCTCACGTATGACTTTGCACATTTCTTCGGCTTCTGAGATCAAATCATTGCCAAGAAGTTGGCGTTCACCTGTTTCAGACCAGTTGAGAGGGGTACGGCACTTTCTGCCATATAGAATTTCAAACGGTGCTTTGCCTGCACTTGCTTGGAAGCTGTTGTTGTAAGAGAATTCGGCAAATGGAAGACAGTCTTCCCATTTCATGCCGAAAGAGATGACACAGGCTCTGAGCATATCTTCAAGGATCTGATTCACACGCTCGACTTGACCACTAGTCTGAGGGTGAAAAGCAGTGCTGAACCTGATCTTCGTGCCCATGGCGGACTGAAAGGAGTCCCAGAACTTTGATGTGAACAAGCTGCCACGGTCTGAGGATATCACTTGAGGAATGCCATGTAGGGACACAATTCTGGAAGTGTACAGCTCTGCAAGTTGAGCTGCATTGATTGATTCTTATAATATATCTCCGGATGCCGGATGTAATACTTTCCCTTTTGGGCTTATAATATATCTCCGGCTTCATCTATTTCCATTTCGGGTTCTTTGTCTTTCGGGCTTCCGTCGGTTTGTTGTGTGAGTGTGTGGCATTCATTCATATCATGTAGACATGTGCATTGCATTGCATTTGTGTTGTGGGTTGCTTCCGGTTCGTGGCGTTTCTTCCCGTTGTCCGTTTCGTGTTCCGGAGCTCCCTCACGTGTCCGTGACGTCCCGTAGGCCTACTTTGTTGTTCGGGCGTTTTTCGTTACCGGTGTGCCGCGAGGTTGTGTTGTGTGTTGTTGTTTTGTTGTGTGCAACCCGCCTCTCAAATCTCGTCTCGTTTGGACTCCGTTGACTTTTCCCTCCGTTGTCCGTGTGGGCCCGAAGTGCCTTCGCTTCGTGTCCCGAAAATACCCCCTACTGCTTTCTTTTATCTCCGTCTGGTCCTTTAAAATCATCCCCGCGATCGGATCCGTTGGATCACGATCGGAGGGCTCCTAGCGCCCCTAAATCTTCCCCTAACCCTAAATCACTGCTATATAATAGACCCTAGTCTATTGTGGTTTTCCCCTTCTTCTTCCCCTCTCCACCATTTCGTTTTTTTCCTTTTTTCGTTCAGATCCAAAACCAGATCCCGAAGGATCCCTGGGAACCAGCCGCCGGTCGACAGGTCTCCTCGAGGCGTTCGGGTCAACGCCAGGAGACAACCCCGCCAGCTCCCGCGCGCTCCTCTCGCCGCGCCTGGCCTTTTCGCTCGACCGGGCCGGTCCAGGGGACCAGTTCGCCGGCCCGCTCCGAGCCAGCTCGTCCACCGCGTCAACGCCAGGAGTCAGGTCCAGCTGGATCCCGATCTGGGGACCAGATCGCTGGCCTGGGCTTCGCTCCGTTTCCCTCGCCCGTACCAGGCCTGACGCACCGCGCCGTCGGGTGGGCCGCCTCCCCTCCGGCCCGTTCTTCCATCGCCGCGCCGCCGCAGGCCGCCTTCCTCCTCCATCGGGCCGCCGCGCGCATCGGGCCCGCTCTCCTTCCGCGCCCCGGGCCAGCCACTGCGGGCCGCCGCCGCACCGCACGCGGGCCGCCTCGCCCCGCGCCGGATCAGGCAACCAGCTCCACTGCGGGCCGCCGCACTGTAGCCGCGCCGGGCCCGACTTCGTTTTTTTTTCCGTTTCAGATCCAGATCTGAGGTCTTTCTCTAAACCCTAAGTCCCTGATCTGTTATCTGAGAATGCTAACTTTGACCTGCTGTAACTTTTTATCTGCTGCTCCGTTTTGCGCGTGTAGCATGTCCAGATGTTCGTGGAGATGCCCTCTACGTTTTACCTGTTGTAGTCATGCATGTTAGATGTCATCTTGACACATGTTTTGCTGTTACAAGAGTGTATGATGATATAAACTGCTGTTATGTGTTATTTTCATGCCACCTTTGACTTGTGATATCTTTTAGCTCGTTTGTCCAAACGATGCAAATGACATGTCCACGTGTTCGTCTTGCCACGAACTACGTGTTGGGTGTGATAGGTTGCATGGTAGATTTATTGTTTCCTTGCTATCATCGTTGCAAAGTGCCATGTTCACATGTTGTGTTTTCACTTGTTATGAAATGCCATCTTGTTGAGCTCGTTGCAATCGGTGTGTTCACCACATTGATGCATGCTTGTGTGTTTCGGGATCACCGTCATATGTATTTTGATGAGGTGCTTACCCTTTGCCATGTTTAGTTTCGAGGTGTCTTAAACATGCTCTTTTGAATGCTATGATGATGTTGCTGTTTTAGGACTTAGTGAAATTTCACTAAGTCTGAAATCTGTAACGTTCCGATGCCATGTTCGTGTGATGTTGTAGGACAAAGCATGATAGTTTTGGGGTGGATTTTGATTGTTCCATGAAGTATATATTGTTGTCTTTCCATCCATGTCCTCACATGTCCATTTGAGTGGCTGTAGCATGTTTATCTTTTGCTCCAAACTTTCAATAAAATTCTGCTGCCAGAATTTTATTTCAAAGTTCAATATGTCCAAGATCATTGCTATTGATCCGTGACTCCGTTGGGGGTGCACTTTGGACCTAGTTGCTGTACATTATATCTAGTTTATGTTCATGTCCTTTGCCATGCTTTTGGGGTGCTGTAGATTATTTATTTTGAGCTCCCAAGATGCTATGTTGCTGTAATTTGCAGTTTTCGCTCAAATCTTGTTTCGGGCATAACTTTTAGCCCGTAACTCCGATTTCAGCGAATCTTATATCAAACTTGGGTGATTTTCTGTGTAGATTAATAATATCAGGTTGTTATCTTGTTTTGAGGTGTTTTGCTTGAGTGATGTTTTACGTGCTCCTTGTGCATCTTAGTGCATCCATCATGCATACATGTTTATCGAGTGCGCATTGCATCGTGTTGATTGGTGCTTGTTGTGTTTGTCTTGTTTAGAGCACGAAGTTGAGCACGAGTTTTCCAACGAGGTTGATCACGAGGTTTCCAACGAGTTTGAGCAAGAGGACCCTTCTTTCGATCCGAACTTCTTCTCTTCAGGCAAGATGACCGAACCCCGATAACATTACTATCTTTGTCTATTGCTAGTAGTCTCGATCTATAGTTTTGCCTCGATGCCCATGTTCTTCTTGTCAGCCTCCTACTTGTAACCAATTGCCATGTTTAACCACCCTACCTACGCAAACCGTTGCTTGGCTAAGTACGCTTCGCTCAGCCCTTCTTATAGCGTTGCTAGTTGCAGGTGAAGTGAAGATGCTTGCTTCATGATGAAGTTTGGTTGGGTTATATCACACTATATAAATGTTTTAATTGAAATCACATATATATTGGCAAGGGTGGAAGGCTAAGCCTTTTGCTTGGTGTTTTGTTCCACTCATGCCGTTAGGATCCGTATAAGCCGGTTTTATGTTCCTTGATTATGCGTTCCTAACACGGTTGGGGTGTATGGGACCCCCTCGATAAACCGCTATGTGCTAAGTCTTTTCCAGCAAGTCCCAACATTGGTACTATTTGCCTAATAACAAACTAAACATGCATAAGGGAGTAATTAACCCTCTTTCTTAATCAACAACCCCGGGCCAGTGCTCCACATGAGTGTTGGTCCGAAACGGGGGTTACGCGGGGCCACCTCGAGGAAACTCAAGGTTTGGTAAAAACCTGTGGGATCACCCATCCGGTCGTGGCCTGAGACGAGATACGCGCGGCTACTATCAGGGTGTCGGCACGCCGGGAGGATTTGCTGGATTAGCCTTACCTTAGCTCGGTATATCTTGAGCACGGGATTCCGAGGATACTCGGGTCTTCCCACTTTGGAGTTGCGACTCCGTGGATCGTGGGCTTGTAATGGGTCAAGTTGGAACACCCCTGCAGGGTTTGAACTTTCGAAAGCCGTGCCCGCGGTTATGTGGCAGATGGGAGCTTGTTAATTCCGGTTGTAGATAACTTGACACAATGATACTAATACACTACCAGCGTGTGTTCCGTGACTGTCAATTTCCGAATAGGGATTCGGGAGTTGAACACGGAGGGGTTATGTTTGGAGCTTGTAGCTAGGATCACTTAGTGATCACTTCTCGCTTTGCCTTCTCTTCTCGCTCTCACTTGCGTAAGCTAGATGCTAGTTGCTGCTGCAGACTCTTTGTTATTCCTTCACCTCATTTCTTTCTTCAGCCTTTCCCTCACCTAAAGGCTTAAATAGTTCTGTTACCCGGGAACGGGATTGCTGAGTCCTCTGTGGCTCACAGTTACTTCACACACCAGATGCAGGTCCAGCTGTGAGCTATCCAGGTGATGGCACCGAGCTGGATTGGGAGTACGACGAGGAGCGTAGTCGTTACTACGTGCGCTACCCGGACGATCAGTAGTGGAGTCTCTTACTAGGATTCGATCCGCCTGTGGTTGTTTTATTTATCTGAGTTTGGTACTTTGACATTTGGCTTTTGCCCTTAGAGGGTTGTAGTGATCTTATTGTATGATGTTTGAGACTTGTACTGTTATTCTGTGACGTGGCGATTGTAAGCCAACTATTTTCAGTTTACTATCCCTCTTTTACATGAGTTGTGCAAAGATTACCAAACTTGAGATCATTCTAGGATGGACTTATGCCTTTAAGTCGTGCCTCGACACGTAGGAGGTATAATTCCATCCTGGGCATTACAGGCGCCCAGCTCATCCTGGGCCTTGTTGAACCAGACTTGCGTCTGGGGGATACGGTCCTCGAAGTCTGCTTTTGTGTTGTCCATGGCCGCCATCCTGGAGTTCACCTTGTCTTGGCGGGCGCAGTAGAGCGCCTGAAGCTTTTGGAAACTGGCCCACATAGCCCGAAGGAGCTGCTCCCCTTGAGAACCGCCACTGCCAGCGCTCGGCTCGTCAACCACCTGAAGCCTAGCGATGGCAAGGACCTCATCGTCAAAGATCTCCCCCTCGGTTGGCACCCTCGTGCTCACCGTCCCTGGGAGGAGGACGAATAGGTCGTCGCCCACCTTCAAATATTTGCTCGGGGCGGGAGCTGCGGAGGAGGAGGGTTGGTCGTTGGCCACCTCCTCCCCAGCGGGCCCCTTGGCGGCGGCCTTGTCGGGGTCCCTGGCAGGACCTTTGGCGGCCTCCTCGGCAGCGGCCTTGCCGCAGTCCCCGGCAGGACCCTTGGCGGCCTCCTCGACGGCAGCCTTGCCGGTCTCCCCGCCAGGCCCCTCTGGCACCTCCTCGGTGGCGGATGCGGCGGCTTCTCCGGCCGCAATCTCAGTGGCCTCGGCTTCAGGATCCTTGGCAACCTCCTCGATGACGGTGTCGACGTCCATTCGGTCCGCCAAGGGGGAGCCTAGAAACAAGAAGAGAAGATGAGGCGAGGCCAAGACCAAGGGTTCAGAACGGAGAAAGGAAATAGCATCACGTGGCGGAGATGACAGGGGACCAGGGGTCGGCAACTTACCCGTTCCGGGCGGGGGAGAGGTGGTTCCTTCCCCACCAACATCCGTCGTCGGGGTAGAGCCACCAGCGCCCGTGCTCGCCCCCTCTCCTTCCATGTGCGTGGGCTCGCCAGTGGGCGCCCTCGCCGGTGACGCCCCTCTGAGTGGCGTAGTTGCCGGGAACGGTGTGTCCGGGGCGGCCCTCGGTGACTCCTCTGGTTGCCGCTCTCCTCCTGCAAACCTGATGAGGGCAATATCAAGAGAACACACCCCAACGCCCGCCAGAGAGGAGTAGAGAATGGACTCACGCTCGGGGTTGGAGTGGGGGCTGCGCCGAGGGCTGTTCTCCGAGATGATCACCACTAACGCTGGCGTGCGCAGAGCGCTTGCCGGGGGCTCGTCGCCCGCTAAAGTTCTGGCCCTCTTCGTCGTCCTCTGGGCCAGCGTCTCCATGTCACTGCAAAAATCAAACCAAGTTAAGGAAGAGCAGTGCGGGCGGAAGGTTAAGAGATGGTGGAAGACAAAATGCTTACTCGTCCTCATCCTCCTCCTCCTCCTCCTCTAGCCTCCTCTTCCTCCTCGGCCTAAAGGAACCTAGATCCAAATCGACCTCCGGGGCGACGTCGACGGGTGGGGGAGAAGGGGATGGCGTTCGGGGGCGCTTGGACGAAGAAGAAGCGGCGACCGCAGTCCTTGCCTGGCGTACAGACGGCGCTTCGGCCTGCTGCCGGCTGTCCTCGAGCCTTTGGCTCCAAAGATTCCACGGTCAAGTCTCGGTCAAGCTCTGCTGTAGGCACCACTTGCCATATCCGATCGTCATGCTCACCTTCCGGGCCCGCAGCGCCTTTATTTTGAACGTGCCCATGTGCCGCCGCCGGGGATGATGCCGCGGACGAGCACCCCGCCGATGGCGGCGAGGCCGCCGCTCCACTATTGGTTCTCCGCTCACCCTCTGCTCCACCTTGACGACGCTGATCTCTCCTATCAGACCTCCCATCGCCACCCGACGGAGGTGCCGGCGGCTAGGCGACGGCGACATCTCTGGATCATCGTCTTCGTCCACCACCGGCTCGGCCAGCTTGGCAATACAGATGTTGTACCACAGCGCAGCCGTCCTCGCCGCCCGCGGAAAGGCCCTGCCCGCCGCCGACGAGGCTCCTCCACGAACAACCGCCTCTGCTCCGGGATGCGCTCCGGTCGGTCCATCCGCAACCACACCTTGTAGCTTGACATGTCGTACCTCTGCGCCGTGTTGTCCACCACTCTAACCACGAGCCCTAGGTCATGGAGGATCGCATTGGCCGTCCTCCTCGTCCACGCGTGCGCCAGCACCCCCACCAGCGCCACCAGCACTAGGAAAGACAACGCCGCTCTGGTAGCCTGCGCTTGCCGCAGCCATGGCCGCAGCGACAAAGAGAAGCCAGCCGCCATAGCTGGTGACAAACCGCCCTACCGCACCATCCTGTCGCGCGTGCTCTTCTCCCTACACAACACCAAGAAGTCCTCCGGGAAGAACGCTAGAATCGACATGTCCATCGGCCCAATGCGAAACTCTGCATGCAAGGCCGCCGCCGCCGTCGCCAGGTCAACCTCCGGACTGGTACCAGTAATCGTCACCACCACTGCCTTGGACAGCTCCGCCTCCATCTGGCAAAGATCCTCGCCCTCCTCCATGTAACAGCTACCCACTTCCTCCATGACAGGCGGCTACACGATGACAGCCGGCCATGGCACATCCACTGGCTCGAATGGCACCGAGAACGCCGGGCCAGCCGCACTCCCAGAAGCACCATCCCGGACCACCTGGTTCCACAGGCGCTCCACCCTACGCGCGCCCGGAGGCGGCAGCCCCGACGGTGGCGGCGGAAGCACCATCTGCTCCGGAGACGGCGCAGGCTCCACCTGTCGGACGAGCGAGTCAGCAGGGGCGTCGATGGCACCGAGCACCCGCCTCTGGCGCAACGTGGGCATCGGCCACGGGCACACCGGGGCCTCCACCGGCGATGCGCTCCTCCGCTCCTCACAGTTCCTCGCAATGTGCCCGAAACCTCCACATCGCACGCACAGGGTCTCGTTGGTGCAATCCCTCGATATGTGCCAGCCATCTCCACAATTGTAACAGCAGCCGTGCAGAGCAGCTGGTATGCAAGTTCGTGGCGGCCTCGAGGTGGGAAGTGTCGGCGAGAGCTGCCTCCTGGTGGCCGGACGCGGGGGAGAGACGGTGCTGCGCGGCCGGCGACCCACCTTGTTCTGTCAAGCCCGCTCTGCCGGCCTGGGCGGACCGCCAGCAGCGCCGCCCTGGACGATGGGACCGAACGCCGTGCCGAGCACCTCGGGGACGACAATGGTGGATCTGAGGGCCGGCCTTGGCTGGGACGGCAACGCCTCGGGGGATGAGGAGGACCCCGCCGAAAGGTAAACCTGCGAGGCCATGGGACAGGGCGCGGGCTCAGGAGTAGAGGCCGGCGAGATGAACGGGGTTGGTGGCCGCCGGCGCCGGAGTGGCCACCGACGCTCAAAGAGTGGAGGGGAGGCGCTCAGAGAGGACGGCTTTCATATCAATGCAAAGTAATGGTGGAGATTAAAACTCGTGGTCGTACTCCTCAAGTTCCCAACAACCATGCAGGGAAGACAAATCCAAGGAAGTCATGACTCTACGCAAAACCCTAACATAAGTGGAGGATCATTCTCCACTTTCAAGCTCCTTCAGGAGGGCAAACGAAGGTCGGGCGCTTGGAATCCAGGGTAACTAGTGAGGCATGACTAGTTGAGAGTCGTGGGACTCCGAATATGGCCGCACTCCAAGTGCCCCGTGGCTCGGGCACTACTCTTGACGACCCTCCCATGCGCTGTAAGTTGTGCTCCCACGAGGTGACTAAACCTATTGCCAAGGCCCAAGTTCCACTTGGTTCTCCCTGCACAAATTATCAAGTCATGGGACGGGTGACTGCAGTCAGCTCAGGGTGCTTGAGGAACCTCAGGAGGAACGACTGCACCACCCCACGCGGGCCCATGCGTCCCCAAAAATACCTTTGCACAGGACAAATGCAGGTACCATGGTTAGGATGGAAAAAACGGCATGGATGCTGTCAAGATCCCCTATGAACAGGGAGCATCATATGATGCCCGCCATCAAGGACCATGTCATCAGCCTATGGGCCGCCAACCTCAACTTCAACAAGCTCTGCTTCTTGCTTGACTCGCCTCAAGCCACTATGACAAGCCTCACAGTATTAGCCGGTGGTCGGGATCATCGCTTCATTAGGATGTGAAGCCTTGTATGCAGCCTATGGGCCGCCAACCTCGACTTCAACAAGCTCCGCTTCCTGCTTGACTCGCCTCAAGCCACTATGACAAGCCTCACAGCATCAGCCGGTGGTCGAGATCATCACTTCATTAGGCTGTGAAGCCTTGTATGCCCCTGACGCCATGGTGGGCCTCAGCCATGGCTGGGCCGGTTGCTCGAAGAATCCCCC
>LR738714.1:272430347-272448260 GCA_902687465.1 Secale cereale | reverse complement strand
CCCCCCACCCCCAATTCAAGGATCTGCCTTGTTATTCCATCATCAAGCCGACGAGGAAGCACAAGAAGAGCCAACACAGAGCACACCTTCGAAAGATATGCCCCTCCAGGCACCAAGGAAGATTGTTCGCCCCCAAAAGGCGAACATAAGCAGACAAAATGGTCCTGCGACAAGCATCGGCCCCCCACCAATACCCCAAATGGCTCTTCGCGGGCATCAGACCCCCACCAATGCCTCATAGGGCTCTACGAAGACACAGGGAGAATGTCGGGGAGGTGCCCCGAAGCCTTCACCCCACTCACTCGTTGGCTTCACTCCAGGAAGGCTGCCCTCCACCACCTTCATGGCAAAGCTTGCCTCATCACACAAGAGCCGCCACCAGAGTCACCCATGTTGAATTCTCGTCTTACATCAACAACACAAGTTACAACCAAGTACCTTTGGACACACGGCTCTTGTTTTTTCTCTTAATTGGTTTACACAAAATCACACAGATGGATAGCAAAAGATGAAAATTGCAAAATAATTGACAAGTGAAAGACAGATATCCATACATATGTATCACATGGATTATTAGCCACCTTACAATCAAATGTTGGTGCCTTGGAAGCCAATTTATCACTATTTTCTTGTTTTGATGGCACTAAAGAAATGATTGCAGCTTGACCATTTATCTGTTTGACATAACTTCGCTA
Organism: Secale cereale; assembly: GCA_902687465.1. NCBI lineage: Eukaryota > Viridiplantae > Streptophyta > Magnoliopsida > Poales > Poaceae > Secale > Secale cereale. The sequence continues at coordinate 272,447,565 of LR738714.1, read as the reverse complement.
GGTTTAATCATCTGGATATCTTGTTTTCACAAGATATGAATGCCTCCCAAAAAAACAAAAAACAAAAAAATTGCTTAAATAGCACTGGCAATCTGTCAGCATTAATCTGAAATTACCAATCCTTGATCCACTCTGGAGTAGTCAGATCAGCAGGATCTTCAGTCAGGATGGAAGGGGGCACTGTTAAATCCTGCTGAAGAGTTTCTACATATATGTCAATGCGATTAGAGATTTCTTGAGGTACTCTTGAAGTGCCATCTACTATTTGTTTCCAGTCAATGCCATCAAACCAGGGATGTTCCTTCACAGCGTCAGCACCTGTGGCTCCAAGGCGTGTATTTTCATCTACCACAAGTAGCTGGCCAGAGAAACCACAAAATTGAGTTGCCTTATTGCAAATAGAACAAATAAGGTCAAAGATAAATGAACAATGGAAGTACAAACATTGGACCGCGGATACAACCTTGGTTATAAGGTCAGCAACTTCCACACTGAAAGCTGATGGTATAATTAGGCGACCTTTCGCAATCTTACCGAAAGGTTCTAGCTCGCTCTCCCCACGGGACCCAAATGGCATGTCTGATTGCAGCATGAAATAAATCAATACTCCAAGCGCCCACCTGATCATGCAAAGCAAAAGAACGATTCCTTAATGTTTACAGAACTACAGATATGCATACAAATCGCAAACTCATAGCTTTCCAGTTGAAGAATGTAGTGCAAAAAATATTAATGTGCATTCTTTTCTTAAGAGAATTTGTAATTTCGTATCTACTTTAATCTTGCTTCTTGGGAGAGATTAGGCTTTTATATGTCTCCATCTGCTGTGTTTTCGGCACTGAAAGCATCTTCTAGAGGAATGTGGGCATGTCGGCACTGACACCGACGGCAACAATGACAACAACAAAGACATTGATGACAACAATAATTCACAACACGCATAATTTAGAAGGTCTTACACAAACATGGGGTAGATAACTACTTACCAATCAGCGGTAAACCCATGCCCCCTGCCAAGAACGATCTCTGGAGGTAGAGAGTCAGCGATGCCACATATTGTGTAAGTCCTTTCACCTTCCAACTTCTTCGCAAACCTGAAGTCAACTATCTGTCGCACATAAATACATGTTTATCATTAGAACAACGATGCTATCTGCTCTCCTATCACATGGCATGTTAATTTAGTAAATTAGAAACTGCGCAACAATCCAGATTTGTCCTGGTCGAAGGATTATATATTTGCATGCTATGGTCTTAGGGCTACATGAACATGTGTATTAGTTTTACATTCCTCAAAAAGTGCTTATTAGAAACATGAACATTCGCTGCAACAAGTGGTAGTTCTATCACCAGATACCTTAAGGTCAGATAATCACCTGCAGATGTCCCGATCGGTCGAGCATAAGAATATCTGCTGAAACACCTCTGTAAAGAATGGACCTCTGAAATATTGTACATACTTAGATGCATATTGTAGATAAGCTCATAATATGAAACATAATACAATTTTTTTTAATGTCTGCAGAAAAGACACGAAATGGCCAGACCCTTCCCCGGACCTTGCGCAAGCGGGAGCTACGTGCACCCGGCTGCCCTTTTAGTCTCTCAATGCAGAAAATGAAAAACTTACCCGATGAAGTTCTTCTAGAGCAACAACAACTGAAGCTGCATAGAATCGTGCGGATGACTCACTTAGTGGTGCATTAAGTATTGAAGCCAGTGAGCAACAAAGGCAACAATTCAGCAGTATTCCAAGGTATGATTGATCCGCACAAGTACATAAAACTTCTGGCACACAAGCTGATTTGCTCAAAGTTTTCATCATATCTTTCTCCTGAAACACCTGTTTTTCCTTACGGAGATCATTTACCCTCTTAATGTAAAACCTTTTGAAGCTTTTGATCTTGTCTGGTTGATGGTTAGCACAAAGGAAACAGAACATTGATTAGCTAAAAGTCATGTATAGCTGCTAGAAATTGATACATCTGATAAAAAAGGACAGCCAAGCTGAATTCATCGTCATACCAGAGCCTCTAATTTGGACAAGACCGATCTCGCTGCAATCAGCGGCATATATGCACTCCTTCCATTCCTGTGAACATATATAGAACCATGCATCAGCAATGATCTGACCAAATCTTTCCCCTGATATAAACAATGACATTAGAGAAAAGAAATTGAAATACTAACCCCCTACCAAATCAGATTGTTGAACCCTCCTGAAGGGCAAATCGTCATCCGCACAATGCTGATTCTCCTTTGGGATAAGAGAACTTTTAAGCCTGCATATATGTCGTGAAATGATGAGCTCAGTGGCTGAGAAACATCTCCTGGGTGACTATGAAAAAGATGTTACATGTACAGTACTTGGAATCAGCCTGTGATGGTTTAGGCAAAGACCCAACAATTAAATCAAATTTCTCTTTTGCTATAGTAGAACAGATCACATCACCAACTGAGCTAGCAGTAAATGTGATAGTCTCTCCAATGAGAGCCCACTCTCCAAAGTGACCTCCCTCATCTATCTCAACCACATAATTGCCACTTTCTTGACTATGTTGGACCTGCTTTCCGTGAGTACTAAGAAGATCCCACGAATCTGAATTTACGCTATCAGCTGCTACTGTAAGTCTCACCTGGCCTCTTTGAATAATATATAGAGAAGAGACGTCATCATCCTGAAAAAGGTTCACAAAAGTAACAATTAATAACTATTCAAGGATCCCGTAAGTTTGCAGAAGAGCATGCAGATATGTTTTTTTTCTTTTGGCTGTGTGCATTGCAGATGCAGCGGTGGGAGTGAACTCTTTTGTGGTTGTATCTCCCTGGTATGGTGCAAAGAATCAATAAAAACTTCCATTTCATTAAAAAAAAATTCAGGCAGTATACCTTGTCTACTATTACTTGTCCGTCTGCGAATGATTCCTCAACAAGTGAGTCGGCAATTTGACTTAGCTGAAGCACTGTCAATCTTGTAAACAGTTGCACAGATCGGAGCAACTTCAGTGATGGTATGTTTGAAAATTCTGACATCAGAATTCCCCGGAAATCCTCCCGCTTTAGAGCCCATAATGTTCCATTAGTCACGGCACGGACCGAAGACTGAAGTGGCTTGTTATACCTGTTTGTTTAGAAAATAAATGGTAACTAGATGTGCTAAATAGTGAGGGACTGAGCGCCACCTATATCCATCTAGGCTGCTTATTCATATAGTATCTTTACTCTTATATTATATGGTTAAGTCAAGTCATGGCATGGGGGAGATACTTAGGGCGGCCAGGCCAGACCCAACAAGAATGAAATTTTTATTGGATTCATTTGGTACAGAGGTTGATGGTGGCCAACCTATCAGGTGACGACGACTCGTTTCGGTGGAAGCTAATACATTCTGGTAGTTCCACCATAAAATCGATGTATGCTGATGATATTAATACTGGTACGGTATTGCGGGATCAATACATATAGAGGTTAAATGTTCCTTGAAATTAAAGATTTTTATGTGGTTCCTGCACAACGGTGTAATCCTGACCAAGGATAACCTGGCCACTCGCTGTTGGCAGGGATGCAAGAAATGTTGCTTTTGTTATCAGGAGGAAACTATTCAACATTTGTTTCAAGCATGCCCGTTTGCAACATTGGTGTGGTGAATGGTGAATAAAGCTCTACCACCCCCAACTAGCATGACGAATATGTCTGGTAACTAGTTGAGGAGAGTTCCCTCCACACTTAAGGCACAAATACATGTTGGTGTTTGTGATTTACTATCCACATTATAGAATTGCCGTAATGACCTCGTCTTGAACAAATACAAATTTCCAAAACCTCTCGTAGGTCATTACAGAGCCACCAAGTTTTGCGCGTGGTCTACCGTACTTCGCGTGGAGGGCAGTGGATTCATGGACTTTGGGTGTAACCGACTAGAGATGGTTGCACGTGATTTCTTCAACCGGGTTGGATGGCGATCGAATCATAGGATATGCGATTGAGTCATTGTATCTTGTTAGTGCCTGGTTGTTACGCGCATTGTGCTCTTTTGCTCGTTACTGCATGTACGTCGTACTAGATGTTTGACACTCTAACCTTAATAAATATAGTTGTGTGCATCGGATGATGCAGAGGCCAGGGGTAAACCCTCCTTTTCGAAGAAAAAAACCTTTACTTCTAAAGTTATTCGTTAATCCTCTTTCAGTTTTTAGGTTCATTTATTTCTGTAGTTTTATGTTTATCTAAAAATTTCTTTTGGAAATCGTATTTGTAAAAATATTCAAGGAATATGTTTTTGTTCAGCAGGAGATATAGTTTATTCAAATAGTACATATTTTTAAAATAAAGGTAATACATGTAAGTTAATTGTATTTGCGTGTGACATAAGTAAACCTTTTTAAAAAAGTAAATTTTTAAACACGTGAATATTTATTTAAAAGATATTTACATTTTCTAATAGAATGTTTGAACAAAATTCCAAATATGTTTCACCACTCACAGGGGTGGTGGGCTAACCAGGTTTCTGGGCTCCTCGCCCATCACGAGGGTGGTGGGTCAACAGGTTTCGGGGCTAGCGTGATAGTACATGGTGCACAAGTGCATGAGTGGTAGGTGTTGCGCTCAAAAAGGCTGCACAACCTCTTTGAAATAGGCTTTCGCCCCGCTTTATATATAAAGCCAACACCAAACCAAGTACACGGCCGAACGATACAACAGTACAAGATGGTGAATGTCGATCCCCTGATAACCAGATCACGCAGAACTACGCTACCAAAAGAAAGCATTGGGAAAACCGAGTACAACACCACACACCGCCCTAAACACCTAAGCTCCACGACAACGCCCCCTGGAGGAAAAACGGCGCAAAGCGTCGCCGCTGCCGAGTCCAGAAGGGACAAGGGTCTTCACCCGGAACCCTGTCACGAAGAGGAGCACCACGACGACGCCTTCAGGAAGATAGTGGCACCCGCAAGCGTCACCGTCATTGGCGCCAAAGCGCAGCTTTCACTCTGCAGCTCCCCTGTGCCACACGAGGTCTTCAGGGAAGGCGCAACGAGTTCAACTCCCCAGGTCCGGAACGGGGCGACGCCACTGCCAAGGACAAGGAGAGCACCCGAGCCACCCACCACTACCCTCCAGCCACGGCCGCCCACACGACCAAGAGGGAGAGCCACCACCACCGACATGGTGCCCTCCGGAGAGCCACACATGCGGACCGCCATCCAGAGCCACCGCTCCGGCATCCACATCGAGGCCACCACCATCCGTCCACATCACGGAGCACCAACCTCAGAAGGAGGAAAGAAAGGGGTCTCCTTTCATTCCTAACCCGGCATTAGTCACGAGATCTGGCTCGATGCCCCCATAGTAGGGGGCTTCCACACATGCATCCCCAACTAGTCCTGGTGGACCCCGGGAGGGGGTGGGGGGGGGGGCACAACCCCGTGACTACCGACGGCCGCTGCCGAGCCTGCTCCCGCGACGCCTCAACCATGGTCATCGGCGCCGATCTTCCCGACAGGATAGCGGAGACCCAACCACCACCACCGACCACCATGTCCGCGAGGAGAGCACGAGCACACCCCGGGCCAAGCCCGACCTCTCCTACCCGAAGTACAAGCTTTGATCCACCCCGGGTACAGACCGGCCCGTCTGAGCACAAACCCTAGATCTGCACTAGCTGTCGGCACACATCCAAGAGAAGGAGGTCGTCACCGCCACCCCGTGCCACCTATAGAGTAGCAGCAACCACGACGCTGCAACATCGCGAGGCTCACCCCGCCTCCCTGCCCCAGCCGAGACCCCAGTGGCCCGACAGAGCAAAGCCCCCCAACGCCATCCACCCTACCCGCGAGCCTAGGTCGGCGCCACCATCTGGCCAGGACGGCCGCCATGGCCAAGCGCGCACCACCCGTTGTGGCGCCCCCGGCCCAGGCCGCGAGCAGCCGCCGACGCGCAGATCAGGCACACCATCCCCGCCACCGCAGCTGCCATCGCACGCCCCGCCACCAACAGCGTCGTCCGAAGCCCAGCAAGAGCACCGACGCCCACCATGGAACCGTGCGCCGCTGCACCGCGCCAACCCTGGCCACCATGGGAACGCGAAGGCCCCGCCGCCGCCGGCTCCGGTCAGGCTTTGCCCGGCCGAGCCCTGGGGCCGCCAGGGCTCGGCCGGGGGAAGTGGGAGAGGAAGGGGAGGAGGCTGACGGCGCCGGATTTGGGATCCCCCCGGTCGCCGCGCGGGGGCGACATGGGAGGGACGAGGAGGATTTCCTCCGTCCTGGAAAGTTGAAACACAACTCTCAGGCTGCACAACCTCACGGGTCATTGCCTGTGGTCTAGTCCTCAGGGTGAAAACCTAGATCACACGATAGCGACCTCGATGCCACTTCCTCCTGGGGGCGTTCTTGGAGGTATGACCCCTGGTTGGTATGCATGTTGTTATGTCTTGCATGCCCTTTGGGGCCTGCTTGGGCCGACCATGTCAGATCTTATCTAATTTGTTTGAGTGAGGATTAGGGGGGAAACACGCCACACTTTGATTAGGCTCTTTGCCGGGTTATATACAGATTACAGAGCGGCCAGGAGAGATCATGGGGGCATCTCACGTCCTACGATCGTGCACCACTACCAGAGACAACTGACAGCACGATCGGGCTTGACTACAGGTCGTATGTGTTGTGTACAATACAGGAGGTAGGCACATACGATATAGACTACTCATACAGTCTAACACCCCCCGCAGTCGTGACGTACCAGCGACGCAAAGACGGGACCTAAACTCAGAGAAAAATTCCGAGGGCAAGCCTTTGGTCATAATGTCGGCGAGCTGCTGCCGGTTGGGGATGTGAAGAACACGGAACGCGCCGAACGCCACACACTCCCGCACAAAGTGGATGTCGAGCTCCACGTGCTTCGTCCGGCGGTGATGAACTGGGTTGGCTGACAAGTAGACGGTGGACACATTGTCGCAGTACACCAGCGTCGCTTTGTGCACCGGCGTCAAGAGCTCGCCGAGAAGTTGTCGGAGCCAGATGCACTCGGCGACCGCATTGGCGACCCCGCGGTACTCGGCCTCTGCACTGGATCGCGACACAGTCGACTGGCGCTTGGAGGACCAGGAAACGAGGGCGTCGCCGAGGTAGACGCAGAATCCAGACGTGGAGTGGCGCGTGTCGGGGCAGCCCGCCCAATCGGCGTCGGTGAAGGCGCGGAGATCCAACGTGGCAGAGGCGCGGAGATGTAGGCCGAGCGACGCCGTGCCGTGCACATACCGGAGCACACGTTTGACCAGGGCGAGGTGACACTCACGCGGGTCGTGCATGTGCAAGCAGATTTGCTGGACGGCGTAGGCGAGCTCCGAACGGGTCATGGTGAGGTACTGCAGCCCACCGGCGATGCTCCTACAAGCAGAGGGGTCAGCAACGCGAGGCCCGTCGGAGGCGGGCAGTTTGGCCTTGGTGCCGATCAGCATGGGCGAGGGCGGCAGGTGTCCATGCCAGCGTGGTCCAGGAGCTCATCGGCGTACTGCTGCTGGCAAAGGAAGAACCCGACCGCGGTCCGTGTCACTCGGATGCCGAGGAAGAAGTGGAGCGCTCCAAGGTCCTCCATGGCGAACTCGCCGGTGAGCTGGGTGATGACATGGCGGAGGACAGCCGTAGAGGAGGCGGTGAGCACTATGTCATCGACATAGAGCAGTAGGAACGCTGTGTCGGAGCTGTAGCGAAAGAAGAACATCGATGAGTCCGAGCGCATGTCCACGAACCCAATGGTCGCGACGAAGCCGGCGAAGCAAAGGAACCAGGCACGAGGGGCCTGCTTCAAGCCGTAAAGCGACTTGGAGAGGCGGCAGACGTGGTGTGGGCGCTCAGGGTCGACGAAGCCGACAGGTTGGAGGCAGTAGACCTCCTCGTCGAGCATGCCGTGGAGGAAGGCGTTGGAGCCGTCGAGTTGATGTACAGGCCAGCCACGCGATGCGGCGAGGGTGAGCACGGTGCAGATCATGGCAGGCTTGACGACCAGCGAGAAGGTCTTGTCGTAGTCAACGCCGGCGCGTTGCCGAAAGCCGCGCACGACCCATCATGCCTTGTAGCGCTCAAGCGAGCGTCGGCGTGTAGCTTGTGCTTGAAGAGCCACTTGCCCGTGATGAGATTAGCGCCGGGAGGGCGTGGCACCAGCTCCCAAGTCCGGTTGCAGACGAGGGCGTCATACTCGGGGCGCATGGCCGCGAGCCAGGGCGGGTCACGCACACCCGCATGGACAGAGCTGGGCACGGGCGAGATCGCAGTTGTCGTAGTGGTGGCAGCATCGTAGTATTTCGGGTTGGGCCGAAAGATGTCGCACTGAGCACGAGTCACCGCTCGTGTCGGAGGCGGTGGGGGAGGTGCAGGCGGTGCAGTCGCCGCTGCGGCCGAGGACGAGCTGGCCGACGACGCAATGGAGAGCACCCCTGCAGATGATGACGCCGTGGAGCCGCTCATCGGGCATCCAGCGGCCACGTTTGAACGTGGCGAGGGCGCGCGTCCGCGCGGACGCGCTGGTGGAGCCGTCCACCAGTGATCCGATGGGGGAGCTTGAAAGCCGCAAAAGCGCGCGCGAGGGATCGCGCGGGGCGCCGTCGGATGCAGCCGCCGTGGTTGAAGGAGTCGGGAGCGCGCGCACATGTGGGCGCATGGGTGTGATCTGCACCTGCAAAACAGGGGGCAGCGCAGAGGGGGCTGGCGCGGCAGCGTTGTTAGTGGTAGAGGATTTGGCGAAGGGGAAGACATCCTCGTGGAAGAGGACGTGCCGGGAGGTGAACACACGCCGCGAGACAAGGTCGAAGCATCGATACCCACGGTGGTCGGGTGGATAACCAAGGAAGACACATGCGGTGGAGCGATGGTCGAGCTTGTGTCGAGCCGTCGAGGAGAGGTTGGGGAAGCAAAGGCAGCTGAATACGCGAAGGAAGGAGTAGTCGGGTGGCACGCCTAAAAGCAGCTCGTGCGGTGACCGCGGCGTGGTGGAGTGACACGGCCGACGGTTGAGCAAGTAGGTGGAGGTACTAAGGGCTTCGGCTCAGAAGCGTGGCGACATGGAGTGGAAGAGGAGTGCGCGGACGCCGTCGTTGAGGGTGCGGAGGACACGCTCAGCTTTGCCATTTTGCTGGCTAGTGTACGGGCATGAGAGGCGGAAGTGAGTGTCGTGGAGGGCAAGAAGAGTGCGGACAGTGTGGTTGTCGAACTCGCGCCCATTGTCTGTCTGGAGAGCAAGGATGGGAAGTTGAAACTGGGTCTGAACGTACGCGAAGAAATCCGTCAGAATAGAAAAAAAATCGTATTTGTGTTTCAGAGGAAAGGTCCATGCATAGTGTGTATAGTAATCGAGCACAACCAAGTAAAACTGATATCCAGAAATGTTTACAACTGGCTGCAAAGTTTGGAAGGGAAACATGCTGAAACTAGAGGATGACTGAAATGGTAAGTGTGTATGTTTTCCTAAGCGACAGGCAGAGCACACATGCGGGTGCAACTTGCTGAATGCAGGCGACGGGTGGAGGGGGAGGTGATGCAGTGAGGACACGCCGGCGTGGCCAAGCCGCTGGTGCCACAAGTCGGTGATGGCAACGCCAGCGAACGGAGACGACGAGGGTGATGATGGGCGTCCCACGGGGTACAGGTCACCGCCGGAATCACATCGGAGGATCGCCACCCTGGTTCGAAGATCCTTAACAAAGAAACCGCATGCGTCAAATTCAACAGTTATTGGGTTATCTCGACAGAGTTGACGGACAGAAAGGAGATTTTTAATGATGGAAGGGCAGACGATGACATTGCGGAGCTGAATCGGCGAGGTGCCGCCGCCGAGAGAGCCGGTGCCCATGTGGGTAATGGGTAGGCACTCCCCGCTACCAACAACGACGTGAGAAGTGGAACGAGTGGGGTGGGCAGAGAGGAGGTTACCAGGAGACGAAGACATGTGCGCAGCTGCCCCTAAGTCGAGGTACCACTCCTGGGATGTGCCGGAGGAAGATGGCCTGGCGGTGGCGCTGTGGAGGGCGGCTTGGAGAGACGCCATGTCCCACGCTGGTGCCGGGGACATCGACGGCCGAGCCCCTGGGGTGTTGTAGTGGGGCGAGGGCGCGTAGCCGGGCGGGAAGGCGCCAGGCGATCCGTAGACGGGTGGCGAGGGCACCGATGGCGCGGACGCGGCGTACATGGCCTACTGGGGCGGTGTGCCGGGGCGCAGGCCGAGAACCCCAGCGCCAGGCGCACGCTAGGCCACGGGCCACGCCTGGACGAGGTCGGTCCAGGAGTTGGCGCCTGGTGCAGGAGCGGGGACAGCCGGAGGGCGGGGAATGGGCGATGGTGAGGGAGTGACGTGAGCGCCGTGGTCTCCATTGCCACGGCCACGACGGCGCCCGCGCCCGCGGCCTTGCTGGTTGGTGTTGTTGCTGGGCGCAGGGGGCGGCGGTGTCAATGAAGAACAGCGGCCAACGACCAGGGCATGGGTGGACTGCAGCCGAGCTGACTGTTCGGCGCGGTGTTCATACTATTGTGCATGTGCTCAGTTCATACCCGCCAAATATTTCTTTCAGACGGGATTTGATTGGCCCCCGTCTTTTGTCATGGCAAAATCGTATATCCCGATTGGATTTAATTAACCTGACACAAGGACGAGATGTGTTTCGCTGGAATCTCACTACATCTAGGTCCTTCATAGTCGACTCTATGTATCGTGCGCTCACGCATTCAGAAGTCCCAGTGGATAATAACAAGAATATGTGGAAGTCAAAGATTCCGCCAAAAGTTAAAATCTTCATGTGGTATCTTCGGAAGGGAGTTCTACTAACCAAAGACAACCTCGGCCGTCACAATTGGCAAGGAAGTAAGAACTGTAGCTTTTGTACTCATGATGAGACAATCAGACACCTCTTTTCAGAGCAAGTTTGCGCGTTCTGCATAGTCAGTCATCCAAATAGTGTCTAATTTGTATCCGCCCACAAGTATTGCCAATATTTTTGGCTATTGGGACGGTATTCCAAATAGGTTCAAAACACTAATAAGGGTGGGAGCGTATGTCTTGTTATGATCGCTTTGGCTATGTACAAATGATTTGGTCTTTAATGGCAAAAATTGTTCTCCTTCTCAGATTATTCTCCATTGTACGCACTCGCTTCGTACGTGGTCTACGCTACACCGAACAGAGTGCCAACCGCTATTCAAGGTAGTGTGTATGCGGTTGGAGCAGGTGGCCATGGAGGTTTTTACCAAACATGGGTGGCAGCATAGTCTCCGGATCAGTCCACCAGACCACCACCTCATTCGACATAGGCATAGTGTCTGCCTATGACACTTGTGTTGCGATGTCGATTTTTATTTTCATTTTGTCAGACTGTTGCTATAGGCTGTGTGCATCTTAGCTATGCAGAGGCCGGGTGTTGCTCATCGTGCTTTGTATCCACTTGATGCTACATTTTGAGTCAATAAAATTGCCCTTTATCGGAAAAAAAGAGTAATGCATCAGCTTTCAACTTCCACACTTAGTGTTGTATGTCCTTGGAAATGATTGAGTGACTGACTACAAGGGCTAATGGTTGAGTACGGCTCTAAGCTCCATATTTAGGTGCAGAGAAGAAAAGCTTAATTATGTACTGACTGATAAAATTCAATGTGACACCGAGAGCTGACCATTATTCACCACCTCGCACACGTGTTCATGTTGAATGGTAACACTAGGGGTGACAGGTGTTAACAAGTATTTTCTACAAAAACTTCGCTTATAAGCATACTGAAACAGTATAATAAAGCATATATGAATAAAACTGACTCACATCAGTGCTAGCTCTCCAAAGGAAACAGTATAATAAAGCATATATGAATAAAACTGACTCACATCAGTGCTAGCTCTCCAAAGGAAGATAGTTTGTCAGCAGTATACCGATGCAAAACCTTAGTCACTTCCTTCCCATCTTCTTCCTGTTTATATATCTTTCATGAGCTTAGCCTTCGATAATCATAGCATAGATATAAAAATAAAATAAATAATTTATGAACTGATTCAATTTCTCGAACTACATGGTTAAACTCAAATCTGAATATAAGCAGCATATACGGAAAAGGTTTGTGCAATGACCACTACGTAGCTCTGTAATATGAATCACAGTGATAACTTGCTTCCACTGCTACTTTTCGCATGGCCACCAACACCGAGTGGCGGACCATGATTTTCACTTGAGGAGGCTAAGAAAACAACCACACAAAAAATAGCAATACATCACGCAGATTCAAATTTCCGGCAGTGGAGTTGGAGCTTGATGAATTGGCATTAAAAGGAATGTAGTGTGCGTGTTTCGATGGAGGCGCTAAAACACATGGAGAACGACCGATTAAAGGTTTCTCCTAAGTGCTCGAGCCCACTACCTTACCCCAAAACCGAGAAGGAGGAACCGGCGGCCGCATATGACGGACCGCTTCTCTCCCACTTGGTTGGTGAGGTAACTGAGCTTGGATTAGATGACGCTGTTAGGAATAGGCAACTTGTATTCCCATGAGGCCATAGGCCGATATATATATATACATGTACAGGTGTGGAACATATGCAGGAAACCCCTTATACAACGGGATAAATACAAAGGGGTACATGACTTATATTATTACTCTAACACCCCCCCCCCCCCTCAAACTCATGGTGGAGGAACAACACTGAGTTTGGAGAGATAAAAGCCATGTTGTGCTCTAGTCTGGGCCTTCGTCAGGAAATCCGCCAACTGTAACTCGGAAGGCACATACTGAAGAGCAATAACCTGATCCTGCACACCAGCGCGCACATAGAAAGCATCAACACCAATATGCTTGGTGAGCTCATGCTTCACATGATCGCGCGCAATGCTGATAGCACCTGTACTATCAGATAAGAGCAGAGTCGGTGTAGTGACAGAAACACCAAAATCCTGAAGTAACCACCGTAACCAAGTCACCTCTGCCGTCAAAAGAGCCATTGCTCGCAACTCAGCCTCGGCACTCGAACGGGCAACTGCAAGCTGTTTCTTCGTCTTCCAGGCAATGAGAGAACCACCAAGAAAAACACAGTAAGCAGAAAGTGAACGGCGATCTGAAGGATCACTAGCCCACGTAGCATCCGAATAGGCCTGAAGCTGTAAAGAACTGGAGCGAGGAAAGAAGAGACGGTGAGAGATCGTGCCTCGAAGATATCGGAGAACGCGAAGGAGATGACTATAGTGAACCGATGTGGGAGCAGAGACAAACTGACTTAGAATATGAACCGGATAAGAGATGTCCGGACGAGTGACAGCGAGATAGACAAGACTGCCAACAAGATGACGATAACGCGTCGGGTCAGGGAGAGGATCACCATCAGTAGCACGGAGGTGAACATTGAGCTCCATAGGAGTCTCAACAACGCGCTCATCAGTAAGAGCAGCACGAGCAAGAAGATCCTGGATATACTTTTCCTGGGATATAAAAAAGCCATCAGAGGTAGAAGAGACTTCAATCCCAAGAAAGTAGCGAAGAGGTCCAAGATCAGACATAAGAAACTGCTCATTAAGACGGGCCTTTACAAAGGCAATATACTCGGGGTCATCCCCCGTGATGATCATGTCATCAACATAGAGAAGAAGAAGAGTCCGACCACGAGGAGAAAGGTGAATAAACAATGCTGGATCATGAGCACTGGCTGAAAAACCAGCAGCAGTGATCACAGAGGCAAAGCGCTCAAACCAGGCGCGGGGGGCTTGCTTAAGGCCATAGAGAGAGCGACGAAGACGACATACCATGCCAACAGGAACAGAATACCCAGGTGGTGGCTGCATGTACACCTCCTCACGCAGCTCACCATTAAGAAAGGCATTCTTAACATCAAGCTGAGATATAGACCAGTGGCGTGCAGAGGCAACGGCAAGAAGTGTACGAACAGTGGTCATATCGGCCACAGGAGCAAAAGTCTCGTCATAATCACGACCATGCTCCTGCTGAAAACCACGAGCCACAAGACGAGCTTTGTGACGCTCAACAGAACCATCGGAGCGAGTCTTAACCTTGTAGACCCACTTACAAGTGATCGGACGAACTCCGGGAGGAAGAGAAACAAGATCCCAGGTACCAGTGCGCTAAAGAGCAGCAATCTCCTCTGCCATCGCAAACTGCCATTCAGGATGAACAACAGCCTGACGGTAAGAAGTCAGCTCAAGAACAGCAGCACCAGCGGTGGGAAATCCAAAGCGATCAACAGGCGGACGAGGACGAGAACGCAAGGCATAAGTAGGCTGAGAGGAAGATGACGACTCATCCACAGAGGCATCGACAGGTCGTGGACGACGAGTGTAATGCTGAGGAAAAGATGGAAGAATAGAAGGAGGAATCGCCAAGGTAGAATCGGGGGGTGGCGACGAAGAAGTCACCGGAGATGAAGGTGTAGAATCCGGTGACATGCTAGGAGGGGAGACCGGGGAGAAAGTCACCGAAGATGAAGGTGGAGAACCCTGTGACATGCTAGGCGAGGAGACCGGGGAGGATGGTGGCTGCAAATCAACTAGAGGTGAAGAAGGAGAGGAGGTGGAACAGAGAGGGACAGGCTCGACGGGGGTGATAGGTGAGGCAGGAAAAGTGAGGAAAGAGATATCCTGCACTGAAAAAGTCGAGGAAGATGGGCGTGGGTAGAAGGGACGAGACTCATCAAAAGTCACATCTCGAGAGATACGCATCCGACGACCAATAGGATCCCAACAACGATAACCCTTATGCTCATGACTGTAGCCTAAGAAGACACACTCAACAGACTGAGCGGTCAGTTTGGTGCGTTCGCGAGGGGCAAGAAGAGCATAGCAAACACAACCAAACGAGCGAAGCATCGAATAATCGGGAGAACGATCAAAAAGTCGCTCGAAAGGAACACCACCCTGTAGAGCAGCGGAAGGCTGTATATTGATAAGATAGGTGGATGTGGAGACGGCCTCAGCCCAAAAATGAGGCGGGAGAGAGGCAGCAATCATCAATGCACGAGCCGTCTCAAGAAGATGTCGATGCTTTCGCTCAGCCACACCATTCTGAGCATGAGCACCAGGACAAGAGAATTGAGAGAGAGTCCCTTGCTCAGCAAGAACACCACGCAACATCTTAGAGATATACTCGCCAGTGGAGTCAGCACGAAAAACACGAACGGGTGAAGAGAACTGAGTATGAACCATGGCAGCAAAACGCTTATAAATAGACAACACCTCACTACGAGAAGTCATGAAATAAAGCCATGTGTAACGAGAGAAATCATCTATGAAAATAATATAGTATTTATGACCACCTTTTGAAGCGAAAGGGGCCGGACCCCATACATCAGAATGGACTAAATCAAAAGGACGCTTAGACACTAACTCACTATATGGATATGGTAACTGAATCTGCTTCCCAAGACGGCAACCCTGACACTCTAAAGAGACATCTCCTGAGACAGACCCCAGAAGACCTCGACGAACTAAAGAAGACAACCGAGAACCACACAGATGACCAAGTCGATGATGCCACTGCTGGAAGGAACCAGTAACGGAGGCGACAGAAGCGGAAGAACTGGCGATGGTGGTGACAGCGGAAGGAACATGAAGCCAGTCCAACTCCCAAAGACCCTGAGAATCACGGCGGCGAGGGCCAGCCCCAACCAGAGTGTGCGTGCGACGGTTCTGGACAGAACAAGAGTCAGCGTCAAGGATGACGCGACAACCAGAATCAGTAAGTTGACCAGCAGAAAACAGATTCATGGTAAGTCGAGGAACATGAGCAACATCAGGAACAGAATAAGAAGGAGTGGAAAGATTGCCTCTACTAGCAACAGAAAGTGGAGTACCATCAGCAGTGAAGACATGAACAGGAGAATCCAGCAATCGAAGAGAGGACAAAGTGGAAGAATGAGAAGACATATGAAAAAAAGCTCCAGAATCCAGAACCCATGGGGATGTACCTGACTGTGTAGAGGGCGGTTGCTCAGCGCGGGAAGCATCAGTCACAGAACCAGCAGTACCCGTCGAGGAAGAACCTGAAGCCGCGGGCAGACGCTTAAGTCTCAGAATATCCTGCTCAGTCAAAGCAATGACTGAAGCTGTCGAGGTAGATGACGAAGTCCCTGAAGATGATGGTCGTGCCTTGCGCAGGTGTTTCTTCTTCTTGTAGCACTGGGACTCAATATGACCATCATTGTTGCAGTAGTCACAATGTGGACGGGGGTGACCTGAGCCATCAGAAGGAGTGGGCAAAAGTGGTGGAGCACTCGAGCGAAACGGGGTCGGTGCAGCAGGTGGCGTGGAAGAAGACCGAGTAGCGAACACAGAGGGAACCTCCAGCAAACCAGCACCACGTAAGCGAGTCTCCTCAGCACGAATCTCAGAAAGAGCCTCCATGAGAGAAATACGGCCACGAGCAAACAACTGAGCACGCCGGGGCTCAAACTCCTTACGAAGCCTAAACAGGAACTCGTAGACGCGATGAAACTCCAAATTGGCCTGGACAGCCTGGCAACAGGGACAAGTACGGCAACCAGCACTGCGGAGAGAATCAAGCTGGCGCCAGATAGCAGAACTCTGTGCATAGAAGTCATCAACAGTGGAGTCACCCTGCTGAAGAGCATGCTCCTAACGGACCACAGAAAGGTACAGGGCATCACCAGAGGGCTCATAGCGCTGACGAAGACGGGTCCACATCTCAAAGACAGTAGGAAGACCCAGAAACTCAGAAGCAAACTGGGGCAGAACACTAGCAGTGAGAACAGCTGCAGCCTTAGCATCATCATCAAGCCACTGGGTGTAAACAGACAAAGCACCATGATACGTCTGAAGAGCCTCCTCATAAGCCAAAACCCTCTCATCATAAGCACGATCAGCAGCCTCATGAGCAAGCTTAGCCGCATCCTTGGCGGCCTGATTAGCATCCGTAAGAAGAACCGGCGGAGTCGGAGCCACCGGAGGAACCGGACGTGGCGGACAGGAGACCTCGCCAGAAAGAACACCCCAGAGACGGATGCCACGCATGTGAATGCGCATGAAGCCAGTGAACTCAGTGTAGTTAGTACCATCGAAGGTCACCGGACAGCGAGGGACAGCAACATAGCCCGATGCAGCAGACATTTTTTTTAGAGATCCGAAATCAACAGCCTCCAATCGAAACGAGACGGGATCTGGGAGGACAGCAGGCAGACGATCCTGCTGGCGGCTGGCTGCTGGAGGTGGGATCAGGCCTGGATCGGGGGGGGG
>LR738714.1:272406476-272430217 GCA_902687465.1 Secale cereale | reverse complement strand
GGGGGGGGGGGGGCTGCTGGCGGCTGGCTGCTGGAGGTGAGTCCGGCCTGTAGCAGCAGAAGTCGGGGACAAGGACTAGTGTAGCAGCAGCCTGTAGCAGTCGGGGACAAGGACTAGTTGCAGGAGATCGGGAACGAGGCGGGAGATCGAGGACGAGGCCCCCGCTGGAGCAACGAGAGGAGATACCTTCGAGCGGTGGAGTCCTTCGAGCGCCGAGCGAGCCCCCGGCGGCCTGCTGTTGCTTCGATCGAGAGGAGAGAGAGATCGAGAAAAATTAACCTAGCTCTAATACCATGTTAGGAATAGGCAACTTGTATTCCCATGAGGCCATAGGCCGATATATATATACATGTACAGGTGTGGAACATATGCAGGAAACCCCTTATACAACGGGATAAATACAAAGGGGTACATGACTTATATTATAACTCTAACAGACGCAAGGCCAGGATCTATGTTTTGTGTCTTCACAGCGTCTTCGCGTAAATCTAAATCCCGTTCCTCAAAAAAAAAACCGCCCAAGAAGGCGAAGGTAGCCACTCCGAACAGAGTTTCCACATGAGAGGCATGTTTTGGAATAGCAGAGGTCTCTCAGACTTGGCTAAACATAAACACGTCAGTGACTGTGTGCGTGAACATGATTTGGATTTTGTGGCGATTTCCGAGGCTGATAAATGTGATTTCCATGCACATGTCTTTGATCACCTATCTAGTGATTTTTACTACACATGCCATCATTTACCAGCACGTGGAAGGTCCAGAGGAATCTTACTTGGGATATGAACCACAACCATGGACTTATTAGCTTTTTTGGATGGTGAATTTCATATCAAATTTCACCTTCGAGATAGAGCTGATAATTTTACATGGAGTCTGGTGGCAATCTATGGGGCTGCCCAAGATGAAAATAAATCCGATTTCCTTCGAGAATTGGTGAATCTGGCTAAGGATAACCCGCACCCAATGCTTATTGGAGGCGACTTCAATATCCTTAGGTACCAGGAAGAGAATAATAATGATCGTTTTGACACTCACTGGCCTTTCTTATTCAACGCTATGATCGACAGCTTGAATCTCCGGGAAGCCAGTATGTCGGGGCGACAGTACACTTGGACCAACAATCGTCCGGTGCTGACATACAAGAAACTGATCGGGTACTTAGAGCATCTCCAACAGCCGCGCTATACTAGCGCCGCGCCGGAAAAAACGCCATTTTAGCGCGCGCGCAACGCGTCGCACAGCTCCAGCGGGCGCGCAAAAAACGCGCGCGCGCTAAAACGAGTTGGGCGCGCTGGTGAATGCCCCATCCCGCGCTGTTGATTTGGTGCGTTCACTTCCGCGCGCGGCACACTCTCGCGCGCGCGCGAACTCTCATTTCTTCTACCGCGCTCGTTGCTCTCCCGCGCTCTCTCCCCATCCGGCCGCGCCGCCGCCGCCGCTCGCGCCGCCGCCGCCGCTCGCGCCGCCGCCGCTCGCGCCGCCGCCGCCGCCGCTCGCGCCCCGGCGACCTCTTCCCCAGCCTATCCCGGCGCCGCCCCCGCGCCCGCCGGCGACTCGCGCTTCCCGGTCTGCCTCCGCTGGCGCCCGCCTCCCGCGCCCGCCGGCGACCGTTCAGGCGCTTCGCCGGCCTCCCCGCGCCGCTGCGCTTCCGCCCCACCCCCTCCTAGTCCGACCCGGACCTCGCGCGCCTCCGACGTCCGAGGAACAGCGCCGACGGCTCGCTTCCGCGCCGCGCCCGCAAGGTGTTCGACAAAAAACCTACAAGGTATGTATTGCTTCAAACTGAATTTGGTGCATATTTTGAATTGTAGTTTTGATAGTATAGTATTGAACATTGTAGATGAGTTCGTCGCATGATTCATCCGAAGATGAATTTGATATGGAAGAGGAGGAGGATCTTGCAATGATCATAGCAATGCATATCAATAAAAAACCGAAGCACGGTGGTTCGGTTATGGGTCGGGAAAAAATTTGGAGAGATAGGATTGATGCCCATAACAGATTGATGAAGAACTATTTCGTGGAGAATCCCACATACCCGGAGTCATATTTTCGTCGCCGGTTTAGGATGAGCACAGACTTGTTCAAGCGCATTGCAGAGAAACTAGCGATTCATGACCGTTTTTTCCAGCAAAGGAGGAATGCTGCTGGAGAGCTCGGGCATAGCACCTTTCTGAAGGTGACAGCCGCTTTGCGTATGTTGGCATACGGTATCCCGGCCGATCTAGTTGATGATCACTTGGCTATGGGTGAGAGCCAAGCCATCATGTGTGTCAAGCGCTTTGCAGTGGGAATTGTGCAAGTGTTTGGCGAGGAGTATTTGAGATCTCCCACTGCTGAAGACGCCGCAAGGCTATTGGCGATGAACAAATCTCGCGGCTTTCCTGGCATGCTTGGCTCAATAGATTGCATGCATTGGAGTTGTAAGAATTGTCCAAAGGCATGGCATGGGCAATTCCACGGCCAAAAAAAGGGTTCCACTATAATCCTTGAAGCGGTGGCCGATCAGGAGACTTGGATATGGCATGCATTCTTTGGAATGCCTGGATCTTTGAATGACATCAATGTTGTCAACCGGTCACCACTGATGAATAAGATTGCGAATGGTGAGTTGCCACCGGTTCAGTTTGTAGCAAATGGACATACGTACAACTATGGTTATTATCTAGCGGATGGCATTTATCCAAAGTGGCAAACCTTCGTGAAGCCGTTGAAAAAGCCAGAAGGTAAGAAAAATCTTGATTTCCACAATGCTCAGGCAGCTGCTAGAAAAGATGTCGAGAGAGCATTTGGGATTTTGCAAGCCCAATTTGCTATTGTGAGAGGACCGGCTAGATTTTGGGATCAAAAAATGCTTTGGTACATCATGCACGCTTGTGTGATCATGCACAACATGATCATCGAGAATGAGCGTGGCCAAGATTTAGACTACTCACAGTATGAGCTCTTGGGACATCCCGTGCGAGTGCGACGGAGGGCTGAAAGGGTAGCCCGTTTTGTTGCCTCCTATCATGCCATTCGGCGTCCCGCAACGCACAATGATCTTCAGAAGGATCTGATTGAAGAGTGGTGGGCATGGCATGGACAACAACGAGCATGATTTCATTGCATTTTATGTATTGTATTGTTCATGAACTATTGGTTGTGTTTATTTATTGCATTATTTGTTGTACTGTGAACGATAAAACTATTTGTTTCAGTTGTAAACTATTTATTGTTGATTTATTTTGTTTGTTTAATCGTTTTTCTTCTATTTGTTGAACTGTATATGTGCTTTGCGCGCGCTGCATTTTTGCGCACCGCTGGAGCGGCGCGCGCGCGCTGCATTTTTGCGCTGCTGCTGGAGCCAGCGCTGCGCGGCGCGGAAAAACAGCCTAAGCGCGCGCGGTATATGGTTTTTTTGGGCGCGGCGCGTCGCGCGCCTGTTGGAGATGCTCTTATGGATACCGAATGGCGATTCAAATTCCCTCTGGTAACAGTGTGTGCCATAGAGCGTATTAAGACACGACCATGCACCCATCATTATTGATTCTAACTCTACTGGCCCTCTCATTGCTCGCCGCCCATTCAAATTTGAATTGGGATGGTTACAACGGGATGGCTTTTGCGGATATTATTATCAAGAAAATATGGGAAAGACCTGTCGTTGGTCGCACAACGATTCAGAGATGGAACTTCAAAATCTGTGCCACAAGGAACTTCCTAACTGGATGGGCTAAACACACCAGTGATATGTATAAAAAGGAAAAGCAACGCCTTTCCTCTATTATCAATGACCTCGATAAAATCGCTGAGACTCGCACTTTGTCTCAACGGGAGATTGATATGAAAAATCAATCCAATGAGCAGATTGCACGTCTTTTGCAAGAAGAGGAAATCAAGTGGTACCAAAGATCCGGCGCCCCATTCATTTTGAAGGGAGACGACAATACACGATATTTCCAAATGCTTGCCAATGGGCGGCACGGGAAGAAGTGTATTTTTGGTCTCCAACGGGATGAGGAACGGATCGAGGATCAGGCGGAGCTCAAGTGTTATATTTCCTGATACTACAAGTCTTTGTTTGGGGCTCTAGATGAAGGGAACTTCACTCTTGATGAGACCCGAACAAATGATATTCCACAAGTCACGATAGAAGAGAATGATATCCTCACAACACCTTTCTCTGAAGAGGAGGTGCGAGCTGCGATGTTTCAAATGGAACATAACAAAGCTCCAGGCCCTGATGGCTTCCCCGCAGAGTTCTATCAGAACTTCTAGGATGTCATCAAGAATGACCGGATAGAATTATTCGAGTTTCTTCACGCCAGCCAGCTTGACCTATCCAGGCTAAATTTTGGTGAGATTGTTTTGTTGCCTAAGACTAAGGAGGCTAACCGGATCCAGCAGTATAGACCAATCTGCCTCCTTAATGTCAGCTTCAAATCTTCACCAAAGTGGCGACTAATAGGCTCAACGCGGTTGCAGATCATGTTTTACGGCCATCCCAAATGGCTTTCATGCCAGGAAGAAATATACTCGATGAAGTAGTTATCCCTCATGAGACCGTGCATGAGATACACCGGGAAGATGAGTGGGGTAGTATTAAAAATTGACTTTGAAAAGGCATACAATAAAGTCAAATGGTCGCTTCTCCAACAGACACTCGGAATGAAAGGCTTCTCCGATAAATGGTGTGAGTGGATCCAAAATTTCGTTACTGGAGGTAGTGTGGCTATCAAAGTCAATGATGATGTAGGCCATTACTTCCAGACGAAAAAGGGATTATGTCAGGGTGACCCTATGTCTCTGATGTTATTTAACATTGTTGCTGACATATTGGCTACTTTGACAGAACGCGCCAAACAGGATGACCAAATTACAGGACTAGTACCACATCTTGTGGATGGGGGATTTTTATCTTGCAATATGCGGACGATACGATTCTTTTTATGGAACACGACCTAGTTAAGGCTCGAAATCTGAAACTCCTGCTTTCAGCTTTTGAACAACTGTCTGGTCTGAAAATTAACTTCCATAAAAGTAAATTGTTTTGTTTTGGAGAAGCCAAGGAGGCAGCTGCACAATACGCCGGTTGTGTGCATGGCCAATTCCCGATTAAATATTTGGGAATTCCTGTTCATTATCGGCGTCTAACTAACGTGGAGTGGAAACATGTTGAAGACCGGTTGGAGAAACGGTTGAGCAGTTGGAAAGGCAAGTTGCTCTCTGTTGGAGGACGACTAGTTTTGATCGATTCTGTTCTCACAAACATGGTTCTCTACATGCTCTCATTTTTCCAACTTCCAAAAGGAGTTCTGCAAAGAATGGATTACTTCATGTCCAGATTCTTTCGGCAAGGAGACAGTGAAAAGAAAAAGTATAGGCTAACCAAATGGAGTGTGGTTTGTCGACGAAAGGACCAGGGAGGTTTAGGTATTCCGGACCTCCAGGTCAAAAATGATGCCTTACTTAGTAAATGGCTATTCAAGCTACTCACCAGGGATGGTGTTCGGCAAACTCTACTGCGCAATAAGTATCTAGGCCAAAAAGCAATATCTCAGGCATATTGGAAGCCTGGTGACTCGCATTTTTGGGCTGGTCTGATGGCGGTAAAGAAACATCTTTTTCGCTTCGGATCGTTCGCGATAAAGGACGGCTCTGAGATATGTTTCTGGGAGGACAAGTGGCTAGGAAATGCCACTCTCCGGGAACAATATCTGCCTTTTACCGCACGGTACGCGATAAGAATGATACTCTTGCGCACGTTTTCAGCTCTTTCCGTTTTCAGCTCTTCCCCACCGGATGTATCATTTAGGAGGGATTTGATTGGCCCCCGCCTTGTGTCATGGCAACATCTACTATCCCGTTTGGATTTGATTAACTTGACACAAGGGCAGGATGTGTTTCGCTGGAATCTAACTACATCAGGGTCCTTCACAGTTGACTCTATGTACTGTGCACTATCGCACTTAGAGATTCCAGTGGACGATAATAAACTAATATGGAAATCGAAGATGCCACTTAAAGTTAAGATTTTCATGTGCTATCTTCGGAGAGGAGTTGTGCTTTTGTACTCACGACGAGACAATCAAACACCTCTTCTTTCAATGCAAGTTTGCGCATTCTACATGGTCCGTCATCCAAATAGCGTCCAATTTGTATCCGCCTACAAGTGTCGCCAATTTAAATGGTAACTGGCTTGATGGACTACCAAATACAATTAGTACGCTAATTCGGGTTGGAGCGTCTGCCTTACTATGGTCGCTTTGGCTATGTAGAAATGATTGTGTTTTTACTTACTATGGTCGCTTTGGCTATGTAGAAATGATTGTGTTTTTAATGGCAAAATCTCCTCTCCTATGCAGGTTATCGACCGTTGTACGTATTGGCTTCGTATGTGGTCTACGCTACACCGAAAGGAGTACCAGTCGCTGTTCAAGGTGGCGTGTATGCGGTTGGAGAGGGTGGCCAGGGAGGTTTTTTACCCAACATGGGTGGCAGCATAATCTCCGGATCGGTCCATCTCCTTCGTTGACATAGGCATAGTTTTGGTCTCATATGTCTTTACTGCTGCCAAATTGTCGTTTTTTACATACTTTGTCAGACGGTTCTTTTTTTGGTTCTTTTTTGGCTGTGTGCATCTTAGCTATGCAGAGGCCGGGTGTCCTCATCATGCTTTGTATCCGCTTGATGCTACATTTTGAGATAATAAAAGTGCCCATTATCGGAAAAAAGGAATGTAGTGTTTTCCTCTTTATGCTTCAACTAAGACAAGTTGTTAGATAGTTAAGCAAAAGATAAGAAGTAGATCTCTCATTCAGCACATGTTATTAGATAGTCTTTTTTTTTGCACGGCATGATCCCTCGCTTTTGACTGTATTCAGTGGCCTATTGTGCATATAAATACTTGGGATTAATTTTCAGTTCGATGGCCTCAAGCATGGAGTGGTAGACATCAAGAGACGTGGGGACCGGATTATCCTGGTCAAGTTGGTAGTTGGGGACTTAGTTTTCAATGTTATCAGCGCGTATGCCCCGCAAGTAGGCCACACTGAGAACACCAAGAGGGAGTTCTGGGAAGGCCTAGAAGACATGGTTAGGAGTGTACCGATTGGCGAGAAGCTCTTCATAGGAGGAGACCTCAATGGCCACGTGGGTACATCTAACGCAGATTTTGAAGGGGTGCATGGGGGCTTTGGCTATGGCATCAGGAATCAGGAAGGAGAGGATATCTTAAGCTTTGCTCTAGCCTACGACATGATTTTAGCTAACACCCTCTTTAGTAAGAGAGAATCACATCTGGTGACTTTTAGTAGTGGCCAACACTCTAGCCAGATTGATTTCATCCTCTCGAGAAGAGAAGATAGGCGTGCGTGCCTAGATTGTAAGGTGATGCCTGGAGAGAGTGTTGTACCTCAACATAAGCTTGGTTGCTGACTTCCGCTTTCGGATTCGTGTCCAGCGGGATAGGCGTGCCAAAGTCGCTAGAACGAAGTGGTGGAAGCTCAAGGGGGAGGTAGCTCAGGCGTTCAAGGAGAAGGTCATTAAGGAGGGCCCTTGGGAGGAAGGAGGGGATGCGGACAATGTGTCGATGAAGATGGCGACATGCATTCGTAAGGTGGCCTCGGAGGAGTTTGGAGTGTCCGGGGGAACGAGAAGCGAAGATAAGGATACCTGGTGGTGGAATGATGATGTCCAGAAGGCAATTAAAGAGAAGAAAGAGTGCTTCAGACGCCTGTACTGGATAGGAGTGCAGACAACATAGAGAAGTACAAGATGGCGAAGAAGGTCGCAAAGCGAGCTGTCGGTGAAGCAAGGGGTAGGGCGTATGAGGGCCTCTACCAACGGTTAGGCACGAAGGAAGGTGAAAGGGACATCTATAAGATGGCCAAGATCCGAGAGAGGAAGACGAGGGATTTTGGCCAAGTCAAATGCATCAAGGACGGAGCATACCAACTCATCGTGAAGGATGAGGAGATTAAGCATAGGTGGCGGGAGTACTTCGACAAGCTGTTCAATGGGGAGAATGAGAGTTCTACCATTGAACTGGATGATTCCTTTGATGAGACCAGCATGCGTTTTGTGCGGCGAATTCACGAGTCTGAGGTCAAGGAGGCTTTAAAAAGGATGAAAGGAGGCAAGGCGATGGGCCCTGATTATATCCCCATTGAGGTGTGGAAAGGCCTCGGGGACATAGCGATAGTATGGCTAACCAAGCTTTTCAACCTCATTTTTCGGGCAAACAAGATGCCAGAAGAATGGAGACGGAGTATATTAGTACCAATCTTCAAGAACAAGGGGGATGTTCAGAGTTGTACTAATTACCGTGGAATTAAGCTGATGAGCCATACAATGAAGCTATGGGAGAGAGTCATTGAGCACCACTTAAGAAGAATGACAAACGTGACCAAAAATCAGTTTGGTTTCATGCCTGGGAGGTCGACAATGGAAGCCATTTTCTTGGTTCGACAACTTATGGAGAGATACAGGAAGCAAAAGAAGGACTTGCATATGGTGTTCATTGACTTGGAGAAGGCCTATGATAAGATACCGCGGAATGTCATGTGGTGGGCCTTGGAGAAACACAAAGTCCCAGCAAAGTACATTACCCTCATCAAGGACATGTACGATAATGTTGTGACAAGTGTTCGAACAAGTGATGTCGACACTGATGACTTCCCGATTAAGATAGGAGTGCATCAGGGGTCAGCTTTGAGCCCTTATCTTTTTGCCTTGGTGATGGATGAGGTCACAAGGGATATACAAGGAGATATCCCATGGTGTATGCTCTTTGCGGACGATGTGGTGCTAGTTAACGATAGTCGGACGGATGGTAAATAGGAAGTTAGAGTTATGGAGACAAACCTTGGAATCGAAAGGGTTTAAGCTTAGTAGAACTAAAACTGAGTACATGATGTGCGGTTTCAGTACTACTAGGTGTGAGTAGGAGGAGGTTAGCCTGGGCACGTGGTGCCTCAGAAGAACACCTTTCAATATTTGGGGTCAATGCTGCAGGAGGATGAGGGTATTGATGAAGATGTGAACCATCGAATCAAAGCCGGATGGATGAAGTGGCGCCAAGCTTCTGGCATTCTCTGTGACAAGAGAGTGCCACAAAAGCTAAAAGGCAAGTTCTACGGGATGGCGGTTTGACCCGCCATGCTGTATGGCGCTGAGTGTTGGCCGACTAAAAGACGACATGTTCAACAGTTAGGTGTGGCAAAGATGCGTATGTTGAGATGGATGTGTGGCCACACGAGGAAGGACCGAGTCCGAAATGATGATATACGAGAGAGAGTTGGGGTAGCACCAATTGAAGAGAAGGTTGTCCAACATCGTCTGAGATGGTTTGGGCATATTCAGCGCAGGCCTCCAGTAGCTCCAGTGCATAGCGGACGGCTAAAACGTGCGGAGAATGTCAAGAGAGGTCGGGGTAGACCGAATTTGACATGGGAGGAGTCCGTTAAGAGAGACCTGTGTCAAACATACAGCGCATACACGTGACAGAGGAGATCTCCTGGGAGGTAGTTTAGCTAGCTAGGATACTTATTCGGTTGTAACCAAGTCTATCTCTTATCCTCTTTCTTTCTCCTCAAGTTGTATCCTGATTCCCTCTTATCTTCTCAACCAACTTATGTATGCGCCTCAGGGTTATTGCGCCCCTGCTATATAACACGTAGCACGTCGCCCAGGATAGGGCAAGACGTTTCCGCCATCGCACATGGTAATTAGAGCCTTCCTCTTCCAATCTAGTCTCCCGATTGCATCTAGTGCATAGCCATGTCTTCATCCTCCGGCACCGCTCAACCTAGCCTCAATGGCCAGGTCACCGAGAAGCTCAACCGCACGAACTACGTGCTATGGCGCACGCAGGTCACACCCCACCTGCGGGGCGCCGGTGTCTTCGGCTACGTCGACGGCACCATGCCGGAGCCAGCCAAACTCCACGTCACCAAGGACAAAGACGGCAAGGAGTCTTCTGGGCCGAAACCTCTCCACCCACTTTGGGTTCGGGAGGATCAACAGGTGCTTGGCTATCTGCTAAGTACCCTCTCCAAGGAGGTGCTGGTCGCGGTCACCGCGATCACCACGGCGCGCGAACTCTGGGTGGCCTTGGCGGGCATGTTCTCGTCCCAATCCCTCAACCACGTCAACAACATCAGGACTGCGCTCATTAATGCGCAGAAGGGCAACCAATCGATCGCCTCTTACTTCACCTCCCTGCGCGGCCTCGCCGATGAACTCGCCGCCGCCGGAAAACCTATCCAGGACGACGAGTTAATCTCGTACATCCTCCATGGCCTCGACGTCGACTACCAGCCGCTCGTCTCCGCCCTCGACGCCCGTGTCACGCCTGTCACCCTCGACGAGCTCTATGCCATGCTGAGTAACTTTGACCAGCGCATGGCACAATTCCACGGCTCCTCCGGTGGCTTCAAGTCCTCTGCCAACGCAGCATCCCGCGGCCGTGGCGGCGGCTCTCGCTCGCGTGGATCTCCCCGCAACAAGGGACGGTCAGGAGGAAACAGCAACACTAGCGGCTCCTCCAACTCTCGCAACGGCCGCTCCATCAACTCCAAGCCTCACCGCGGCGGCAGCTCCAGCCGGTCTCGTCCTGATGCGCCCCGCTGTCAGATCTGTGGCAAGCTTGGGCACACAGCCAAGGACTGCTGGTACCGCTACGATGAAGATGGCGACTCCTCCCAAGACAAGGACAAGGTTGCTGAAGCTGCAGATGGCTCCTACGGTGTCGACACGAACTGGTACGTTGATAGTGGAGCTACCAACCACATCACCAACGAGCTCGAGAAGGTCACCATGAAGGAAAAATACCGGGGGAAGGATCACATCTACACTGCCAACGGCGAAGGTATGAGGATCAATCACGTTGGTCACTCACGTTTTAGTACCCCTCGTCGTAACATTCATCTAAAGAAAATTTTGCTAGTTCCTAGTGCAGACAAGAATCTTCTTTCTGTTCACCGAATTGCCATTGACAACCATGTCTTCCTTGAGTTTCATCCTTATTTTTTCTTGATCAAGGATCAGGCAGCGAGGAAAGTCCTCTATCGAGGTAGATGCGTTCGAGGGCTCTACCCGTTGATTCCGGAGCGTAGAAGATTCAATAAACAAGCCTATGGTGCTGCCAAACTCTCGTCAACACGGTGGCACGATAGATTAGGACATGCTGCTTTCTCTTTAGTTGAAAAACTGCTTAGGAAAAATAAGCTCCCGTTTGTTGGTGAGCGTGATCTTGAAACTATTTGTGATTCTTGTCAACGTGCAAAAAGTCATCAATTGGCTTATCCCACATCTACTAGTGTCTCTACCCAACCCTTGCAATTAATCTTTTCTGATGTTTGGGGCCCTGCTCCTAGTTCTGTTGGTAGACACACTTATTATGTGAGCTTCATAGATGACTACAGCAAATTTTCTTGGATCTATCTTCTCAAGAAAAGATCCGATGCCTTCCAAGTTTTTCAAAACTTTCAAGCTCTCGTTGAACGCAAATTTGATAGCAAGATCATTGCTGTCCAGTCGGATTGGGGAGGGGAGTATGAAAAATTAAACTCCTTCTTCCAAACCCTTGGCATATCACATCATGTGTCATGCCCTCACGCTCATCAACAGAACGGCTCTGCTGAACGCAAACACAGACACATAGTTGAAGTTGGTTTAGCCCTCCTAGCTGGTGCATCTATGCCCCTCAAGTTCTGGGATGAGGCCTTCCTCACAGCCGTTCATATCATAAATATGCTCCCTAGTCGTGTCATTCACAATGAAACACCACTAGAACGTCTTCTCCATGTTAAACCCGACTACAAATCTCTTCGTGTCTTCGGGTGTGCCTGTTGGCCCAACCTTCGCCCATACAACAACCGTAAGCTCATGTTCCGCTCAAAACAGTGCGTTTTCCTAGGCTATAGCACCCAACATAAAGGTGTCAAGTGCCTCGACGTTGGCACTGGCCGTGTGTATATCTCACGAGACGTCATCTTTGATGAAACCAAATCTCCTTTTGCTGATCTTCATCCCAACGCCGGTGCTCTTCTTCGCAAAGAGATTCTTCTATTGCCTCCTCATCTCTCCCGTGTTGATCAAGGAGGAAACAACAGTGATGAACAACTACTGACTAATCCTCTTACTAATGATCTGCATGAGCCTTGTGGTGTTACAGGTGAAAACAGAGAAGAAAATGGTGAAGAAAATCATCCACCAGACCTATATTTCATGTGCCCGGAATCTGGAGACAAATCTCCCTCGGGATCCGTTCGCCTGCAGGACATCAGATCCTCCTTGGGATCCGTGACAGCAGACGCGCCAGGGACGCCGGCTGCTCGCGCGCCACGCGGTCGCCACCCACGGGCTGTGGTGCATCACCACCTCCGGGCCAATCGCCATCCACCACTTGTCCTCCTGCGGCTGGTGCGGGCGGCGCACGCTTCACCAGCCAACCGGTGTGCTACAAGCGGCGCCACCCGGTTCGCCCGACCAGCGTGGGGCCCGAAGCCGGCGCAGGATCCAGCATCGACGCGCGGATGCGTCCGACCAGCGTCAGACCCGAGGCTGATTCGCCATCATGTGGCAATGATGAGCCTCCTCCCGCAGGATCTTCTGCGGCTTCTACACGTGAGCAGCTACTGTCCTCCGCCACAGAAAATCCGAGCGGGGCGGAACCTGCTGCTGGATCCTCCTCGGGATCGGCCCATGCAGAAACTCCTGTTCAGCCTGCTGGATCCTCTGTGGCTGAAAATCTGACCACTACTCCGCGACGTACACGACTACAAAGGGGAGTAATACAACCTGTTAATTACAAACGTGTAACAAAATATGGCATGATTTGTTCTACAGGTGAACCAGGTGAACCTCATACTCTAGAAGAAGCACTTGGCGATGAAAAATGTGAGAAAGCAATGAATGAAGAATACATGGCCCTAAGGAAAAACAAGACATGGCACTTAGTTCCTCCACAGCAAGGTAAAAATTTAATTGATTGCAAGTGGGTATCCAGGATCAAGAGAAAATCTGATGGAACTATTGACCGTTACAAAGGGTTTTAAACAACGGTATGGCATTGACTATGAGGATACCTTTAGTCGAGTTGTTAAAGCTGCAACCATCCGTCTTGTTTTGTCTATTGCTGTTTCTAGGGGCTGGAGTCTCAGACAGTTAGACGTACAGAACGTGTTTCTTCACGGTGTTCTAGAAGAGGAAGTGTACATGAAGCAACCTCCTGGGTTTGAAAGCAAAAGTTCCCCCTCTTATGTGTGCAAACTTGACAAGGCACTATACGGGTTGAAACAAGCACCGAGAGCATGGTACTCTCGTCTTTGTCATAAGATGCAAGCACTTGGCTTTATTCCATCAAAATCTGACACTTCTTTATTCATTTACAACAAGTCCAACACATGCATATTTGTTTTGATATATGTTGATGATATCATTGTGACCAGCTCATCAAATGAAGCAATCACAGGACTGTTGAAAGATTTGAGTGCAGATTTTGTTCTAAAAGACCTTGGTGACTTGCACTATTTTCTTGGAATAGAGGTGAAGAAACATACAAATGGACTTCATCTCTCTCAGGAAAAGTATGCAACTGATTTGGTAAAAAAGGCTGGTCTGCAAGGTTGTAAGCCAACACCTACTCCATTATCTAGCTCAGAAAAGCTGTCTCTCACAGAAGGTAATCTCTTGAGTCTAGAAGATAGCACAAAATACAGGAGCTTGGTAGGAGCACTTCAATATCTCACTTTGACCAGACCTGATATATCTTTTGCTGTTAACAAAGTGTGCTAGTTTCTTCATGCACCTACTAATGTTCACTTCATTGCTGCAAAACGCATAGTGAGATATGTTAAAGGAACTCTGAACATTGGTCTAGATTTCAGCAAATCGTCTTCGAATCTTGTCAGCGCCTTCTCTGACTCAGATTGGGCAGGATGCCTGGATGACAGACGCTCCACTGGTGGTTTTGCCATCTTTTTTGGACCAAATCTAATCTCATGGTGTGCTCGAAAACAGGCCACTGTTTCTAGATCCAGCACAGAGGCAGAGTATAAAGCACTGGCGAATGCTACAGCTGAAATTATATGGGTTCAGTCCATGCTAAAAGAACTGGGCATAAAGAACACACCAGCTCCATGTCTGTGGTGTGATAACCTTGGTGCAATCTATCTGTCTGCCAATCCAGTTTTTCATGCAAAAACAAAACATATTGAAATAGATTTTCACTTTGTTCGTGAGAGAGTTGCCCAAAAGCAACTTGAGATTCGCTTTATTCACTCCAAAGATCAGCTTGCAGATGGATTTACAAAGGCCGCCTGTAAGAAGCTTCGAAAATTTTAAACATAATCTCAACTTGATGAAGTTGTGATTAAGGGGGGGTGTCAAACATACAGCGCATACACGTGACAGAGGAGATCTCCTGGGAGGTAGTTTAGCTAGCTAGGATACTTATTCGGTTGTAACCAAGTCTATCTCTTATCCTCTTTCTTTCTCCTCAAGTTGTATCCTGATTCCCTCTTATCTTCTCAACCAACTTATGTATGCGCCTCAGGGTTATTGCGCCCCTGCTATATAACACGTAGCACGTCGCCCAGGATAGGGCAAGACGTTTCCGCCATCGCACAACCTGAAGGATTGGAGTATCACCAGAGAACTAGCTATGGACAGGAGTGCGTGATAACTTGCTATCCATGTGCCGGAGCCATGAGTTGGTCACGAGATCTTATGAGTTTCACCTCTAGCCTACCCCAACTTGTTTGGGGCTAAAGGCTTTGTTGTTGTTGTTGCTGATTAATTTTCAGTTCGGCCAGTACTTGTTACTTTGTTAGCCAGATCCCCCAGATTCGCACTTTTTTCTAACTTGTAGTCATTTTTCTGCAAAAAAGACCTGGAAGTCATTTTGTACTATTCTTCCATCTGTATATACACGGGGCGGTTGATGTGTCATTGTGAAATCATAAGCTTGTAAGTTTATTCCTCTCCTCATATCTGATCAGCACGTTTGTGTGCAGCTCTTTGGATTTTTCCACTATTCTTGATTATATTCTCTATTTGATTTGCATTAACATAATATACCAAAAAAGGCTTCTGCCCCACTTTATATATAAAGCAAGCCGCCAGAAGCCAGCATAATATATATGCTTCAAAACCATTACCTGAATGGCCAGAACTTCAAACTCACCATTCCCAACTACATAAAAGCAATCGCCTTCACCACCCTGCATTATACAATCTTCTTATTGTATACTTCTAAGCAGCCTCAAAATGTCATTAAAAGACGTAATGAAAAGCAGGGGATAATAACCTGCTGCACCACTATATCCCTGGGTGTTGCCTCAACCCGTTGCATGCAATCAAGTAAAACATTGCGTTGTGAATCAGTGAGCTTTCTGAAGAGGAAATGATCATGTAGTATCCTCTCAATATGTGCCTTCGTATCATTTTGTTTATAGGATTTGTCAGCGGTAGGAGATAATAAGAAGTCCTGAACTAAATTTTGCACAATGGAAGAGTGGGTAGACCTTACTTGCTCTTCCCATGTCTTGCGATGTGATGGAGATGGAGGAGTCCATAGTTGACCATTTTCCAGAGAACTTCCGATAGCTCTCAACCGTGCACGTGATAGATCATGCCTGGAACACTGGTTATTGGGGTTCAAACTTGTGATGGATGGTGATTCAGAGCCCACCAGTTCTACTTGCTGTGATGGTTGTAAAGACACATTCAATACGGTATGGGTGGAACCACTCTGTTGAAAAACGAGGTTTATTCACGTAATCAAATAAAATAACTGCTACGGAAGCTACACAAGAAAACTATAAAGATAGATCCATACATCAGTTAACCCGTTAATATGCACAAGTATGATTGTGATGTCATCCGTACGAGTTTCATACTGCAGCCAGAGACGATAGGACTCAGCAACAATTGCAGCACATGCATCACGAGGATCCTTGTATTTAGCAATCTGCAAATCCATCAGCACAGAGTTGAATATACTGTCACACTATACATTAGTATTCACAACATGTATGCAATGCAATAGGTGAGGAAGGGCTTGATCTCTACTCTATACGCCCTCCGGAACTTTTTGTAAGACATTTTAGAGTCCATGACAGTGTTAAAAAACATCTTATATTAAGTTACAGAGGGTGTTGGATTTAAAGCACCTAGCGTGTATCCTCCCGAGAGCAACACACGAACGTGCAAGTGCAAGCTAAGCAGGCAAGCAAGCTGCTTGATTGATTTGGCTTGGACAAATACGTGCACGTATATGTGTAGCCGCTTAGGTGTACGTCGCGATCCCTGTCTCGGCTGGCTACTTGACAGAACTTGCGTAACTAGCGACACAGAAAACTGATCGATAAATTTGCTAGCCAAAGGCTCGTATCGAGCCTTGCTTTATTTCTTCTCTTATTTTCTGGTTGTACAAAGCTACCCTGCCGGTGCTTATATACACATTCATACAAGACTAGGAACTCGACTAGGACTAGCAAACGTAGTACTACTAGGACTCCGCCTAACTTCTAGTCCGATACGTACACATATGTGTAATTGGATGTCGGGTTTAATCCCAATATTCACCCCCTTAAACATGACGTCCTCGGTGCGACCTGGATCCCAAATGCGACGACTACTACTCATAGGCTTTATCGTCGGCACTGTCTTCGTCGTTCCTTGCAGCATTTCAGGGACCACCTTTCTTGTCGTCGGCTCGTCCATAGCTTGACGCCAACGCTCCTTCTTGGTCGCGTTTTCGGTCTTGACCTGTTCTTCGGTGCTTGGTAGACTGTCATATGGATCGTCGAGGGGTCTTTTAAACCCGAGCGAGACCAATCTTTGGTCAAAGTTTGAGTTCCAAACTCTTGGCGCTTGCTTCAGCGCATAAAGTGCCTTCTTGAGCTTGGAAACTTTCCCTTCTTCGCCTTTCTTCTCGTAGCCGAGGGGTTGTTTCACGTACACTTCTTCTTTGAGGTCGCCGTTGAGAAAAGCGGATTTCACCTTCCAATCCTCTTGTGCTGCCAAAGCTAGGAGCACTCTCACCGTCTCGATTTGAGCAACCGGTGCAAATACCTCCTCATAGTCAACTCCTTGACATTGTACGTAGCCCTTTGCAACGAGTCTTGCCTTGTACTTCACAATGGCACCCTTCGTGTCCTTCTTTAACTTGTAAACCCACTTCAAATCTATGGCCTTTTGGTTCGGAGGTCGGGTTACCAAAGTCCACGTGCCATTGCTCTCGATCGCCTTCATCTCCTCATCCATGGCGTGCATCCAGCTTGAACTTTTGCTCGCCTCTACGAAGTTCGCTGGCTCCTCAACTCCGAGTAAACACAATCCGGAGTACTCAAGCGTAATTGGCTTTGCGTACTTGTAGACTTTCTTGAGGGTCTTGTAGCGACGAGGCCCGGAAGAATCCGTTGTGGCTTGTGAAGGAGGCGACACAAATTGTGTCGGCGTCGATGCACTTGAGGAAGACGGTTGAGTCTCGGGCGTGGTAGATGTCGGGTCGTTGGCATCCGCGTCGTCGGCGTAGTCGTCGTGATCGTGACCATCATCTTGATTGTCATCATCACTATGCGCCCCGTTGCCGAGATCTCTACCCGTGTCTTGCGCGTCGTTGACCCTATCACCTTGCAACCCATGCGCGTCGTCGTCGGTGTCGGCACCATGGTGATCCCTGCCGTTGCGGTCACCTTGGTTGGGTGTCTTGCCAACCACCTGGACATCCTCCCCTGCATCATCATCAGTTGGAAATTCAACCGTGAATATGTTACCGTTTGGAGCATCGTCGGTTGCTGTGCTCCAATTCCACGCTTTGTTTTCTTCAAACACGACGTCGCGTGAAATCCGTAGACGCTTGGTTCGTGGATCGTAGAAGCGGTATGCCTTGGTGCCGAAACTCCTCTCGTATCCGATGAACATCATCTTGCTGCGATCGGCGAGCTTTGAGAGATGCGGCTCCGCCGTCTTCACATGGGCCACGCACCCGAACGTCCGTAGATGAGACACATTCGGCTTACGTCCGTAAATTGCTTCATACGGAGTCTTTCCGATCACCGCCTTCGTTGGAGCCCAGTGGAGAAGATAGACCGCTGTCGAGACAGCTTCTCCCCAAAAGGTCCCTGGCAAGTTCTTGCTCTTGAGTAAACTTCTCGCCATGTCAACGTAGGTTCGATTGCACCTTTCAACAACCCCGTTCTGTTGTGGCGTATAAGGTGCCGTGAGGAACCTCTTTATGCCAATCTTCTCGCAGTAGTCATTGAACTCGTTCGACGTAAACTCTCCACCACGATCCGTCCGTAGAGCGCGAACCTTCAACTTGTGTTCCATCTCCGTTGCAGCCTTCAGCTTCTTGAACGCTTCAAACGCCTCATCTTTAGATCGTAGGAGAACAACCCACATGTATCTCGGGTAGTCATCTACCACAAGGAAGAAGTACTTCTTTCCTCCGTGAGTTGCTGGGGTGATAGGGCCACATAGATCACCATGGAGCAGCTCGAGTGCATCACTTGCACGATAGGTAGACTGAGCAGGGAACGGCCTGCGGTCCTGTTTTCCAACCAAGCACCCGTCACATACTCGATCAACATGGTCGATAAATGGCATCCCAGATACCATCTCCATCTTCGACATCTTCAAGGCGTAGAAGTTAACGTGTCCAAATCTAGCATGCCATAACCACGAATCATCATCACTCTTGGCGAGCCAACACTCCGGTTGAGATTGATCAAGGTTGAGAATATAGAGCCTGCTCCGCGTGCGATTCACACGCGCTAGCACGTTTCGGAGGTTGTCGAAGATCGTCATCACTCCGTTCTCAATATCCACCTTGCATCCATTCTCGTCAAGTTTCCCGACAGAGATGATGTTGTTGCGAAGCCTTGGGATGCAGTATACTCCGGTGAGTATGCGATGTTCTCCTGTGAGACCTTCAAAGAGGACGAACCTTGCCCGCAAATCTCCACATTTGACCCATCACCGAACTTGACCGAGCCTTGAACATTATATTCCAGCTCGAGGAACTTCTCCTTGCACCTCGTCATGTGGTTACTGGCACCTGTGTCTAGATACCATGACACGTTCTGGCTCCCGGATAACTTCGGCATTACTTTCTTCTCATGAAGTAGCACCTTCCGATTTGGTTTCACAACTGCTGTTTGGACGAGATCACAAACTTTGGCCATCAGAAGACCTGGACGTTCGTCTTCTTGCTTTGCCAAATTTGCCTTGATCTCCCGCTTGTTAGGCTCTGGACAATCCTTTGCAAAGTGACCCATCTCGTTGCAGTTATAGCTCTTGACCTCGGACGTATCGAAGTTCCGTTGCTTCCGCCCTTTAGATCGGTCCGCCTTGCCACGACCTTGTGGCTTGCCTTTACCTTTGCCTTCTCCGGTTTGTCCGCCGCGCTTCGCGTTGCTTGAGCCTTCACCACCGTCACGCCTTCCTTTTCTACTTGGGGACTCCCAATCTGCGCGTGAGTACATGAGTTGGTCATCACCTCCTCCGTTGCCTTCCCGACAACCACGAGCATTCTCTTCCCATGTTCGCAGGCGTCCGATCACCTCCGTTATGGTCATGTCGTCGATGTCGTAAAGCTCCTCGAGCGTGCCGATGATATACGTGAACTTATCAGTCACCGAACCGAAAAATTTCTCTACGATCTTGGCTTCCTTGAGCTTTGCACCAAGCGCGCGGACCTCTCCCACCAAAGTAGTCAGACGCATGGCATAATCATTCACCGATTCAGTTTCCTCCATCTGCAACTTGTGAAATTGGCGCTTCAGCACTTGTGCCCGAGCCTTCGTGACGCGGTCTTGTTGTCTCAAACTCCGGCAATGTCATCAGCACGGAATCCGGCACAGACTGGGCTATGGCGGCCATGGCACCTTCGTCGCACTCCTGGTCGACGTCGTCGTCCGTGATGGCCTCCCACACTCGAAGGGTTCAGAGAATAATCTTCATCTTGACCGCCCACACGCCGTAGTTGGCGTCGGTGAGCATCGGGTACTGGATGGGGATGTTGCGATGAGCCAGTACGTTGGCGCCACCCGTTCTGCCACCACTAGTCGCTGATTTGCCGCCCTTCTTCACCTTGTCGCCGTTCTTGCCGGACTTGTTCGCCTTGGAACCGCCGTTGCTGGACTTGACTGACCCAGCGTCGCTGTCCCCCATTGTAGATCGTCGAAGCTCTTGATACCAATTGTAGGATTTAAAGCACCTAGCGTGTATCCTCCCGAGAGCAACACACAACACACGAACCTGCAAGTGCAAGCTAAGCAGGCAAGCAAGCTGCTTGATTGACTTGGATTGGACAAGTACGTGCACACGAACGTGCAAGTGCAAGCTAAGCAGGCAAGCAAGCTGCTTGATTGATTTGGATTGGACAAGTACGTGCACGTATATGTGTAGCCGCTTAGGTGTACGTCGCGATCCCAGTCGGCTGGCTACTTGACAGAACTTGCGTAACTAGCGACACAGAAAACTGATCGATAGATTTGCTAGCCAAAGGCTCGTATCGAGCCTTGCTTTATTTCTTCTCTTATTTTCTGGTTGTACAAAGCTACCCTGCCGGTGCTTATATACACATTCATACGAGACTAGGAACTCGACCAGGACTAGCAAACGTAGAACTACTAGGACTCCGCCTAACTCCTAGTCCGATACGTACACATATGTGTAATTGGACGTCGGGTTTAATCCCAATAGAGGGAGCATATCTCTACTATTCCAGCGAAAAACTTGGTGCTCCCAAGATATACAGAAACTAAATTAAGAATCACATAGACAACCAGATTAGCAGCAGTAGATGGGCTTTACCATGTCTACGACTGTTTGGCTAGAAAGAAACTCGAAAACTCCGTCACTAGCAATAACGAAGAATGGATGGCTGGCACTGAGCTCCAGGATAAAAATTTCAGGATTTGCGACAACGCCAATTGATTCAGCAACAGAATCTCCAATACTACGAGTAAAAGCAGTACCCGGATACATGCCATTTTCCACCCACAACCTTGGAGGATCGCCATTGTCACTTTCCTCGTTACCCCAACACTGAACATCTGGATTCTTTAGTCCTTCTATTTGATCCAATGTCAGAACCCTGGCGCCACACTCCTTGACCCTTTCAACCTCATCGGTCCGATAAGGAGTTTGATCTCTGGACAGGTCAACAGCAATAATATCCTCTCCTCTTTTCTCAGCAACAAGAGCACGTGAATCACCCGTATTTGCAATGTACAATGTTTTGCCCCTCACCAGTATAGTGATCGCGGTAGTACCACTCATGGAATCATCCAAGCTGTCCGCATGGAGCTGAGAATTTGTTGCCAAGAAAGCAGAACGAAGAGCCTGAACAGCATCAGTACGAAACCGGCTATCGCGGAGCAAGTTTTCACACAATCTTCGTTTCACGAGCTGCGAGCACTGAGCTCCATATTCCCCATGACCATCAAATACACCAAAGAAGTGGTCATCGGGGCTTGTTCCAAATGGAGTGTGTATGCAGAAGCTATCTTGGTTTGGTTTGTCCAATGACTCTGGGTAGTAACCTCTCTGAGACAAATAGGAGTATCTCAGGTCATAGTTCCCCAACGGGACTCGAACTTTGCGTGAACCTTCTGGAGGAAGAAATTGTGAAGAGACCCTTGAGAGACATTTAATACCAACATTTGATTCCCTTGTAATGTTCATTTGGCCGAATCCATCATCTCCCTCTAGATCATCAGAAGAGCCATCTGAAGCACTAGAATCTGTCTTTGCCCTTCCCCAACTTGATTTTCCCCTTGACTCTCTTCGGGAGTCAGGTGTTTGATCAAGACACCTGTGGGAACGCAAACATCCCTTAAAATGTGAACAAAAACAACACTTAGAAGGTGAGCAGCCCATCAGATGTAAAACCAGCTTGGTAAGGGCCAAGAGGCAGAAAGAACATGAACACTCAGAATTCTCCGCTCCAGCAATAAACTATGGACCGACAAGACAAATTTCAAGAAGCTGTCAACATATACTGAATCCGAGAACTCAGAGCGCCACACTTTGTGGATGATACTTATTTCCTTGCATATCAGAAAAGCTCATAGGCTCACCTAAAATTTTGCAAAAAGAAAACCAAACAATTCAGTCATAACTCCGTTATAAGTTACAAGCGAACTATTTGGAGATATTATTTAATAACAATGAAAATCTACCCAGGAATTCTTACGGAAGCACAGATTTGGAAGAATACCAACTTAAGTGCAATAATAACATAATGATGAGAAAAAAATAAAAGAAGAAGCCAATCCTTGGCACTGTAGTGTTTAGTTCTTTAGTAACAGGAACTCGGCTTTTGTGTGTAGGAGTGTAAGCATGCAACTGGTAGATCACAGAATTTAAAAGATAGGGCACGCCCTCGTAAAATAACATGATGGAAGAACTGAATTTAATTGGCATTTCAATCAAATGGAAACACTGCAAAACTACTCTCTTACTAGACAATAGATAAAATGATTAATGAAGAAATAGCTCAAAATCTAAAATAACATACCATATAAAAATTGATTTTTGGAAAACACAGAAACATTGAGAGCAAAACATGCATTAGCCTAAGATTTGAATAATCAGACACTCACCAAGAAAACTATTTAGAGAAAACTTAAGATATGTAACTCTACTAATAATGTGGTCATCTGAAGTCCTCAACTCCAAGCAGAAGAAGCTAACACATAGGAGGAGGACTAATAATGCATACATGTTATCCAAAAATGAAATTTTTGGCAATGGGAATTGGAAAGCGTAAATTACATCATTCCCTGCACATTAATAGAACTCTTCTATTTTTGGTTTGCGCGACTGGGATGCTGTTTTGCTGCTCCCTTATCTCCTGATAGTGGAACCCGGTCCATTTTTAGAATGGATCATGGGAAAATGTCCAACTAGTCCTATTTATTTGAGAATATTATAAAAAATAATGAATGTTTGTGTTAAGCCTTTTCATTTTTCATTGCGATTTCTGGTAACTGTTGTCTTACAAACAAAACAGTCAAGTGCATTTATCTATGAAAGGCATACACTTTACTAAGCCTCCCTGTGTAATTTCAACTTATAGAAAAAACTTGGAGAAGTGCAATATACACATCAAGTTCATTTAATGTTCTTAAAAAACTTCAATCATTATAGCACAAAATGTTGGGAAAATCTTGATCAATTCAAAAGTTAAATTGGTTCTGACAAAAAAAGCCGTTAACAGCTAAATGTTACTGCAGTTCAACTTCAAGTACGCAAGAGAGGGCCTTTCACTCCCCGCACCACAACGTTCAAATAATCTTCTCTTTTTTTCGAAGATGAAGCAGCAGCAGCCAGACGTGCTATTTATTGCCAAAGAAAAGAATCGCATATGAAAGAAATTCTACAGTGGAAAAAGAAGAGGAAAAGAAAAGAAAATCCTGATAGCAGAGTCCCCTTGTGTACGAAATAATTACACAATCGCATTATAAGCACAAGTATCGAGTAAGCACAGCCAAAAAAACAGAGCTGTTCTTCAAAGAAAAATAGCTGCCAGGTGTCTGACTTGGGATAAAGATAGATCATTCTGCAATCACGACTACTATGAACTCGGCACTCCCAAGTCCCAACTACCAGAACTTCGAAGAAAGGGGAAGAACGGCCATGGAACTTACAGGTTGGTCGCCAAAAGCGGGGAATCTGCGGCAGCATACGGGCCTGTAGCCTTCGGTAGAGAGAGAGAGGGGGGGGGGGGGGGGGGGGGG
>LR738714.1:272293111-272406363 GCA_902687465.1 Secale cereale | reverse complement strand
AGGGGGTTTGTGAGGTCGGTAGTGGAGGAAGCAAGCAAGGCAGAGAGGAGCGGAGAAATTGAGGAGGGAGAGGTGTGTGGTGGTCGTCTGAGTAGGGGCAGAAACGACAAAATTAACCTACCGATGAAAACAATTCACAAAATTCGCCCACCTGACTCTCTTGTGTGGCGCTGATATCTAGACACCACACTCTACAGTGTAGCACCTAGCTCTCAGATATTGCACGTCTATCTAGTGTGGCAGTGACAATCCGGTCTTCGCACCCAGCAGTTACGTCTGAGAGTTAGGCGCTACACTTGTAATGTGCAGTGCCTAGCTCTTAGACACTGTACATTGACATAAGCCGTCAGGGCTACCCTCTTCATCCGAACAGTAGTTATCCCTCCTCATCTCTCCTCACGTAGAGAAGCGGCGGCGGCTATCTCCTC
This sequence comes from Secale cereale, assembly GCA_902687465.1. Classification (NCBI taxonomy): domain Eukaryota; kingdom Viridiplantae; phylum Streptophyta; class Magnoliopsida; order Poales; family Poaceae; genus Secale; species Secale cereale. Next base: position 272,405,935 of record LR738714.1, on the reverse strand, counting down.
CCCCCTACATCCCCTCTCCCAAATCAAGCAGATCTGAAGTTTTTGGCCACGAGTTTCTTCCCCAATCGCTCGTACAAGGTAAACTCCTCTGATTCCTTTTTTCTCCTCCGTAAATTCGTTCACATTTTTCTCACTTAGCCAAGTTTTGGTGGAACCCTTGATTTGCTTGGATTCGATTTTTATATGAATAATTGAAACAGTGTGTCACCCGCAAAAAAAAATTGAATCAGTGTGGTGTGATTTAATATTTGTAGTCATTGTGGAACCCTAAGTTGTTCAAGTTTTGGTGGAACCCTTGCGTATATTTGTATGTAATATTGATATAGATTTGTGTGATTAGGATTAGTAGAATATTTGTAATCATTGTTGGACCCTGGTATTTATGATGGGTATTTGTGATGATTGTTGACGTGCTTTCATTGTATATCTTAGATTAATATATTCAACTTTCCTTATAGTGTTTATCAATTTTTTAATACATATGAAATAATGCTCGCATATTAAATAAAGCATAGGGAGTAAGCTAACATATGTTTATTGATTGAAATTTGTAGGATGGTTTGGCTTCTCGATGATTACTATGACAGTCGACACCAGGCCTACTTTATGTCGGAGAAGCAACGGGTAATAATCAAAGTGGACAGTATTTTGAATTATGTGTTTATTTCAAACACACATGCCCCATATGTAATATTCTGATTTGCTTGTTTGTAGGAGCTTCAACCTCTGAAGATTCGGTCTCACGGGGTCTCCGGTGGTGGCATGCGCTATGATGAGTGGTACGCACTGTACTCAGGGAGACAGGACCCCTCCCTTTCATTTAGCTGGTCAGCCGGTCGACACCGGGCCTCAATGCTACAGCAATCACCGCGCTTGTTGATCGGTGGAGGACGGAGACACACAATTTCCATCGTCGGACCGGGGAGATGACTGTGACGCTCCAGGATATCTCTATTATTTGAGAGACTTATATATAGTATGGCAATTTGCTTGGGTTATGAATTTAGTCCTAATATGATGGGTATTCAAGAGGGATATAATAAAAACTTTCATGAAGATCATTTAATATATGAGAAGTTTGATTTCTTGCATTTGTTTTGAGATATAAAGATGGTGATATTAGAGTCATGCTAGTAGTAAATTATGGATTAGTAAGAATACTTGTGTTAAGGTTTGTGATTCCCATAGCATGCACGCATGATCTGTTATGTGATGAAGTTGGAGCATAATTTATCCTTAATTGTCTTCCTTTTACGTGAAAGTCGGGAGCGCGCGATGGTTAACTCCTACCAACCTCCATCCTAGGAGCATGCATAGTAGTACTTTGCTTCGAGGGCTAATAAACTTTTTACAATAAGTTGTGAGTTCTTTATGACTAATGTTGAGTCCATGGATTATACGCACTCTCACCCTTTCACCTTTGCTAGCCACTCTAGTACCGCGCAACTTTAGTCGGTGCATTAAACCATCCTTATAATTTTCCTCAAAACAACCACCATACTTATCTATTATGCCATTTTCATAGCCACTCCGAGATATATTGTCGTGCAACTTCCAACGTTTCATTATTTTGAGTTATCACAATGAGTTGTAATTTTTGAGTTGTAGGTAAATAAAAGTGTGATGATCATCATTATTAGAGCATTGTCCCATGTGAGGTATAAAATTAAAAATACATAAAAAGAGGCCAAATCATCCCAAGAAAAGAGGCCAAAGTGCCCAAAAAAGAGAAAAAGAGAGAAGTGACAATTACTATCCTTTTCCACACTTGTGCTTCAAAGTAGCACAATGTTCTTCATGATAGAGAGACTCATATGTTGTCACTTTCATATATTACTAGTGGGAATTTTTCATTATTGAAATTGGCTTGTATATTCCAATGATGGGCTTCTTCAAATGCCCGAGGTCTTCATGAGCAAGCAAGTTGGATGCACACCCACTTTATTTTCTTTTGAGATTCCGTACACTTATAGCACTAGTGCATCTATTGCATGGCAATCCCTACTTATCAATTGATGGGCATCTCAATAGTCCATTAATTTTCATAGTTAATGTGAGACTTTCTCCCTTCCTATTTGTCTACTACCACCTTATATTCCATTTATAGTGCTATATCCATGTCTCACGCTCATGTATTGCGTGAAGAGTTGAAAAAGTTGAAGCGCGTTAAAAAGTATGAACCAATTGCTTGGCTAACACTGGGGTAGTACATGATTTATACTTTGTGTTGAGAAGAGGGAGCATAACAAGGCTATATGATTTTGTAGGGATAACTTCTTTAGCCTTGATATTTGAAAAGACAAGATTGCTTTTTAGTATGCTTGAAGTATTATTGTTTTTATGTCAATATTAAACTTTTGTTTTGAATCTTATGGATCTGAATATTCATCCCACGTAAAGAAATATTACATGACAAACATGTTAGGTAGCATTCCACATAAAAAATTGTTTTTATCATTTACCTACTCGAGGACGAGCATGAATTAAGCTTGAGGATGGTTGATACGTCTCCAACGTATGTATAATTTTTTTATTGTTCCATACTATTATATTATCAATTTTGGATGTTTTATATGCATTATTATGTTATTTTATATCATTTTGGGGACTAACCTATTAACCTAGTGCCCAGTGCAAGTTGTTGTTTTTTCGTTGTTTTTTTCTTTACAGAAAATCAATAACAAACAGAGTCCAAATGGAACGAAACTTTTTGACGATTTTTCTTGGACCACAAGACACCCAGAAAGCTTCCGGAGGAGGCCAGGAGGGCCGTGAGGTGAGGACAAGCTCATAGGGCGCGCCTTCCAAGCTAGTGGGCCCCATGGGAGTCCTCCAACCCTAATTCTTTCTCCATATATATATCCAGATATCCCTCGGAGACTAGGGGCACACCAAAAATACTTTTCCGCTGCCGCAAGTTTCTGTCTTCGTGAGATCCCATCAGAGGATCTTTCCTGGTACTCTGTCGGAGGGGGATTCGATCACGGAATGCTTCTACATTAACCTTGTTGCCCTTTCGTTGATGTGTGAGTAGTTTACCACAGACCTACGGGTCCATAGCTAGTAGCTATATGGCTTATTCTCTCTCTTTAATCTTCAGTACATTGTTCTCCTTGATGTTTGTAGGATCGAAAGTATTACTGGAGGGGGGGGGGGTTATTAGACTACTTGACCAAAGAAAAATCTAGCATGTTCCCAATTTTAAGTGCTGGCAGATTTTAGCAAATAGGACAAGTCAAGTAACCAACATACACATGCAATTCTAAGAGTGTGGCAGCGGAAAGTAAAGCATTGCATATGAAGGTAAAGGGAGAGGTTTGGAGAGTGCAAACGCAATGGAGACATGGAGATTTTTGGTGTGGTTCCGATAGGTGGTGCTATCGTACCTCCACGTTGATGGAGACTTCAACCCACGAAGGGTAACGGCTGCGTGAGGCCACGGAGGGCTCCACCCACGAAGGCTCCACGAAGAAGCAACCTTGTCTATCCCACCATGACCAACGTCCACGAAGGACTTGCCTCACTCAGGTAGATCTTCACGAAGTAGGCGATCTCCTTGCCCTTACAAACTCCTTGGTTCAACTCCACAATCTTGTCGGAGGCTCCCAAGTGACACCTAACCAATCTAGGGGATACCACTCTCCAAAAGGTAATAAATGGTGTGTTGATGATGAACTCCTTGCTCTTGTGCTTCAAGTGATAGTCTCCCCAACACTCAACTCTCTCTCTCTCTCTCATAGATTTGGATATGGTGGAAAGATGATTTGAGTGGAAAGCAACTTGGGGAAGGCTAGAGATCAAGATTCTTGTGGTAGGAACGGTATATGTTGGTCTCAACACATGAGCATGTGGTTCTCTCTCAGAAAATGTGTAGTGGAAGTGTAGGCACGTTCTGATGGCTCTCTCTCTAATGGAGAAGGGGGTGGAGGGGTATATATAGCCTCCACACAAAATCCAACTGTTACACATATTTGACCCAACTCGATCAGACCGAATAGATGAACTCGGTTAGACCGAAGCAGTTCAAATGTGAACGTTAGGAATCTCGGTGTGGCCGATGTGCTAGGGATAGGGAAAGACCTCATCTCGGTGGCACTGAATGCATGAACTCGGTGAGACCGATTTCAGCAAATAGCAATACAGAGAAGTGGTCAAGAAAACTTGGTGGGACTGATCACTCATTTCGGTGAGACCGAAACGTTACAAAAGGATCATAGAGAGTTTACCATGCAAACTCGATGGGGCCGATCTCTCTTCTCGGTTAGACCGAAACATTACGAAAGGATCACAGAGAGTTTAAATTGACATCTCGATGAGACCGAGATCCATATCGGTGAGACCGAATTGTCTAGGGTTTGTGGCAGTGGCTATATCAAGTGAACTCGGTGGCGCCAGATAGACCAAATCGGTGGGGGCGAGCTTGACTTTAGGTTTGGGACATATGTGGAATATGAGAAAGTGGCTGAGGGTTTTGGAACAATATCACTCGACACTTGAGCAACCAGATCATTAAGCAACACCTCATCTCCTTTTAATAGTATTGGCTTTCCTATGGACTCAATGTGATCTTGGATCACTAAATGGAAATGTGGAGTCTTGAGCTTTTGCCAATCTTTGTCCTTAGCATTTTTAGGGGCCCACCTCTCTAGTCCATGCAATGCCAATCATTGAACTTCCTAAAATATTTATCTTGAAAGGATATTAGTTCAATGAGCTATATGTTGTTATTAATTACCAAAACCATCCGGGGATTAGTTGCACTTTCAATCTCCCCCTTTCTGGTAATTGATGAAAACATATAGATCAAAGCTTCGACAAATGATAATAAGAGTGGAATATGTCGTCGCTTTGTGCATTATTTAGATTTGCTTTTGAATGAAAATTCACAATCGATTAGAATCATGTGTTACTCTTCCATGTCACATACATCTTGGTGGAGTGCTCAATGATAATATTTAAGCAACAAGCGCTCATCACCAAAATAAACAAGTGAATGATCATACACAATCAAGCAAGCACACATTAAGCATAGTATGATCAACCACATAAGTATCTCACGAGCATGAGCAAATTGTAGCAATAACCAAACGAACGAAGTAGCAAGCAAAAACCAACAAAGAGAAGCAAAACTCTCTCTCTCTCTATCTATCTATCTATCTATCTATCTATCTATCTATCTCTCAGCCTAATGACTTATACACTTTCTCCCTCTTTGGCAAGAAGTTACCAAAAAGCTCGAAAATTCATAATGTTATACGGCACTCTAGGAACGATCTCCAGGAGCTGCTGAAGAAGTCTTCTCGCTGGTGGCTCCGGTGTACGTAGACGACATGGAGATAAGAGCATCAGCAAACACTTCGGATGAAGTGTGTGGAGCTAGGGGAGTTGACACTGGAGGAACAACTGTGGCGGTGGCTGCAGGTGCTGAAAGTGTAGGCCTGGGCTCGACAACTGCCATAGCTGAAGATCTTGGTCCTCTTGGGACTCTCTGGAAAGCATCAGTGGTATCTCTGTCCTCTGCATCTTCCTTGAGCTTCTCCACAACTGTTTGTATCTCAGTGATCTTCACATCAAGATCATAGAATTTGGTTTCAACAATCCTATCAAGACTCTCTTGATTTTGAGTCAAACTGGTCGGGCTCTTCTCAATCCTCGGGGTGGCCTCAAGTAGATGGTTGAGCTGATCTTGCTTGGTCTTGGGAACTCCAGAAGCTCTTGCTGATTTTGCTGCTTTAGCTTTCTCAATCTTCTCTTGGCCCTCAACTGATGTAGGATGAGATGCATCCATGACAACCTCATTGTCCTCAAAATCTGGCCTAAGAGGTAGATGCCTCTTGTCAAGTAGATATGTCCCTTTTTCTATTCTAGAGTTGATCAACATCTAAATGTGAGGGGCATATCCACAAGACCTCTTTTGGTCTGTTGCAGTTCTCTTGATTGTATCAACAACCAGGCTCATGACTTTGAATTTCTCTGGAACATCAAACATGTGAAGCAAAATGATTGAGTGACCACGGATCATCCTATGATCTCCTGACTTGGGCAAAAGAGTGTGCCTCAAGATGGTGTTGATAGTGGGTAGTCCAGGTAACAAATGATATAGAGAGCCAAGCTTGTGAGTCTTCAAGTCCTTCTCTGGGATAGGTTTATACATGTTGTCCATAGAATTATGATCCTTCCTAGGCTTGGCATACACATTAGTGTAGTTCTCATCTTCCTTGGGTGCATTGATCAAGTTTTCCCATTCTGAGATTGTTGATTGATATCTAGTCCTTCTGTCATCCAGAAAATCCTTCCATTAGGATAGAAATGAGTAGTAGAGTAGAATTGCATAATCATCTCATTATTCCATCTGGTCAGCTTTTGTCCAACAAACTTGTCAACCTCATTCAACCTGAAACTCTCATGCACATGGGGAAAGTAATCTACATGCTTGTCAATGTACTACCAGTCAACCCATTGCAGACTATATGCTTCTTGTCCAAAAGGACAGTCTCATAGAAGTATTGCTATTCTTTGGTGTGGAACCTGTAATTAACAACAGTTCTTCTTCTTGTGGCATAGGGATCAGTCTGTCTCCATAGTCTCAAACCTGCATCCTTTCTCAGCTTCATGTTCTTAGCAACAAGATGAGCATCATTGTGATCTGGTATCTTTGGCTTGAGCTTCGTAAGCATCATGGAATCATCATCATCTGAAGAATCTTCTTCTTGAACTTGCTCCTCTTCTGGAACTTCTGGCACTGGGGCCTTGGTCTTCTCAGCTGCAGGAATATCTGTGTTGGATCTCTTGGGAGCTGAAGACTTGGGGGCAGCTTTGGGCTTAGATGAAGCAGCCCTGGATTTGATGGCATCCCCCATCAGCTTCTGAGTCTTTGCAGCAGGTGCAACAGGCTCATCTTCTTCCTCATCAGCATCCTCAACATTATCCCTCATAGATGGCCTTCCAATGACTCTGGCAGTAGTCTTCTTGACTCTCTCTTTCCTCTTCTTTCCTCCAGCAGCCTCATCATCTCTTGATTCAAGAGTGAATTCCATGGTTTCTTGAGTTGAGGCTCTGGCTTTTGACATTGGAATCCTCTTAACAGGAGCTTTCTTGTTCAAACCTGGCTTGACAGCTCTAGCAGTTTCCTCCTTCCTCATAGGTTGCTTCTTGGAAGTGACCTCTTCAGCCACAAAATCGTTATCCTCACTGTCAGAATTTCTCTTCTTCCTTGTCTTGCTAGAAGTGACCTCTTGTCTTCCTGTCACTCCTCTCGTGTGTTGACTAAGTTGACACGGTGTTGCGTGCGCGTCAACCTTTTTTTTAAGGAAAGCGTACGCATCAACCTATAGTAGTCGCACAAGTCAGCCTCAAATCTGTGGAAAACAGTATACATCCCATCTGCCATTTTTTCTTATAATTTAGAACCCATCTGCTAATTCTTAAGGATTTTTTAGAGCCCATATTCTTTTTGTTAGCATTACATCCCATATTGTGGTCCCGGTTAAAACATTATAAGAAACTGTGCATATTTCGGTGCTGCAGGAACTGTTTTTAATCCCGAAATTTTGAGTCACATTCAAACTAATTTGAAAAATAAATTCATATCAATATAAAATCCAAATAATTATCGATGCATAAAAATCAATGGAATTTAAAATCTCAAAATAAAAAAATTGAAACTAATTGCCGGTTTGATGTGTTTTAAAAATGTAAAACCCATTTCTCATTACTCATAGCCCATTTTCTAGGCAAGCCGAATGAAGCTCTCCATGTAGAAAGATTTGCAGCCCAGCAGGGCTGACAAAGCAAGTATGCCTCGGTTGGCTATTCTGCAAAAGAACAAAAAAAAAGGGCCTAGCCATTTTCAGAAAGAAAAAAACTACTGGGCTGGTCTTGTGGTACACATAAAAGAAAAGGCTGGCTAGACAGGCCAGAGTGTCCCGCACAGTCGAGTAGACACCATGCTTCCGTCTCAAAAACAAAAAAACTGGGCAAGCTGCTGGGTCCCTGGTGCCAGCCACTCGTTGTGCAATTCTCTCGTTTATTGACTATGTTGACAATGGCATGGGACCCAGATGTCAGAAATCCATTAGGATGAACCAATTTTTTTGGCTCAAATAAGGAGGCACTTGCTTACGTACTGCCATGACCCAGGTGGGTCCCTGCTGTCATCCTATTCACGTACAATCGTCTCCTGATTGTGTATGCGTCAACCTAGTAGGCCCACAAGTCAGCCTCTAAACTCGTGGCGGACAAATACAACCCATTTTAAAAAATAACAACCCATTCCATACGTCCACACAAAAAGTTCAACATTCAGAGCAAAGTAGCAGGTTTGATCAGATATAGAGTACTGAACTTCCACGTTGACAACCATAATAGCCAAGTTAATTATCTACTCCCACTAATACTCTAGTGTACAAGTACTAACTTACTCCTAGCTAACTAGACGATGCCGGCCGCCATCTGCGGTACACGCTAAATGCCGGCACCGACGTCCTCCTCCTCGCCTTGGACTTGCCGGAGGTGCGATAGGGCGCGTTTCTCACGCGCGTTGGCCCTTTCCATGCCGGCGTGCTCCACCAAAGCTTAGGATTCTAAGCGGGAAACCCACTTGACGAGCTGGTAGTAAAATTCGGCGTCGCGCACGCGTGCGTGCCTGACAGCCTCTAAGGCTACTTGTCAGGCGCCGGCCTCCATGTAGTCGGCCCAGTTGCGAGCGCTCTACTCGCGACTAAGAGCGGCGGTGCGCTGCTGCTCCATGCCCCGCTAGCGGCGCAAATCGGTGATACGATGCTCCTCCGCCGGGCGGTCGCGCTGCAACAGGTCCTTGGTATTGAGAATATATTGCCCTTCGCAGAGGCTTGCTTATGGTTCAAAGCAAGCATTTCCCATGCCAAGGATTGGTTGAGCTGAAGTTCATTTCATTGCTTGTTATTTGTTGTATGATAAAAACTTTAGTATTTACTACTAGAACTTTTGTTGGAAATAATATATATTCCAACATGTATCCTTGTTGTCGTTGTGTTTTGATGACTTGCTGTATGTAATGAATGGTACATTTGCATAAACATGTGATAAACTCAATTTATGAATGGTTTGCGAGTCACTTCTTGGAGTGTGAGTACCGTAGTAGTAAAGCCAACTTACGATTATATGAAGTTGCCACATCACGTAGAGCCAGTAGTAGTATGCTAGTACAATAGTTAGTCCTAGTAGTAGTAGTATACCATCAACTAGAGCTAGGTGTTGCATGGAGGCCGAGAAACATGGTGATAGCGTGAGGTGGGCTTGTACATTATGTATGTATGATGTAGGCACATGGCTTGCCGTGTTTCCTACTCCTCTGGTCTAAATATGGAGAAGATTTGGTCAAGTTCTTCCTCATTTTGCCGACACGTGGAATATCCAGCATGTCATGTCATGCAAGGAGATGGAGTGCTAGTTGAAGGCACGTGATGTGCATCTTGGGTTAAACTGTAAATAGAATCTTACTCTTGAGTAAATCGAAAAGCGGCCACCAAATATCTTTACTGGATTTGTTTTTCATCACCAGCACGCCGATGTGAAAGATGTGCAGGTTCAGTGGGTCGTCTTGCGTTTTCACTCACATGTGGGACAGAATGTGAGCAAACAGACGATGGGCGCACTCCGCGCGTCTGCTAGCTGGCTGCGAAGAGAGAGGAGGGCTGAGCACAAATTGCAGGAAATTTCGTGACAATGTGAGTAGTACCAGTGGTGTACCGTACTCCTGGAGAGATAATGTGTTCGCTCTATGTAACCAGCACCTCGATATAGTGGGGTGGCATGGGCCATAACTAGCATTCCCGTCTAACAGTACATCACACGCCACCCACATGAGTCCCATCTGACACCAATTTTCTTGGAATCCGTGCTACAGCTATCTCTTCTCCCTCCTGTTTTCTCTAACTCAGCCATCGCGCGGTGGGAGGGTGGGGGCTTGCCGATAGTCGGTTTGCTCAACTGCGGTCCCACTTGTAAGTGAAAATGCAACACAACACGCATCCCCCTTGAGCGGGGTGCCGGACCAACCGTGTGGAGGTGTGACGCGAACATGGCAGGATTTTCCTTTTGAACTTATAACATGTAAAATTTGGTTCTGCTCCTTGGCCCGACCGATAGATAGTAATGAGAAGTTGATGCCAAAAAAATGAGAAGTTTGGTTCTGGCGTGCTTCATGCATGGTACGTACAAAAATTCCGAAGTTGATGCGAAATGTAAGATAATTACTAGTACAATAAAGTCCCTCCATTTCTAAATATTTGTCTTTTTAGGAAAGATATATATGGATCCACCAACGACATCCTCACGCCCTAGTGCGCCCGGTCACCAACCGACGGGTGAGGAGCAGCGGTGTTGGCGGCAAGCTCAACGTGCTTCTCAACAATGTCGTCCAAGGTTGCCCTGCGGTCCAAGAAGGTCAGCATTCTGTCGTCCTCCTTTGGCATGTAGTAGTCCTTGTGGATGATTTGCGTGTAGACATGGGTGATTATGTCGATGGTGTCTTGTTGCGCCAGGCGCTACTCGGTGGGCGCGACCTCAAGGTGGACAATCTCCGGCGCGACGGCGGGCAGTTGCAGGGCCACCCGTGCATCGAAGAGGTTGTCACCATAGAGTCCGTTTAGGGTGCAGGGCATCGCAGAGCCTGGGCGTGTGGGATGGAGGCGTACGTCATGGTCATCCGCGAGGAAGCCGACGAGGACCTCGTCGAACAAGGAGACGAAGCTGTCGTCCAAGAGGCCTCTCGCCCTGGCGGCCTCAAGCACGACCTGGATACGTTCCTGTGTGCCGGGCCGTAGGCCGGAATCGTGGACCATGTGGCACAGCCGGCTGATGCTCGCGCTCATCGCCTCCATGGGTATAGCTTCTACTAGTCAAATGATCTTGCGATTGGAGTGATCACTCTTGCCCTTGGTTAGGGTGCATAGGTGCGTAGGATTTCGTAGATTGGACTGGCGGGGAGCCTTTATATGAGAAGTGCAGACTGCGTTGCATTCACGTGTGTGTTGGCCATGTACTCCTCGGGCCTCCCCGCCCTCCCTCCGTGTCAGTGCAGTATAGTCATCTCACCAAGACCAAGTTGGGGCAAAACGAGAGTACTTTGGTGTTTACTGGTTTATTGGTCCCCTTTGCATTTTGCTCCAAGTTTTGACCTTTGATTTAACTAATAAAATGTTAATGCATGTAACCAAAAAAATATCATTGGAAACTACTCCCTCCTTCCATCTATACAGGGCCTAAGTTTTGAATCTCTCATAGTACCAAGGCTGTTGCATAAAAAGCGGAGCAAATATTGGGAATAGTACTTGGCCGTGTAGTCCGCTCTCATACCTCTCTATTACTCCCTCGCATGCAAATTCTTCTCCCCCTTTTCATGCATGCAGCCCAACAATAACTCCTCCACTCATGCATGCATTGGCCAAACAAATACCTCTTTGGAGAAAAAAGACGAGGATGTGAGGTGAATCACACTTAATAACTGGTCTGTGCATGCATGCAAATCAATGCTGCCGCCATCTCATTTTCACAAGGACGACCACGCGCAGCCTGCGAGGGGGAATTAAGTAGGAGATGCATTGGTTAGCTCGTTTGGCCTTCTATAGATGGAAAAATGAAATCGTTTGAAAATAGAACATCTAAAGTTTACAATGTTATGTTTTTTTGTAATATATGACTTCTATTAGGTTGGTCAAATTGACGACTTAGGGCTACGCACGCGCCTTGTAATCTGAGAGAGAGGGAGCATATTTTGAAAAAAATGTTAGTATTGCATAAAGAGAATTGAGCACTACATGGGGTGCATATTTTGTAATTAATGTCATTGCATAAGAGCAAGTATAATAAGTCCTACTCAGCAGGCTATAAGATCTGCCATGTCATAAAAATCCTAGGTGGAAGAGAGAGAAATGAGGAGAGAGAGCAGAGCCGGTGCTTGAGCAGTCGCCTGCCTATACGCCAGGCACGAGGCACAACAGCTGGCTTGCAGTCCGAGCTGCTAGCTGTAAACTGGCGCTTTGCCTTTCCTCCCAATCCAGCATGCAGATATTAATAGTTAAATCCAACCCAACAGCCAACCTATAGCTATTATATGGTCTTGGCTGTATGAAGACGGTAGATGACATGGACATGGCTATAGAGCTGGCTGCTGCCTCGTAGGCGGGCTGTAAGGCTTAAAATATTGTACTGTATCTTTGCTCAGTCGGATGAGAGAGAAGATAAGCAGACTATAGATTTATAGCCGGCTGTAGCACGAGCTCCAAGAAGATATGTGAGAGTGAATGATGGGTCATGTTGTAAAAAAGTACTACTCCCTCCATCTAGGTGAATAGTCATTTTGTGCACCGCAACCAAGGCGGAGTAGAAAACGAGAGAACTTAATGTTTACTATTATACATGAAATGAATAGTACTCCCTCCGTTCCTAAATACTATTTGTATTTTTAGAGATTTCAACAAGTGACTACATACAAAATAAAATGAATGAATCTACACTCTAAAATATGTCTATATACATCCGTATGTTGTAACCATTTAAAATGTCTAGAAAGACAAATATTTGGGAACGGAGGGAGTATTTGTTCATTAATAGAATTGCCTGCAATGAAATGACCACTGTTATGTACTACATGTTTGCTATAGATGGCATGACAACATGTTATAGCCACTGGTGGGCTATATTATTAACCATGCTCTAAGTAGTTTCAAGTGATTGAATGCATACGCACCCCACGTCTCCAATTGGGCGATTTCTTTTTTCGTTGCAAAAAACAGGGAACAAGATGAGTAGTTAATGAACCGCGCCTAATAGTTTTGGGATTATTTGGTTTTGGTAACGTGACTAATGCACCAGTACGGAGGGAGTACAGACGGAGTAGTAGTTTTTGATTGCAATTTTTTTTGTAACTTACCAAGCTGACCACTCGGTGAGTACAATAGTAGTATACTAGTCTGATTGATGAGATTTCAGATTTGAGCCATCTACCGGAAGGGAGAGTGTATAATATCATCCGGAACTACGTTCAAAACTGAATAAATCAATACTCCATGTAGTATTTATTTACACAAGGAGTAGTATATTTTTTGTAACATGCATTACTAAATATTGCTAGTGAAATAGACAGACATGGTAGTAACCAAATCCAGACGGTGGTGGTACTAGTAGTAGTACCAATGTAGTAGTATTGTACTACCCGTTGGTCAAATTATTACGTGTTGCTCTCGCAGACACAGTGACCGTATAATCCCTCGGTATAGAGAGATCGAGTGAGACGGGAGGCCCGTGAGAGATAGTAGAGAGAGAAAAAGAGCTACTCCCTCTGTTCGATAATGTAGTGCCTGTATTTTTTTTAAAGTCAAACTTTTGAAACATTGGCCAAGTTTATAAAGAAATTACTTATATCTACAATACCAAAGATAAATGATAGTATGAAGTAAGTACATGTTGTCATGAATCTAATGATCGTTCCAGATGTAAATGTTTTTCTCCACATATACCTGGTCAAACTTTTGTGAGGTTTGACTTTTCAAAACATCCATATGTTTATGGACGTGAGAGAGTACCCAACTAGAGAGAGTGTGTGTGTGAAATAGAAAGAGTGAGTGAAAAAAGTGTGTGCGCGTGTGTGAAAGAGACATGGACAACACACGATAAAGTAGAGAAAAGCGTGTGTGTCTTATGCATACATATCACACATGCATCTTCGACAACGGAAGTGAGGTGATCAGGAGATAGTGTGTGGTTGTTTGCAATCGAGAGAGAAATACCCCTAGCACATGGCCAATAGAGGTCTGACAAACAAGGGAGACAGGTCAAGAGAGACGTATGGAGAAAATGCACACAATGGGAGCAGAGAGTGTATGTTTGTGACAGAGAGATCCCATGGAGATCGTGATGGGACTACATGGGTGGGAGATCGAGTGACAAAATGTGTGCGTGATAGAAGATACCCCAAGAGTTGTCGAGATAGACGTATGGATGGAAAGAGACAATATGTGTGTTTCTGAGGGGGGGGGGAGTGCGTGAGTGTTAGATGGGTCTATGTAGCGTGAGCGAGATATGTGTATGTGTGAATCAGGGAGATATAAAGTTTGAGAGAGACAGAGGAGCCCCGATACGGCTGATCAATGGTGCGTCAGATAGCTGAGAGGGGGAAAGAGATACTCCATTAGTTCGATAATGCAGTGCATATAAATTTTTTAGAAGTCAGACATTGGAGACTTTAACCTGGTTAAGAAAATATTATTTATATCTACAATACCAAAGATATATCATATGAAACCACATCTCATGATGAAACTAATGATATATGTTTGCCGTTCTAGATGTAAATGTTTTTCTCCACGTACATGGTCAAACTTTGTGATGTTTGACTTTTCAATGAATCTATATGATATGGACCGATGAGAGTGCCTAAGTCGTGAGAGATCAAGTGCGTGTGAAGGAGAATGAGTGAGTGTGCAAAGAGAGTGTGTGTGTAAAAGAGAAGGGGACAACAAACGATAAATCAGAGAGAGAGTGAGAGAGTGTTCGTTTCTTGTGCAAACATATCACGCATGCATCTCTGAGATAGAAAAGCGTGGTGAGGAGATACATGAAGATATCTATTGCGTGATTGTTTGCAACGGAGAGAGACACCCCTATAGCACATGTCCAATAGAGGTCTATCCAACAAGGGACAAAGGTCGAGAGGGACGCGTGGAGAAGATGGATGCATGGGGAGGGAGAGAGGGTGTGTCTGTGATAGAGAGATCCGCTCGAGATCATGAGGGGACTATATGGTGGGAGATCGAGGGATGAGGTGTGTGTGTGCGATAGAAAGATGCCTCGAGAGTAATCAAGATAGGCCAACTAAGGGAAAGAGAGAATGCACATGTTTGTGATGGAGGCTAAGAATTAGTCATATACGTACATATAGGGGGACTGCGTGTGCCTACAATTGAGCGAGGGACAATCATACTTGGCTATGCTTGAGATTGTGTGTGTGTGCGTGTGAGATGTAGAGAGAACCAGGGAGAGAGGGAGAGTTTTAGATGGGTATATCAAGTGCGAGTGAGATATGCATGTGTATGTGTGACCCAAGAAGATGGAGAGAGAGAGAGAGAGAGAGAGAGAGGGAAGAGCTCCGAGACGGCAAAGTGGTGCGTGAGAGAGTTACGGGCAACAAGCCAGGGAATTTGTGTGCGTACGATGAGTGCCCAAGATATTTAGCTTGGACTAGAGAACCATACATAGTGTGCTAGAGAGACCTATACATGGAGTGTGCAGGTGAACTAGAAAGACCCCCCCACACACACGGAGAGAGATAAAGAGAGAGGGAGAGGGACCGACAAGGTCTGTGTTTGGATGCGTGCGATAGAATTGAAGATTGTCGGCGAGAGAGAGAGAACACAAGCCCGGGAGAGGGGGAGGTCGCGTTTATGCATCAAATATTTGAATTGAAGAACATGTTGTATGCAATCCACACATGAACGGAGATATGCGTATCAAACAAGTTCATTAATTTGACTTTCAACATGTTCATGGAGTACTATAATACTGTACAACATGCTACTCAATTGAGGTGTTCAATTTCGGATTTAGTTCACTATTTTGACCTAGTGAACGAGCTATTTCGTTGAATCGAGATATTTCATTTTGGGTTTGATTTCCGTTTTTGAGTGGGTGAACTATTTGTCATATAGTAAATCGTTAGCAACGAGCATGTAAAAACACATTAGTCCCGAGCATCATCTCACCATCTAAAAAAGAAGTGGCAAGTTAATATTTTAAAATTTGATTCGAAACGACTTGGTAAGGTAGACTTGGATGCTCGTTCTACCAAAATTTTGAACGAACTGCTAAACACCCTCTGCTCCATGGAATTCTCCCAAGCAAATAAATGGGAGACGCGAAATTATAGGCCTATGTGGGGACACGCATCAATTGTACATCGAGGGTAGGTTCGTAACTTCATCCAAGCGCTGCTTCTCCTCGGCCGAAATGACAGGTGCCGAATAATTGATAAACCATGAGCGGCAAAACACCCTCTCCTCGGCCGAAATCGCTCACGCCGACTATTTCAAAACATGCCCTTCTCGCCTGAAATCGCTCGCGCCCACTATTTCAAAACACGCCCTCCTCGCCCGAAATCGCTCGCACCGACTATTGGGAGAAGCAAAGTTACTCTACTGTCCCCGACCCTCAGTACACAGACCCAAGCCTAGAAGCCGAAAGTCAGGGGTAGAACTGCAACCACCCCGCATTTCAGACAAATGCGTAAGTAAGACATGGTTCCCCTCCCAATTCGCCATTCATAAATCGTGGGCACCAAATCACCTTCTCCCCATCCGCGAAACCTCAGCCCCTCCTCCATGGCGCCCCCACCGCATCAAATTCACAGCCGCCCTCCTACCCAATGCTGGAGACGCTGTTCGTTCGCTGTCGTGCACGGGCCCGTGGGCCTCTTCCTATGTGCCACCGGAGCTGCCTCGACGATGGCCGCATGAATCGTGCCGGAGCCGATCCACCCCCGCTGTTGTGCACAGCGCCGGAGCGGCTCCAACTTCGGATGAGTCCAGGGCCCCGGCGCTGTTTCCCCGTAGTCATAGACCGTTGCGACATCTTTGCTTTCTTGCTGCCGGTAGCCACCGCAACCACGTCGGCCTCACCGACTCGGTAGTTGGAGCTGCCTACTTCACCGGGCCGCAAGATAGGTCGTACACTCATCTCTAATCACTTCATTTAGGCGCCAGATGTCTAAATTTTTATTCTGGGCCAATCAATTCCCAATGGGAAGCAGCACCCCTCGAGGCGGCAGAGCTCCTAGGCTGCCGGTTGGCTGGTGTCTAACGTAAGGGTGTAGGGGAGCAAGTTTGCCGCAGAAGCAACGCTTTGGTGGCTATCTCAGAGTTGCGTGGGTTGAAGGTACTGTCGCCACCGGATCTAGAAGACGACGAGTCTTTGTGGATTAGTCGGGGGCGGCGCAACCATGGCAGTGCAGTAGGGCTGGAAGCTGGGTTTTGGTCAGAGCTCTTGCGGTCAGGGACGGCGGAGGAAGCCTGCTCTGCCGGTGGTCGCTACCTCAGCCGGGAGGCATAAGACGACCATCAAGCCGTCCGACGTATATCGCATAGTACCAAAATAAAATAAAATCGTGTGACCCCATTTTAGTTTTCCGTCAATAGACGTGTGACCACTCTCATACCTTACTTCAGATCAGAGATATGTGTCATTCTTAACATTTTTCCTTTTCTGCATCTTCAACCACACCGTCGTCCTTCTCACTGTAGCTGCTCCAACAAGGGAAGCATACACCAGAAGGGAGCTATACTCCCCACTCAATAGTTCCCTGCATAGAATGTGCGTGCCCTACTGTGACAGCCACAACAACTGCAGGGCCATCAACAAGTCAGCACATGATGCTCACTCCTATGGATGGCGGCCAGATAGGTTGTACCCTCATCTTACTTGCATGCAACATTTATGGCATTGTTATTCATATAAGCATGGAAATAGATTATCACATTTCACTCTATATTCATGCTGATCTCTTAAGAGTCTTGTTCAGGAGTTAATGTTGTTCCATAGTTCAGATAAGAGACTTGTTCTTTAGGTAACGTTGTTCCATAGTTATCATCCATCAACCAATTTTATCCCACAAGCTGATGATTATACCACTTCTAGTATTACCTATGTTGTTCTTTAATACTTTTGTGTGCCATCTTGTTAAACTCGAGTACAAATGATACATATTCTGTAGCTTTCATCTGTGTTCTCCCTTCAGTTTTTGAGACCTGTTGCTGCTAGCTAAGCCCAGTCCTACTATTTATGTCGTCTCCTACAGGCACTCATTACATAAATCTAACTACTAGTTGTCTTCCATGCATGTTAGAGGTAATTGCACACACTGATATATCCACAAGAACCTCGGGGAGCAATGTAACGGCCCTCAAACTTGACATCAATGATACCCAATATGATGGAACATGTCAAGGCAGTTCTTCAGAAGACTTGCAGAATGATGCCGAATCCTATTCACCCCATAAGGTCCTTGCTCTAACTTGGTCCATGATATGGGTATAACATGCATATAATGTCCTGGAGTGCATCTACTCTGTTGCAATGCCATGTGCTTAGCATGCTTATCATGCATGTAAATATGTCATTCCTTCCTGTTTTTCAGTACCTATTCCATTCATGATAACATGTTTTCAAATTCAAGTACTGTCATTCTACTCTGTTGCAATGCCATCTGCTTAGTTTGGACATCATGCTTCTGAATATCTTATGCATTGTTATTCATCAATATGTACTTCATGTGTCTACCATACCATGTTTTTTACACTGAAGTGTTGTTCTAGTGGTATGTTGCAATGCCATCTTAGTTTCCCAATCAAACAAGCATATGTTGCCTTAGTGTTTTTCTATATGTATTCTGCTATCACATAGTTTTGCATTCAACTAGTGTTTTTTTACTCTGTT
Organism: Secale cereale; assembly: GCA_902687465.1. Lineage (NCBI taxonomy): Eukaryota > Viridiplantae > Streptophyta > Magnoliopsida > Poales > Poaceae > Secale > Secale cereale. The sequence goes on along the minus strand of LR738714.1, from coordinate 272,387,470 downwards.
GTCCGGTCGTATCCCTAAATCTTACATCATACTCCCTCCATCCGGATTATATGTCGCAGAAATGGATAAAAATGGATGTATCTAGAACTGAAATACACCTAGACACATCCATTTATTTCCGTATGGAGGGAATACATATCAATATGTCATGCCTTTCTATTCTTCAGTGCCTATTCCATCTCTCTGCCATAGCATGTTTTATAACTGAAGCACCATTCTTCAATATAAGGCATGTAAGGGCGGGAAGACGACTATGTTAGAATCTGAAGGGTTACAAAGGTCTTTGCAAAAGATCGAAACGCTAGGAGATAGTAAACCAACTCCAGTGTTCATAGATACTTCTCCAGCACAGAGAAACCCAATTCCTGCTGATAATAAGCATATTCAAGTGGCCAAAGAACTAGCCCGCTCCAGTCTAGACAAAATATGTCAACTCCATTATAAAAAGCGTGTGCGTATCCTCACATCATGAAATTTTATATCATTCAGCTCATATTTTCTACATGTTTCTTACCCATCACTCTTTTAGAAAACAAGCTTAAATGATAGAAGACTTTCTAAAGTGGGACCGTATTTGAGCAAAGTATCTTGCAGGAATTCTCTGTGCTCCAATGCTGTTGTATGTCCCCGTTGTATATCACTAAATTTTTACACCAGCATGTATTTTGTTAATGGGCATTAATCCAACCGTTATGTGATCTAAATTTATTTGTAGAAAAATGTATAATTAAAGGAGACAATGTTGATTTTTGTAAGTAAAATTGCCTGGTAGTTCTGCATACTGAGCTGCATGAGTGTACTATCTCATATCATGCACATTACTAAATTGTAGTGCTGCTCTGGTTGCCCAATCATTCATTGTGTCAATGTTGCTTTCCAATTGCCTTACCTGGCTGATGATAGCTGTGCCATACTGTGTTAATTTGGTGTAGGCTGGTGTGGTCTGGTTGTCCAAACGTTTGTTGTGTCAATGTTGCTTTTCTATTATCTGATCTGGCTAATTTGGTGCATGCTGCTGAAGATAAGAAGACAAACTCTGAAAACAGCAAGGCAACCCCGTTGTTTCTTTCCAATAAATTCGAGCCAGGTAATATGGCAATAACTCTCGATTAATCTATTTGGTTCCCCTCCTAATTTATGTTATGATGCAGTGGTCGAGACACTCTCCACTATCAATAATACAAGCCTGCCAAAATCCCCATTTGAATCTGTTGAGTTTCCTATGTCTGGAATCCAACGGAAAAAATGTATGTTTGTGAACGAATTACTGGCCGAAGCAAGCATGGTAACCATGGAGGAATCAGAGGTGCACATTCTTGCGCAACAAGAACTGATCAATGTTCTCAGAGACAGTGTAGCAAAGAAGAAATAACTTGCTCACATGCTTATGTGCGTCATCCGCGCTGAGGTTGCGGATTGTGAGGTTGTAGATTGTTAATATCTGTTCATTTATTTGCACTGGCATCAATCTTTTATTGCCAAGTGGATGTAATTTTTTGTATTATATGCTGGATGTGCAACATTTTTCCTTGTATGATGTATGGTTGCTTAGCGTGCCTCGCATTCCAGCTAACTGGTCTTTAGGAAGGCAAAAAAGCAGTAAAAATTTTAGTTGGCAGTATAGTTCTTGGCCCAAATAAAGGAAGTGGCCCACTGGACTTAATGGGCTTCCCTAATGGGCTCGCATGGGCCAAAATTGTCATAGGCCTTTGATTGATCGGTTTTTGTCATGTCCATAATTGTTCGTCGTAATGGGCTCAAATTATAGTTGGGCCGGAATCCACGATATCTAATTGGGCCTACAGATATGCTCGTACTCTACTAGGCCCATTATGTTAATGGGCCGTAACCAGGCCGGGCCGCTAGGAACGAGCCAATGGTTAATGCTCGGCCTGTTACCTCTCGGGTCGTTAATAGGCCGACATCGAAGCATGCAATAAGTGGGCCTATTTAATTTCACAGGCCGTTAGCAGGCCGATTCTAAGGCCGGGCTATATATGGCCCAACTGTGTTGTGGGACTTTAGCAGGCTGAAAGCGAAACTGGGCTAAACTCATTTATGGGCCGTTACGAGGCCGAAACCCAGGTCTGACTACAAATGGCCCAACTCATTTATGGGCTGTTAACAGGCCAAAATCCAGGTCCAACAGCAAATGGCCCAACTCGTTTATGGGCCTTTAACGGGTTGAAACACACACCGGGCTGGAAATTGGCCCAACACTTAAATGGGTCGCTAACAGTCTGAAAGACGTACATCCTGAAAATTGGCCCATTCCTTGAATGGGCTGTTAATAGGCCGAAACCACATAGGGCATATAATTAGCCCAAATATATAGCGGGCTGTTAACATGCTCGAACTGATGATGGGCTACAATGGTGTCAAATAGTTAGCGGGTCATTGACGGGCCGAACTGGCACATCTCGTATGGGTCGTGGGCTTAAATGGATCAGACACCAGTAGGACCTATATGGGCCGGCCTGCTAATTTTGACGGGGCCGGCCTCTTTCACCTAAATGGGTCACTGTTGGGCCTTGCCACGTGCCAACGTATCATAGGCACCTCTTGTATAATGAGTGGACGACATCTGTCCCAACGATGAGTTGACACGTGGATCTTCCGGCCAATGAGAATTTTACACGTGGAAAATCGCCATTGGTCGTGGCTGTTAGCGGGTTATCGGAGCCAATAGCTTAACAGCGACCCGTTACGATGGATGCCACGTGTCGGTTACCCTTGACGAAAGCACTTCCATGACGCGGCGTTTATCGTCATGGAAGTGGACACTTCCGTGAAGATAATTTTGGTATTGTCATGGAACACTTCGACGACAACACATGTATGACTATCTTGATTCTGTCATAAAATCATGATGGATGTACATGCATGACAGAAAATGTGACCTGCTATGACAAACACATATTATCACGGAAGTGGTATTTTTTGTAGTGTTACCCGGTGTTGGGAAAATGCACCCCGGTCATTACGTCTTTTCACCGTCCGGTCATTCCGGGTTATTAGTTATAATTGTGCCTCTGAGGCAGGCGGCATATTGGTTTCCGTGTCATGGCGCTTGGGAAACGAAGCAAGGGGGAGGGAAGAAGGCCGGGGTTGCGCTTCATGGAAACGAGAGCGTTCATCGTCTACCCCCTCTACCAATAAAACATAGGGGTTCCATCGCCTCTTGTCAACAATCTCCAGAGCACTCAAGCCTCTCCCATTGCCTTCACCTTCTTCTTCCTCCTTCGTTGCTCTTCTTCTCCCTTAATGGCGCATGGGGATGGCAACTATTAGACAGAGCATATGCGGGCAAGCCTTGCCGCGAAATACATTGAGCTTTGGGAGCTACACATAGCCCTCAACATAATCGCTCTCCGCTTGGAGAACGAGATCGCCTAGTTGTGTAGGGACTGGAGAAGGAGAAGATCCACAGGTGTGAGGCAGAGCAGCTCTTCGGAAATCTTTGCGCTGACCACTACAAGAGTGTGGGAGCACTCTATAATGTGTACCAGCGTCTGAACAAGGCCATGCATGTCCTCAGCCTTCATTTGTTCGTTTCGTACTCCGCTTTTGATGAGGGAAGCTGAACCACCTAACAGTCTTCTTCCAGCACCTTGCCGCCAGGTTCGAGGAGCTCGGTCAACTGAGCGAGTGATGCCGAGCATCCTATGGTCATCTCCATGTACACTACGACTACTCCCCATGACCCAAGGAGACATAAGATGAAACCTCAAGTATACACCATTGGACACAAGGTTAACTTGCTCCTCTCCAACCCTTCACTTTCCACATGTGAGACATGGTTACTACATCAAATGTATTTGCTATGCATGATAAGGAACCAAGAGGAAGACCATGGAACAACTAGGAGCATTGGACAAGACGGCGAGGACACCAAGCGCGAGGAACAAGAGGAAGGGCTGACTACAAGCTACAACTTCGGATGTCCGACAACCTCCAGACAACTGAGGATCTTTAGTCGTCCAACGCCTGAAGATTCCTTCCGCCAGATCGACTACAGCCGAGGCACCCTATAGCCCCCGGACGACCGCCAGATGTCGGTCGTCCAACACTCATCAGTCATCAGATGACCGACGCCGACCGGATATCCGGTACCACCGGACTAGAGAAGAAACATCGTACTTCCGATGCGCACCGGACGACTGGTCCTTCGTGAGCCTCCAGACGTCTGACATCCACCAGACGTCCGATGCCTGCTTGTGTTCAGTCGCGGGCCTTTGGCCTTGTAACTCTCTCCCACTTACCCCTTCGTGGCCCTAGACTACATATACTCCTCCACCTCCTCCTAGCTAGGGTTAGAAAATATGAAAGCTCATTCTTAGGTGAGTTTTGCTCCTACCACTCTACTCTTGTGTGTGTGTGAGAGAGAGAGAGAGACTACCACTCCCATGGAGTTCAGACCTCCATGTGAGTATGTGAGAATATTCCTACGGGATTCAAGGCCCCTCACGGGAAGATCCGTCACGGATTCAAGGCCTACTCTTGGAGATGAACTTACCTTGTATATTTCCCTTTGTTGTTCATGTACCTTTTGGATCTATGTGTTAGTTAGTCTAATGGATGTTTGATTGGACTTGTTCTTGAGTGTTTCCTCTCACTCCCCTCGTGTTTTTCCTCTCGTGTTCTTTGTGGAAATCCCTCCAATCATGAAAGATCGGCCAAGATCGGGTTAGCCCCGCATTATATGGTATGATGAGCCACGTTGATCATGTATTTGGAGTCTTCCCCACCGTTTTCTAGCCTTGTTTTGTGTGATTTCATCCTAAATTTCGAAAATCCTCACAAAAAATAGCCCCAATTTTTTTATTTGTTGGTTTGATGATGTTTTGTTGATTTTGATCCATGGATTTGCTATGTTTCGAGTAGATCTTGCTTCCCCATAAGGTTCCCCACTTTCCATCCACGAAATCTCCTCAATTTTGACCCCAAAATCATCATTTTACGCCCAAAATCGTGTCCCGGATCTCAAATCCCGCGCTGACCCGACCCACTTGACGACCGACATTTACTGGATGTCCGGACCCTCCCGAAGCACCGGACGTCCGACCTTCACCGGACGACCGGAACCACCCAACAGAAGGAAAATCTCGGATTTACGACGACTTTCGGACGTCCGTCCGCCGCACAACCAACAATCTTCGAACGTCCGACACGTCTAGATATCGACTTCGGCTGATTTTTGTTTTGTACATAACTAATTCATCCGGACTCGGATTTTGATGTTCTTTAGCTCGTTTTGAAGCTATTAACATCCCCCATACCACAAAAATACCACCATAACAATTTGACTCCATAAACAATTTCCAAAATTTGGCAAGTTTGACTAGGCCATCCACCATATCATTCGCATAACCACCATAGCCTTTCGCAACCTAACCCATTTTGTTCCTCATAGACACGAGCCTAGAACACTAACAAAATCACGGTGCTACATGTAATCAAGGGAGGAGCACACTCTGATTTTTTTTTTCTTTTTTCACATTTTTTCACTCTTTCCTCTTTTTTTTGCTCCGCAACATTTTTTTTTGAAAAGTCTACAAATGGTCTAAAGTCACTCAAATAAAACTGGAACTTTTTTTCTTCTGCGGGTGGCTCTGAAGATGGGGAGTCCGGCTCTGTCACGACTTGTAGTATCGTGTGATCTGAAAATCAAAAACAAAGCAGTAAATACTGGACTCGGCCTGGTGGCGGAGATGAATCTGGTGGAAATCGGACTGGTGGCGGATATATGTCGGGGCGGTGGTATTCTCACTACTGGCGAATCGGCAATGGAGGTGGACTCAGATTGGTGGCGTATATGTGGTGGTATATCTGGACTCGGATTGGTGGTGGTATATTGCAGCGGCGATCTATATGGTGGGGTGACGATATATGGCAGCAAGGAAGGTGGTGTGGCGGCGGCGTGACAACTTGTGAGCAGAACTTGAAACTCTAAAGGACTAGACGCTAAGACCAGCAATTTGACATGCCGATGCAACCGCAAATTCAATCAAAGCAAATATAGAAAAGATTATGCAATGGCTCAGATTGGTTTGGATATGATGAACTAACCCTAATTATTTTTGTTTGGCTTTTTCGTGGACTATAGGTATGAAGAACAAACTTGATCTAAACTATGAAAAACTATAAAATCTCACCGAGCAACTTGGAAATATGATACCACTTGATAGAGGCAAATGTGTCTCGTATTTCGATGAGATGGCGATTATCGTTTTCGGAGGAGTAGACTTTGTCGAACCAACTATGAACGTGCGAAGACGTCGCGCCTTAGCAATCACTAAACCCACTTTGAGAGGTTATTGACCACGCCAGAGCATGATCAACCTGACCACGAGGGTCTATTTCCTGCAAGCAAACGAAGGACAAGCAAGAAATTGAGATTGCAATATGGATATTGCGAATATAATATGAAAGCTTTATTGATCAAGGTGGAGTTCTGTGACGTCTTTGTCCGGTCGTTGAACACAAACGAAGTATGTGAAGTTGCAGCTTTGGTGAACTTTAATCTAAACAAACCCAAAGTCTAAACGATTCCCTAAGGGTTGTATATATGGAGGAAGAGAGGGAAATTTTGTGGCCCCTTGGAGGAGGGGTTCGAAACCAACCCTAACTCTGTTTTCCCCATACACATGGACTCTAAAAACAGCCTATACTTTAGTATTTTGAAATTACATGGGCCTGGCCAAAAAATAAGGTGACACAACACCTAAAATAAGCTATAGACGAAATTTATAAAGGGGCATCTTTTATATTTCATCCATGTCCTTGTAAGTCATCACAGAGGCTTCAAAGTGCTCAAATACGCACTAGAAATGCCATTCTGGATCCCTTCGTGCGCGCCTTCATCTTCATGCTTCATCTTACTCCAGTGTTCATCCCTCTTGTCCATGCTAGCCCCTTCATTAGTAATCAACACAAATGTATTCAATTTAGGTAGCGCCATATTCTCATGAACATTAGAATCATTACCAAGAAACAAAAGTACCTGGTAATTCAATTGGCGTGCGCGAGCTCTAGTAATTGGTCCATTATGTATAATACTGGGGGCAGTGGATGTAACAATGGTATTGATGTCCTCATCAGCACTTCTTCATCTGGTGTTGGCATCCATTCTGCGATAAATTCTGCAGTGCTCTATTTTGGACAGTTGCCGTTTGATGTAGGGTGGAAACCCTAGGGCCGATCTTTCACGATATGGAGGGGATCCCATGTAGAACACGACGAACACTGGGAAGAACAGAGAGAAATCACAAGGAAAAACACTCAAGAATAAGTCCAATCACACATCCACTAGACTAACAACACATAGATCCACAAGATACATGAACAACAAAGGGAAAGATACAAGGTAGAGTTCATCCCAAATCCAAAGGAGATGTTGACTTGATGATATCACGTAGGATCTTCTCACATGTTCACATGGAGGTCTTGAACTCCATGGGAGTGGTAGTCTCTCTCTCTCAAGAGTAGAGTGGTACAAGGAGCAAAGCTCTCTATCGAATGACCTATCAGTTTGCTAACCCTAGAAGTGAGGTGGGCAAGGGGTATATATAGTCTTAGCCATGAAGGGGTAAGTGAGAGAGGATACATGGGCCTTTGGCCCGGCTATGCACACGCATGTGCCGGATGTCCGGAGGACGTCAGACGTCCAAGGGGCATCGGTCGTCCGGAGGCTGGAGGTTGTCGGACGTCCGGTGTTCGCCTATCGTTTGGGCGTTGTAGAGTGTTGGATGTCCAGTGGCTTCAGGTCATCCGGACGCTGTAGACTCCACAACTCCGTCTTCTTCCGTCTTTGCTTCCAAGCTTCCCTTGCGGATGGTGTAGGTGTTCCTTGCTGCTTGCACTCCTCGTCATCATCCGTGAAGCTCCGGCAATACATATACAAGCACACGAGAGGAATGTCAAGTAGTATACTCATGCGGAGCATCCTACATACATCACCATGTCAAGAGTCCGCTTGACAAGTGAAACATGTGACGTCTACTTCACGTACTCTAAAATGAATCATCTCCTTCACACATGTTTACTTGACCCCTTTGAGGATGGTATACTACTTGACACTTCTCCCATGTGCATGCATATGTATTGTCGGAGCTTCACAGATGTCAAGGATGAGTGCAAGCGCAAGTGTATGTCTACACCATCTACGAGGAAGGCATGGAAGAGAAGAGGAAGAAAGGAGAAGAAGTCAGACAAGTCTGCACTTGCCCAGATGATTCGGACCTCCACCCAAATGATTCGGACGATGCTCGGATGATTCGACTAATGCACCTCAAGGCACATGAAGGCTTCCACTTGAAGCCGGATCATCCGGGACTCCATCCGGATCATCGAGACCCCGACGTTCGGATCATCCGGCCTTGCCCGTGCGCATAACTTGGGTCAAGACTGATGTACCCATTTCACCCCTCACTTACCCCTTCATGACCCTAGATGTGATAGCCTGGCATAATAGGGATGATAGACTACTCATATCAATAAGGAATTCCTTCTTTTCCGGGAGCCCGTTCGGATAGAACTCCAAAGTTAAGCGTGCTCAGCCTGGAGTAATTTCAGGATGGGTGAGTAATTTCAGGATGGGTGACCGACCGGGAAGTTGCACCCGGGTGCGCACGAGTGAGGACAAAGTGCGTAGAAAAGACTAGTATTGATCTGTGGGGTAAGTCTAGATCCCGCCAGGAGTAACGACCATCGGCGGGTGTCTCAGTGGGCATAACAAGTTGGTATCAGAGCCTCGACTGACCATAGGAGCCCCCTTGATTTATCATAGTTTTGGCCGTTGTCGAGTCTAGCTAAAACTAATTTGGAGTCTAGTTATATCGGAGATTAGGTATTCTTTTTATTCCTCAGCCCCTCCGTCGCTCTAGTGAGGAATCTTGACGTAGATGTTTTGAATTATTCCTCTTCTCCCTCAATTTTTTTAGGATCACGCGGTTAGTTTTCGTTCGTTGTGATGTCATCTCTTTTCATCCCGCACAATTCTGTCAAGTTGATTCGATCCTCTTCACCTTTTGCAAGTCAATCCTTAGTTCTTTCCAACCGGCGTCGTTTCCCCATCAGAAGTGGTCTTTCTTTTTCCCACCCACCCACCCCCTTTTTCTTCTCGTAGCTGGAGTCCCTAATCGAGTATCCATCCTACTCGTGTGAAGCCTTTGCCTTCTTTCCTTAATTATTCAACTTGTGAATTCTCGTCTAGTTCGGCATTCTTCATCTTTTTTTCTTCTCCGGTGGACCCAGTTCTAGTTTTCGGTGTTGATCTTATTCTCTTCATTGCTCACATGTTTCCCCTTGCTCGTTCGACTCTCGCCATTTAATTGTTTCGGAGTTCCGAAGACATCTCAGAAGATTCGTGTTTGCATTCAATTAAGTCCAGGTTGTCACCTCATTCGAGTTATTCAATCATCCAGGTGCATCATCTCCTTTTCAATCCTTTCCAACGGTATTTCTCTTTGGTGGGCTCAGAACCCACAGATCTTTCCCAGGATCTTACCTGACTCTTCTAATATTTTTGGAGTTATTCCCAAATTCTTTTCAAGTGTGACGTAAGAATGGATTCCATCAGTCGTATGCCTTGTTTCCTCTTGTTACCGGAGCTTCTCAATCTCGTTCATCTCCATTGTGTTCTTCCTTTCAAATTGTTCAACCTCTCAAGATTCTTTTGTTTCATTCATTTATCCAAGAAGAACTTGTTCTTCTTATTCCTCTTCTGTCTCATTCCTAAGATCTCGGGACGAGATCTCTTGTTAGTAGGGGAGTGTTGTGACATCCCGAGACCGACGCTCCAGAAGCCTTCCATATATATTTCGTGATCTCCGTGTGTTTCATTTTGCTTGCTCTATTTATTTTGCATTGCATCATGTCATCATGCTTCATCTTATTAATTTTTTGCAACTCAAACAAATAAATCATATGGATCTTTGATCCATTTAAACCAAGGTAAATTCACATGGTGATTTCTCTTTATAACATATCCTCTTAATAATTATGGAGCTATTATAATTAATCCATTAATTTGGAATCACCAAATACACTTGCAAATTTTCCCATGTCTTTTCTACTTCAAGTTTGGTTTCCGAACTTTGCTCTAAATTCTATTATCATTTTCCCAAGCTCTTCCTAAATTCTCAACATTTTTGAGCACTTTTAAAACCTAGTCCTAGTTCGAACCATTTGAATTTAATTCAAATGAGTTTGAATTCAAACTTTCTATCATGCCCACTTATAATTTTCTTGGATCATGCTCATTTTATGAGTCCGGGAAATAACCGCATGGCTAAACACCATCCCTAACTCTTCCTTTCTTCTCCTTTTCGTCTTTGTTTTTCTGTTTTTAGAATATGAGAGAGAGAGAGAGAGAGAAGAGAGCCCAGCTTGGCCTAATCCAAGCCGGCCCACCTATGGCCCAAGGCCCAGCCGCACCCCTCCAACCCTATAACCTATCGGACCGAACCCTCGTTCTCCTCCCGATCCCTCTTGTGCGCCGCCACCTACCCGATCCCCTCCAGTCTCTCCCTCTTCATCGAGCATCACCTAAGAGTAGGGATGCCCCACGCCTGAGCGCCTCCTCCGCGAGCTCGCCTGACCCACCAGTGACCTAGCCCCACCGCTGTCTGGACCAGGCTGGTCCCGCCGCCTCTCCTTCCTCCCTTGCCACTCACCGTCGCCAATGATTGCACACCTCCGGCCGCCCCATCCATCCTTCCCTTCCTCTACCCCGCCCGCTGCCTCTTCGTGAGCTCCCCGTGGCCGCGGCCACCACCTGCAACCGCCGTCCCTCTGCTGCCTCGTCGGACCTGCTCCGTTCGCCGCCTTCTCCCATGCCGCTGCATCCTCCACGCGCGAGCGCTTGCGCTCGAGGTGCAGCTGCGTGCCCGACCTCTTGCGCTGAGCTGCCTCCCCTTGCATTCCCCGCTCGACGCCATCTAGATCCTCTTCGGCAACCTATCATGTACACCTCTCCTTCACCTTGCTGTGGCCGCTCGTTGCCGGCCTCCTGCCACCTCACGCCCAACTCCGCTAATCTGCATCGCCGGACCCCTGCCATGGTCACCACCGAGACCCCCAGACTCGTCAAGACGTGCACAAGAAGACCCAAGCCCAAAAAACTATAGCAGTCGTGCATCTCGCCTTGAATCATTTTGTATCGGCAATTCCACAAGACTCCAAGTACCTCGACTCCCGATGCCAAGTACGACTACTGTCGTGGAAGTGTCACGACAGATGTCCTAAGGTAAGGACTTGATTGCGGAGCCATAGCGATGTGGTTAGCTTAAAGGGGTTAAAAATGAGACAAAGGACACACGAAGTTTATACTGGTTTGGCCCCTTGCGGTGAGGGTAATGCCTAATCCAGTTTGGGGTGGAATTGCGGGGGTGTCAATTGCTAGGGTGCGGATGCGCCTGGCTAGCTCTCGATCTATTATTTCTTGCCCTAAGCCACTGCCGGGTCGTCCCCTTATATACACGGGTTGACGCCCTGCGGCCTATGGAGTCTCGGCCGGCTCATACAATCGTGTCCGGCTCGGTGACTCTTATTACATGCCTTACAACACAAGTCACACATATGGAGGTTGGTACTCACAGGCCTTAAGCCGCCACAGGCCCTGAGCCCTTAACTAAACCGCCATCTTTAACATGCTTCTGGGCTGGGCCCATGAATCGCCATTGGGTAACCCGGCCCCTCCTGGGCGGGTCATATGAAATACTTACACCCCCAACATTAGGCCACAAGTTGATTTGAACTTGTTCATGTCAATCTTTCTTCATCTTCTTGCGAGAGACTGTAACCCGCCATGACATCCGATTTTGAAATAACGGTAACCCGCCATGACGTCAATTTTTGAAATAACAGTAACCCGCCATGACGTCACCTATTGCTTACCTTTGAACTATCCAGATTCTAACAAATCATCCCACATTAATAGGATCTCGACAATCGAGGCATCTGCATCGTTACTTTCCTGTTTACTCGCCTCCTCGATTTTCGCGCGTGACCCTTATCCATCTTGCTTATAAATAGGACTAGGAGCCCTTTCCATTCTCCTCTCGCCTCTTTCATCTCGTCTTCTTCCTCGCGACTCTCTGTCTCTGATCTTCACCAGCGCCACCGTCGTCTGCTTCGCCTTCATCAGCCTCTGCAGCGTCCGCCTGACGCCGTCGGGCTTCTTCCGTGCACCGTTGCCGCTCATCCGACCAGGTATGTTCTTCTTGTTCTTTCATCTTAGATCTGTTAGGGTTTCTGTAAAGTTCGTCGTGTTCATTTTCCTTTCCTTCCGCCATTATAGCTTCTCTTCTGACATTGATATCTCCTTATGCGCTGATGCTGTTCATATCCCCTTGTAAAACATCATAATATCTCATCTCTGACAAAGTAGATTCATCCCCAAATACTGCATCAGTTTGAACTTAGGTTAGTCTGTTTGTCATTTTAATCTTGATTTTTGAACAGCTGTAGATCCAAAATTACCGCTGCAACCTACAAAAAACTATTTTTCCCAGACTTAGTGAAATTTGCTTTTCTGAATACCTGCATCTGTCATGGCGGCTTAATTTTCCGACTTATAATTACTCTTATGCCATTAGGCCCCATTTGAGCCGCCATGCTGAACTTGTAGTATAACATCTGTTTCCGGTTTTAACGAACTGATTCTGAACCAGCAATAATCTTTCCTTCTTTAGGTCTGCTTGTTCACAATGCCACCAAAGACGATCACCACGTGCAACTGGGTCCCTTCAATTGTCACTGAAGTCACACTGGCTGACTTTGTAAAAGTCGGATATTTGCCAAATGCTCTAGTTATGCCTTATCACGCTCCTAACCCGAGCGAAGAGAGACATGCACCCACAGATGATGAACTTATTGTTTTCACTGACCACATGAACTGGGGTTTCTCACCGCCCGGCTCTAAATTCTTCAGGGATGTTCTGCACTTTTTCCAACTCCATCCCCAAGACATCGGACCCAATTCCATGTCAAATATGTGCAACTTTTAGGTTTTCTGCGAAGTATATCTTCAAGAGGAGCCCAACATCTTGCTTTTTAGGGAGTTCTTTTATTTAAACCGCCAGAACGAATTTACCAATGGCCCTAGCTTGGAGCTTGGGGCTGTCTCCATCCAAAGAAGGAGAGACTCTATTTTTCCTTATGCCTGTCTGCCGAGTCATCTGAAAAATTTGAATAAAACTTGGTTTTATTGTAAAGATACTTCTTCGGCTAACGAGCATCCATTGCCGGGTCTCTGTATTCAATGTTTAGACACCAATCACCCTCTTGCTGAAAAGCTCACTACTGCAGAACGCAAGTCAATTGCCCCCACTCTTTCAAAGGTGAGGGCCCTACTAGGAAACAGATTAACTAGAATTGACTTAGCCCGATGCTGGCTCGCTTAGCGAATTATTCCTCTAAGCCGCAGGTCCGGTTTAATGTGTGAGTATACTGGAGAAAAGAATGACCCTTTGCATCATAGCCCTGAGGATCTGGAGGAGGATGTCATCGCAGATATGAAAAAAACTGTTTTAAATGAATCCCTGGCTGACTGCAGCAAAGTGGGCATGTTGCCTTTCTGCAAATCTAACCCGGCACCAGAGGTAAGTCTTAACCTTAACTGTTGTCATTTTATAATTATAGTTCCCTTGCCAATCTTAAATTTGCCATCTCTCACAGGCTAAGTCAGCCTTCTAGAAGAAATCTTATGATCATGAAGCTGCCAAGAGAGCCAGAGCCGCCAAGAAAGCTGCCAAAAGAGCTATTAAGAAGACCAAGAAGAAAACCAGTGGTTCCGAACTGTTTGAAATAAGCTACGACACTGAGTCAGAGGTAGTCCTTGACTCTCTTGGTTCTTACTTCAACTATCTTATTGACACTGATTATTGCCAGGATGACACGGAGGCCAGTCAGGCCGCAGATGATGAGGTAATTACTATTTCCTCTGGCTCAGAATCCTTGCCAAGACAAAAAGTTTGACGGGTTATCCAGAAAGTAAGATTTTCACACCCTTCAGCTCATTTAGATCCTCACTTTCTTTTGAAGCAACAGCAAAACGAGAGTCGGTGTCAGACTCAAAACTCTGGAGAAGAGGAATTGTCCTTCGGCTTACCCAATACCCCGACTCGTCGAAAACGCCGGAATGAGGTATTTCCATTCATAAACTCTCTTTATCCGCTAACGGGTCTTATACAGCAACCACTGAACTCGTCCGATTCAAATTAACAGGAAACCTCTCGTTCATCCTCTGGCGACTCTTCTCAAAGTCAACTTCCGGCTTTCAAGACCGCCCCTGGGTAAATGACTTCTTCCTTGTTCAACTTATCCTTAAATCTTTATAACCTTGCAACGACTTACTTTAATTCATGCAGAGGTCAAGCTAAACCTGTCAAGAGGGCCAGGGCAAATAAGCCGGCAGCTGACCACAAGGTCATTGAGCCGGCGCTGTAGGCGCCGGCAACAGATGTTAATAGGCCAGCTGAGGAAACCACCCATGACACTCCTCCTGAGATACCTGGTGCCACCACTAATCCTGCCAAGGTTGATTCTGCACCTGCTGAACCGCCTGCCCCATCTGAACCGGCAGAAGACCAGCCTAAAGACGTCACATTTATTGGTACTAGTTTCAGAGAGCCGGGCAACCCAACTGTGTTAGCCAAAGACACCGCCAATCAAGAACTTGTTAAAAAGCGACGAGTGAGGTTTGACACATCTCAGTATGCACAGCTGAGTACTGGCGAAGTATTTTCTGGTTTTCTCAATCAGGTCCACAACAACCGCGATCTTGAAATTGATATGGTGAAGCAGATGCACCAGAAATTTGAGATGGTGAAGCAGATGCACCAGAAATTTGAGGTAACATTCTTGACCAGTTTCTAATATCCTTCCAGCCCCCAAGTCTAATGGATATGATAAAACGGAATATGATGTAGACTTAGAACAATTGTCACCTTTTAAATCGGCATACCACTTAATGAAAAATCCATCCTTGAGGAACATTGCATGTGTAGCCCCCAAGGTCCGGCTTAATCAGGTTAATGAGCCGGTCCTTATTATCATTGCCTAGAACTTGCCTGCACACCCTCCATGAGCCGGTGGTAGTAACTATGTTGCCGCCGGCTTGATAGAATTAACTGATAATACAGAAGCAATGTACATTAGCCCCAAGTGCCAAGTGATGTTGCTTGCAAAGTGCTTGGGACTTTTATGTTCATGAACTGTTAACTTTAGAAAAAATTCCGCATCCATTAGCCCCCAAGGGTCAAGTGCTCTTGCTTGCAAAGTGCATGAGACTTTCGTAACATGAATCCGGCTCAAAAAAGAACAACTTCAGCCTCCATTATCCCCCAAGTGCCAAGTGTTGTTGCTTGTAAAAGGCTTGGGACTTCAGTCTTTGTAAACCGGTAATCAATTTGTCTCATGCTCACTTTGTCTGTTCAGGAAACCACTGCTGAATTACAAACACAGTTAGAGGATGCCAAGAAACGGCTTAAGAACCAAGAGTGGGAGACTCAGAAAGCTAAATCAAAGTTTCAATTTAGCCTGTCGGAAGCCAACGATTTGAAGGCTAAACTTAAATCTCAGGAGTCAGCATGGGCTAATGAGCGGATTGCCTCAGTGCAACGAACAGAACAAGGCAAATCATCTCTGGAGGCGGTGACAACTGAGCTCACCGGCTTAAAGCAGCGTGTCTCTAAAATGACTTCAGCCATCTTTGGTAAGCCGCCTTGTTAAATAATATCCTGTGGTAACTGAATTCATTGCTGAGCAACTGGTGTGTTATGCCGGTAGGAGAAGCAACATTCTTGGCAGAGATCCATTTGTAAAGCTGAAAGCCGTCTACACTCTTGTTGAACAACTGTATACTAGAGCGCAGCATGCCCTGGCTGATGTTTCTCCCTCCAGTCAGGCGCCAACATTGTTTGTGGATATCTTAAGAAGACTCTCCGCTCTGCCTGCCAGAATAGATGAAATCGAATGGTCGTCTGCAAGAGCCGGTGCTGTGACAGCGTTAAGCCGGGCTAAGGCGTGGCTTCCAGAGCTGGACCCGTCCGACTTAGGTACTGGGTACCCAAGTTTGAAAGAAGACGGCTCGGCTTTTGACCATAAAGACTTCGCTGCCTGTGTCAAGGACATCCGCCCACTGGCCAGTTTGATTGCGAATGAAACGGATTTGTCTAAATATCAACCGGCTTACGATATGGAGAACCAGAAGATGTCCGCTCCATCTTATAAAGTGATGGATCTGATTCCTCCAATTAGTAAGCATACCTTTGCCCGTGAAATTGACCCCTCTGAACTTATTGATGAGGCGGCTAAATTTGAAGCTCTGGCTGGCTTGGATTGGTTGGCGCAGAATTTTCAGACAGAGGAGGAGGAAAACCGGCGAGGGATGACCCGGAATCGTCAAAGCAGCAAGGCCAAGGAGAATGAACTGCTGGGCGTCTCATGTACTTATGATAAAAACATTTGAACATTTGTCTGGCTCACATCATCTTGTAATAAGATAGTGAAACTTTGTTCCTGCCGGCTTATTGTACCAACTGTCGCACCATCGTGCACACTTCTTGTCTTTTGATGACATTATGGATCCACCGAATGTTGAAATCCTTACTTTATACTTATGATGGTACTGGTGTGCGTAGATCAATATAAACTGTGTCCTACATATAAACAGAAAACAAATGCCCTGGCGGTTTACCGCCGGGCGGGTCATTGTGCCCAACCGGTGCCAGTGGGAACAGATATCCAGAAACAGGGCTGGTTTAATTGCTATACAAATAGTCATACTTGGAAATACGATTTGGACTGCCGGCTTAATCAGGCTTCATGTAGTCGTGATCTTGCAAAGGTATAACTCCGGAGATAAGATCGTTATACTCTGGCGGCTTAGAACCGTTCATTAGGGTGGGTTGCGGAGACCCGGAGAGGCTTCAAATATGAGCCATGAAGGGAGGCGGCTAGGCCGAACTTGCAAAGAATGCAAATCAAAACGAAAACTTACAAGAAAGCAAAGAGAATCAGAAAAAACGATCAAAAAACACTCGAGGCTTTTGCAGGCCGCCAAGCCAAAGGTTCTTCTTCAATGAAACTAGCCTTGGTGGCCCCCAGAAGGTACGTGCGTGCTATGAGCCAGCTCTCATAGTACCCAATCGACATTTGAACCTAGACAAGTGTAGGTCTTTGTTTTTAAAGATAGACTTGCCTAGAGTACGCGGGGTCAGAGTTGCATCTTGCATCATAGGCCGAGCTATCCAAGTTTCAAGGAAGGCGGCATTTTGAGCCTGGATCTAACCTGACTATCTATATCACCGTGCTCTCGCAGTGACAGTCGGTGTTTGAACCTTAGAAAGCTCAGGTCTTGGTCGAATACGCCATTAAGACTGATTACCAAGAGTTCACCGGGTCAATCAGGATGACCTGATGGAGTTGAAGCAGCTGGGTACAGGTAGGATGACCTACAGGTTGTGTCCTCTTTGGTCGAATACGCCTATGTTTGAACATAACCCGATCAAATGGGTAGTAATGCTGTATTCTCTTTGGTCGAATATGCCTATGTTTGAATAGGAAGCCGACAAGTGACACACTTGTTGATTATTCTCATCAAGGGCTTATGTTGGAGCTATGCTATGCATCCAACTCTTCATGATTTCTTTGATTTGGGTAATAAGCCTCTTGAGAAAATATGTATGATGATAATAAGGACTTAACTTTGAAAAAATGGCAGAGGTCCCGAATTGGCGGGGATGTCGGCTTTATTATATTGTACTGATATTTACATCATCGAATTACATCATGAGAGCCGCAGGCTTAAGTATAGTAAGGCCAGAGGTGAGCGATATTCTAGGCCGATTAGTCTCTTCCTCTGATGTGCGTGAGGCCTTATGATCTCAAATATCGATCAAGTAGTATGCCCCGTTATGCAGATTCTTGCTGACGACATAAGGTCCTTCCCAAGGCGGTGAAAGTTTATGCATGTCAGTCTGATCTTGGATGAGCCGGAGAACTAAGTCGCCTTCTTGAAAGGTTCTGGTCTTGACCCGCCGGCTGTGATATCATCGTAAATCCTGTTGATAAATTGCCAAACGAGCCACCGCAAGATCATGCTCTTCATCCAATCGATCCAACGCATCTTGATGTGCCGTCTCATTATCAGCTTTGACGTAAGCTGCCACTCGGGGCGAGTCATGACGGATATCGCTAGGAAGAACTGCCTCTGCTCCGTAGACCATGAAGAAGGGCGTGTATCCTGTAGACCTGTTGGATGTTGTATTAATGCTCCATAACACGGAAGGTAACTCCCCCACCCAACAACCCGGTGTTCTCTTCAGAGGAACCATGAGCTGGGGTTTGATCCCTCGTAAAATCTCTTGGTCAGCCCGCTCTGCTTGACCATTGGACTGGGGGTGAGCCACAGAAGATACATCAAGCCGGATATGCTCACGCTGACAAAACTACTTCATAACACCCTTAGACATATTAGTGCCATTGTCTGTTATGATACTATGGGGGAAACCAAACTGGAAAATCACCTTCTTGATGAATTGCACCGCTATTTCCGCATCACATTTGCTGACTGCTCTGCCTCGATCCACTTGGTGAATTTGTCCACTGCCACCAACAGGTGGGTTTTCTTATCTTTGGATCTTTTAAAAGGTCCTACCATATCAAGCCCCCAGGTTGCAAACGGCCAGGTTATGGGAATCATCCTCAACTCTTGATCCGAAACATGAGCACCCCGTCAAAATTTCTGACAACCGTCACATCTACTGACCAAGTCTTCAGCATCGGCATGAGCCGTCAACCAATAGAATCCATGACGAAAAGCTTTGGCTACTAGAGATTTAGAACCGGCATGATGACCACAATCTCCCTCATGGATCTCTCGCAGGATCTCACAGCCTTCCTCAGGCGAGACACATCGTTGAAACGCACCTGTAACACTACGGTGGTGCAATTCTCCGTTGACAATCGTCATCGACTTAGATCGCCGGGTTATCTGTCTGGCTAGGATTTCATCCTCAGGTAACTCACCCCGGTTCATATAAGTCAAATATGCAACTGTCCAATCTGGTATGACATGAAGAGCCGCCACCAACTATGCCTCCAGGTCAAGGATAGCAAGGTCCTCCTATGTAGGCAACTTGATAGACGGGTTAAGCAAAATGTCCAAAAAGGTATTGGGGGGTACCGGCTTACGCTGAGATCCTAACCGGCTCAAGGCGTTAGCTGCCTCGTTCTTCCTTCGATCGATATGCTCAACTTGGTAACCCTTGAAGTGACCCGCAATAACATCAACCTCTCGGCGATAAACCGCCATGAGCGGATCCTTGGAGTCCCAGGTGCCAGAAACCTGCTGAGCTACCAAATCTAAGTCGCCAAAACATCTGACCCGGCTTAAGTTCATCTCTTTAGCCATCCGAAGACCATGGAGCAGGGCCTCATACTCAGCTGCATTATTAGTACATGGAAACATTAACCGGAGGACATAAGAAAGTTTATCACCTCGTGGGGAAGTTAAAACAACTCCAGCCCCCGAGCCCTCCAATTGCATGGACCCGTCAAAGTGAATCGTCCAATATGTATTATCCAGCTTTTCCTCAGGCGTCTGCAGTTCTGTCCAGTCATTCATAAAATCCACCAGTGCTTGCAATTTGATGGCTGCTCAAGGCATATATTTTAAATCATGAGGCCCAAGCTCAATGGCCCACTTTGCCACTCGTCCTGTAGCTTTCCTATTCTGGATGATGTCCCCCAAGGGAGCAGAGCTCACCACCGTAATGGGATGACCCAGGAAATACTGCTTGAGTTTCCGGCTTGCCATAAAGACTCCGTAAACCAGCTTCTGCCAATGTGGATATCTCTGTCTAGACTCGATGAGAACCTCACTGATGTAGTAAACCGGTCTTTGAACCAGGTGCTCTTTACCGGCCTCCTTTCTTTCCACCACAATGGCCACACTGACAACCCTGCTATTTGCAGCAACATATAACAACAAAAGCTCTTTGTCAATGGGGGCCGCAAGAACCGGCGGCTCAGCCAATTGCTTCTTGAGTGCCTCGGACGCTTCATCAGCAGCTTCACTCCAGACAAAATCATCTGTCTTCTTCATCATCTGGTATAAAGGGATAGCCTTCTCACCTAAGTGGCTTATGAATCGGCTCAACGATGCTATCTGTCCTGCCACGTGCTGGACATCATTGATACACTTTGGCCTTGCCAAGGAGGTAATGGCCTTGATCTTTTCCGGGTTAGCCTCGATGCCTCGCTTAGAGACCAGAAAACCCCAAAGCTTGCCTTCTGGAACACCAAAAACACACTTGGCCAGGTTAAGCATCATCTTATACACCCGAAGATTGTCAAATGTTTCCTTCAAGTCATCAATCAGAGTCTCCTTCTTTCTGGACTTGACCACGATATCAGCCACATAAGCATGAACATTACGCCCAATCTGACCATGCAGGCAATTTTGTACACACCTCTGGTAAGTCGCATGGGCACTCTTAAGTCCGAAGGGCATAAATACATAGCAGAAGGCTCCAAACGGAGTGATGAAAGCCGTCTTCTCCTGGTCCTTAACCGCCATTTTGATCTGGTGATATCCAGAATATGCATCCAAAAAACTCAAGTGCTCATAACCCGCCGTAGCATCAATGATCTGATCAATACGAGTGAGGGCGAACGGGTTAGCTGGACAAGCCTGGTTTAAGTCTGTGTAGTCTACACATGTGCGCCACGTGCCATTCTTTTTAAGCACCAAAACCAGGTTAGCCAACCACTCAGGATGAAAAACTTCTACAATGAACCCGGCCGACAAGAGCTGGGCCACCTCTTCACCAATGGCCTTTCGTCTCTCTTCATTAAAACGGCGAAGAAACTATCTTACCGGCTTATACTTCGGATCAATATTGAGAGTGTGCTCAGCGAGTTCTCTCGGTACACCCGACATGTCTGAAGGCTTCCATGCAAAGATGTCCCGGTTCTCACGGATGAACTTGATGAGCGCGCTTTCCTATTTCGAATCCAGATTTGCACTGATACTGAACTTCTTAAATGAGTCGCTAAGAACAAAGTCAAACATCTTGGTGTCATCTACCGACTTAAACTTCAGCAACGGGTCATGCTCTGTAGTTGGCTTCTTTAAAGATGTCATATCTGTCGGGACAACATTATCTTTGTAAAACTTGAGCTCCTCTATGGCACAAACCGACTCTGCGTAAGCCGCATCGCCTTCTTCACATTCCAAAGCTATGGTGCAACTCCCATGCACTGTGATATTCCCCTTGTGACCCGGCATCTTGAGCTACAAATAAATGTAACATGGCCTTGCCATAAACTTAGCATAAGCCGGCCTACCAAATAAAGCATGGTACGGGTTGTGGATCTTCACAACTTCAAACATCAAAGTTTTTGTCCTGGCATCATGTTCATCTCCAAAGGTTACTTCCAAATCAATCTTACCAACTGGGTATGCCGACTTACCAGACACAACTCCATGAAAGACAGTGTTCGACGGCTTAAGCTTCTTATCAGTTAACCCCATACGACGGAAGGTATTGTAATAAAGAATGTTGATGCTGCTACCTCCATCCATGAGTACCTTGGTGAACTTGTACCCTCCCACCCGAGGGGCCACCACTAGGGCCAGCTGACCCGGATTATCAACTCGGGGCGGGTGATCTTCGCGGCTCCACATAATGGGCTGCTCAAACCATCTTAAGTAATGGGGCACTACCGGCTCAACAGCATTCACCGCCCTCTTATGAAGCTTCTGGTCTCGTTTGCACAGACTCGTGGTGAACACGTGGTATTGTCCATTGCTCAGCTTCTTCGGGTTACTCTGATAACCGGACTGCTGCTGGTTCCCTTGGTTGTTCTGCTGATTATTGCCGCCTTGACTGCCTTGGCCCTGAAAGCCGGAGCTAGAGCCGCCGCCACCATGACCCGGACCCTGAAAACTGGATCCTGAGCCACCGTTTGGTCCATAGCCGTTCTGGATAAACTCTGTGTAAGATCGCATGATGCTGCAATCTTTCCACGCATGGGTGGCCGGTTTTTCATCCGACCCGTGCTTCGGACACGACTGATTCATCACCTCATCGATATTGTACCTTGGAGGTGGCCTCCCCTTGCGACGCTGATTAGAATTCCATGCCCCAGTAATAGCTACGAAAGCATCAGCCTTGCGTTTATTGCCACTATGCTGATTGGCCGGGTTATACTGTTGTCCTCCCGGGTCATTACCCCCTTTTCCCTTTCCCGGTCTTTCCGCTTCAGACTCGGGGTCCCTGGTACTATCAGAGTCGGCATACTTGATGAGAGCCGCCACGAGCTCCCCCACATCACTACAATGGCGCTTAAGCCGCCCTAGCTTCAGCTTGAGTGGAGGGAAATGACAATTCTTCTCCAACATTAATATCGCCGATTCAGCGTTGATCTTATCTGAGGAGTGCATGATGGTCGAAACCCGGCGCACCCAACTAGTTGTTGATTCACCCTCGTTCTGAACACAAGAGTCTAGATCCATGATCGACATGGGCTGTGTGCATGTGTCCTTGAAGTGCTTGATGAACCTGGCCTTCAACTCTACCCATGACCCGATGGAATTGACGGGTAATCCTTTTAATCAGTTACGAGCCGTGCCTTCTAGCATCACGGTGAAGTATTTAGCACATGCAGCTTCGCTAACGTCCAGCATCTCCATTGCCATCTCGTAGCTCTCTATCCAAGCCTCAGGGGGCTGATCTACTGTGTAGTTCGCACCTTACGAGGGCCCTTAAAATCCTTAGGCAACCGCTCATTCCGTATAGCCGCCGTTAGACACGGCACGCCCCAAGCCCGGGAAGTCCTGCCTGTCTCCACTGAGGTTGCCGGGTAGTATGGCTCTGGCTGATGATCGGCCGCCTGAGCCAGCACGTCCTGTGCTCTGGCGTCATGCCGCGCCGGGTTATGTCCACGAGGCGAGTTACGGCGTCGCTCTGTGCTCGAAACCTCTGGCGAGTCAACGTGTCTGCTGTAGCTGGCACTTGGACGGGGGGTTGAATGAATCCGGTCTCGACTATAAGAATAAGGCTGCTGCTGTTGTAGAGCTGTCTCAAGCAGTTCCTGAGCCCTCCGGGTTTCCACTGCTACCGGAGTTTCGCCCTCAACCGACAAAGCCGCCAATCTTGATGCCGCTGCTATCATGTTATCCAGAGGGTTGGAATAGTGACCCGCCGGCGCCGTAGGGTAACGAGGCGCCGGGCGGTTCTGATCTACATACAGACATCCGGTTCTACGCTGATGAACCGGCCGTCAGTCCTGGGTGCCTCTGCCGTCCGGTTTAACACCAGCGGACCACTGCCCCCTGCTCCGTGCGAAAAAAGATTTCTTGGCTCATAACCAAAGGGAAGACGACTTCGTTGTTTTCTCCTCATGGCTTCATTAGCTGCGTTCTGACCTACGGAGAGCCGGAAAGCTTCCGCTTGAATTCGCTGGGCCCGGGCGTCCAAAACGGCCCGTTCTTTGGTCATCCTGGGGTTCTCTGCTACCAGGTCTTCCTTAGCCTGTGCTATCTCCTGCTGCAACTTATCCACAGTCGTCTTGTGTTGATCCTGGTTTTCTGGGGTTACCTCTGTACCCATTAGAGTCACCAGATTCTCCAACAAATCTGACAAAGCTTGAGTCGGTGGGCGTGCTGAGCCGTCTGCGCCTGCCGCAGCCGCTGTCGCACCGGGTGTTATGGTCCCGACGATTGTCGATCTGAGAGCCGGCTGGGTGCCGGTCATGAAAATCGCTACCCTGCTCGGCGGCTCAATGAGGTCCGCAATTCTGTTATCGTCGGACGAGCCCCCAAGCTGTCCGCTCTGCATTCGATACATGGAGTTAGTCTTTGTCGGAGAGAACGAATGTTTCTTCATAAGATCTGGAGCTTCTAGTGCCCTGGATGTATCCAACGAAGGCACGCTTCTTCGAGGGCCGAACCTAGGTGGGTCGCGCACGCTGAGCTGGCTCGACGATGTCGGTGCAGGTGTCCGGCTCAGGGCCCGGTTCGCCGATCTTGCCGATGAAGACGTGAATTCCGCCGAAGGGGACCCGATACCCGTACTCAATTGAGCCGGCCTCGGGACCCCAGCCTTCATCATCGATGTAAAGCTTACCGCGATGACTCTTGGTCATCCGGCCCACAGCGTATCCCTTGAGCCCTTCGAAGTTGCCCTTCAAGAACTCGAAACCACAAGCCGCATGCCCCACGGTGGGCGCCAACTGTCGTGGAAGTGTCACGACAGATGTCCTAAGGTAAGGAGTTGATTGCAGAGCCATAGCGACGTGGTTAGCTTAAAGGGGTTAAAAATGAGACAAAGGACACAGGGAGTTTATACTGGTTTGGCCCCTTCGGTGAGTGTAATGCCCAATCCAGTTTGGGGTGTTATTGCGGGGGTGTCGATTGCTAGGGTGCGGATGCGCCTGCCTAGCTCTCGATCTGTTGTTTCTTGCCCTAAGCCGCTGCCGGGTCGTCCCCTTATATACACGGGTTGACGCCCTACGGCCTACGGAGTCCCGGCCGGCTCATACAATCGTGTCCGGCCCGTTGACTCTTATTACATGCCTTACAACACAAGTCACACATATGGCAGTTGGTACTCACGGGCCTTAAGCCGCCGCAGGCCCTGGGCCCTTAACTAAACCACCATCTTTGGCGTGCTTTTGGGATGCGCCCATGAACCGCCATTGGGTAACCCGGCCCTCTTGGGTGGGTCATATGAAATACTTACATCCCCAACAACTACCACACCAGAACGCAAAGTACATGGATTCACCAAGCACCGCACCGAACATCTACGGAACTTGTACGACCCCGTCGCCGAGACCGGAAGTACCACTACGCCGGCGCTGTTTGTTGTTTTCTTACACTTGTTGAAAACTGCTAAGTCTGAATCTGTTATATTATGATGCGATGTTTGCTTGATGCTACAGTCATATCCATGCATGTTTTGGGATGTCCATTGACCATGACTTGAAGTACATGTTATGATATATCCATCCATGCCCTTGTTTGCAATTATAGGTTGCTGTAGCTTGTCTCTTTCTTGCTCTCAAGTTGCTTAATAATATATCTGTCAGCCTGTCAACAACATGTTCAATTTGGCAAAGCTTGTTGTAATCATTCTATGCATCTTATGGAGTCGTGCCAATGGAGTTATTTGTAGTATGCCATGCTTATTACATGCTCATGACCTTTGATTGCTTATTACACTTGATATGCTTGCTGTTATGTGCCTCCAAAGTCAGCATCATAATGTTGTTGTTAGCATTCCCAGATTTTCACTAAGTTTGGGAATCTGCTATATCATGTTTGCATCTTGTTTTGATGAATGCGATGAACCTGTTGCTCCCATGTATATGCCATCTTGTATTCCTTGACCTACATGTTGTTTTCTATCATGCCATGATTTTGCTTGCCCTGTTCTTGTGCTGTAGCTTAACTATTTCTTGCCTCCAACATGTCAACATATTAACTATGCTCATGTATATGCTCTGTTTTCCATTAAGTCATAATTTGTGATATAAAGTTTTCTTGTCGCCTTGATCATGTTAGTTTATTCTTGATGCCTATGGACCTGATACTTGATGTTATTGGAAGCATGTTATCAGTACTTTGAGTTCATGCCATGCTTGTGCCTATATTGTACCTGTAGCATGTTGTTTTGATGCTTGTAGGTTGTCTAGTTGCTGTTGTGGATAGCTTGTCCTTTAAACTTGTTTCGTGTGTATGTGTTGAACCGTTGCTCCGTTTTGAGCATGCTCTATATGAAACTTGCTTGGTTTTGAATGTAGATGCATCATGTCATGTTGTATCCATGTTTTGAGAGTGTGTGCTCGATGAATGAATGCATTTTGCATCTTTCCATGTGTATCTTGTTTTGCTCATATCTTCTAGGCCGTAGCTTCGAATTAAATGAACTTTATATGTAACTTGACTAGAATTTTGTGTAGATCATCATGGTGCATGTTAACTTGTTGTTTAAAAACTTGAACTTAAGGTTTGTTCAGATCTGGACCAATTTCGAAAATTGCATATGAGGACTTACCGAAATTGTTATATGTGTTTTCCGGCCTCATTTAAACTTCTTTGATGTGATGTTCTTGTGTGCTTCATCTCTTGCCACTTGTTACGCCAACAGAGACACCCATCGGTGGTCGTTACTCCGGGCGGGATCTAGAATGGCCCCACAGATCAATACTAGTCTTTTCTACGCACTTTTGTCCTCACTCGTGCGCACCCGGGAGCAACTTCCCGGTCGGTCACCCATCCTGAAATTACTCAAAGGTGAGCATGCTTAACTTTGGAGTTCTATCCGAATGGGCTCCCGGAAAAGAAGAAATTCCTTATTGATATGAGTAGTCTATCATCCCTATTATGCCAGGCTATGACATACACCACCACTCAGAGGAACCGACGTCCTCGTCGAACCATAGGAATGTTCCCTCTTGGCACATACGTCTATGCATCTAGTCCGGAACATTTGCCTTGTCGTGTGCCACGACGGGTCACAAACATCATGAACAACATGACCGTGCACCTGTCCGCAAACATACGTGTAACCGGGAGGGTCGGCTCTGATACCAACTTGTCATGCCCAAATGCGATTCTATCCCGATCACGTGATAACTTCGTGATTCGGGCACAACCGCATTTCGGGCGCTTAGCAAGATGGATATCATTACATCGTACCATTACATACATAGCTGGGGATACATACAAGTCATACAATAGTCACATGAATACATCAACATCGTACACGAGGCATCCAACTACAGATGAAAAATATGAAAAGCACAACGACATCCATCCTGCTATCCCAAGCTGCTAGCCAGGAACCTATCCCAAGACTGACGAAGAAGAAGAAGAACGAAGAACTCCAACACAAGTAACATCGCTCTCACGTCAAGGCATCGGAAACCTGCACCTGCAACTGTTGTTGTAGTATCTGTGAGCCACGAGGACTCAATAATCCCATAACCATGGGTATCAAGACTAGCAAAGCTTAATGGGCATGGAGAGGATAAGTGGTGAGGTTGCAGCAGCGGCTAAGCATTATATGGTGCCTAACTTACGAGTACAAGAATAAGATGATCATCTACGCAAACGGTCGCAAACTAGTAATGATTGCTAAATGATCCTGAACTACTTATGAGTCAAACATAACCCCACCGTGTTCTCTTCTCAAAATGAAAAGAGACGGTCACTGTTACACACACGGTTGTGCATTTTATCTAGATCCTCTTTCAAGTTATCTACAACCGGATATTAACAAATTCCAATATGCCCCATAACCGCGGGCACGGCTTTCAAAAGATCATAACCTTGCAGGGGTGTCCCAACTTAGCCCATCACAAGGTCTCACGATCAGCAGAGTAACAACTCCAAAATTGGGAAGGCCCGAGTGTTCTCAGAATCCCGGGCACAAGATATTTCGGCAATAGTAAATTAATCCAGCAAGACCGCCCGATGTGCCGACAAATCCCGATATGAGTCGCACGTACCTCATTCTCGTGGCATACCGGATGGGCAAGACATCGATTTGGCTGAGACCCTGGTTGCCCAGGGGGTGCCGGACATCGCCCAGTTTGGACCAACACTCAGAGGAGCACTGGCCCGGGGGTTGATTAAGAATCCACGGGGTTTGAAAAGTCCCGATGCAAGTTTTATTTAGTTATTAGGCAAATGGAAAACCAAGGTTGGGCCTCGTTGGAAAAGCTTTAAATAAAGAGAAATATCAAGGGGGCCCATAAACCCCAACCGTTTTAGGAACACAAAATCAAGGAACATAACACCGGTTTATCGGTTCCTAAGGCAACATGAGTGGAACGAAACACCGAGCAAAAGTCCAAGCCTTCCACCCATTGCCAAGTATATAGGTGCATTAATTTAAATAGGGATACTGTGTTATTCCAAAACATCCAAGTTCCCACATGGAGCAATCTTCATCTTCACCTGCAAGTAACAACGCTACAAGAGGGGCTGAGCAAGCGGTAACATAGCCATACAACGATTTGCTGGGATGGTGTCAAAGGTTAGAGGTTTCATGTCAACAATGAGAGGCTGACAATAATAGATAGGCAGCGCAACATATAGCGATAGCATCGAGACAACTAGCATAGCAATGATAGTAATGAGATCCAAGGTGACGGTCATCTTGCCTGAGATCCCGCTAGGAAGAAGAACGAGTCCATGAAGAAGACAAAGCCACGAAGACGAACCAAGGGTAGTCGAACGAATCCTCACGATCGCAATGAAACAGGAACTAACGAGAAGAAGCAAACAATATGGTAAACACACCACACATAAACAAGACAAGTTGCTCAACCAAGTATGATGCATGACATGGCTACATGACGCAACACATGGCAATAGATGAATCACACAAGAACATCACATCAAAGCAAGTTTAAATGAGGCCGGAAACCACATATAGCAATTTCGGTAAGTCCTCATATGCAATTTTCGAAATTGGTCCAGATCTGAAAAAACCTTAAGTTCAAGTTGTTAAACAACAAGTTAACATGCACCATGATGATCTACACAAAATTCTAGTCAAGTTACATATAAAGTTCATTTAATTCGGAGCTACAGCCTAGAAGATATGAGCAAAACCAGATACACATGGCAAGATGCAAAATGCATTCATTCATCAAGCACACTATAATGCCCAGGATGGGACTATACCTCCTACGTGTCGAGGCACGACTTAAAGGTATAAGCCCATTCTGGAATGATATCAAGTTTGGTATCTTTGCACGACTCATGTAAAAATAGGGATGAAATTGCAAAAGGATAGTTGGCTTACACTCGCCACGTCACACAATACATTACATAAGCAAAACATCATTCAAAACATCACAACCCGACTACGGGCGAAGATCCAAAAGAAAGATATCAAATACATAAAGCCACAGGTCCGAATCGCCCCTAGTAGAAACCACTACTAATCGTCGAAAACGTCACAAGCATACGGCCACTCTCTTCATCGAGCTCCCAGTGAAGTACTTGAACCAGCTCCTGCATCATTCTCGGCTGAACCTGCATCTGGTGTTGTAGTATCTATGAGCCACGAGGACTCAGCAATCCCATAACCATGGGTATCAAGACTAGCAAAGCTTTATGGGTAGGAAGAGGTAAAGTGGTGAGGTTGCAGCAGTGGCTAAGCATAATATGGTGGCTAGCTTACGAGTACAAGAATAAGATGAGCATCTACGCAAACGGTCGCACACTAGTAGTGATCGCTAAAGATCCTGAACTACCTACGAGTCAAACATAACCCCACCGTGTTCTCTTCTCAAAGTGAAAAGAGACAGTCACGGTTACTCACACAGTTGTGTGTTTTACTTCGGATCCTCTGTCAAGTTTTCTACAACCGGACATTAACAAATTCCAATCTGCCACATAACCGCGGGCACGGCTTTCGAAAGATCATAAACCTGCAGGGGTGACCCAACTTAGCCCATCACAAGCTCTCACGATCAGCTGAAGTGATAAATATAATATCATCACCCCTTATCTTAGGGAAATCCGATCAGGCTCGGCATCCCGGTGCACAAGACATTTCGACAATGGTAAAACAAGTCAAGCAAGACCTCCCGGCGTGCTGACACCCTGATAGTAGCCGCGCATATCTTGTCTCAGGCCACGTCCGGATGGGCGATGCTACAGGTAAAACCAGCCCTCGGGTTTCCCCAAGGTGGCCCTGCAGGACCCCCGTTTGGGACCAACACCATCAGCACTGGCCCCCCTGCTATGTAGAAAGAATCCCCGGGGACGCGACCCCCTATGCAATTTTAATTAATTAATTAAGTTGTTATTATGAGGCAAATTAAAACCAATGTTGGGCCTTACTGGAGGAGTTTTATTCAAAGACGAAGTGTCAAGGGGTCCCCATATACCCAACCGTGTAAGGAACGCAAAATCAAGGAACATAATGCTGGTTTATCGGCGCCTAAGGTGGCATGAGTGGAACAAAACACCGAGCAAAAGGCCAAGCCATCCACCCATGCCCAGTATATAGGTGTGTTAATAATAATAATAGATATTGTGATATTCCAACAACAAGTTCCCACCTGGAACGATCTTCATCTTCACCTGCAACTAACAACGCTATAAGAGGGGCTGAGCAAGCGAGTGACATAGCCAAACAACGGTTTTGCTAGGAAGGTTTCAAAGGTTAGAGGTTTCATGGCAACAATGAGAGGGGCTGACAATAAGATGGGTAGCGCGACATGTAACGATAGCATCGAGACTACTAAGCATGGCAATGATAGTAAAGGTATCCAAGGGTATGATCATCTTGCCTGAGATCCCGCAAGGAAGAAGAATAGATCCATGAAGTAGACAAAGAAGAAGCCTTGAAGAAGATCCATGAGAGGTCGAACGAATCCTCACGATCGCAACGGAACAAGCACTAACAAGAAGAAGCAAGCAATACGGTAAACACACAACACGAGACGCGACAATATGCTCAACCAAGTATGATGCAAGTTAGTTCTATATAGGATGCACCACAAGTCTATACAGGAAGCAAAACATGGCAAGGTAGGAAGCACAGAAAAACAACACAAGTCTATACATGATGCAATACATGGCAAGGTATGATGCAAGATAAGTCTATACAAGAAGCAATACATGGCAAGGTAGGAAGCACAGAAAAACAACACAAGCAACATGACAATATGCTCAACCAAGTAGGATGGAAGACAAGTCTACATATGATGCACAACAAGTCTATATAGGAAGCAAAACATGGCAAGGTACGCAGCACAGAAAAACAACACAAGCAACAAGTTTAAATGAGGCCGGAAACTACAACGACAATTCCGGAAAATCCCCATATGAATGTTTAGTAATTCTTAAAGCAAACAACATTTTAATCATATTTTAATGTTGTTAACATGATGCGGATGACATGATCAAGTTTTATGCAATTTTAGCAAAAGTGAACAAGAAGAGATATGAAGTATTTGTCACCATGGTGGAAAGAAAGGGGCCACGGCGGCGAATCCGAAAATGATGCCACGCAACATATCGGTTCCGGTAACTCGTTGAGAGTCCGGTGCAAAAGAAAGGTGGCGTGAGCGAGTCGAACAAGATGAAAGGTGGGGTGATCCCGTCACCGGGTTCCCACGGGTTGCCGCCAAGGCAAACGAGGGCACAACAGACACAATGCAAACATTCGATACATCTCATACAACACAACAACATTCGTTCACCACATCGGCATTCGACTCGGGGTATACCTTCAGAGCGTGCTTTTTCGGGGCGGAACGAGTTCGACGGAAGAGGGAAGTAGTGGTTCACGTGTCGTAGAGGAAGTAGTTGTACACGAGGCAACGGGGTCATCGTGGACGTAGGGGTACACGTTATGTAGTGGTACTTGGGTCTTCGGACTTGCCGGTCTCGATTCTTGTGACGGTAGTCGAACTTGGCGTTTCGGGCTGTCATCGTTCGGGCGTCCGTGTGGTCTTGCCGATGGGGTACTTGACGTAAACCACGTCGACCGTAGTTGTACTCATATCGTCATGGTACTTGGCGAGATCCGGGACGGTCTTGACGATTCCAGAGACACGGTAGAGGTACTTGACGCATCGCCGTGTAGTCGCACTCATGGTCCTTGGGGCATCAATGGTAGTTGGTCCCTTTGTAGTCGTGCACGGCGAAGAGCATCGGGGTACTTGGCAGGTTCCAGTGCAACAGCAAGACTTGGTGGCGTCGGTGGCCGTGGAGGCGTGGACCCGTCCGAATCCAGGCGAGGCAGAGAGTGGTGTGGTGGTGGCCGATGTAGAGGATGGGCGGAGCATAGCAAGGACGGCGACCGGCGACGGTGGCTGAGGGCTTGGCGAAGAGCAGCGGCAGGGGCGACGGCGCCGACGTTGTCGTGGTGGCCCGCGGTGGCCTGAGGTGGTGGTGGAAGGGCGCGACGACGCGAAGGCGGCGGCCGTCGCTGGAGGCGGGGGCGACGACTCTGGCACGCTTGTGGAGGAGGTCGGGCGCGAGGTGAGCCGGCTGTGAGGCTCACGACGGTGGCCAGGCTCGCAGGAGGAGAGGAAGTAGCTGGCGCGGCTCGAAGGAGAAGGAGGCGGGGTCACCGGGGCGCGGCTGGAGATGGCTTGAAGGCCGCCGACGAGGCGACGGGGAGGAAGGAGGCCGAGAGGGAGGCGCGGGGAGAGCGAGGGGGATCGGGAGCAGAGATGGGATCGAGCCAGAGAGGGGTACGCTGCGGCGGCGCTAGGGAAGGGATCGAGAGAGAGAGACATAGTGGGCTAGGGTTAGGTCTTAGAGGGGCGGTTGGGCCTGCTGCTGATGGGCCTTAGGGAGGCCGGCGGCTGGGCCTCTGCTGCCTCCCTACTGTTGTTTCCCAAAAAAAAACAAAAAAACAACAAAGAAGAAAAGAAAAAGAAGGAGGTGCTAGGGATAGAATTAGGGCATGAGGTTATTTTTCCCGGACTCGCAAAATGTCCACGGTCCACGAAAATAGGAGAGGCAAGAATGCAGGAGTAAAATTCAAACTCATTTGAATTTAATTCAAATGGTTTGAATTAGGACAAGGTTTAGGAAGTGTCCAAAAATGTTGAGTTTTTTGGAGGAACCTCGATAAATGGGAAAATAATTATAGAGAAGGTTTCGACGGTGAAACTTGAAGCAAAAGAGGTTTGGAGAATAATTGCAAGTGTGTTACGGTGATCCCAAACTAATGGGATATTTTTATAATAGCTCCATAAATATTAGGAGCATATATATATATATATATATATATATATATATATATATATATATATTATAAAGAGAAGTCATCCTTCCCTCGATTTAAATGGACCGAAGGTCCACACGAGTTATTTGGTTGAGTTGCAGAAGATTTATGACATGATGGCATGATGACATGATGCAATGCACAAACAAAAACAGAGGAAGCAAAACTGAAACACGCGGGAAACCCCGGAACATCTGGAATCTTCTGGGACGTCGGTCTTGGGGCGTCACACACACACTCTCAAAACATGGATAAAACATGACATGATGCATCTACATGAAAAACCAAGCAAGTTTCATATAGAGCATGCTCAAAACGGAGCAACGATTCAACACATACACACGAAACAAGTTTAAAGGACAAGCTGTCCACAACAGCAACTACACAACTTACAAGCATCAAAACAGCATGCTACAAGTACAATATAGGCACAATCATGGCACGAACTCAAAGTACTCATAGCATGCTTCCAATAACATCAAGTATCAAGTCCATGGGCATCAAGAATAAACTAACATGATCAAGGCGACAATCAAACTTTATATCAAAGATTATGACTTTGTGGAAAACAGAGCATATACATGAGCATATTTAATTCGTTGACATGTTAGAGGCAAGAAATAATTAAGCTACATCACAAGAACAGGGCAAGCAAAAGCATGGTATGATAGAACACAACATGTAGGTCAAGGAATACAAGATGGCATATACATGGGAGCAACAGGTTCATGGCATTCACCAAAACAAGATGCAAACATGATATAGCAGATTCCCAGACTTAGTGAAAACCTAGGAATGCAAACAACAACATTATGATGCTGACTTTGGAGGCACATAACAGCAAGTATATCAAGTGTAATAAGCAATCAAAGGTCATGAACATGTAACATGCATGGCATACTACAAATAACTCCATTGGCACGACTCCATAAGATGCATAAAATGATTACAACAAGCTTTGCCAAATTGAACATGTTGTTGACAGGCTGACAGATATATTATTAAGCAACTTGAGAGCAAGAAAGAGACAAGCTACAGCAACCTATAATTGCAAACAAGGGCATGGATGGATAGATCATAACATGTACTTCAAGTCATGGTCACTGGACATCCCAAAACATGCATGGATATGACTATAGCATCAAGCAAACATGGCATCATAATATAACAGATTCAGACTTGGCAGTTTTCAACAAGTGTAAGAAAACAACAAACAGCAAGTAGGTCACTTTGCAATCTTGTTCCACTCAACACAAGGCATATCATAAAAAGTGGATTGCACCACAACAAAGATGACATGATTATGCTCCTAATACATGTTGACATGTTGCTCAAACAAAAATCACACAAAAAGATATGAAAAAGACAAACCAGCAAGTTATAGCAGTTTCCAGCACTTAACAACACTTAGCACTTTTGCAACAGATATTAACATGGCAAAATGAACCCTAACATGTATGCCAATGCAATCATCATGTAGAGCACAGAGAGATGAACATTTAGATATATTATACACTCCATTTGGACACACATGCACATAGTTATGTCATGACAAAGATGCACACCTAATATGATAAATCAAGGACTTCGCCGTTTAAGCAAAATAAATGCAAGAAACATTTTAAGTGTTTCTTTACATGTATGAGGATGCCATGTCAAGTCATATGCAATTTATGTTAAATGTTGACATGAAGAAGACATGGGGCATTTGGTCGCCACGACTAAAAGGATGGAGTGTCATGGCGGCGAAAATGGAAACGGTGCCACGACGCGTCCCGATTCGGGTAACTCATCAAGATTGCCGGTGCAAAAGAAGTGTGACGGGAGCGTGACATGCAAGAGATGGTGGGGTGATCCCGGATACCGGGTTCCCATGGGTCGATGGCATGGCAAACGAGGAGGGACGTGCACGAGACAAATCGAACACGATGCAAACACGAGCATCTCATACAACACACATGCATTTGTCCACGAGCAATCGTCCCGGCGGTATACCTTCGAAGTGGATCGAGTTCGTCGAGGGAAGTAGTTGTTCACGTTTCGTAGTCGTTCATTGGTCGTCGAGGGTAGTAGTGGTACTCGCGGTCCGGTAGTGAAAGTAGTGGTACACGAAGTCAACGGTAGTTGTTCACGGCAATCTTGGTCGAACTTGGAGGGACATCGGTAGTCGTTCACGTTCGTCTTGGTACTTGGCACCATCTTGGTCTTGGTGACGGTAGTGGTACTCGGAGATGTGGTCGAACTTGACAAATCCAAATGCTTTGGAGTCACCATTGGTCTTAGCGGTTACACGTCGATGTAGTGGTACTTGCGGTCTCAGCGACGGGGTCATACACATTCCGTAGATGTTTGGTGCGGTGCTTGGCGAATCCATGTACTTAGTGTTCTGGTGTGGTAGTCGTACTTGGCATCGGGCGTCGAGGTACTTGGCGTCTTGTGGGACTTGGCGATACAAAATGATTCAAGGGGAGATGCACGACTGATGTAGTTTTTGGGCTTGGGTCTTCCTGTGCACGTCTTGACGAGTCTGGGGGTCTCGGTGGTGACCATGGCAGGGGTCCGGCGATGCAGATTTGCGGAAGTGGGCGTGAGGTGGCAGGAGGCCGACAACGGGCGGCCACTGCGAGGTGAAGGAGAGGTGGCCATGACAGGTTGCCGGAGAGGAGCTAGATGGCATCAAGCGGGGAACGCAAGGGGAGGCGGCTCAACACGAGAGGTCGGGCACGCAGCTGCATCTCGAGCGCAAGCGCTTGCGCGTGGAGGATGCAGCGGCACGGGAGAAGGCGGCGGACGGAGCAGGTTCGGCGAGGCAGCAGAGGGACGGCGATTCTAGGTGGTGGCCGCGGCCATGGGGAGCTCGCGAAGAGGCAGCAGACGGGGCAGAGGAAGGGAAGGAGGGATGGGGCGGCCGGAGGCGTGCAATCATTGGCGATAGTGAGTGGCAAGGGAGGAAGGAGAGGCGACGGGACCAGCCTGGTCCGGGCAGCGGCGGGGCTAGGTCGCTGGTGGGTCAGGCGAGCTCGCGGAGGAGGCGCTCGGGCGTGGGGCATCCCTACTCTGAGGGATGCTCGATGAAGAGGGAGAGACTGGACGGGATCGGGTAGGTGGCGACGCAGAGGAGGGATCGGGAGGAGAACAAGGGTTTGGTCGGATATGTTATAGGGTTGGTGGGGTGCGGCTGGGCCTTGGGCCATAGGCGGGCCGGCTAGGAGCAGGCCGAGCTGGGCTGGGCTCTCTTCTCTCTCTCTCTCATATTCTAAAAACATAAAAACAAAGACGAAAAGGAGAAGAAAGGAAGAGTTAGGGATGGTGTTTAGGCATGGGGTTATTTCCGAGACTCATAAAAATGAGCATGATCCAAGAAAATTATAAGTGGGCATGATAGAAAGTTTGAATTCAAACTCATTTTCATTAAATTCAAATGATCTGAACTAGGACTAGGTTTTAGAAGTGCTAAAAAATGTTTATAATTTAGGAAGAGCTTGGGAAAATGATAATAGAATTTAGAGCAAAGTTTGGAGACTTAACTTGAAGTAGAAAAGACATGGGAAAATTTGAAGTGTGTTTGGTGATTCCAAATTAATGGATTAATTATAATAGCTCCATAATTATTAAGAGAATATGTTATAAAGAGAAATCACCATGTGAATTTCCCCCGGTTTAAATGGATCGAAGATCTATACGATTTATTTGTTTGAGTTGCAAAAAATTAATAAGACTAAGCATGATGACATGATGCAATGCAAAATAAATAGAGCAAGCAAAATGAAACACAAGGAGATCACGAAATATATAGAAGGCTTCTGGTGCATCGGTCTCGGGGTGTCACACTAGACTATATATACTCCTCCACCTCCACAATTTTAGGGTTAGCATTGGTTTAGCTCATTTTAGAGATAGAGCATTGCTCATCCATGTGATTCTACTCCATCGAGAGACCGCGGCCTCTACAGAGAAGATCCATGCTTGGATTCAAGACCCCTCACGGGAAGATCCCTCGTGGATTCAAGGCCTCCTCGTAGAGATGAACTAGTTACCTCTTGTATCATCCTTTGTTGCATTTGGACCATGTGATCTCTATGTGTACTTGGATCTAGCACATCTGTGATTGTTTCTTATTGATTTGAGTGTTTTCTCTCGTTCTCCTCGTGTTTTCCTCCTCGTGTTTTCCTCCTCGTGTTCTTCATGTGAATCCCCTCCAATCATGAAAGATCGGCTTAGCCCCGCATAATATGGTATCACGAGCCACGTTTATGACGAATTTGGAGTCCCCCACCATTTTCTAGCCTTGTTTTGCTTGATTTCGTCCTAAATTTTCGAAATCCCCACAAAAATAGCCCCAATTGTTTTTGTGATCTGTTGGTTTGATTAGATTTTGTTGATTTTGATCCATGGATTCGTTGTGTTTCGTGTGGATCTAGCATCTTCACAAAAATCTCCATTTTCCATCCATAAAATCTTCGGAATTTTGCCCTCAAAATCATCCATTTCCGCCCAAAATTTGTCCCCGAGAGGAAATCCCGAGTAGATTTTACCTACCCGGATCATCCAGATCAAGTCCTGGATCAGCTGGAACCTTTCCCGGACGTCCAGATAACCCGGACACCCTGAATACCAGAACCGGTGTTGACGAACTCGGATCATCCGGACCTACTCCCGTATGTCCGGGTAACCATGAAACTGACAATGCTGAATATTTGTTTTGGCCATAACTATTTTTTTCGAACTCCAATTTCGACGTTCTTTAGATCGTTTTGAAGCTATTGTCATCCCCCATTCCACAAAAATATTGACACCATCATCTGTCTCCATAATTTTTTTGTGAATTTTGGCATCTTTGCCTAGGCTCTCCACCATATCATCGACTATATCACCACCGACTTCTGCAACCTAACCTATTTTGATCCATATAGCATTTGTGGTTTCATGAGTAGTAATTCGAGTCTCCTAAGGTGTTTAGGATACTTAGGGATGGTTACTTCATCATCCACCACTACCATAACTTCCGCCACCCAAGTTAACCCAGTTTTTCTTGAGCTTGTTTGAGTTATGGCTTGTGTCTCCTAAGGTGTTTCGGCTACTTAGGGGCCGTGACTTCAACTCTAACAATGTGTTTAGCCCCATCATTCCACTTCAGCATTGCCGAGTGCAAAACCACCACTGCATTTTGCTACCACCATTTGACATTTGAGATTTTTAGTTTGTGGTTTTTCCGTTTCCTAAGGTGTTTCGGCTAATTAGGAAAAGTTCTACATAAAGAACTCCACCTCTCATCATCGCCACGAGGTCGTCATCGACATTGACCACTTCACCATTGACACCACCGTAAGCAAGGGAGGGTAACTTCGACGACATCATTGTATATTCCCCCTTGCCATTGCATTGTTAACCCCTAGCCCTTTTGCGTCACTTTCCTACCGAGACTAGACATTGAGTATTGCCGGTAACGTTACTTGTGCACATTAGTGACCATCAATCTACACCTTCCATTGCATACATACCCATCTTGGTATCATCATATCATCTATTGTGTCCCAAGATTGTTCCCGCATACACAATTACTATCTTGGTTTGAGCATTTTGCAAAAGTGGCCAAAAAAGAGAATAAACTTTTAAGCAAAAGAGAAAAACAAAGAGCTTGTAAGAAAGAACCATATCATCGTACCATAGTGCATCACAGTATATCATATGATATCATACTCGGTCATCTTGGATCATCTTGTGCTGAAGCACCGGAACATCATACATACATAGGATACTTGGGATAGAAAGTTGATATATTTTGCACCTCATAGGTTGTGCACAAGTGTCGTATCCACCTATAGAGCAATCGTGCTAGCATCTCTCTTGAGTTGTGCAACACGAGCGTTTTCCCTGGATTCCACATCTTGTGCCCATTCCTTGGTTGCATGACCCCATTTATCTATGTGTGTGTGTCTCCGTGTACCATTCATTGCTATTGGTCTACTTGTTGCACTTGTGAATTTGTGAATCTCGTTCAAAATTATTGACTCTTGCTAACATTTGCAACAAATTTTTGTGCCACTATCCTCACCAAGCTACTCCATAAGCCTTCTACACTATTGAGTGACCATTGATCCATTTTCAACATCGGGTAAGGTACATTTGGTCTAGTTCTTCTCTTTCTCCCACTCACTTTTGCTTCAGTCTTGTAATGGATAGGCAAAGCATTTCATCTCCGGTCTTCGATAATGATGGCATGAACAACTACTTCGACATATCCATGGCATATGCCATCTGTCACATCCCCAGTTCTGGTCTGCTCTGGTCCAGTTAGTCTTGTGTTGCATCATGTTTAAATTTTGTTAACTTGAAATGGGGATTGTTCAAACCCTAGCACTTCAAATTCCAAATAGGTCCAGTCAAAAAAATTGCATTCAATGTTTCCAAAATGTTCCTAATAATTGTTGGATATTTTGGGCAAGGCTTTTGCAGCAAACCAAAAATAATGGACATTTCTGTGGAATATTTTGGACATGGAATTTAATTTATTATTGTATTTGAATTTGGAACTATATTCATAATATATAGAATATATTTTCAAATAACTTTGAAATATTTTATGTGCTTTTGGAAAAGCCCATCTAGCAACATAAAATTGTTCAGAGGAGTTTTTGGCATTGTTTGAAATTGTTTAAATTTCAAAACAGTGGCAAAAGAAAATAAAACAAAAAAAGAAAAATAGAAAACAGAAACTAAAATAGAAACAGAGAGAGAGAGAGGAAACTAACCTGGGCTTACCTCACCTAGCCTTCTCCTGTAGCAGCCCGGCCCAGCTCCTGAGCCGGCCCAGCCCACCAGACCTCCCCACCGTCTTCAACCTCTGCCAGTAGGCAGAGGCGTGTCGACGCGCGCGCGCCCGAGCTCCACCTCCTGCTTCGCGCTGGAGGCCGCCCCTTCGCCCTGATCCGCGCTGCTGGAGACGCCTCGAGCCCCCCTGGACCCTCTCTCACCCCCTCGTCCTTCTCCTCTCCCCTGGCGCTCTCTCTCTCGCAACCACCAAACACCATCGCCGCCGCGCTCGCTGCCACCGCGGCCAGTGCCACCACCTCGCCCTTCTAGCATACCCACGAGCTTCGCCTCGTCCCTCTCTTCCTCCTTGCCAAGTCGCCCGACGCCGGAAGCCCTGAAACGCCGCCGTCTTCGTCTTCTTCAACGTTCGGCCGCCGTCGACCTCGCCGTCGATTCGCTACGTCCGGCGCCTCCCCAAGCCTCCTGAGACCCCCGTCGACCCCGCTGTGAGCTCCTCCGCCGTTTCCCCTGTCCCCGTGGTCCGTAGCTCACCGTAGCCGTCGCCCCCTTCCTTACCGTCGCCGGCCGCCGCTAAGCTCGTCGCCGTCGTAGCCACAGACGCGCAAGCCCGGGACTGAGCGCGTCACCGTGCTCACCGAGCCCCCAGGAGCCCGTAGCACCGCTTAGCTCGCTTCCCTGAGCCCCGCAGCACCTACCCCGTCGATACCCGAACTCCGGCGCCGCAAACCTCGCCGCCGGCGCTGTTTCCGGCCACCCCAGGACGAACGGTTCGCACCGTTGGATGCGGCCGAGTGCCAGCTTCCCAACGGGACTAACCGCGCCCAAAACCACCCCGTGTACACGAAACCCGACCCTCTCCGGCGAGTCACCGCCGCGGAATGAGGTCGTCGGCGAATAACTCTGGCGTGCTGATGTGGCATCGTCATTAGTGACTAACTAACCCAACCTAGAGTCACTGACAGTGGGCCCCAGTGCCTATTTAGTTTAGTTTAATCTTCTGTTAAGTTTAGTTAAGTCTGTTTAACTGTTGTGTCACTGACGTGTGGACCCCACACGTCAGGTTTGACCCTGGCCGGTCAGTTGACCTGCTGACCTCAGCCTGACGCAGTAAATGTTTTCTGGGTTTTTAAATAAATCAGAAATGATTTATTTATTTCAGAAAATAACCAAAACTTCTAAAAATCATAGAAAATAACCTATAACTCAGATGAAAATAATTTATATATGAAAATTGATCAGAAAAATCCAAGGAATCTGTTTATGGCATTTTCATGCATGTTTGAATAACTTACAGCCACTGTTTAGGGCAATTTGAATTAATGGCATTTGAATAATCATATATGGAGTTTGAATTTGAACTTTTGGTTCAAACCAACTTCATTTAATTTGGTTGCTAGTTGCATTAGGCCAAACCACATCATATTGCCATGTCATGTTCATGCATCATATTGTTGCATTGCATTGATTGTGTTCTTTCTCTGTTTGTCGGTTTTGTCCCCTCTCAGTAGACGACGTTCCGACGATGTGATCGATGACACCGATGAAGACTCAATGTTATCTTCAGAAGTGCCAGGCAAGCAAAACCTCATTGAGCATTCCGATACAATCCCACTCTCTCGCTCTTGCTCTCTTTTACTGCATTAGGACAACAACGCTTCAACTGTTACCTGCTGCGGTAGTTGAACCCCCTTTCCACTGCATGACCCGTCATTGCCACAGTAAATAGTTGAAACCCACTAGTATGAGTAGGAGTTGTTTGAGCCATGTTGTGCCTACTCATTCATGCTTTCTGGTTATGCCTGCTATTGCTTAGAGTTGTGTCAGGTCTGATTCATCGGGGATGAATTGGAATGTGGTGAACATGTCCTACTGTTGAGAGCTAAGTGTGTGAACACGATTTGGTAAAGGTAGCGATGAGAGGCCATGTAGGAGTACATGGTGGGTTGTCTCATTGCAGCCGTCCTCAGGAACTGAATTCTGTGTTGGTTGGTCCATGAAACAGCTACTACCACACATTGGGATCCTTAATTGACTCTCTCGACTTATTAATCAACATGACCTCTGTCCAGGAGTTGCAACTAGTTTCTGGTGTTTGTAGTTTACTAGAGGTCGTGCGCAACGCTGACCCTCAGGGTGGGCTGTGACACGTCAGGTACGTGGAACGGTGTACCGATTGCCCGTTTGGTGATGCGGGAACCCTGTACACATCGTTTGGGGCCGTGAGCGACACCCCGGCCGGATCTCCCCACGGATGGAACCCAAATAGGCGATAAACCTGGACGAGAGACTTGTGTGGTTAGTCAGGTCGTGGCCGACACCCTCGCTGGGCCTCCGCTTGAAGGTTGCCGAGTACATGTCGTGTAAACGACGGTAAGTGGTGAGAGCGTGTGTGAAGAAGTACACCCCTGCAGGGTTAAATATAATCTATTCGAATAGCCGTGTCCGCGGTAATGGACTTCTGGGTTGCCTATTATAGTACATAGACAAGTGAAAGTGGATACTCTAAAACGCGCAAGATAAGCGTGAGTGCTATGGATGGCCTTCTTGTAGGGAGACGGGAGCGGATCCATAGTGGTGTATTGATTGGTGAATATGTGGACTCGTGTGCGCCACCTCAAAAGAGTTACTTGCAGTCGTAGTTTAGGATAGCCACCGAGTCAAAGCTGGCTTACTGCAGTCAAACTCCACCACCCCTTTGTTGATACCGATGCATATGTAGCTAGTTCTGATGTAAGTCTTGCTGAGTACCTTTGTACTCACGTTTGCTTAATTTTTGTTTTGCAGAGAGACTTCAGTCTTGCTAGTGGTTCCGCGTGGACTTCGACGTTTAGCTTGTTACCTCAGCTACGATCTTGTACCCTTGGGAGGGTCTGGTAGATAGTCAGGCTTCTCAGCCTTTTTCATTTGTAGTTGTCTGTACTCAGACATGTTATGCTTCCGTTGCCTGTATGCTCTGTATGTTGGGTCATGTGACCTCTGATTGTAATAAATGCTATGATGGCTCTTCTGGGCCTTTATCTATATGAGTTGTTGAGTTATGTTGTGATGCCATGTTGTACAGCACATACTTGCATGTTATGCGTACGTGTAATGTGTATTGCTATGTGTGGGATCCGACACCTAGTTGTTTACCTTTGGTAGCCTATCTTACAGGGAAATGTCTCCTAGTGCTTCCACTGAGCCTTGGTAGCTTGCTACTGCTCTGGAACACTTAGGCTGGCCGGCATGTGTCCTTCTTCGTTCCTGTGTCTGTCCCTTAGGGGAAACCTCACGCGTTGTTCCTTTAAGTCCTTGTAGCTTGCTACGACTTGGGTTCATACGTTGATGACCGACACGTTCGTTGCTGGGTCATGTATGCCTGTCTCTGTAATTTAGTGCCACTTTTGGTTTATAACTGGTCATGTCGGCCCGGGTTCTCTGTCATATGGATGCTAGCGACACTATCATATACGTGTGCCAAAATGCGCAAACGGTCCCGGGCCAGGTAAGGTGGCACCCGTGGAATACCGTGCGTGAGGCCGCAAAGTGATATGGTGTGTTACAGGCTAGACCTGTGTGACTTAGGATCGGGGTCCTGACAGCTTTGGTATCAGAGCCCGACTGCCTGTAGGATTAGCAAGCCAAACTGGTCGAAGTCGTGTCTAGAAACTCAT
Organism: Secale cereale; assembly: GCA_902687465.1. Classification (NCBI taxonomy): domain Eukaryota; kingdom Viridiplantae; phylum Streptophyta; class Magnoliopsida; order Poales; family Poaceae; genus Secale; species Secale cereale. The sequence continues at coordinate 272,344,260 of LR738714.1, read as the reverse complement.
TAGTTATGTAAGGGAATTGTTTGTGGAAGGGAACGTAAGGCTCTTTTTTACTCCTTTACCTTATGACCTTCTGATCTGAGTCACCTTCTTCATTCTACGGGGATTAAGAACTAGGATTCTCATTCTATTTATCAGGATCACGTTATTGTGGATTCAACCCTCAGTTCAGTTTCTACTACTTCTGTTTGCTTAACTATTGGTCTCAGAACCTTGACATGATGATGTTAAGTGGATATGCTACCCTATTGCTTGGATCTCAAAAATATTTTCGAGCATTTGCAGCCGTTATGCTGTCCGAGTCATCCCAGGTCTCTAAACAATCTGATGCACTTGCAAATCATTCCTACCTGTTCTTAATGTCCTTTTAGACCAGATTAATCACACTAGTCAGTGTGTTGAGGTACTCTGTTACCTTGACATATATGTTGGAATTATTACTATGACCCTAGGTGTCTTAGAGGATCACCCAGTAATCTATCAATGCTTTATATTCTCAGTGTGATGATTCTGGCCATTATTCTCGAAAGCATCCCGTGATGCCATTTAGTTGGTAGGTATTCTATTCCTGGGTTCTTGAACCCGAGCTTCACCCTACTTACTTCATGTTGATAGTATTTGCTCGTTCCTTTAGGATATTAGTAACCTTGCGATAGTCCTCGAGGTCCGTGGTTATCGTTCTTCCAATTCCATGAACCATCTTGGCAGAAGTTCTCCGAACCAAAAGATCACAACCAGAGTGCTCCTGAGTGGTACTCCATTCATATTGTGACTCTGCCAGTCCTACCTTTCTGCATGGGTTATCCGGAAGAAATATGTGGAACTCGTTCGACATACTAACCTATGCATCCACAACTCATAAGTTATATGTTCTTTGAGTTGTCCCTTTTCAGTTGTTTTATGACCTTCGTCTATCAGTTGATAGTCAGGAGTAGTCGTGCACTTGTGTTCATCGATGCCTTTTACTCTTGTGGTCTGTCAAGCCATTCTATTCTGGAATGACTAGGAGAAACAAACTCCAGTACCTTATCCATATCCAGGATTTGGTCAAAGAAGTTGTACTTCGCAGATGAAGAATGCTAATCCAGCCTCTAAACTGGTCTACCCTGGAGTATTACCATCTTTATGTCAAGAATATCCTGGGAATTGCACATCATCCTATGAACTCTTGATACAGTAATACTTCTCACCATCATCGTCCATTCCTCGGTCTCCGCGTTGTTATAACCGGAATACCGACAAGTGAATTGTGATGTGTGAAATCAATACTCCTAGCAACTTCGTTGCTTGGTAGTTAATGGACGATAATCTCATTCTTAGCATGATGGTTACCGAATCATCATCCTAAGATTGATCGTGCTACCTAGTCCACTTTCTTGGTGCACTCCTTGATTGATGAGTTAGGATTTTGTTAAGTTCTCGCTCATTTGATCATATCGTCTTGCCTTGAAAAGCAAGATTGTTCTCGAGCTTAGTAACATATCGGTGGTTCGTGATTTTCTGAATGTCTTCCCGGAAGTATTACCAGGTTGTCACCTGACCGCTATGTTAAGTTCGTGATCAAGCTGGTTCCTTATAAACCACCACTTCTCCAAGAATCTGTGATGGATACCCTGAGCTAGCCGGTTAAGCTAAACGACAACTTGGAGAGTTGGAAGATAAAAGCTTGCCTGACTTAGCTCCTTCCAAGGGATATCTTTGGTGTGTGTGTTGAAGAAAGATGATATCTTGATCGATTGATCCTCATGATCAATTGTTGGATCTATTGTCTTACTAAAACTTTGATTTCAGTGTGGGCTATCATCAAATCAAATCAGAACCAACGATGTTCTTAATGTTGTCTTACTCGTGGTTGATCCCTCGAGCATACACCATTACATCTATTGGTCTGACCAATACTATCACTTGTTCACATAATTATGGAATTCCATCTCCATGGAAACCTGGATGAATTGTTGTTGAGCCCATCAGCAACACTGCTATCTTCTCCATGATTTTGTAGGACATTAAGCTAGTGTTGGAAACTTTGTAAGCATTGCCTTCGTGTCCCGTTCATGAGGTATATGTTGGATGAGAGAAGAGATTTTCCCAAATTCATGTGTAATTGATGCAAGTTGTCACCGTGAGTTCGAGAAAGTTGTTTTGCCTCCTGTGGAATCATTCCAAGTCAGTCATGCATACGTGCGAAGTATTCTATGGTTTGGAGACTTGCAACCTTCACTCTATATGTATCCCTAGCACACCAAGCCACTGATCGATTTGTTCAAAGAGAAGAAGTTCAAATGCTATTCCCGAAGGGCCCGGACGGACATGCACAAGACTTCGCTATCTCCAATGATGATTCCCAATCTGAACTCGATAGCATTTTATTATAAGACTACTATGTGGTCATGTTTGTCTGGGACAACGTGTTCATAGGTACGTAGCAGAACCAGCTCATGTTTTGGAGCTTGCTATCGTAGTTTACTCCCCGAGAATCTCGCAACGCCGTCTCGTCGAATTGTGTTGCAAATATTCATTCTTTCTAGACTCGATGAGTCTGGAATATCCTGACACCAATCAGAACTGAATCTCAGGCAGATATGATGGTTGGTGCATTTCCCAAGAGCTATAATATTGGTCTCTCGATAACCGGTAAAGTGGATGTCGTGGCCAACACACCCAACCGGAAGACCTATTGTTGTAGTATCTTGTTTGAAGAAGTTGGCCACCTCCCCATAAAGACTTCGTAGGACTTACTCCCTAGTTGTTCCTTATGGATTCTTGTGCCCCTGAAGTACGACCTTTTATTTGACGTTCTAGGTGCCAAACCATTATAATAAATGGGTTGTGCTAGCACATCAAGGAGAACATTAGAAGCGGAGTGCTAAATGTCTCTCGGTCGATCATCCAGATTTTGCCCCTTGGCTCTGCTAAGGTGAAATCTGAGAATGTGTTATCCTCCTTTGCATCTGCATCCTCCATCGTTATTCATCATGGTAGTATGTGGTGTTGCCAGGATCCTTGACACGGATGTTGGTAAAACCTTGATGAATATGGGAATGCTCAAGTTCTTGAGAGCACGCACAAGCACTAGGTGTTATCCTCGACACTAACCGGGATTGCTTCCAGTGTTCTTGGTTATATTATACCCTCTCAAGAGTAGATTTACTCTCTACTGTTGGGATTCACCCCAGTTACCAGAATCATTCCCAGCATTTGCATTTTGTTCCCAGCTTGCACCGCCAATGTACCAATTCTCCATGGGTTACCATTCTCAATCACTGCTGTTCAGGATTATCCTCAGGAGTGGAATTGCCATGAATCCCATCCATCTCCGATGATAACCAAATCATCCCTTGTGTTGTCTTTAACAAGATAGTCCACATCATCCATTCTGGAAGAGTATGTCATTCTTTCGGACTCCGTCAAACGATCGATTGTGTTTGCCTTAGGCTGGTATAGGGAATCTCAATGATCTCTATATCAAAAGTAATTCTTTTTGCCACTTAAAGAAATAATTCTACGAGTCACCTTCCCTAAAGGTGCCCCGTCTGGTGGTATCGTTACCATCACCTTAGGTGTGGAATTATTGCCGTCAGGTGAATCTTCATCGTTTGTTTCACTCCATCCCTTTGGATGTGTGTCCCGTGTCCCAGCTCAAGAGATGTTTCAACGTCTCACTCCAAGAGTTGATCTTGAGTTGCCCGATCTTTCAAGATCAACATGATGCCAACAATCGACATTCATATGAAGGGCCCTTGGATCATGAAGATTGTGTTAGCTAGTGTCCCCTCTGATTTCTTACCCTAAGCTTGAATCTCGGGACGAGATTCTTGTTCAGTGGGGGTGGGTTGTCACATCCCCAGTTCTGGTCTGCTCTGGTCTAGTTAGTCTTGTGTTGCATCATGTTTAAATTTTGTTAACTTGAAATGGGGATTGTTCAAACCCTAGCACTTCAAATTCCAAATAGGTCCAGTCAAAAAAATTGCATTCAATGTTTCCAAAATGTTCCTAATAATTGTTGGATATTTTCGGCAAGGCTTTTGCAGCAAACCAAAAATAATGGACATTTCTGTGGAATATTTTGGACATGGAATTTAATTTATTATTGTATTTGAATTTGGAACTATATTCATAATATATAGAATATATTTTCAAATAACTTTGAAATATTTTATGTGCTTTTGGAAAAGTCCATCTAGCAACATAAAATTGTCAAGAGGAGTTTTTGGCATTGTTTGAAATTGTTTAAATCTCAAAACAGTGGCAAAAGAAAATAAAACAACAAAAGAAAAATAGAAAACAGAAACTAAAATAGAAATAGAGAGAGAGAGGAAACTAACCTGGGCTTACCTCACCTAGCCTTCTCCTGTAGCAGCCCGGCCCAGCTCCTGAGCCGGCCCAGCCCACCAGGCCTCCCCACCGTCTTCAACCTCTGCCAGTAGGCAGAGGCGTGTCGACGCGCGCGCGCCCGAGCTCCACCTCCTGCTTCGCGCTGGAGGCCGCCCCTTCGCCCTGATCCGCGCCGCTGGAGACGCCTCGAGCCCCCCCTGGACCCTCTCTCACCCCCTCGTCCTTCTCCTCTCCCCTGGCGCTCTCTCTCGCGCAACCACCGAACACCATCGCCGCCGCGCTCGCTGCCACCGCGGCCAGTGCCACCGCCTCGCCCTTCTAGCATGCCCACGAGCTTCGCCTAGTCCCTCTCTTCCTCCTCGCCAAGTCGCCCGACGCCAGAAGCCCCGAAACGCCGCCGTCTTCGTCTTCTTCAACCTTCGGCCACCATCGACCTCGCCGTCGATTCGCTACGTCCGGCGCCTCCCCGAGCCTCCTGAGACCCCCGTCGACCCCGCTGTGAGCTCCTCCGCTGTTTCCCCCTGTCCCCGTGGTCCGTAGCTCAACGTAGCCGTCGCCCCCTTCCTTACCGTCGCCGGCCGCCGCTGAGCTCGTCGCCGTCGTAGCCACAGACGCGCAAGCCCGGAACTGAGCGCGTCACCGTGCTCACCGAGCCCCCAGGAGCCCGTAGCACCACTTAGCTTGCTTCCCTGAGCCCCGCAGCACCTACCCCGTCGATACCCGAACTCCGGTGCCGCAAACCTCGCCGCCGGCGCTGTTTCCGGCCACCCCAGGACGAACGGCTCGCACCGTTGGATGCGGCCGAGTGCCAGCTTTCCAACGGGACTAACCGCGCCCAAAACTACCCCGTGTACACGAAACCCGACCCTCTCCGGCGAGTCACCGCCGCGGAATGAGGTCGCCGGCGAGTAACTCCGGCGTGCTGACGTGGCATCGTCATTAGTGACTAACTAACCCAACCTAGAGTCACTGACAGTGGGCCCCAGTGCCTATTTAGTTTAGTTTAATCTTCTGTTAAGTTTAGTTAAGTCTGTTTAACTGTTGTGTCACTGACGTGTGGACCCCACACGTCAGGTTTGACCCTGGCCGGTCAGTTGACCTGCTGACCTCAGCCTGACGTAGTGCTGACGCAGTAAATGTTTTCTGGGTTTTTAAATAAATCAGAAATGATTTATTTATTTCAGAAAATAACCAAAACTTCTAAAAATCATAGAAAATAACCTATAACTCAGATGAAAATAATTTATATATGAAAATTGATCAGAAAAATCCAAGGAATCTGTTGATGGCATTTTCATGCATGTTTGAATAACTTACAGCCACTGTTTAGGGCAATTTGAATTAATGGCATTTGAATAATCATATATGGAGTTTGAATTTGAACTTTTGGTTCAAACCAACTTCATTTAATTTGGTTGCTAGTTGCATTAGGCCAAACCACATCATATTGCCATGTCATGTTCATGCATCATATTGTTGCATTGCATTGATTGTGTTCTTTCTCTGTTTGTCGGTTTTGTCCCCTCTCAGTAGACGACGTTCCGACGATGTGATCGATGACACCGATGAAGACTCAATGTTATCTTCAGAAGTGCCAGGCAAGCAAAACCTCATTGAGCATTCCGATACAATCCCACTCTCTCGCTCTTGCTCTCTTTTACTGCATTAGGACAACAACGCTTCAACTGTTACCTGCTGCGGTAGTTGAACCCCCTTTCCACTGCATGACCCGTCATTGCCACAGTAAATAGTTGAAACCCACTAGTATGAGTAGGAGTTGTTTGAGCCATGTTGTGCCTACTCATTCATGCTTTCTGGTTATGCCTGCTATTGCTTAGAGTTGTGTCAGGTCTGATTCATCGGGGATGAATTGGAATGTGGTGAACATGTCCTACTGTTGAGAGCTAAGTGTGTGAACACGATTTGGTAAAGGTAGCGACGAGAGGCCATGTAGGAGTACATGGTGGGTTGTCTCATTGCAGCCGTCCTCAGGAACTGAGTTCTGTGTTGGTTGGTCCATGAAACAGCTACTACCACACATTGGGATCCTTAATTGACTCTCTCGACTTATTAATCAACATGATCTCTGTCCAGGAGTTGCAACTAGTTTCTGGTGTTTGTAGTTTACTGGAGGTCGTGCGCAGTGCTGACCCTCGGGGTGGGCTGTGACACGGCAGGTACGTGGCACGGTGTACCGATTGCCCGTTTGGTGATGCGGGAACCCTGTACACATCGTTTTGGGCCGTGAGCGACACCCCGGCCGGATCTCCCCACGGATGGAACCCAAATAGGCGATAAACCTGGACGAGAGACTTGTGTGGTTAGTCAGGTCGTGGCCGACACCCTCGCTGGGCCTCCGCTTGAAGGTTGCCGAGTACATGTCGTGTAAACGGCGGTAAGTGGTGAGAGCGTGTGTGAAGAAGTACACCCCTGCAGGGTTAAATATAATCTATTCGAATAGCCGTGTCCGCGGTAATGGACTTCTGGGTTGCCTATTACAGTTCATAGACAAGTGAAAGTGGATACTCTAAAACGCGCAAGATAAGCGTGAGTGCTATGGATGGCCTTCTCGTAGGGAGACGGGAGCGGATCCATAGTGGTGTATTGATTGGTGAATATGTGGACTCGTGTGCGCCACCTCAAAAGAGTTACTTGCAGTCGTAGTTTAGGATAGCCACCGAGTCAAAGCTGGCTTACTGCAGTCAAACTCCACCACCCCTTTGTTGATACCGATGCATATGTAGCTAGTTCTGATGTAAGTCTTGCTGAGTACCTTTGTACTCACGTTTGCTTAATTTATGTTTTGCAGAGAGACTTCAGTCTCGCTAGTGGTTCCGCGTGGACTTTGACGTTTAGCTTGTTACCTCAGCTACGATCTTGTACCCTTGGGAGGGTCTGGTAGATAGTCAGGCTTCTCAGCCTTTTTCATTTGTAGTTGTCTGTACTCAGACATGTTATGCTTCCGTTGCCTGTATGCTCTGTATGTTGGGTCATGTGACCTCTGATTGTAATAAATGCTATGATGGCTCTTCTGGACCTTTATCTATATGAGTTGTTGAGTTATGTTGTGATGCCATGTTGTACAACACATACTTGCATGTTATGCGTACGTGTAATGTGTATTGCTATGTGTGGGATCCGACACCTAGTTGTTTACCTTTGGTAGCCTATCTTACAGGGAAATGTCTCCTAGTGCTTCCACTGAGCCTTGGTAGCTTGCTACTGCTCTGGAACACTTAGGCTGGCCAGCATGTGTCCTTCTTCGTTCCTGTGTCTGTCCCTTAGGGGAAATGTCACGCGTTGTTCCTTTAAGTCCTTGTAGCTTGCTACGACTTGGGTTCATACGTTGATGACCGACACATTCGTTGCTGGGTCATGTATGCCTGTCTCTGTAATTTAGTGCCACTTTTGGTTTATAACTGGTCATGTCGGCCCGGGTTCTCTGTCATATGGATGCTAGCGACACTATCATATACGTGTGCCGAAATGCGCAAACGGTCCCGGGCCAGGTAAGGTGGCACCCGTGGAATACCGTGCGTGAGGCCGCAAAGTGATATGGTGTGTTACAGGCTAGACCTGTGTGACTTAGGATCGGGGTCCTGACACCATCGAAGATTTCAATGCCAACATGAAAACTCAAGCAGAAGAGTTACGTGGCTTGATGCTCACTCGAACTTCTTCCCCTATGTCATCTTCACGACAGTGACGCTCAAGTCACAAGTCTTCGGAGTGAACAAACGATGCAAGTGTAAGTCGTCCATGTCCACATCTCCATGGCGACCATCATCATGTTCGTGATCAACATCGTCATGAAGGGCAAGTAACCACAAAGCATCATGTGCACGACAACGATGAACATCATCTTCAACGAGCTCAAGCGCGACAACTACGCATTCGAGATGAAGATGCTCGCCATGCGAAACTTACAAGTCCGAACAAGCTCTACTTCACGCCAAGGCCAAGCTTCATGAGTAACGGAGAAGACCGTGAGACGATCACCACCAAGACAGAGCTACGACTACAACCACCACTTCGGCATCTTCGCCAAGTGTTGTTAAGGCATCTTCTCCTTTGGATGTATAGCATCTTTGCCTACTTCCCATGAGTTCACCTACATCGACATCTTCAACAACGAGGCCTTCACCTACAAGCGAGGGTGACACTTCCATATTTGGAAGCCCCCCACATCATATGATCCTTCTACAACAAGACGGCGACAAGACGGTCAAGCAAGGGCCATACCCTTCGACTAAGGAGACGAGCATGAACCTCTTCAACAACATGAAGATGGCACCCCAATATGTCACCTACTCCGAGTCAAGCTACGTGAGCGCACATGAGACCTTCTCTTTGATCTCACAGGAGAGAGATGTTTTGCCACATCCTACGACATTCATCTTTGGAGGCATTATGGATGAGGAGGTTGAGCATGGGACCATCCCTTCAACCAAGGCGGCGATAGGAGTTGAGCATGGAGACAATTGTACCTACACCTCTTCGACACACGCGTACGACGAGATGCCCCAACTTCCATATGAGGAGAGCCAGCCTAATGAGTGACATGAGTGACTCCACCATATGTGACATTGAGTGCATTTCCTATGAGAAGATGAGTGTGATCACCACTAGCCCCACTCATGAAAGCATGCCACACATCCTACGTGAGGTTGAGAGCCATTTGAGTGACTCCACCAACCATACGAGTGAGCGCATCCAAAAGGGAGTGAGTGAGCCACAACACTTAGTCAGTGAGGAAGTTGATAGGGCATGTGAGGACACTATGATTTCTAACGACTTACCCTCTACCTCTATCGTGTCTTCTAATTTGGTGGAAGGTCCCATATATGATGAAGTGCCAATCCTCGACGACTTCGTCCTTCCAATGGACAAGACGATGGCCATGGTGGAATATGATGCACCCCCACATGGTTCCATCATGATGAAGATGACAACCATTTGGTCTTTCCCACCTCACCTACACCACATGAGTGGAATGAGAAAGGTAAAATAGGTGAAGGTGATGCTCTTGTCTCACTAGGGGACTATCTTAACATTGATTGCTTGCATGATGTTGATCCACCTATTCACATGCTTCATGCTAGTATGATTTCCCCATGCGATGATTTCCCCATTTATGATGAGTTTGATGATTGCCATGTGGAGTCTATTAGTTGTGATGCCATGTTACATAGGATTTCATGTGTTAATTCTCTTGGTCACATCATGTTTGACAACTCACTTGACTTGTCGTATGCTATGCATGAGATCAACAATATGTCCAATTTGCAATCTCATCGTAGTGAGTATGCATATACCATTAAGATAAACCCAATTTGCACATAGGGATGGATGACAAGCCCATGGTTATTGGCATTTGTTTTTCTTGTGAGGATATTGATATGCTCCATTTGCATTGTTTATCTCATATGCCATACCATGAACACATTGTTTCGGCATTGTTTTGAATGTTGTCAATATTCTCCATGTGATGTTTCCACTAACGCTCATGAGGAAACCCCCATAGTTGCCTCATGCATTTTTGGAGATTTTGATGCATCCCATACTTTGCATGCTTCCCATAATTGTGTGCACCATATGTATTCCATGAATAACAATGCTCTAGATATTTCTCGTGATGCATTACACACTTTGAGTTTCCATTATGCTATACATAACAACAAACCTATCAAGATGGATGACATGTTTCTATAGTACGCATCTCATTTATTTGAGCATTGTCTATTTTGTGCTAACATCAACACACACGTGTGCATTATGATGGATGATGTGTACATTTACCATGCACACACTTTGTTTCATTTATGTATTTCTTGTGTAGGTCCCCATACTTACTTGTCCACCTCGCAAGAGCACGAGTTGTCAAAACGAGCTCTAGAGTGCAATGATGACTTGGGATCCCGTGGATTGTCTTTCCCACCGCTCCCTTCGCGCACCGACTTCGCACAATTCTTCTACCTAGACCTCACATGGTTATGGTTATTGTCCATTATGTATCATTTGCCCATATTGCCATGTTCACTTTGCATGATATGCTCATTACTATGCCTTTGCCATGCATTTTGACCCATGCTTTGCATTATACGTGATGATTGATTCTCCTACTTGTATGTGTATTTGAAAGCTTGGTGGAGATATTGCTTGTTATTGCCATGTTTTCTTTGTGCCAAATGCTTATGATGATACTTTGGCCATGATTTGCTTACGTGCTTGTGATATGTCATGTGCATTGCCTATGCATACTATTTGCTCAGATGACATGATTGCCATGATTGCCTCTAGTGTGTTGCATCTTCGCTACACTAGTTTGCACGGCGTGATTGATTTCCTTCCTTTGTGTAATGCATCACCAATGATTCATACTTGCTCATTTCACGCGGTTGATGGCATCCATTCTCATGTTTTGCACATGATTGCTAGTGGTTGTTATCATATGTCTCCATATGTTGCCTCTCTCATGCTAGATGAATCGCCATGTCTTGAGTGCAACAATGATTTTAGTTTTACTAATGAGATTTCCCCCATAGAATTCTCACATATATTTGGAGCTTTTGACATATTCCTTGTGAAGCCTGCTTGTCTTACTTCTTTGCACCATATACCTTGTGCCATGAGCATCGCCATTGTTGCATCATATTATTCATGCACTTGTGCTTCTAATGCTTATGTGCAAGAGAAGAGAACCATCATGATGGATGATGTCTTTATCTACCATGTGGATACATTCTTTGCTTGGTTTTGTGCATGTGTAGGATACTTAGACTTCATGTCAACTTCCACTTCCCATGAGTTGGCCATTCGAGCTCTTGAGAGCGAACCACACTCGACTACGACGCTTCTACAACACACTTGCTTGTGCTTCGGCATTGTGAAGGACGCACAAGGACACACTTTCAAGGTGATATCCTTCTCTTTTGAGAACCCCAAAGACATGAACATGAATATTGTGGATCATACTACGTGTGTTGTTTGCACCATGATGCTTATTAGTCATCTTTGAACACTTGATTGCACACATGTTAGAGATCTTCCCTCGACTTGCTATTTCCACATTTCCATGCATCATGTTATATATGCCTTGTGTGTTGCATCCAATTCTTGGATTACTTGTTCCTCTCATATGATTGGTTGCAACAATGGCATTTCTTCACATATGCCATGTCCGATTGCTTGTCACATGATTGACGTGATTGCCTCACACATGATGAACAATTGCTCTTTCTATTGTGTTAAGTGCCACTCGATTTTCACGACACCCTATGCACATTATGCTTGGATTGTCTTGCCACATGTGTTTAGACACTTCATTTTCTTTGGTGTTGTGAATGGTTCATATGCATACCATAGACCATTTGTTGAGCGCTTTAAGCATGCTTGCTATGCACTTGTCACACATATTTGCATCACTACCTCACATTTACATGTTTGTTTGCATGATGACCTTTATTGTGCTCAATTTATGTGCTTACATGCCATGTCACATTCCTTTGTCACACCTTATGCTATGCTTGATGACGACACTTGTTGGGTGAATCACCTCTTGCATGCTTGGTTTTGCACTCACTCTAACCACATTTGTTTTTCGAAGTGTTTGTTGTTCTTGCTCCTTTGAAAGGAACCACTAGACGGTGCGACATTGGAGAGTGCCCATTTCGAGCTTCAAGATGACGAGTACTTGGTGATCATCCACTTGGTCGTTGTCGAGGTCGTAGTAGCTCGTGGAAGTCGCAGACTTGAGCTTGGGGAGCTTCTCCTAAGCAAAATCTTGAGGTGCGTGTTGGAAAAGATGCCACATATCCAAAGGCGAAGATGCCTTGAAGTCAATTGGCAAAGATTCCAAGGTAGATGATGAAGTCGTAGAGCGGTTGTTGGTGTTGAGCTCTTGATTTTCACATTCTCGTCGGTGGTGGTGTCGATGCCGATGTGATCTTGCCGGAGATGGTAGCTCGGATAGAAGTGCACTTGAGCGTCTTCTCGCTGATGAGGGAGACCTCTTAGCGATCTTGATGATGGATTTGAGCTCCTCCATTTGAGCATCCATATTGGCGTACGAGTGGTTCTTCATGGCATCGAACTTGTCGTTGTTGGTGTAGACCGAAGTAGATGTGCTTTGCCTATCCATCACAATACTCGAGCAAAGGTGAGTAGGAAATGAGATAAACAATACCAAGTTACCTTTTCCCAAAGTTGAGGATGTATCCCGTTTCACTCAATGTGAAATGAAAGAATAGTGGAATTGGTAAACACCTATCAAGTAAAGCTTATCAAGTGGCTTGGTTAGGATAAGTGGCACAAAATTTTGATGCAGTTGTTAGCAAGAGTCAAATAATGTTGAAAGAGATTCACAAATTTGCAAGTGCAACAAGTAGACCAATAGCAATGAAATCACACGGAAACACACACACACACACACACACACACACAGAGACAGATAGATAAATGGGGTTGTGCAACCAAGGAATGAGCACAAAATGTGGAATCAACAGAAAACGCTCGTGTTGCACAACTCTAGAGATACGCTAGCACAATTTCTCTATAGGAGGATACGACACTTGTGCACAACCTATGATATGCAAAATGTATCAACTTTCTATCCCAAGTATGCTATGTATGTATGGTTCCCGGTGTTCTTATCAAGATTATCCAAGATGATCGGATATGAAAATCTTATATGCAATGTGGTATGATGCTATGGCTATTGCTTATAAGCTTCTTTGCGTTTCTCTTTTGCTTAAAAGCTTATTTATTTTTGTATGGCCATGCTGCGAAATGCACAAACCAAGATAACAATTGTGTATATGCGGGAACAATCTTCTGCACAAGGGATGGTACTATGATACCAAGATGATACCAATATGATATGGTACGTATGCAATGGAAGGTTTAGATTGATGATCACTAATGTGCACAAGTAACGTTGCCGGTAATACTCAAAGGCTAGTCTTGATAGGCAAGTGACGCGAAATGGGCTATGGGTTAACAATGCAATGGCAAGAAGAATGTACAATGATGGGATACCACGATACCAAGGTGATATAGAAGGTTACCATTCTTGCTTACGGTTAGGGTGTCAACATGGTGAAAGTGGTCGTTGGCAAGTCCTTGGCGAAGTTGAGCGGCATTGTAGTCGATGTCGAACCGTTCCTAGTTAGCCAAAACACCCTAGGAAACGAGAAAACCACAACTCAAAATCTCAAACGCAAATGTCAAATGGTGGTAGCGGAAAGCGGTCATGGTTTTGCGCTTGGCAATGCGAAAGAGGAATGATGGGCTACACGAGTCGAAGTTGAGGTCACCGTCCCTAAGTAGCCAAAACACCTTAGGAGACACGAGCCACAACTCAAACAAGCTCAAAGAAAATTGGGTTAAGTTGGGGTGGAGGAAATGTATGGTGGGCAAGGTTATGCGGAAGTGGTGGTGGTGGTTGATGAAGAAGCAACCATCCCTTAGTAGACGAGACACCTTAGGAAACTCGAATCACTACTCAAGCAACAACTAATGCGATGGGGAATTAAATGGATTACATTGTGGGAGGCTATGGTGGCTATGCGGATGATATGGTGGAGGGCCTAGGCAAACTTGCAATTTTTTTAAAAAATTGATGGAGTCAAATGATTATGGTAGTATTTTTGTGGGATGGGGGATGTAATAGTGTGACATCCCAAATTTTCAATTTGGAATGTTATACATAGATCATCACATGCATATCATACTTTATTTGCATTTTGGTTTTGATCCTAAAAATCCTAAGCAACTCAAGGACCCACGGAGAGAGTTGGGGATTTTATTATTTTCATATTTGAATTTTCTCAAATATTGAAAAGTGGATCATTTGGTTTTAATTATTTTCTCTCCGAAATATTTCAATATTAAAATATATGAGAGGAGATAATATGACTTCTCCAAAATAAAAGAAATATTGGAGGAAAAATGTTAAAATCAAATACATAATTTTATTTGGATTTTATTGCTATCTTATTCGAATTAGAAAAAAATATATGCATTTTTCAAAATTTTATTTTAGGCCAAGAAAATGTTCACTTTGTTCTAAATATTTTATTTAGACGGTGAAAATTGTTTTTGGCATTTTTAGATTTTTTTTATATTTATCCAGGATTTTTCTGTTTGGTCGTATTTAAAAAAAAGTTTTCCCGCCCGACTGGGCCGAAGGCCCAGCCGAGCAAGTCGGCTCGCTAGCGCTGCCGCCTTCCCGCGCCCGCCGCCCTGCCGGACACAGACTCTGCCGGAGTCCCGACCGAACCCGGCTGCCGCCTTTCCCCTTCCCAAAGGAAGCCGGACCCCCGTTTATAAGGCCACCGCCCCCCTCGAGCCCACACCGCCGCCGCCGTAGCCACCGCCCGTCCCCGCCGCCGCCCCAGCCCCGCCGTCGCCGCCGCTGCTACGCCGCCGCGCCGCAATCCCACAGCCGCGCCACCCCGCGCCGCTGTCCGCCGCCCCGCGCCGGAGCCGCCGCCTCGCCGCCGGAGCCGCCGTCGTTGCCCCGCCGCCCGACCCGCGAACCCGCCGCCCGATCCGCGAGCCGGACCCGATCCGACCCGCGAGGTAAACCGCCATTTTTTCAGTTCGTTTTTTTCACCGAAAAAACCCTAGATCGTTTTTTTAGTAAACCCTAGTTTCGATATTTTTAGATCGGTTCGGTTTGTTTCATTTTTTTCGGTTTCGTTATTTAGCGAGCGTTCGCTCGTTAGTTCGCTTTAACGAACACGTTCGTCCGTTCGTCTCTGTTAACGAACATTCGTGCCGTAGTTTTTTTATTTTCTTTTTCAGCCAGGGACCTATCCGCGATTATTCTTATCGCAGATTAGCCCCTGAACTTCAAACCCTCGCCGTTTCTTAATCGTTCATCCAAATCCAGTGAAACCGATGCCAAAAATCTTCGTCTCGAGCCCCTCTTTCTGTTTAATCAACTTGAATAAGGTTTTGACAATTTAAAATTTAGTTTCAAGCAGATTTGAATTTGAAGTTCTTTTGATCGTAATTTGAGTTTCGTAGCTCCGTTTGAGTTGATTCTTTTTGCAAATTGAAGCTCTCGACCTAAACTTTCTGATAAGGCCAAATTCACTCAATTTTGGTATTGTTAGAAATTGTTTTCGGTTGCAAGAATGATTCGTTTGTTTTCGAAGTCTTTCAAGATCTGTTCTTCGATTCTGTTGCATGATTGCTTATGTATGCTCTTGTTTGATTGTGATAGAATTCCCGGAGTGCGAAGCGTGCTACTATGAGTCTTTAGTTTTCAGGGATCGTCAGCAAGGCAAGTTCATACTTTGATCATACTTTCTAATACCTAGTTTTTATTTATATCCTCAAACACTTGCATGAGTAGGACTGGTTACTTAATGTGATGTTTTGTAGTTCATGAGGTAGGAACCCAATGACTTGAGATCGACCCAATGAATTTACGCTTTGTTACTTATTGCTTAGCCATGCTTGTAGACGTGGATTGGTATGAGTGATTTCATGAAAGCTGTGAGTGTAATAACAACTAAGGGTTTCTTTAAGGTGGAAATTTAATACACATCTAGGTGGATTGGTTGTGGCACCCTGGGGATGGACCATTGGTTGTCAGGGCACCTGGGTATATACCAGTGTTGTCCAAGGAATGCCACCCAGGATCAAAGGGATCATATATCATTCATGCCTAGAAACTTCTGTGTGCAGCCACAATGCCATTATGGGCTCTGGCATAGTTGAGTATGTTGTGTGACCTCTTTCCATGGTAGACTAGCAGATGTAGCAGATGTAGGTGGTATGCTCTACCCAGGGTTAAGAGTTAATGCTTCTGAAAGACTGTGTCTCGGTCATCCGTTTCTCAAACACCATGCAATGCAAGAAATCAAATGGAGGAGATCGAGTCGTGTGGGGAAAAGTGCACAAACCTCTGTAGAGTGTACAAACTATTCATGAGTAGGCGCGTCCCCGGTTATGGACATCTTGAGTATCCTGGTATTTGAATTATGGACTGATCTCAACACTTGATTTAACTTGCTGGGTTGTTAATGACTTTGGTTTTGGGATTGAGATGGGGGTACGATTCTCAATTGTTCATGATTAAATTTAACAAAGTAGTTAAATAAATACATTCCTTTGTTGTAGGGAAAAAGTAGATTTTTGCAAAAATAAGCCCTACATCCTCCACCAGCCAAATATGCATGTAGTTGTAGACATTCCTCATTATCATTAAAATGTGTTCTTGCCAGCATATTCAATGTGCTGACCTACATGGCTGCAACATATCATGTTGCAGAGTTTTCAGACGAAGATTAAGGTGCGATGGTCGTTGTCATGCACTCAATGTTTGCCGTGGAGTTGGGTGGACACAACTACTCTTCATAAGCTTCCGAAATTTTATTTTATTAGATGGCCTTCAGCCATTTTCGTGTAATGGATATTGCCTCTTTGAGGATCTTTGATGTAAGGTAATGCCCGAGTCGAGAGATATGACGTCTCTGACGCATTCTACAGTTGTAAGATGGAGGAGAATAGTTCTGTCAGTGAGCATATACTCAAATTGTCTGGGTTGCACAATTGCTTGTCTCAGTTGGGAATTAATCTCCCAGATGAAGCGGTCGTTGACATAATCCTTCAGTCGCTCCCACCTAGCTACAAGAGCTTCGTGATGAACTTCAATATGCAAGGGATGGAGAAGTCCATTCCCGAGGTGTATTCAATGCTGAAATCAGCGGAGGTGGAGATCAAGAAAGAACATCAAGTGTTGATGGTGAATAAAACCACTAAGTTCAAGAAAGGAAATGGTAAGAAGAACTTCAAGAAGGACGGCAAAGGAGTTGCCGCGCCCGGTAAGCCATTTGCCGGGAAGAAGCCAATGCATGGACCCAAGCCTGAGACTGAGTGCTTTTATTGCAAGGGAACGGGTCACTGGAAGCGGAACTGCCCCAAATACTTAGCAGACAAGAAGGGAGGCAACGTCAAAGGTGTATGTGATATACATGTTATTGATGTGTACTTTACCAGCGCTCGTAGTAGCTCCTGGGTATTTGATACCGGTGCAGTTGCTGACATTTGTAACTCAAAGCAGGAGCTGCGGAATAAGCGGAGACTGGTGAAGGACGAGGTGACGATGCGCGTCAGGAATGGTTCCAAGGTCGATGTGATCGCCGTCGGCACGCTACCTCTAGATCTACCTTCGGGATTAGTTTTAAACCTCAATAATTGTTATTTAGTACCACCTTTGAGCATGAACATTGTATCTGGATCTCGTTTAATGCGAGATGGCTACTCATTTAAATCCGAGAATAATGGTTGTTCTATTTATATGAGAGAAATGTTTTATGGTCATGCCCCGTTGGTCAATGGTTTATTCTTAATGAATCTCGAACGTGATGTTACACATATTCATAGTGTGAATGCCAAAAGATGTAAGGTTGATGATGATAGTCCCACATACTTGTTGCATTGCTGCCTTGGTCATATTGGTGTCAAACTTATGAAGAAGCTCCATGCAGATGGAGTTTTGGAGTCTCTTGATTATGAATCATTTGACACGCGCGAACCATGCCTCTTGGGCAAGATGACCAAGACTCCGTTCTCCGGAACAATGGAGCGAGCAACCAACTTGTTTTAAATCATACATACCGATGTGTGCGGTCCAATGAGTGTTGAAGCTCGCGGAGGCTATCGTTATGTTCTCACCCTCATAGATGACTTAAGTAGATATGGGTATGTCTACTTGATGAAACACAAGTCTGAGACCTTTGAAAAGTTCAAGGAATTTTAGAATGAGGTTGAGAATCAACGTGACAGAAAAATAAAGTTCTTATGATCGGATCGTGGAGGAGAATATTTAAGTCACGAATTTGGCACGCACCTAAGGAACTGTGGAATTGTTTCACAATTGACACCGCCTGGAACACCTCAGCGTAATGGTGTGTCCGAACGTCGTAATCGTACTCTATTGGACATGGTGCGATCTATGATGTCTCTTACCGACTTACCGCTATCATTTTGGGGTTATGCTTTAGAGACTGCCACATTCACTTTAAATAGGGCTCCCTCTAAATCCGTTGAGACGACACCGTATGAACTTTGGTTTGGCAAGAAACCTAAGTTGTCATTTCTAAAAGTTTGGGGATGCGATGCTTATGTCAAGAAACTTCAACCTGAAAAGCTCGAACCCAAATCGGAGAAATGCGTCTTCATAGGATACCCTAAGGAAACTATTGGGTACACCTTCTACCTCAGATCCGAAGGCAAGGTCTTCGTTTCCAAGAATGGATCCTTTCTGGAGAAAGAGTTTCTCTCGAAAGAAGTGAGTGGGACGAAAGTGGAACTTGATGAGGTGACAATCACCCCTTTCGAACCGGAAAGTAGCGCAGCGCAGGAAGATGTTCCTATGGTGCCTGCGCCGACTAGGGAGGAAGTTAATGATAATGATCATGAAGCTTTAGATCAAGTTACTACTGAACTTCGTAGGTCCACAAGGACACGTTCCTCACCAGAGTGGTACGGCAACCCTGTCCTGGATATCATGTTGTTAGACAACGGTGAACCTTCGAACTATGAAGAAGGGATGGCGGGCCTGGATTCCAACAAATGGCTTGAAGCCATGAAACCCGAGATAGGATCCATGTATGAAAACAAAGTATGGACTTTGGTGGACTTGCCCGATGATCGGCACGCCATAGAAAATAAATGGATCTTTAAGAAGAAGACTGATGCGGATGGTAATGTGACCATCTATAAGGCTCGACTTGTCTCGCTAAAGGTTATCGACAAGTTCAAGGGATTGACTACGACGAGACTTTCTCTCCCGCAGTGATGCTGAAGTCCGTCTGAATCATGTTAGCAATTGCCGCATTCTATGATTATGAGATATGGCAAATGGACGTCAAAACGGCATTCCTTAATGGCTTCCTCAAGGAAGAACTGTATATGATGCAGCCGGAAGGTTTTGTCGATCCTGAGAATGCTAACAAGGTATGCAAGCTCCAGCGCTCAATCTATGGGCTGGTGCAAGCATCTCGGAGTTGGAACATTCGCTTTGATGAGGTGATCAAAGCGTTTGGATTTATACAGACTTGGCGAGAAGCCCGTATTTACAAGAAAGTGAGTGGGAGCTCTGTAGCATTTCTCATATTATATGTGGATGATATATTGCTGATGGGAAATGATGTAGAATTCTTGGAAAGCATAAAGGCCTACTTGAATAAGAGTTTTTCAATGAAGGACCTTGGAGAAGCTACTTACATATTAGGCATCAAGATCTATAGAGATAGATCGAGACGCCTCATTGGTCTTTCACAAAGCACATACCTTGACAAGATATTGAAGAAGTTCAATATGGATCAGTCCAAGAAAGGGTTCTTGCCTGTATTGCAAGGTATGAGATTGAGCACGGCTCAATGCCCGACCACGGCAGAAGATAGAGAAAAGATGAGTGTCATCCCCTATGCCTCGACCATAGGTTCTATTATGTATGCCATGCTGTGTACTAGACCTGATGTGAACCTTGCCATAAGTTTGGTGGGGAGGTACCAAAGTGATCCCGGTATGGAACACTAGACAGCGGTCAAGAACATCCTGAAGTACCTGAAAAGGACTAAGGATATGTTTTTCGTTTATGGAGGTGACAAAGAGCTCGTCGTAAAGGGTTACGTCAATGCTAGCTTCGACACAGATCTGTATGACTCCAAGTTACAAACCGGATACATGTATATTTTGAATGGAGGACCAGTCAGCTGGTGCAGTTGCAAGCAAAGCATCGTGGCGGCATCTACATGTGAAGCGGAGTACATAGCTGCTTCCGAAGCAGCACAGGAAGGAGTCTGGATGAAGGAGTTCATCACCGACCTAGGAGTTATTCCAAGTGCGTCGGGCCCGATGACTCTCTTTTGTGACAACACTGGAGCTATTGCCATTGCCAAGGAGCCCAGGTTTCACAAGAAGACCAAGCACATCAAGCGCCATTTCAACTCCATCCGGAATCATATTCAAGATGGTGACATAGATATTTGTAAAGTGCACACGGATCTGAATGTCGCAGATCCGTTGACTAAACGTCTTCCACGAGCAAAACATGATCAACACCAAAACTCTATGGGTGTTCGATTCATCACAATGTAACTAGATTATTGACTCTAGTGCAAGTGGGAGACTATTGGAAATTTGCCCTAGAGGCAATAATAAAATGGTTATTATTATATTTCCTTATTCATGATAATTGTATGTTATTCATCCTTGAATTGTATTATCCAGAAACAGTGATACATGTGTGAATACATAGACCACAACATGTCCCTAGTAAGCCTCTAGTTACTAGCTCGTTGATCAACAGATGGTTACGGTTTCCTGACCATGGACATTGGATGTCATTGATAACGGGATCACATCATTAGGAGAATGATGTGATGGACAAGACCCAATCCTAAGCCTAGCACAAGATCGTGTAGTTCGTATGCTAAAGCTTTTCCAATGTCAAGTATCCTTTCCTTAGACCATGAGGTTGTGCAACTCCCGGATACTATAGGAATACTTTGGGTGTGCCAAACGTCACAACGTAACTGGGTGGCTATAAATGTACACTACGGGTATCTCCGAAAGCGTCTGTTGGGTTGGCACGAACCGAGACTGGGATTTGTCACTCCGTATGACGGAGAGGTATCTCTGGGCCCACTCGGTAAGACATCATCATAATGAGCTCAATGTGACTAAGGGGTTGGTCACTGGATGATGTATTACGGAACGAGTAAAGAGACTTGCCATAACGAGATTGAACAAGGTATTGGTATATTAACGATCGAATCTCGAGCAAGTACTATACAGATAGACAAAGGGAATCACATACGGGATTGATTGAATCCTCGACATCGTGGTTCATCCGATGAGATCATCGAGGAGCATGTGGGAGCCAACATCGGTATCCAGATCCCGCTGTTGGTTATTGGCCGGAGAGTCGTCTCGGTCATGTCTACGTGTCTCCCGAACCCGTAGGGTCTACACACTTAAGGTTCGATGACGCTAGGGTTGTAGAGATATAAGTATGCTGTAACTCGAAAGTTGTGCTGAGTCTCGGATGAGATCCCAAACGTCACGAGGAGTTCTGGAATGGTCTGTAGGTAAAGATTTATATATAGGAAGTCAGGTTTCGGCCACCGAGAAAGTTTCGGGGGTCACAGGTATTGTACCGGGACCACCGGAAGGTTCCCGGGGTCCACCAGGTGGGGCCACCTATCCCGGAGGGCCCCATGGGCTGAAGTGGGAGGGGAACCAACCCCTGGTGGCCTGATGCGCCCCCCTTGGGCCTCCCCCTGCGCCTTGGGTTGGAAACCCTAGGGGTGGGGGCGCCTCCACATGGCTTGGGGGGCAAGTTTCACCCCTGGCCGCCGCCCCCCCTTGGAGATGGGATCTCCTAGGGCCGGCGCCCCCAGAGCCCCTATATATAGTGGGGGGGGGGGGAGGGAGGGCAGCCGCTCCCTATGCCCTGGCGCCTCCCTCTCCCTCCCGTGACACATCTTCCTCCTCCCGCAGCGCTTGGCGAAGCCCTGCTGGAATCCCGCTACTTCCACCACCACGTCGTCGTGCTGCTGGATCTCCATCAACCTCTCCTCCCCCCTTGCTGGACCAAGAAGGAGGAGACGTTGCTGCTCCATACGTGTGTTGAACGCGGAGGTGCCGTACGTTCGGCGCTAGGATCATCGGTGATTTGGATCACGACGAGTACGACTCCATCATCCCCGTTTTCTTGAACGCTTACACTCGCGATCTACAAGGGTATGTCGATTCACTCCCCTCTCCCTCGTTGCTAGATGACTCCATAGATTGATCTTGGTGATGTGTTTTTTTGATTTCTTCTACGTTCCCCAACAGGATGGAGCTGGGAAGTTTATATCTGGAGCCCAACAGAAACCCCGCTATACCCCATACTTAGGAGGACACAACCATCCCACCCATAACCACGGAGGCCATTCTAATAATGGAGGGAATGCACACAGCCACAGGGGTGCTAGGAATGGCAATGGGAATGGAGGAAACAACAGTCAGAATAGTTCCACTCCCTCAACGCCTGCCAAGAAGGATCAGAGCCACGGTACTTGTTTCAAGTGTGGGAAGACCGTACATTACGCCAATGAATGTCCTGAGTCAAAGAATGGGAATGGCAATGGAAGCTCAGGAAAGTAGCCCAACCCGTTCACTAGAGGACAAGTGAACCACGTCAATGTGGAGGAGATTGACGAGCAGCCCGACGCAGTAGTCGGTAAGTTTTTGATAAATGCATTTACTGCCCTTGTTCTTTTTGACACTGGTGCATCACATTCATATATATCAAGGGGTTTTGTGGAAAAGTATAAGTTACCCACCGTAGCCCTTAGGACGCCCATGTTAGTGAGCTCCTCTGGAGCAGAGTATATGGCAAGCCATGGATGTTATCAAGTGCCATTGACCATTGGAAGACATGTATTTCCCATGGACCTTATTCTTTTGGAATCCCAAGGTTTGGATGTAATCATAGGAATGGATTGGCTATCCAAATTTGGAGGAAACATCGATTGTGCTAGTAGAGAAATTCTTCTCACCACCCCGGAAGGAAAGATGATCAAGTATGTGTCGAGGCACACACCCAGGAAAGCGCATGTGAATGCACTCACGGGAGTTGATCAGGAAGAAGTGCCAGTTGTGAAGGATTTCCCTGATGTATTCCCGGAAGAGTTACCCGGCATGCCACCAGATAGAGATATAGAGTTCTTAATTGAACTATACCCGACACCGGACCAATATCTAACAGACCATACCGGATGCCCGCTAATACCTGGAGGAGATCAAGAAGCAAATCAAGGAGTTAATGGATAAGGGTTACATACGACCAAGTTCATCGCCATGGGGAGCCCCAGTGCTCCTAGTTGAGAAGACGGATGGATCTTTGAGAATGGTTGTTGACTATCGTGCACTGAACGAGGTTATAATCAAGAATATGTACCCACTGCTGATGATCAACGATTTGTTTGACCAGCTGCAAGGAGCCAAGGTATTCTCTAAGATCGATTTGTGATCAGGATATCAGCATCTAAAGATCCGAGAACAGGATATACCCTAGACAGCTTTTACCACAAGGTACGGGCTTTATGAGTATACAGTTATGTCATTTGGTTTGACTAACGCTCCTGCCTATTTCATGAGTATGATGAACAATGTATGCATGGAGTTCTTTGATAAGTTTGTGGTAGTATTCATTGATGACATATTGATATACTCCAAGAACGAAGAGGAGCACAAGGAACATTTGTGTTTAGTTCTCGAGAAGCTCCGAGAACATCAGTTACGCCAAGTTCAGTAAGTGTGAGTTTTGGTTAAAGGAAGTTGGATTCCTTGGACATGTCATATTAGGAGACGGTATATCCGTAGACCCCGCCAAGGTTGAGGCAGTCACAGAATGGAAGGCAGCCACCTCAGTTGGTGAAATTCGTAGTTTTCTTGGACTCGCGGGATATTATGGGAGATTTATTGATAATTTCTCAAAGATTGCGAAGCCCATAACGGAGTTATTGAAGAAAGAGACTAAGTACAAGAGGACCGAAGAGTGTGAGGCCAGTTTTCAGGAGTTGAAGAAACGTTTGGTCACAGCCCCAGTGTTGATACTTTCGGATATACGCAAGGATTTCCAAGTCTATTGTCACGCTTCTCGTCAAGGACTTGGAGGTGTTCTCATGCAAGATGGAAGAGTTGTGTCATACGCTTCACGACAGCTTCGACCACATGAGTTGAATTATGCTACACATGATTTAGAGTTAGCAGCCGTAGTGCACGCACTCAAAACCTGGAGACATTTTCTTATCAAAAACCGTTGTGATGTATACACAGATCATAAGAGTTTGAAGTATATCTTCACACAGAAGGAGTTGATTCTCAGGCAAAGGAGATGGCTTGAGCTTATAAAGGATTACAACATAAGGGTGCATTATCATCCAGGAAAAGCCAATGTCGTGGCAGATGCTCTAAGCCGCAATAGTTATGTAAAGACCATCATTACCAGAGGATTACCCCAGGAATTAGTCGACGATCTTAGGAATTTGCAAATGGAGATTGTCCCTAGAGATTATGTTGCCACAGTGGAAATTCAGTCCACTTTGTTGGGGAAGATTCGGGAAGCCCAGAAGATGGACAAAGAGATTACGGAAATAAAGGAAAGAATGGTCGAAGGAAAGGCAGAAGGATTTCATGAATATGAATTTGAAACACTTTGGTTTGAAAAGCGCATTTATGTGCCCAATGACCCTGAGATTAGTAAGTTGATTCTCCAGGAGGCACATGATTTGTCGTATTCTATTCACCCAGGCAACACCAAGATGTACTTGGATTTGAAGCAGAATTTTTGGTGGACCGGAATGAAGAAGGATATTGCTGAGTATGTAGCAGTATGTGACGTTTGCCAGAGGGTCAAGGCTGAACATCAGAAACCAGCAGGGTTATTACAACCATTACATATTCCCGAATGGAAGTGGGACAAACTTGGAATGGATTTCATCATAGGACTACCGAAGACACGTTCAGGGTACGATTCTATTTGGGTGATAGTTGACCGTTTGATGAAAGTAGCTCACTTTATCCCCGTGAAGACCACTTATACGAGTGCTAAGTTGACCAAGATATACATTACCAGGATCGTATTTCTGCATGGATTTCGAGGACCATTGTATCAGATAGAGGAACACATTTTACCTCAAAGCTTTGGAAGCAGTTGCACGAGACTTTAGGTACGAGGCTAGAATTTATTACAACCTTTCATCCACAGACAGATGGACAGACCGGGAGAGTCAATCAGATTCTGGAGGACATGCTGAGAGCTTGTGCGCTCGACTATGGATCTAGTTGGGATGATAACTTGCCGTACGCAGAGTTTTGTTACAACAACAGTTACCAAACCAGTTTGCAAATGGCCCCTTTCGAGGCTTTGTATGGAAGGAGGTGCAGAACACCGTTGATGTGGGATGAAGTTTGAGACCGTCAGTTATTTGGACCCGATTTGATCAAAGACTCAGAAGAGAAGGTCAAATTGATCCGCGATAGACTTAAGGTAGCCCAGTCCAGGCAGAAGAGTTATGTAGATACGAAGCACAAGGAAGTGACCTAAGAAGTTGGGGATAGAGCGTATCTTTGTGTGTCTCCGCTTCGAGGAGTTAAGCATTTCAGAGTTAAGGGTAAATTGGCACCTATATTTGCGGGACCGTACAAGGTTTTGGAGCGCAGAGGAGAGGTAGCTTATCAGCTAGAGTTGCCAAAGACTTTTTTTGAGAAACTTGACAGTAGGGGGTGAATCCCCTACTGTGCTTTCATATATCTATATAAATGGGGTGTTTACATAGAAATGTCAGCCATTGTTACAGGGACCAACCACACCCAATGTGTGGTCGGGGTCACACTGTATGAGAGTATTGTCTATATAATAGAATTACAAAAAGTAATCAGGGCAGCTCTATGTGCTGCCTTAACCCTATGTTGAAGAAGTTTCAGATCCTCCTTGAAGCATTTTAGCCAGGATCCCACACTAGGAGCCACCCCTCTGAAGTGTTTGTTGTTCCTCTCCTTCCAAATGCTCCAAGCCACGGTTAGAAATGTTTCCAAGAAGAATTGATTTGGCCAGGTGTCTTTTGTGGCTTGTAGAAGAGCGAGCCGACAATCAAAGGGTGCCCAAACAATGCAAAGTTTATCCCAACAGCTCTGACTAAAGGGGCATGTAAATATCATATGGTCAACAGTTTCCTCAGTGTGCTGGCCACAAAGGATGCAATCAAAATTATCCCCGATATTATAATGTCTCCTTTTAAGCATGTTGTGTGTGTTGAGTCTGTCCAGGAATAAGAGCCAGCCAAACACTTTGATTTTCATAGTGCACCGTGACTTCCAAAGTTGGCTGAATGCGGGATGCGCCTCGCCATCCCTAAAGTAGTTGTTGTAGTAATCCTTTGGCCTGTAACACGCTGAGCCCCAAGAATAGTGCCAAACATCGTGCAGTGAGGTTGACCGAGAGATCCAAAATGAATAGGAATGCATGTCTTGGATTTCATCGAGCGCTTGCGATGAGACAGGCAGGTGAAAGGTTTCATGCAAATTCGTACATGTCATCGCCTCGACCACAGACAGGTCTTCATGAATAGCAAAGGAGAAGGCACGAGGGTGAGAGATTTGTAGGATCTCCTCCTTCCATAGGTCTTTCCAAAAGAGCATCGTCTTGCCGTCAACCACTTGGACGCATGAGATCCCACGATATATGGGGGTAAGTTTTAAGATGTCCTTCCACCAAAATGAACCAACCGAGTCAACAGCGTGTGGGATCTTGTCAACGTAGTGATTGTCCCAGATTACCCACGGGATATCTTGCTGTTTGAAGAATTTGTGCAAGAATTTTAGTAGTAGGGCCTCATTGTGAATCTTCAAGTTGATCACTCCTAGTCCACCCTTTTTCTTTGGTCTATAGACCATATCCCACGCAGCCAAAGAGTTGCACTTGTCGCCTTGCTCCGTCTTCTAAGTCCAAAGACACAGGCGTCCAATTTTATCAAGGATCTCAATGAGCTTGGGTGGAAACTTAAGCATGCACATGGCAAACACGAGGGGAGACGTGACAGATGCATTCAACCAGGAAAGTTTGCCCCCATACGCATCATCGCAATGGTGGACGTGAGCTGTCTCTCCAATCTGCAAACCAGAGGCATGAGCTCCTGCACAGAGGGTTTGGTCGTGCCGAGCGGGAGGCCAAGGTAGGTGAAAGGCATTGTTCCAATTGCACGCCCAAAACCTATGGCCAGATTAGTCGTAGCCGCCAAGTCCAAGTTGATCGGTATTAAAGTTGACTTGTGGAAATTGATCTTGAGCCCGATGGAGGAGGCATAATCGGATAGGATCTGCTTGACCAACGTGGCTTGCTGAACGCATGCAGGGAGGACTATGAGTGTGTCGTCCGCATATTAGAGGACCGGAAAATCAATCTGTCCTCTGCAGGGAAAGGGGAGGTGAATTCTGGCTTGCCTGAACGCCTCATTCCGTGCATCCTGGAGTAATTCAGCTGCGAGGACAAAGATCAGAGGGGAGAGCGGGTCTCCTTGGCGAACCCCGCATTTGCAGAGAAATTGACGGCCCGACACTCCATTGAGAAGAACTGATGATCGACCCGAGGAGAAGAAGCAATTGATCCATGCGATCCAATGATCATTAAACCCCATATGTCTCATAATATTGATAATGGGCTCATGAGCAATGATGTCGAATGCTTTAGCGAAGTCGAGTTTGAGCAGAATAATCTCCCTGCCAGAAGTATGGCACTGATGAATGTAATGATAGGCCCACGCCAGACAATCTTGTATGGTGCGTCCTTTTAGAAATCTGTATTGGTTATGGTGAACCAGTTGGAGGTGATTGGCAAGCAACTTAGTGAGCAACTTCAGGCAACAGTTTAGTAGAGTAATGGGACTATAATCATTGACCAACTCTGGCGAGTTAACCTTGGGGATTAATGTAATGAAACCATCGTTAATGCTGGTGATGTCAAGATTTCCTTCATAGAATTGCATGCAAAGCTCATAGAAATCATGCTTGATAATGGGCTAGCAGGCTTTCAGAAAAGCCCCACTGAATCCATCAGGCCCGGGGGCACGATCGGGAGGCATTTCTTTGACAACTCTATCAATTTCTTCAGTAGTAAATGGCTCAGTAAGAAGATGAAGGTTGCATGCACGTGGAATGAACGAGGGCAAATCAAATTTCATATCACATGAGGCAGCGGTGCCTAGTCTGAATTTATATGTGTAGTGGAGTAAGGCTTCTTTTCCCGGATGAACCTTGACCAATCTGCCGTCTTCAGTGCTGAACGAAGCAATATTATTCTTATGAAACCTCTCGGTAGCGATGGCTTGGAAAAACTTGGTATTCTCATCGCCAAATTTGATCGAACGGATGGTGCAATGTTTTTTCCAATAAAGCTTCTGATATTTAAGCAACTTGAGCAGATGAGCTTTAAGGATGTTTCTGAAGTTTGATTCAAGGATTGTGGGCATCTCTTGTTTTCCAACTCGTCCAAATCAGCCGGGACAGCATTAGAATTACTGATCGCAATGGAAAGCTTTGATATGTGTCTACTCCAAATTTTTAGAGCATGTCTGAGAGCCTTAAACTTGTGGGAGAGCATGGCAGCCGCATTTTTGTTCAGAACTGGCTTGTTCCAAACCTCTTGAACTACATGCATGAACCCGGGGGTCTAAGATCCAATAGGATTCAAATCAAAAAGTTTGCTGCGAGGGATTTTAGTTTCAATTGATACCACACATGGGATATGGTCGGAGACATGTTTGCCAAGAGGTTTAACCAGGGTTTTAGGGTATGTATTGGTTCAGTGGAGGGAAGTAAAGAACCAAACTATTTGCTCAAGTAGAGGGTCATGTTGCATGACATTGAATGTAATCATCTCATTTAAGTCCCCCCCGGCTTGTTACGGTTATCAGGAGCGCGCATATAGTTGAAGTCCCCGAGTAATAACCAATCATGTCCATTAGGAATTTCGACATCATATAACCAGGTGGTAAACGCATCTCGATCCTCTCTCGCGCAAGGACCGTAAACATTGACAAGTGACCAAGATTGAGAGGATTGAGTGCTGATGAAACTGACGTTTAACGCAAAAACATCAGCGAAAACGAAGTTACCGGAGAAAAAAGCACTTTTCCACACTATAAGATGGCCACCAGAGGCACCGCGCGAGGGAACAAAAGTGAAACGGTCAAATTGTTTAGGAAAGCAGGTTTTAATAAATGCAAAAAAGACATCAGACATTTTGGTCTCCTACAAACAAACGACTGCACAACCACTAGAGATAATCACATTATTGAGGGTGTTGACACCTGGTTTTGGCAAGATACGAAAAGCAATGAAGATGGTCTCAAATGAAAGGGTTTTCAGCATGAAAAGATTCACTTCGCCGAGTGGAACGACTTTGATGTTTCGGTTATCATCATTCGACCTTATTTTAGGGACCGAAACTATATTCCGAGTGGCATAATTCAATGTTCTGAGTGGTTTTTGGCCAATCATGCATGCAAGACGAGATCGGATGAAGGAGCACTCTAAAAGAATTGTCTTCGTATCGTCGAGGCAATTGATTTTGATATATAAATCATCTCAATCCGAGTTCGTATGCAAAAGTTAGAGGCAATACAGTGCAGACCGAAACTATACGGGAATATGGCGCGAGGTACCAAACACTGGTATGATAGGTTTCACGAGTAATTCGGACATCAAGACTGTCTTGAATCGAAAAACCATCAACAACAAAAAGTTTCGTCTCATCGAGCCGATCGATTTTCATATAAAATTTGTCTCAATCCGAGGTCGTATGCAACCTGGAGAGGCAAATCAAAATCAGACTGTCTTTTCACTCGGGAAATCCGAGTGAAAAGTTTTACCATCTGAGTGAAAACCTACCGATCGAGTAAAAGGTCGAGTGAAAACCTATCGATCGAGTAAAAGGTTGGCTTCCGACTGAAAATATAGTAATCCAAGTGAAATTATCTTCCGAGTGAAAATATAGTCAACCGAGTGAAAGGATTACCATCGGAATGAAAGCTTGCCGATCGAGTAAAAGATTGTCTTCCGACTGAAAATGTGATCATCATCCGAGTGAAAGATTGTCTTCCGAGTGAAAATATAGTCATTCGAGTGGAAAATTCTAAACATTCGAGTGAAAAATTCCAGTCGGACCATCCGAGTGAAAGACTCTAATATCCGAGTGGATGAGCTCGAATCCGAGTGAATCTGAACATGTGCCCAAAAGTTTATCAAGATGATCTCGGATGGAGAAGTGTTCAATACGGAAGTTGTGCGTATCGTAAAAATGGTGAAATTTGGTTTTTGAGTCATCATTATCAGAGATAGTATATGGCATGCAAATTCACTATGAGATTCGAATAATCCAGTCTGCTGCAAGAACGAATCCGACTGGAAGGTAAAGATGACCTCAAAAGGTGTTCAAGATGGCCTTATTGGAAAAAGTGATCAACATGAGAATTGTTCGTCTCGTCGACGCGCACGAGTTTGATATTTGGGCCGTCTTGGTCGAAGATTGTATGCAAGCTCGGCAGCCCGCACAAGGAGGAATACAGAAGATGTGCCAGATTTAGACTGAATTTGAGTTGGAGTAGAACTAGGACTCTAAGACGTGAATTGATGTAATTTTTTGTAAGGAAAGCCTAGAAGAATCCTTTGCTTGTAGGGGAAGTCCAGCCACTTCTTATATATGTTGGAGGTGATGGCCGATTAGACAACACACAATCGAACAAATCAATATACTACTTTTTCCAGCCTACGTTTTATGCCTCCACCGTTTTTCTCTCTCGTTCTTCGCTGTTCTTCGTGTTTGAGAGCTGCGAATGTCGAGGCTCTAGGGGCGAGCGAATCGACCTAGGGCAGCCCATAGCCGCCGCACTCCCTGACGGGGTCCCTCCCGGGGGTGTGGGGTTTTCGGGTCCGCAAAAGAGCCTGTCGACTATCTTGCATATCACGCTGTCGGTCGGGCCTCCTTCGACGTGAGCTGCGGTGCATCACCCCCGGCGTCGAGGGTACACGTGACGTGTTCGTGTGTCAACACACTTTTTGGCGACTCCGCTGGGGATTGAAGGTCAATTATCATTATCCACCATGTCTGATCTTCCCAAGCCATCTGAGGTAGATGCCGAGAACATCATTAAACCTAGTCTTGATGAGTTATCGGCCGACCATCGCCAAGTTTATGAGGAGTACAAGAAGGCGCCCGAAGAGAAGGAGTTGCAGGAGTTCCTTGCGAAGTTCAAGAAGGATCGCCAAGGCAACATCACTCCGATTGAAGAAATCAAGTTCCCTCCTCTTCAACTGAGCAGGTTAAACCCTCTGTGTGTACTACCTTTTCTCCTGAGCAGTGGGCTGAGATTGAGAGTCGTATTGCTGATGGTAGCAATCTAGTCTATCAAACTTTCATAGAAAATACTAATGCTCAGAAGAATATATCGCAATCGTCTAGTGGTAATGGTGGTATAGCTGCTAGTGTGCAAAACCCTAATCTGACTCTGCCTATTTCATCGGCACCTCCCATGCCGATGACTTATTATCCTACACAAACAAATCAGATTGTGGCTGCACCAATTAGTCCTATCATGAGTGTGCTAGGTTCGGTGGCAACGCCGAACCAAACCCTACCTACAGCTACAACCAGTCGACCACTACCAAGTTATGGGTCGACATACATGCCTCAGTTCCTACCCACCGCTAGTAACCCTACTCCTCCTATGCCACTGCCACAAGCTTCATCGTCCACTATGGATGATGGTCTAGCTAATTTTAGAGAGGAGATGGCTAAGATTCCGCGAGAGAATTTTGGAGTTTGAGTTACCTCGGAATCGGATTTACCAAAAGCCGTACCCCGAGTACTTTGATGCCATCCAGTGCCCTCCAGGATATAAAATTCCAGATTTTGTTAAGTTTAATGGAGAAGGCACAAAAACCACATGGGAGCATGTTAGTCAATATTTAGCACAATTGGGTGAGGCAGGCTCATTGAATGAACTGAAAGTGAGTTTGTTTCCTTTATCATTAACTGGTACTGCATTTTCATGGTTTTCTTCTTTACCACATGGTTCCATTCGGGTTTGGTCGCAGCTAGAGCAGAAATTTCATGATCACTTTTATAGCGGCGATAATGAACTCAAGTTGTCACATCTGACATTGGTTAAACAAAAGCATGATGAATCGGTCTCCGATTATGTCAAGAGATTCAGAGAAACAAAAAACCGTTGTTATAGTTTGGTGATAACCGAGAGAGACTTGGCAGACCTAGTGCTGAGTGGTTTAAGGACTCCCATTAGAGAAAAGCTAGAAGGCTATGAGTTTTTAAATATTAACCAAGTCTTACAAAGGGCTTTGGCTCAGGAAAGCCGAAGCAAAGATCTCAAAGAAGTGCATAGGTATAAAGCTGATCGTCCAAAGATGAATATGGTTGAATATGATAGTGATCACTCAGACGATGAGGGTGATATTTATGCTACTGAATTTGTTTGGCCATCTAAGGCCAAACCATTTACTTGCAATGATCTGAAACCGATTCACAAGAATCGTGATGAAGAGATGAAGTTTACTTTTAACATTGCCAAGTGTGATAAGATATTTGATGCTTTGCTGCAAGCCAAAATTATTAGAATATCTCATACTTTACTACCGTTTGAAGAGCTGAAACGGCGGGCTTATTGCAAGTATCAAAATTCTTTTTCTCATGCTACTAATGATTGCATTGTTTTTCGACGACAGATACAATCGGCCATTAATGACGGTCGATTGAACTTTTCTGAGATGCAAGTTGATAAACAGCCCTTTCCAATGAATACCATGGATTTGGAGGGGAAGAAGTTACTCATTCGGCCAGAGGTAGCCGAATCTGCTAATAAAGCTAATGTTATTGTTGGTGAGCCCAGGAAAGACAAGGAGGACATCAGGATCTTGGGGAGGCAGATTGTGATTGACAAGCAACCCAATGGCAAGGAAGTAATCAAGATCACCATCAAGAATCCAACACTCGGGGGGCAACCACAAGTGCAAGAAAATGCTCGTATTAAATTTGTTAAGCCCAGAGTCCAGAAGTTGGCAAGTGGAAGAGGAACGAGGCTAAAGTACAGCGTAAGCGGATCAAGCCAACTTTTGATATGTTGCTGTCCAAGTATACTAATCTGTCGACCTGTTCTAGCTCTAACCGGCCAACAGACCTGAAGCGACCAAGATCACCATCAGCTGATATGTTTAGTCGGTATGTGAAGCCGGCTGGACCAAGGGCACCATTTCAAGAGGAACACAGGCAACCTGTTTGGGATCGACTCGACTACTCATACAATGGCTGACTGAACATCGGTGGTCATCAGTCGGCTGGTCAAAATATGTGGCCGAACGGAAAATATCCAAGTGTAAGAATGCACCCAGGTGGAAGCTATCCAAGTGAAAAAATGTGGCCAGGTAGATTCCATCCGAGTGAATTCCATCCAAGTGGATTCCATCCGAGTAAAAAGGTGTGCCCGAGTGAAAATTTCATGCATAAGGGAAATCAAAAAGAATGGCGTGTTAAGTCACCAAGTGTTGCAGCAGTTGAGTCGGGAAAAGGCAAGGAGAAAATGGGTGTCGACTCACTTATCTTGGGCACCGAAACATTCGCCATACAATAGCCGACTGTGCATAACCACTTGACTGAGCCGATACTTTCTATCACGCCAAAGCACTCGGCTAATGATCATGAAGCAAGCACCAGCCAAGTAAAGGCGAGAGATCCTAAATATACTCAGCCAAAGTGGTGTCCTCCAGGGCTAACAAATACACAAAAGAGGAAACTACAGAGGTTAAGGAGTCAAGAGATGGCAGAACAGGAGGCCGAGAAGCAAAGGGATAAGTCGTTCAATGACACTCGACCCATGGTTCCAGCAAAACAAGTGTGGAGGCCCAAACAAATACAAGATAAGATAGCTTCTACATCTATCACAACAGTACCTACATCACCAAAGAAGGACGATGCAACATCTACCACATCGTCTGCGACACTTCTTACTTCTCCTTCACTCGGACAGATTTCAGAATCGGTGGATGCGCCGGAGGAAGAGGATGATATGTTAGATTATGAGTCGACGCCAGTTCATGAAGGTATGGATACCAATATGGTTTATTACTTGCCTGCTGAGTTTCGTGCTGTAGATGAGGAAGGGGAGATGGCTCAGCTGGATTTTGGCCCTAAAAATGCAATCTTTGAGAAGCCAAAAGACCCAGTAACGCATATGAAACCATTATATCTCAGAGGTCATATCAATGGATCACCGCTAACTCGGATGCTTGTTGATGGTGGTGCTGTGGTAAATCTGATGCCCTATTCGGTCTTCAAGAAATTGGGCTTGCCTGATGAAGAGTTGATAAAGATGAATATGGTGCTCAACGGATTTGAAGGCAAAGAGAAAACTGAAGCCAAAGGTGTGATGTACGTGGAACTTACAGTCGGAAGCAAAACTTTGGCTACTGAATTCTTTGTCGTAGAGGTGCAAGGTAACTACAACTTCATACTAGGCCGTGATTGGGTTCATGCAAACCAGTGTGTGTCATCCACTATGCACCAGTTTTTGATCCAGTGGGTTGATGATGAAGTAGAAGTCATTCATGCGGATAACTCGGCTTGTGTTGCTTTGGCCGATGCATCGGTGGATTGGCAACATCCCAATGCTACTTGCTTGACGGGACGTGACTTGTCAGAGTTTGATTTTCTCAGTGCAACCAAGAATGGTTTCGTCCCTGTTTCTTTAAAGCCGACTGAATGTAGTCGGCTCCAAGGTATGATATGTTTGAATGGATTCTAGTTCCGAGTGGTTACAAAAACGTCTTGTAAAATATCGGTCCAGTGAGAACGATATGTATGAATCTATAGAGGAATTGGATGACATGGATAAACTTGGACAAGGTTTTACATCGACCGATCCATTAGAAGAGATAGATATTGGAGATGGTTTAGTCACTCGACCGACGTTTGTAAACAAAAATTTGAAGGTCGATTATAAAGCTAAGTTAATCGAGCTATTGAAAGAATATGTTTGTTGCTTTGCATGGGAATATCATGAGATGCCAGGTTTAAGCCGAGAGTTAGTGGAGCATCGGCTACCTATAAAGGCTGGTTTTAGACCATATAAATAGTCGGCCAGAAAGTTTAATCCGAAAACATATGACCGGATCAAGGAAGAGATCGGTTGACTGCTTAAAGCTAATTTCATTCGACCTTGCATGTATGCCAAGTGGATTTCTAACATTGTCCCAGTGGAGAAAAAGGGATCCGGCAAGTTAAGGGTATGCATTGATTTCAGAGATTTGAATAGGGCTACACCCAAAGATGAGTATCCCATGCCAATAGCCGATATGCTTATTAATGATGCTTCTGGACATAAAGTCACTAGCTTCCTTGATGGTAATGCGAGGTATAACCAAATTTTCATGGCCGAAGAGGACATGTCCAAAACGGCTTTCCAATGCCCTGGTTTCCTTGGTTTATTTGAATGGACGGTGATGACATTCAGATTAAAAAATGCTGGCGCCACATATCAAAGGGCTATGAATTTGATTTTTCATGATTTACTTGGTGTCATACTTGAAGTTTATATTGATGATATTGTTGTCAAATCGGGTGCTTTTGAATCTCATTTGGCCGATTTGCGTTTGGCTTTTGAAAGAATGAAAAGTATGGACTAAAGATGAATCCTTTAAAGTGTGCATTCGGCGTGTGAGCTGGTAAGTTTTTGGGTTTCATTATTCATGAAGATGGCATAGAAATTGATCCCAAGAAGGTAGAAGCTATACAGAAAGTGGAAGAGCCAACATGCAAGAGAGATATGCAAAAGTTTCTTGGCAAGGTCAATTATTTGAGAAGATTCATAGCTAATATGTCAGGGAAAGTTGATGCATTTACTCCTATCCTTCGATTAAAGAATGATGTTGATTTCACCTGGGTGCAAAACAGCAAGAAGCCTTTGATATGATCAAGAATTACTTGTGCACTCCTCCGGTGATGAAAGCACCTAAGCATAAGGAGCCCTTTAAGCTTTACATTGCACCAGAAGAAGGTGTTATTGGTGCTGTTTTGACTCAAGAAACCGAAGGGAAAGAGCATGGTATTACATATTTCAGCAGACGCTTATTGGACCCCGAGACAAGGTATACATTTGTTGAAAAACTATGTCTATGCTTATATTATGCTTGCACAAAATTGAGACATTATTTGGTGCCGGGTGGTTGCATAGTAGCTTGTCAAACCGATGTCATTAGATACATGTTGCATAGGCCAATTCTTAGTGGTAGAATTGGAAAGTGGGCTTATGCTTTGATTGAGTATGATTTGGCTTATGAATATCTAAAATTGATGAGGACATCACTAACAAGGTTACACCCACAGCTCCAACTGACACATATACATGACCAATTACTAGAGCTCGTGCACACCAATTAAATTACCAGGTACTTTCGTTTCTTGGTAATGATTCTAATGTTCCTAAGAATATGATGCTGCCTAAATTGGATACATTTGTCTTGCTTAAAAATGAAGGGCCTAGCTTGGACAAGAAGGATGAACATTGGAGCAAGATCAAGCATGGAGATGATGGCATGCTCAAGGGGAACAAGAATGGAGTTACAAGTGATGATTTCAGGACTTTGAAGCCACCATAATGAGTGCGAGAAGCCTTGGACGAAATATACAAGATGCCACTTCATAAATTTCGTCCAGAGGCTATTATAGGTGCTGCGTCACCTTATTATTGGGCCAGGCCCATGTAGTTTCGAAATACTTGAGTATAGGCTGTTTTTAGAGTCCGTATGTGTGGGGAAACAAGAGTTAGGGTTGGTTTCAGACCCCTCCACCAAGGGCCACGAAATTCCCCCCTCTTTCCCCCATATATATAGCCCTTAGGGCGTCGTTTAGACTTGGGGTTTTGTTTAGATTAAAGTTCGCCATAACTGCAACTTCGCGTACTTCGTTTGTGTTCAACGACCAGACAAGGACGTCACATAACCCCACTTGATCAATAAAGCTTTCCTCTTGAATTCGCAATATCCAGATTGCAATCTCAGTTTCTTGCTTGTTCTTCATTTGCCTGCAGGAAACAGACCTTCGTGGTCAGGTTGATCGTGCTCCGGCGTGGTCAATAACCTCTCGGAGTTGGTTTAGCAATTGCTAAGGCGCGACGTCCTCGCACGTTCGTAGTCGGATCGTCAAAGTCGACCTCCTCCAAAACGATAGCCACCATCTCATTGAAAGACGGGACACCTTTGCCTCTATCAAGTGGTATCAGATTTCCAGGTTGCTCGGTGAGAATTTACAGTTTTTCGTAGATTAGATCGAGTCTGTTCTTCATACCTACAGTCCACGAAAAAGCAAAAAAAATTAGGGTTATTCATCATATCCGAACCAGTCTGAGCCATTGCATAATCTTTTCCATGTTTGCTTAGTTGAATTTGCGGTTGCATCGCCGTGTCAAGTTGCTGGTCTTAGCGTCTAGGCTTTTAGAGTTTCGAGTTCTGGTGATAAGTTGTCACGCCGCCGCCGCAACATCTTCATCGCTACTGCCATATACCACCACCGATCCGTATCCATATACCACCACCAATCCGTATCCATATACGACCACCGTTGCCATATACCACCACCGCTGCCATATTCTACCACCACATATCCACCACCAATCCGAGTTCTTATTGTTTTAGATTGGCTTTCGAGATCCATCTAGTTTCGGTTTCGTGTTTCCTTGCCTGAGTAGGTCTCGGAGTCCGGAGACCCTCGGGCAGTTTTTAGTTCAAAATTTCGATAGGTGAAAATATTTTTCCCTATCCTATTTTTGGGCTTTTCTGAGTCTTTTGAGACACGTGCCACCATACTGATTTTTGCCGCACTTTTTCGTCGTCGCTGCCCTGATTCCGAAAACCAAATCGTCAAAAAAATTTCGTGCCTATCATCTTAGTTTGACTTGGGAAGTGTTTTGAGACACTCACCATTATAGTGATTTTTGGCACAAAAAGAAGGAGCGCAAAAAAAAAGAGCGCAAAAAAAAGGAGGCAAAAAAAATTCAGAGTGTGCTTTCCCCTTGATTACGTGCAGCGCCGTGATTTTGTTAGTGTTCTAGGCTTGCGTCTCTAGTACAGTCTAGCCTAGGACCAGCACAGTACCGTCGTTGAGCGTTTATTCACCTTTGCATCTCTGAATTGATTATTGCTGACCCTTTTTGCTACCATATTATAAGCCTTCCCAGCTGCACATACATCTACATCGTGCGTTTGACTCTACCTGGTAATCGCTCTATCCAAGCTTTGAGAGTTTTGACTACATCGGTTGCCGATCACCTCCTGCTGCTGGGTAAGAACTGGTAAGGATTTGAGATTTGCTTGACGGATTTGTGACACCCGCCACCACCACCAATTGTTAGTAGTCTGTAGGATCATATTCTTGTGTGTTTCTATTGCTGCTAACCATGCCAGGATCACAAGCCGACGAGACTGACTGTGAGAACTTGACGAACAAGGAGCTTCATGATAAGTTTCAGCAAATGATGAGTGGACATGTGCAAGATGTGCTAAACAGATTTAAAGAGGCCATGGAGAAGATAGATGGCATGTAGAAGACGTTTGAAACAAAGCTTGATAACAAGTTTGCTGAATTGCTTTCGCGTTTTCCACCACCACCGGCTGTTGCAGCTGTCGCACCTCCACAACAACAACAACAACATCGCCTTCCAAATCAAGTGGGACAAGCACAACGCGTTCCCCTTGAGCCTGGTCAAACTTCTGGTGCCGCTGTTGATGTTTCTGTAGCTCCTGCTGCTACTGCTGAGGTGGAGGACCATTACGAGGATGAGGTTGACCAAAATCAGAACTACGTGCAACCACCAGCACCACCACCACCAGGTCGTCCTCATGCATATCATTGCAACGGTAGGGCTGCACCACCACCTGAGGTACATGACCATCTTCCTAAACTGAAATTGAATATTCCACCATTTGAGGGTAGATATGTTCCTGATATATATCTTACTTGGGATTTAGAAACTGAACAACGTTTTACATGTTTACACTATCCCGAGGAGAGACGTGTTCCTGCTGCTGTTTGTGCTTTCACTAGTTTTGCATGTGTTTGGTGGTCTGAACATTGTAGATTATATCCTATTCCAGTTACCTGGGCTGCTTTGAAAACTGCTATGCGTACTCGTTGGGTTCCACCATATTATCAATGTGAATTACTTCAAAAATTGCAGCGCTTAAGACAAGGAAAAAATTCTGTAGAAGAATATTATCAGCAATTACAAACTGGCCTGATTAGATGTGGTATTGTTGAGGAGAATGAAGCTATGCTTGCATGTTTTATGGGTGGATTAAATAGAGAGATTCAGACCATTCTAGAGTATACGGATTATAATAATATCACTCGTTTATTCCATCTTGCTTGTAAAGCTGAACGTGAAGTGCAGGATCGACATGCATTGGCGCGGACTAACTTTTCTGCAGGTCGACCTTCATCATGGACACCGTGTGCATCCTCTACTTCCACACATTCTACTGCACCGACACCTCCATCAGCTGTTACCTCCAGCCGTGATACAAGGAAGCAGGCACAACCACCATTATCTGCCAAGAGCACACCTATTGGGCCTGCACAGAGTTCTTCTTCTTCCATGGCATCAACAGGGCACACTAGTGATATTATTTGTCGTCGTTGTAAGGGAAGAGGACATTTTGCGAGAGAATGCAAATCTCAGTGTGTGATGATTGCTACTGAGGATGGTGGATATGAGTCCGCTAGTGACTACGATGAGGAGACTTTGGCTCTTATTACACGTGAAGAACACGGTGGAGACGATTCTGATCATGAGACGCAATACATGGCTCCTGAAGATGCTGACAGGTATGAATGTTTAGTTGCTCAACGTGTTTTGAGTGTGCAGGTTACACAAGCTGAGCAAAATCAGAGGCATAATTTGTTCCATACAAAGGGAGTTGTGAAGGAATGTTCTATTCGCGTGATCATAGATGGAGGGAGTTGCAACAACTTGGCTAGCATAGAGATGGTGGAGAAGCTATCTCTCACCACCAGACCTCATCCACATCCTTACTACATCCAATGGTTCAACAACATAGGCAAGGTTAAGGTAACACGTACTGTTCGTGTGCATTTTAGTATCTCTACATATGCTAATTATGTTGATTGTGATGTGGTACCTATGCAAGCATGTTCCTTATTACTTGGTAGACCATGGCAATTTGATAAAAATTCTGTACACCATGGTAGAAACAATCAATATACTCTTGTTCATAAGGATAAAAATATTACTTTGCTTCCTATGACTCCTGATTCCATTTTGAAAGATGATATTAATAGAGCTAATAAAGCAAAACATGAGCAAAATAAGAGTGAAAATCGGATTGTGGCAAAAGAATTTGAGCAACAAATGAAGCCTAATAATAAACCATCTACTGTTGCTTCTGAAATTAAATTGAAAAGTGCATGTTTACTTGCCACCAAATCTGATATTGATGAGCTAGATTTTAGCAAATCTGTTTGTTATGCTTTTGTGTGCAAAGAGGCATTA
Source organism: Secale cereale (assembly GCA_902687465.1). Classification (NCBI taxonomy): domain Eukaryota; kingdom Viridiplantae; phylum Streptophyta; class Magnoliopsida; order Poales; family Poaceae; genus Secale; species Secale cereale. Next base: position 272,303,785 of record LR738714.1, on the reverse strand, counting down.
TTTTCATTCGAAGACGTGCCTTCCTCTTTGCCTCCTACTGTCACTAACATTTTGCAGGAGTTCGTCGACGTCTTTCCACAAGACGTGCCACCGGGATTACCACCTATTCGAGGGATTGAGCATCAGATTGACTTAATTCCCGGTGCATCGCTACCCAACCGCGCACCATACCGTACCAATCCAGAAGAGACAAAGGAGATTATGCGTCAAGTACAGGAGCTACTCGACAAAGGTTATATACGCGTATCCCTTAGTCCTTGTGCTGTTCCTATTATTCTAGTGCCGAAAAAGGATGGTACATCGCGTATGTGTGTTGATTGTAGAGGCATTAATAATATTACTATTCGTTATCATCATCCTATTCCTAGGCTAGATGATATGCTTGATGAATTGAGTGGCTCTACAATATTCTCCAAAGTTGATTTGCGTAGTGGATACCATCAAATTTGTATGAAATTGGGAGATGAATGGAAAAAAGCATTTAAAACTAAGTTTGGATTATATGAGTGGTTAGTCATGCCTTTTGGGTTAACTAATGCACCTAGTACTTTCATGAGATTAATGAATAAAGTTTTACGTGCTTTCATTGGACGATTTGTGGTAGTATACTTTGATGCTATATTGATTTATAACATATCTTTGGAGGAACATTTGGAACATTTACGTGCTGTTTTTATTTCTCTACGTGATGCATGTTTGTTTGGTAACCTTGGAAAGTGCACCTTTTGCACCGACCGAGTCTCTTTTCTTGGCTATGTTGTTACTCCACAGGGAATTGAGGTTGATAAAGCCAAGATCGAAGCTATTGAGAGTTGGCCGTAGCCCAAAACGATCACACACGTGAGGAGTTTCCTTGGCCTCGCTGGATTCTATCGGCGTTTTGTGAGAGATGTCAACACCATTGCTGCACCTCTCAATGAGCTTACAAAGAAGGATGTGCCTTTTGTTTGGGGTACTGCACAGGAAGAAGCATTCACGGTATTGAAAGATAAGTTGACACATGCTCCTTTACTCCAACTTCCTGATTTTAACAAGACTTTTGAGCTTGAATGTGATGCTAGTGGAATTGGGTTAGGAGGTGTGTTATTACAAGATGGTAAACCTGTTGCATATTTTTCTAAAAAATTGAGCGGGCCTAGTCTGAATTATTCTACTTATGATAAGGAATTATATGCTCTTGTTCGGACTTTGGAAACATGGCAACATTATTTATGGCCCAAAGAATTTGTTATACATTCTGATCATGAATCTTTGAAGCACATTAAAAGTCAAGCAAAACTGAACTGTAGACATGCTAAATGGGTTGAATTCATAGAGACTTTCCCTTATGTTATTAAACACAAGAAGGGAAAAGAAAATGTTATTGCTGATGCATTGTCTCATCGTTATACTATGCTTTCACAACTCGATTTAAAATATTTGGTTTGGAGACCATCAAAGATCAATATGTGCATGATGCTGAATTTAAAGATGTATTGCAAAATTGTAAAGAAGGGATAACATGGAACAAGTTCGTCGTTAATGATGGATTTGTGTTTCGTGCTAACAAGCTATGCATTCCAGCTAGCTTTGTTCGTCTTTTGTTGTTGCAGGAGGCGCATGGAGGAGGATTAATGGGACACTTTGGCGTGAAGAAGACGGAGGACGTACTTGCTACGCATTTCTTTTGACCAAAGATGAGACGGGATGTTGAGCGTTTTGTTGCTCGCTGCACTACATGTCAAAAAGCTAAGTCACGACTCAATCCTCATGGTTTATATATGCCTTTGCCTATCCCTAGTGTTCCTTGGGAAGATATATCTATGGACTTTGTTTTGGGTTTACCTCGAACAAAGAAGGGGAGGGATATCATATTTGTTGTCGTGGATAGGTTCTCGAAGATGGCACACTTTATACCATGTCATAAAAGCGATGATGCTGCTAATGTTGCTGATTTGTTCTTTCGTGAAATTATTCGCTTGCATAGTGTGCCTATACTATTGTTTCAGATCGTGATACTAAATTTCTTAGCCACTTTTGGAGATGTTTATGGGCTAAGTTGGGGACTAAACTACTTTTTAGTACTACTTGTCACCCCCAAACTGATGGACAAACTGAAGTAGTCAATAGAACTTTGTCTACTATGCTTAGGGCTGTTTTGAAGAATAACAAGAAAATGTGGGAAGAATGCTTGCCTCATATCGAATTTGCTTATAATCGTTCGTTGCATTCTACTACTAAGATGTGCCCTTTTGAAATTGTCTATGGTTTCCTACCTCGTGCACCTATTGATTTGTTGCCTCTTCCATCTTCGGAGAAGGTTAATTTTGATGCTAAACAACGTACTGAATTGATCTTAAAAATGGATGAGTTAACTAAGAAAAATATTGAGCGCATGAATGTTAAATATAAACTTGTTGGAGATAAGGGTAGAAAACGTGTTGTCTTTGAACCTGGAGATCTTGTTTGGTTACATTTGTGTAAGGATAGGTTTCCTAATTTGCGCAATTCAAAGCTAATGCCACGTGCTGATGGTCCTTTCAAGATGTTAGAGAAAATAAATGATAATGCATATAAACTTGAGTTGCCTGCAGATTTTGGGGTTAGTCCCACATTTAACATTGCATATTTGAAGCCTTGCTTGGGTGAGGAAGATGAGCTTCCATCAAGGACGACTTCAATTCAAGAAGGGGAGGATGACGAGGACATCACTAACAAGGTTACACCCACAACTCCAACTGACACATATACAGGACCAATTACTAGAGCTCGCGCACGCAAATTAAATTACCAGGTACTTTCATTTCTTGGTAATGATTCTAATGTTCATGAGAATATGATGCTGCCTAAATTGGATACATTTGTCTTGCTTACAAATGAAGGGCCTAGCTTGGACAAGAAGGATGAACATTGGAGCAAGATCAAGCATGGAGATGATGGCATGCTCAAGGGGAACAAGAATGGAGTTACAAGTGATGATTTCAGGACTTTGAAGCCACCATAATGAGTGGGAGAAGCCTTGGACTAAATATACAAGATGCCACTTCACTAATTTCGTCCAAAGGCTATTATAGGTGCTGCGTCACCTTATTATTGGGCCAGGCCCATGTAATTTCGAAATACTTGAGTATAGGCTGTTTTTAGAGTCCGTATGTGTGGGGAAACAAGAGTTAGGGTTGGTTTCAGACCCCTCCACCAAGGGCCACGAAATTCCCCCCTCTTTCCCCCATATATACAGCCCTTAGGGCGCCGTTTAGACTTCGGGTTTTGTTTAGATTAAAGTTCGCCATAGTTGCAACTTCACGTACTTCGTTTGTGTTCAACGACCAGACAAGGACGTCACAGAACCCCACTTGATCAATAAAGCTTTCCTCTTGAATTCGCAATATCCAGATTGCAATCTCAGTTTCTTGCTTGTTCTTCGTTTGCCTGCAGGAAACATACCTTCGTGGTCAGGTTGATCGTGCTCCGGCGTGGTCAATAACCTCTCGGAGTTGGTTTAGCGATTGCTAAGGCGCGACGTCCTTGCACGTTTGTAGTCGAATCGTCAAAGTCGACCTCCTCTCAAACGATAGCCACCATCTCATTGAAAGACGGGACACCTTTGCCTCTATCAAAAATCCATGAAAGGCCAAATCGTTGCTAATTTCATTGTTGAGCATCGCATTAATGACAAACATGATGTTGATATAAACCTTGTTTCGCTAGTACCTTGGAGATTATATTTTGATGGTTCAGTTTGTAGCAATGGCCAAGGTGTTGGTATTTTTATATATCTCCTCATGGTGCTGTTTTCGAAGCCTCGTGCCGCTTAGAATACTTTTGCACAAATAATCAGGCCGAATATGAAGCTTTGTTATTCGGCTTAGAGATGTTAATTGCTATAGGTGTTACACATATTGAGGCTTATGGTGATTCGTTACTATTGTGCAGCAAATATCCAAAGTCTTTCAGTGTTTGGATGAATCACTTAATGTTTATCTTGATAAATGTCTAGATATAATCTCTACTTTGGACAGTTTTAGCATTGCTCATGTATCTATCCATGACAATTGGAAGGCAAATGAGTTGGCACAACAAGCATCTGGATATCATGTTGATCATGGCATGTTTCATATCTATCAAAGACCGATGTCTTGTCTTGCCAATATGGGAGAGGCCGAAACTGAACCCATCGATTCGGCCATTAACAAAAAATCTAGTGCATGTGACAATCCTGACTGGAGGAAGCCCATTGTTGATTACTTGTGCAATCCGAGTGAAAGGGTGGACAGGGCTGTTCGGCGTATGGCTTTCAAGTATACAATGGGAGATGATGGTCTTTATCGCCGAACAGTCGATGATGTTCTTCTAATGTGCTTGGATGAAGACCAGGCAAGAGTTGCTATGGGAGAGGTACATGCAGGCATTTGTGGCACTCATCAGTCAGCTCCCAAGATGAAGTGGTTATTACGACGTGCTGGGTTTTATTGGCCGACTATGATTAATGATTGCTTCAGATATTATAAAGAGTGTGAAGCTTGTCAAAATTTTGGTGATATTCAATTAGCTCCTGCTGCTATGTTACATCCTATTATCAAGCCGTGGCCTTTTATAGGATGGGGTTTAGACTTTATTGGGCAAATTCATCCATCTTCCTCAAAGGGGCATCGGTTCGTATTGGTGGCAACCGATTATTTCACTAAATGGTCTGAAGCAATACCTCTCAAGAACATGACATATACGGAGGTAATTCAATTCATAATTGAGCACATTATTCATAGATTCGGTATTCCTCAAACGTTAACTACAAATAAAGGTTCATCTTTCATGTCACACCAAGTCAGAGAGTTTGCCGAATCTTATAACATAAAGTTGCTCAATTCCTCTCCTTACTATGCCCAAGCCAATGGACAAGCTGAGTCTAGTAATAAAATTTTAATCAAACTAATCAAGAAGAAGATTGAGGATAATCCAAGGAGATGGCATGAGTTGTTGTCTGAAGCTTTGTGGGCACATAGAATCTCAAGGCATGGTGCTACGAAGGTGACTCCATATGAGCTACTATATGGTCAAGAGGCTGTTTTTACCAGTGGAGGTGAATTTGAATGCTTTAAGAATAGCAAAACAAAATGATTTATCGGCAATAGACTTTTATAACTTGATGATGGACAATATTGATGAGGTTGCCGATAACCGTTTGGCTGCTTTAAAGGCAATAGAAAGAGACAAGTTGAGGGTGGCAAGAGCTTACAATAAGAAAGTTAAGTTGAAGAATTTTCAAGTTGGTGATCTCGTGTGGAAAGTGATTCTGCCGATTGGTTCCAGAGATAGAAAATTCGGGAAGTGGTCTCCAAGTTGGGAAAGTCCTTTTAGGATTACAAGAATAGTTCCCGGAAACTCATATTTGGTGGAATCCGTACAAGGGACATTGTTACCTCGAGCTCTCAATGGCAAGTACTTGAAGAAATACCACCCGAGTGTGTGGCAAGAAGCCTAAGTAGTCAATGGCCGATATACGATTATCGCCCTTAGCACAAACATGGCCGATACGTAATTATCACCCTGAGAAATACAAATGGCCGATGGAGTGTTGACATCGTCCTTAGAACAAAAAACTTCACCTATTATTTTTCGGCTTGCAAGCTTTGCCAAAAAACATGGGGGCATGTGTTGACACCTGATTTTGGTAAGATACGGAAAGCAATGAAGATGTTCTCGAATGAAAGGGTTTTCAGCATGAAAAGATTCACATCGTCGAGTGGAACGACTTTGATGTTTCGATTATCATCATTCGACATTATTTTAGGGACCGAAACTATATTCCGAGTGGCATAATTCAATGTTACGAGTGGTTTTCCGCCAATCATGCATTCAAGACGACCTCGGATGAAGGAGCACTCTAAAGGAATTGTCTTCGTCTTGTCGAGGCAATCAGTTTTAATATATAAATAATCTCAATCCGAGTTCGTATGCAAAAGTTAGAGGCAATAAACTGCAGACCGAAACTATACGGAAATATGGCGCGAGGTACCACACACTGGTCTGATAGGTTGCGCGAGTAATTCGGCCATCAAGGCGGCCTTGAATCGGAAAACCTTCAACATGAAAATGTTTCGTCTCGTCGAGCTGATCGATTTTCATATAAAATTTGTCTCAATCCGAGGTCGTATGCATCCTGGAGAGGAAAATCAAGATCAGGCTGTCTTTTCAGTCGGGAAATCCGAGTGAAAAGTCTTACCATCCGAGTGAAAACCTACCGATCGAGTAAAAGGTCGAGTGAAAACCTACCGATCGAGTAAAAGGTCGAGTGAAAACCTACCGATCGAGTAAAAAGTTGGCTTCCGACTGAAAATATAGTAATCCGAGTGAAATTATCTTCCGAGTGAAAATATAGTCAACCGAGTGAAATGATTACCATCGGAATGAAAGCTTGCCGATCGAGTAAAAGATTGTCTTCCGACTGAAAATGTGGTCATCATCCGAGTGAAAGATTGTCTTCCGAGTGAAAATATAGTCATCCGAGTGAAAGATTGTCTTCCGAGTGAAAATATAGTCATCCGAGTGGAAAATTCTAAACATCCGAGTGAAAAAGTCCAGTCGGACCATCCGAGTGAAAGACTCTAATATCCGAGTGGATGAGCTCGAATCCGAGTGAAACTGAACATATGCCCAAAAGTTTACCAAGATGATCTCGGATGGAGAAGTGTTCAATACAGAAGTTGTGCGTATCGTAAAAATGTTGAAATTTGGTTTTGGAGTCATCATCATCAGAGATAGTATATGGCATGCAAATGCACTACGAGACTCGAATAATCCAGTCTGCTGCAAGAACGAATCCGACTGGAAGGTAAAGATGAACTCAAAAGGTATTCAAGATGGCCTTATTTGAAAAAGTGATCAACATGTGAATTATTTGTCTCGTCGAGGCGCACGAGTTTGATATTTGGGCCATCTTGATCGGGGATCGTATGCAAGCTCGGCGGCCTGCACAAGGAGGAAGACAGAAGATGGGCCAGATTCAGACTGAATTTGAGTTGGAGTAGAACTAGGACTCTAGGACGTGAATTGATGTAATTTTTTTGTAAGGAAAGCCTAGACGAATCCTTTGCTTGTACGGGAAGTCCAGCCGCTTCTTATATATGTTGGAGGTGATGGCCGATTAGACAACACACAATCGAACAAATCAATATACTACTTTTTCCAGCCTACGTTTTATCCCTCCCCCGTTTTTCTCTCTCGTTCTTCGCTGTTCTTTGTGTTTGAGATCTGCGAATCTCGAGGCTCTAGTGGTGAGCGAATCGACCTAGGGCAGCCCATAGCCGCCGCACTCCCTGACGGGGTCCCTCCCGGGGGTGTGGGGTTTTCGGGTCCACAAAAGAGCCCGTCGACTGTCTTGCGTATCGCCCTGTCGGTCGGGCCTCCTTCGACGTGAGCTACGGTGCATCACCCCCGGCGTCGAGGGCACACGTGACGTGTTCGTGTGTCAACAGAGTGCTAACTGTTTCTTCTCGGAGTTTAAACCTCTGACGTTCCATGAGAGCATGTTCCAGCATCATAGTGCAGGCATGAGGGCCAGTGGGATCACTCAAGGGTGGGAGACGCCACGTCCCCATGCGCATCTTCAGGTTCAGGTTCAACCGAGGGTGCAGCCAGTAAAGCTTCATAAGTAAGATCATCTTCAGGGATCGCACAACGGTTGATACCAATTGCTTGCAGAGTGGAGACAGGTGTTGGAGGAGGAACACCATCAGCAGAGCTGGAAGGACCAACCGAGGGCATAATGCGAGGCTTTACCTTGGAAGTGGTCGGGCGAGTGTCCTTGATAGCTTGGGATTTGAAACCATCATACTTGTTTGAGCGCAGACTGCGCCTGACTTCCGCGGTGGAGACTGGAGTTGCTGTCTTGGGACGCCTTGCCCGAGCCACCTGGGGAGCAGGAGGGGCATGAAGCAATGGTTCAGAGGATTGCTGAAGCTCACCAGTATTAGGCAAAGCAACATCATCAACGATTTCTTCAATGATCACAGACAAAGCAACTATGGGGGTTGCATTGGTAGCATGGACCTGAGAGAAGTTGATACCCTCTGATTCAACTGAAACTCTGACAGTAATTTTAGAAGTAATATTCCTCATGCCATAACCCTCACGCCAAGGCCCAATGAGCAATGACTGGACGCAGAGCTTGAAAAATGATGGAGTTGAGACGCTGCCGAGGGACAGGATCACTCACTAAGATGGACATCAACTCCTCCCCTTGAGCAGACAAACCAAAACGGATACCCTGGGATTGTAAATCCACGGTGACAAGCAAAGATTCAGGGGGAGCCACCTGGCTAACCACAACAACATTCAGATCGGGCATCACATCCACAACAACATTCAGGTCGGGCAGCGCATCCAAATCGGACTGGGAAGAGTTAGAATTGTCCGACACCGTAATGGAGTCATTCCAGGCTAAAAAAGCGGTGTCCGTGATATTATCTTCAGGAACTAGGCCGTGCTGAAAAGTCAGGCCCTGAGAGGCAAGCCATGCTTGGTAGTTGACAAGATGCGGTGGCATTGGGGGAAGCTGCACAGGTTCCGGAGGAGGCCAATGACCCCAACCACCATGCTCATGGGCACCCTGGATTGCACCCTGACCTGCATTGTTGCCCGCAGGTGGTGCACCATTTTGAATGAGCCAGTTGTGTACCTGCTGCTGATACAGCTACTCCGCCGTGAGATCAATCCCAAATTGGGGGTGTGGGTTGCCATCTAGAGGCGGTAGTTCCTCCCCTGGCGGCAGCACCTCTGGTAAGAGGCCATTCCAGTCATTGCTGCGTAAGATGGTGATCGGAACCGTCCAGCAGTCCCGAGCGCCTCCCAATTGCCAAACAGTGAAGCCTTTAGGGATTACGCGGAGGCGAATCACCCTAGCTTTGAGCAGCACGAATCTACGGTCCTGCCTCGGATTGTACCTGGAAACCAAAGAGCCATAACCCCCCAGAGCCTTGTTGATGTAATAGTTAGTTTGATAATCATATGGACAACCAAAAAGCATCAGCCAAACTTCTGGCCCAAATGAAGTGGTGCGCCTATTGAGTGCCTCATTGTGGGGAACAAACGAAATCAGAAGATCCTCTTCCTCTAACTCAATAGGAGTAGCAACAGCCGTATCTCTCATGAACGAGTCAACAAATCCAAATATTCCAATCCCGAAGGGATGATCACTGACCTCGGTGGTGAACAGTTGAGACTCATGCAGCAATGCTGTGATCTGGTCGCGGATGGCAGTTCTTTGGTGCAGAGGAACGTAGTGGCTGGATTCTGCAATGACAAGGAAGTCATAGTTGAGTGGCGCAATGGGACCAACCACCATACCGCCGCGGACAAGCCTATCCGCCGGGCCGGGCTCAACGGCGAACCCGGCGCGAGGAAAGGGACTGGATTCAGGGGGAAGTTTGCCATGGGCGAGTTGCGTGTGAGAGGGGGTGATTGCAGGAGTGATGGGACAGGGCAGCGCGGGGGCTCTTGTGTTTTCGAGGTGGAAGACGGGGCGCGAGGGGGTGGGCGGGCCGGCTGGACAACTTTCACTACCCACCTCCATTTCTTCTGAAATTTCGACCTGCAACAAGATCATTCCACGTGTCCATAGAAGCCACAGACAACATAGCGGATGGACGGTTTAGATTGATGCACATGCGGCTGAGCAGAAATGGATTGTCCCAAAGATCCGGCGGAATTGATCCTAGCCTTGCCAATTGACGAGACTTGCCCATTGATTGATGATATGGTGTTACGCTTGGGACAATCAATGGCTCGGTGATCAGGACCGGAGCAATTAATACAAATTAGCCTGCCTTCGCAATAATCCAGCTGTGCCCCCATTGTAGGCATTTTGAACATTATGCAGCCCAATTAGCCGCAAGATCCTCAATTACCATCTGCGTATATTGGGCCTGTGCTAGATCAACTTTGTGTTGGGCTTTAAGCTGAGGGGGCCAAACTTCATGCGGAGGAGCATATTTATAAGCCGATTTCAAAAAACAAAGTGGCAGTGGGGCATAAGGCATATTGATAGGACATTTAAACATGCCTAATAAAAGGCAATCAATGTCTTGATTCTCCTCAGACTTGGCTTGGGACAAATAATTATTCATCAAGGTAATGTGATTAATGTCCCGAGCAGGAACTCCACCCAACTTATCGCTTGATGTATATGGGTCAATTTGAATTTCAATTTGCTACTGTGGATCCGAAGAAGAAGAAGCTTCATGATAATTCTTATTTGAAAAACTCCAATTATTCAAAGGAATAAGCCCAAATTTACTAAGCTCCTTAGCAGACGACTGATCATGATGCTCCTTGCGGGATAAAAAATCCATAGAATATTTGAGAGCTACTGTGCGACGATTAGCAATATCAACCAACTCCTTATACGCGTGCCAACGATTATCAATATCAAGGTTCTTAGCAAAACGCCTGCTATACAAATGAAAGTGGCAGACAAAGTTTGACCAAATGCGATCTTTAAGGCCATAGATGAAGTGTCCCACTTTGTTATTGGCTACCGAAAAACGAAATGAGCGTGAAGTGATCGGCATCACGTTGAAATCAGATGAGATCCCACCAAGGCAACATTGTAACGCAATACCCACTAATTCCACCGAAAGAGGGAACGAGGCCGAAGAAAATGAGACAACCATAAAGAACTCCTTGATGTCTCGGGGGGGG
>LR738714.1:272278340-272293007 GCA_902687465.1 Secale cereale | reverse complement strand
ACCTGGTCTGCTAGGGCCAAGCCCGGAGCAAAGTCGCAATGCAGCAAGCTTTCCATGGAAGCAGGAGCTAGAGATCGCCATTGCAGGTGGGGTGCAGGTGGAAGGGGAGGGGAGGGGAGGTGGGGGAGAGGAGAGCCATGATCCGATCGTTGCCCGAGACTTTGTCCGGAGTTCACGATGTGTTTCACGTATCTTAGTTGAAGAAGTGTCACACAGAGATGGCCGAGATTCCCTTACGTGATACAATGCCCTTGGAAGCAATATAGTTAGAGAGCGACCTGACCTACGATGAGAAGCACGTTAAGATTCTCGAGTTTGCCGACAGAGTTACATGCAGCAAAGTCATCAAGTTCTGCAAAATACAGCGGAGTCACCATAGAGAGGACGAAGCCACCTGTGAACGAGAGGATGATCTACGCCAGGACCACCCACACCTATTTACTAGCCAACCCGAATATCGAGGGCGAGATTCATCTTAAGGGGGGGGGGGTAGGTTTGTAACATCCCAAATTTTCAATTTGGAATGTTCTACATAGATCATCACATGCATATCATATTTTATTTGCATTTTGGTTTTGATACTAAAAATCCTAAGCAACTCAAGGACCCACGGAGAGAGTTGGGGATTTTATTATTTTTATATTTGAATTTTCTCAAATATTGAAAAGAGGATCATTTGGTTTTAATTATTTTCTCTCCGAAATATTTCAATATCAAAATATGAGACGAGATAATATGACTTCTCAAAAATAAAAGAAATATTGGAGGAAAAATTTTAAAATCAAATAAATAATTTTATTTGGATTTTATTGCTATCTTATTCGAATTAGAAAAAAATATGCATTTTTCAAAATTGCATTTTAGGCCAAGAAAATGTTCACTTTGTTCTAAATATTTTATTTAGATGGTGAAAATTGTTTTTGGCATTTATATATTTTTTTAATATTTATCTAGGATTTTTCTTTTCGCGCGTATTTAAAAAAAAGTTTTCCTGCCCGACTGGGCCGAATGCCCAGCCGAGCAGGCCGGCCCGCTAGCGCCGCCGTCTTCCCGTGCCCGCCGCCGTGTCGGACACGGACTTCGCCGGAGTCCCGACTGAACCCGGCCGCCGCCTTTCCCCTTCCCCAAGGAAGCCGGACCCCCCTTTATAAGGCCACCGCCCCCCTCGAGCCCACACCGCCGTCGCCGTAACCACCACCCGCCGCCGCCGCCGCAGCCGCCGCTGCTACTGCTGCACCGCCACCCCGTAGCCGCCGCCGCCCCGCGCCGCCGTTGCCTCACCGCCGGAGCCGCCGCCGTTGCCTCGCCGCCCGCCGCCCGACCCGCGAACCCGCCGCCTGATCCACGAGCCGAACCTGATCCGACCCGCGAGGTAAACCGCCATTTTTTAGTTCGGTTTTCTTTTCCGAAAAAACCCTAGATCATTTTTTTACTAAACCCTAGTTTCGGTTTTTTTAGATCGGTTTGGTTCGTTTCGTTTTTTTCCGGTTTCGTTATTTAGCGAGCGTTTGCTCGTTAGTTTGCTTTAACGAAAACATTCTTCCACTCGTCTCAGTTAACGAACGTTCGCGCCATAGTTTTTTTTTCTTTTTCGGCCAGGGACCTATCCACGATTATATTTATCGTAGATTAGCCCTTGAACTTCAAACCCTCACCGTTTCTAAACCGTTCGTTCAAATCCAGTGAAACCAACGCCAAAATCTTCGTCTCGAGCCCCTCTTTCTGTTTAATCAACTTGAACAAGGTTTTGACAGTTAAAAATTTGGTTTCAAGCAGATTTGAATTTGAAGTTCTTTTGATCGTAATTTGAGTTTCGTAGGTCCGTTTGAGTTGATTCTTTTTGCAAATCGAAGCTCTTGACCTAAACTTTCTGATAAGGCCAAAATCACTTAATTTTGGTACTGTTAGAAATTGTTTTCTGTTGCAAGAGTGATTCGTTTGTTTTCAAAGTCTTTCGAGATCTGTTCTTCGATTCTGTTGCATGATTGCTTATGTATGCTATTGTTTGATTGCGATAGAATTCCCGGAGTGCGAAGCGTGCTACTACGAGTCTTTAGTTTTCAGCGATCATCACCAAGGCAAGTTCATACTTTGATCATACTTTCCAATACCTAGTTTTTATTGCATTAGTTATATCCTGAAACACTTGCATGAGTAGGACTGGCTACTTAATATGATTCTTTGTAGTTCATGAGGTAGGAACCCAATGACTTGAGATCAACCCAAGGGAATTTACGCTTTGTTACTTATTGCTTAGCCATGCTTGTAGACGTGGATTGGTATGAGTGATTTCATGAAAGCTGTGAGTGTAATAACAACTAAGGGTTTCTTTAAGGTGGAAATTTAATACACATCTGGGTGGATTGGTTGTGGCACCCTGGGGATGGACCAGTGGTCGTCAGGGCACCTCGGGATATATACCAGTTTTTTTTTCAAGGAATACCACCCAGGCTCAAAGGGATCATATATCATTCATGCCTAGAAACTTCCGTGTGCAGCCACAATGCCATTATGGGCTCTGGCATAGTTGAGTATGTTGTGTGACCTCTTTCCTTGGTATACTAGCAGATGTAGCGGATGTAGGTGGTACGGTCTACCCAGGGTTAAGAGTTAACGCTTCTGAAAGACTGTAACTCGGTCATCTGTTTCACAAACACCATGCAATGCGAGAAATCAAACGGAGGAGATCGAGTCGGGTGGGGAAAAGTGCACAAACCTCTGCAGAGTGTACAAACTATTCATGAGTAGCCGTGTCCTCGGTTATGGACATCTTGAGTATCCTGGTATTTGAATTATGGGTTGATCTCAACACTTGATTTATCTTGTTGGGTTGTTAATGACTTTGGTTTTGGGATTGAGATGGGGGTACCATTCTCAATTGTTCATGATTAAATTTAACAAAGTAGTTAAATAAATACATTCCTTTGTTGTAGGGAAAAACTAGCTTTTTGCAAAAATAAACCCTACAACCTCCACCAGCCAAATATGCATGTACTTTTAGACATTGCTCATTATCATTACAGTGTGTTCTTGCCAACATATTCAATGTGCTGACCTACATGGCTGCAACGTATCATGTTGCAGAGTTTTCAGACGAAGATTAAGGTGCGATAGATCGTTGTCATGCACTGAATGTTTGCCGTGGAGTTGGATGGACTCAACTACTCTTCATAAGCTTCCCAGTTTTATTTTATTAGATGGCCTTCATCCATTTTCGTGTAATGGATATTGCCTCTTCGAGGATCATCGATGTAATAAAGTGTGATTGAACCTTTGTTATAAATCCTCGAGTACTGTGTGTGTCAGCATACCGATCCAGGGATGACACTGAGCACAGAGACTTCGGTTCATTGGAATCGTGGTTACTACAAATAGCTTCAAAACGAGGTAAAGAACATAAAATTGGAGTTCAGATTAATTAGTTATGGACGAAACAAAAATCAGCCGAAGTCGATATCTATAGGTACCGGACGTTCAGTAAGTGTCGGATCTCTGGTGGACTGGCGTCCGGAGAGCTTGGAAATCCATTAATTTCTTTCTGTTGGGTGGCACCGGATATCCGGAAAGTGTCGGACGTCCGATGCTTCGGGAGGGTCCGGACATCCGGTAAAGTGTCGGTCGTCCGATGGGTCGGGGTCAACTCGAGATTTGAGATTCGGGACGCGATTTTGGGCAGAAATTGATGATTTTGGGGTAAAAATTGAGGATATTTCATGGATCGAAAGTGTGGAAACTTGTGGAGATGCTAGATCCACTCGAAACATGGCAAATCCATGGATCAAAATCAACGAAACATCATAAAACCAACAAATCACAAAAAAATTGGGGCTATTTTTGGTGGGGATTTTCAAAATTGGGAAAGAACACAACAAAATTAGGCTAGAAAATAGTGGGAGAGACTCCAAATTTGTGATAAATGTGGCTGATGATACTAAGATGATTTAGGGTGGAAACCCTAGGGCTGATCTTTCATGATTTGGAGGGGATCCCATGAAGAACACGATGAACACGGGGAAGAACAGAGAGAAATCACGAGGAATAAAACACTAAAGAACAAGTCCAATCACACATCCCCTAGTCTAACAACACATAGAGCCACAAGATACATGAACAACAAAGGGAAAGATACAAGGTAGAGTTCATCCCAAATCCAAAGGAGATGGGGTCTTGATGATATCCCGTAGGATCTTCTCACATGCTCACATGGAGGTCTTGAACTGCATGGGAGTGGTAGTCTCTCTCTCTCTCTCTCTCAAGAGTAGAGTGGTACAAGGAGCAAAGCTATCTATCAAATGAGCTATTACTTTGCTAACTCTAGGAATGAGGTGGGGGAGGAGTATATATAGCCTTAGTCATGAAGGGGTAAGTGGGAGAGGATACATGGGCCTATGGCCCAGCTGTGCACGCGCAGGTGCTGGACGTCCAAGGGGTGTCGGTCGTCCGGAGGCTCAAGGTTGTCAGACGCCCGGTGTTCACTAGTTGTCCGGGAGTTGTAGAGTGTTGGACGTCTGGTGGCTTCCGGTTGTCCGGACGCTGCAGACCCCGCAGCTCCGTCTTCTTCCATATTCGCTTCCAAGCTTCCCTCGTGGATGGTGTAGGTGTTCCTTGGAGCTTGCACTCCACGTTGTCGTCCGTGAAGCTCCAGCAGTACCTGTCGTGGAATTAGCACGGCAGATGTCCTAGGGTAAGGACTTAGTTGTGAGGCCACGCATCTATGTGGTAGCTTGAGAGGGGTTGAGCGGAATCGAGAGACACAACACAAGACAAGGATTTAGACAGCTTCGGGCCCCGGGAAACATCATCCGGTAATAGCCCTACATGCTGTTTGAGGCTAGATCTCATTATGATCCTCGTGGTGTCACTGGTAAACCGGCTCTTGTGTCTAGCCCTAGAAACTTGTGAGAACCTGTCTAAACTTGTCCCCCTTTGGGGAGCCCTGTCCCTCCTTATATATGTTGAAGGGGCGGGTTACATCACTAGTCCTAGTAGGACTAGGATTACTCTATTACAAGGAGTCCTAGTCTTGCTTCCTTTGTAGGAGAATATTCCTTATGCTTTCTTCATAAACCGGCCCACCATAACATGAACCGGCCTTCTGGGCCTTGGGCCTTGTCATCCATGATCCGCCAGCCGGGTTACTAGTGAGTGGTATTATTTAGGCAGGTTGCTTGTAAACCGTCTGGTGAGGGCGGGACGCCAGTGAATCGCCAAGTGTAAACCGTCAAGTCTGACCGGGTCATATTTCCGACCGGTTCATACCGCGGGGTATATCCCCGACATTAGCCCCCAGTTTAGCTTGGATTTATCCATGGTAAACTTATGCTGCAAAATAAACACCAGAGCAAGTTTGACAGGTTGTGCTGCGGGTTAAGTATTCTTGTAAACCGTCACCTGACCATCCGTAAATCCTTGTCCTTCTTCTTGAAAATCCGGGCCAATAGACCAATTTCATAATAAACTTGCTTGCATAAGAAATATTGTAAATTAAGAATCCATTTGAATCAGCCTTCAATGCTCTGACTTAATAAAAATATTGGTCTTCAAATATTCAATTGATATCCAACCGGTTTGAAGATGCCGGTTTATGATTACCACCATTGCCGGTTCATAAAAAACTTATAATTCCGGGTCATGACTGTTTATAGATGTCGGGTTATGATTGTTGCCAATGCCGGGTCACACAATTAATCTTCCGGACTTACCCAAAACTGAGAATTTGAAGATGTTCCTCCTTTATATGCATATTACCTGTAGCCCCCAAGTCTTAAGAGGAGAACATAGTGATATCTTAAGACTTGTTTCAATATAAATGTTGCAACCTTGAAGAAATCCAGATTGTTCATCCCAGTCACTAGCAAAAACTGAATATTCCATATTATGTAGCCCCCAAGTGCCGGGTCATTATGCAATAATGAGCAGGGACTTTGAAAATATGATCATGTAAACTTGAACAGCAACATGTAGCCCCCAAGTGCCGGGTCATTATGCAATAATGAGCAGGGACTTTGTAGATATAATCATTGAAAATAACATTATATAATGTAACTTCCATCGTGGGGTTTGAACCCACGTCCACAAGGTTAAGAGCTTTGTGCTTTACCAACTAAGCAGTGGACCCTTCAATATAAATACTTGTATACCTTGAATTGTTGATAGGAGCGATTGCTAGCCCCCAAGGGCCGGCTCAATATGATGTGATGAGTCGGGTCTTCAATAAGGTCAGCAAAAAATGACTTCGCATTAGCCCCCAAGTGTCATGGTGCATGCTTGCAGCGACATGAGACTTGTGTATTTGATGTAATCTCAATTTGAATAATGTAGCCCCCAAGTGCCGGGTCGTAAGCCTGCAACGACCTGAGACTATTCCTTCATATGTAGAATAAATCATTTCCACTGATAATATGATAGCCATTGCGCTAAAGCGACTTTGAAACCCTTAATCATAATACTGGTTATTGATAACCATAATGAAAATCCAGCCATGCTGGCTATTTAAAGATTTGAATAATATAACCCGGTTTGAAGGCCGGTTCCAGTGATATTTGATCACAACTAGGCCGGGTTAATAAACACCGGTCATTATTTTATCTCATACCGGCGACTTATAGTCAAAAGCCAGGCCAGTTTAATGAACACCGGTCATTATCAAATCTCATACTGGCAACTTATAGTCAAAAGCCAGGCCGGTTTAATAAACACCGGTCATTATCTTACTTGTGATTAAGTGTACCTGACGTCCTTAATCCTGTAGGCATAATTGAATGTGTAGATTCTGATGAGGCTCTTGGCCCTGTTGGTGCTTGCCCAATGATTGTTCCGGGTTTATAATAACTACCGGTTTAAATCATGCTGGTGCTCTATGACCCAGACTTTTTGTACTTACGTGGTCAACTTTGAAGTTGCCCAGTTCCGGATCAAAAAACCATAGAAAACTTTGAAAAATCACAAAACACAAAACACAATTTGCAAATAAGACCATGTAGTCGAGGCTTTTTACGAGCTGCCAGGCTCCATATGTGCCAATCAATGGGTGCGACCCAAAGGGCTATGATTTTTTTCTTTTGCCATCAAAGGATGTACTCCAAGGGGCAAGAACTGTTTCTTTTGCCATCAAAGGATGTACTCCAAGGGACAAGAACTTTTTCTTTTGCCATCAAAGGAAGTATCAACCAAGGGGCAAGAATTTTTGCATTTGCCATAAAAGGAAGTACCCCTAGGGACAAGAACATTTTTTTCTTTTGCCATCAAAGGAAGTATCAACCAAGGGGCAAGAATTTTTGCATTTGCCATCAAAGGAAGTACCCCTAGGGACAAGAACATTTGTTCTTTTGCCATCAAAGGAAGTATCAACCAAGGGGCAAGAATTTTTGCATTTGCCATCAAAGGAAGTACCCCTAGGGACAAGAACAGTTTTTTCTTTTGCCATCAAAGGAAGTATCAACCAAGGGGCAAGAATTTTTTCATTTGCCATCAAAGGAAGTACCCCTAGGGACAAGAACAATTTTTTCTTTTGCCATCAAAGGATGTAATCCAAAGGGCGCTGACGTGAAGACAATCATGTAAACCGGACCAGAAGAGATTTAAGCGAGGATTCACATGCGATCCGTAGCCCCCTAGTGATCCTGGAGGTAGGGTTCCTATGAAGGAGTTGCACTTGAAAGACAAGTCCTGTTTGGTCCCTTATAGTATTGTCCCGCATAGCAAAATAGACTGATCAAAGCATCGTGTTTTTCTTGATGAAAATGATATATATCAAGAAAAGTAAACTTTAGATGGATATCATCTGAGTGAACTCCCATAAGACACTTATTTAGAAGAAAAAGGTTGTCCCCCGGTTTACCAGGGGTGCCGGTTTGAGAGGCCATTAGAACTTCTTGGCATGGAGAAGCCCCCATGTGACATATTCATGAGTTGTGCTCGCCGGGGCCTATGTTTGAGTTGTGCTGTGCAACAAACTCTCTTTGGCCCCCTTAATTTTTCTGAGAACTCGAACTTGCGAGAAACACTTCTTCTTGAACCGGATGTTAAACCGGATATTAGGAGCTTAAAAGGCTTTGTGGGATCTTAAACCGGAATTATCATTTTCAGCCGGCCTTTAAATTTGCACCAACATGGCGGTTCAGGGTCCTGCATTAGATAACTTTGTAAGACGGGGTAACTGCTCTTCTAAAGAAAGCAATATATAATAAAATATACTGGATGAATTTCACCTGATATGTTTAAGCCAGTATTTATCCGTCGCAGAGTTGATGATCACCATCGTGAAGCGGAAATCAATCATGGATGAATCCGCCGTAGGAGCCGACGGATGAGTCGGTCGCAATATTATACGCCGGTGCGGACGGGCAAGCTGTCCTCCATGTTGTAAACCGGTGTGGGTGTGTGAACCGACCGTTCGTTCATCAGGTAATGTGACACAGAAGAAAATGTCGTTTGTAGAATATTGCCGGTGCCTGTTTATATCCGCAGTATAGAAATGATTTTACCTGTACATGAAAAACACCAATATGGCAGTGTAATGGTGCTCAGAGGAATTTAAAATGTCCCGATAAAAAATATATAGGAGGGATAACACCTGATTTGCTCGAACAACAGATGGGTCGGCCGGCGCCGACGGGCTAGTTGCCTTCCTCGTTGTGAGCCGGCGCGGATGTGAAAGACGGCCACGACATTGTAAACCGGCTCGGTCGCGAGAGACGGCCGTGGCATTGTAAACCGGCACGGTCGCAAGAGAGGGCCAAGGCGCTGTAAACCGGCGCGGTCGCGAGAGGCGGCCGCGGCATTGTAAACCGGCATAGTCGCGAGAGACGGCCAAGACACTGTAAACCGACGCAGGAATCCCTTGAGTAACGACGACCACTTGTGCCGAATGATGTTGGCATGCCTCCATCTCCGCGGTATAATACCACTTTGTAATGAATAACTTTCCTGCGTATAAATATAGCAGGGCGAGGTATTTTTTGCTCAGATGAATTAATGTGTATTAAGAAATAAATAGGATAGATATCACCTGATTCTCCTGGATAACAGATGAGTCGGTCGTGGCCTTGTAAGCCGGCATGTGCGGGCGAGTTAATCGCAGGCGCAGACATCTGCGTGTTTAATGTAGACCGGACCGCGGAAGCAGTGACGTGCGCACGTCCATCGGCAAGGGACTCGGCCGCGGTGCTGGAGACCAGCGCGCGTGGGCGCGGACAGATGAGCCGGCCGGCGCGTTGATGTAAACCGGACCGTGATACGCATGTAAAGCCGCGCAACACAACTTAACGTGCATCCGGGGCATACCACCACCCGTTTTCTTTTTAATAGACGTCCTGCATAAAAAATATTACATGCGAGAGTAATTGTTCTCGGATGAATTAACACGTACTGATAAAATACATATGGGAAAAATAACACGTGGTATTGCCCGGATGAATGCGGACGCTGCTACATATTTTTCTTCCTTGATGGATGTACTCGCCCATGTTATAGAAAATGTTGTTTCGGTCAAACGATGTATCCTTTGCTTGATACTAGTTCTGCTATGTTGAACCGGGGCATATCCACACAGCACCGCCCGCAGAAGTCTTTTGGGAATTGGCCTGTGTGTGTAACTAGACTGGAGTACTTGGATTGACGGGAAGTAGCAGCAATATGGCCTCGTAATAGCTTCAACGGTGATGATTAGATAAGACAAGCAGTAAAAACACCAGCAGCGCCTGAGCTCCTTGGGACTTGAAACTTCCCTGCCGTGTGGCTACTACGAACAGAGAAACATGTGCCGTTCTTCTTGAATCCTTGGTAGTGGGTTATGGAAATCAATCCAGTCTCGGCGTCGCGCGACGGCATCCCAAGAAATATCTGGTTTTGCTGGTTTTCTCATCGGAACAGTCCTCCTCCTTTTTTTAATCTCGCGGATCAGCTTACTGGCAGCAGCACACGTTGATACGGACCGATCTGATGCAGTCGTACGGCAGCGTAATTCCTGTCGGGCCTTGGCAATACACGGCTGTAGCGGTAAAAAATTGATTTCCAACTCAGATTCGACGGATCGCGTTGCTTCAGAGATGCACAGAGAAAACGCCAAACCCCCAAGTCTTGGCGAAGAACGTAGGTGGCTCGGGTCAACAGGGCCGTCCCAACCCGGCAGCAGGGGCAGCTGAACGAAGCCGCAGCCGACTCGTGGCGCGGCAGAAGAATAGTCTCAGGCCGAAGAATAGACACGCAGGGCTAGCTCGTGGGAAGTTTGCAGCAGTTGTCGGAGTAGTTTTTGGAAGCTTGCGTACGTACTAGCATCTCGAACCGACGCACACTATTAGCACTTGAGGTGGTGTAGCAGCAGTCGGATACGGACTAGCACCTCGAGCCGACGCACACCATCAAGTGCCTTTCATATGAGGATTTGATTATTGGACCAGAGGAGATGTAGTAGCAGTCGGATACAGACGCCGTACAGGTTGATACTGCAACGGATTTTTTCTTTTCTTTTTGGGCAACCTCGACTTGCGATTTGACCACTTTCCAAGCGCACGTCTTTTGATGCCTGCGCTAGATTGATCTTGTGCACGTCTTTGATCTGCAGTAGAGGCGGCGCTGTACTCAAAGCCACCTTAATTTCTCTTGATCCTTGTACTATCAACTCCGAAGCTAATTCCGATCACAAACAATGAATTTGCTGGCCCTTCTACATCTATCAAATCGCGTACTGCTCAATCCTTATAAGAGATCCCTCCAAGAACTCAACACCACCGTGCGCAGGCCACACGGTGGGCGCCAACTGTCATGGAATTAGCACGGCAGATGTCCTAGGGTAAGGACTTAGTTGTGAGGCCACTCATCTATGTGGTAGCTTGAGAGGGGTTGAGCGGAATCGAGAGACACAACGCAAGACAAGGATTTAGACAGCTTCGGGCCTCGGGAAACATCATCCGGTAATAGCCCTACATGCTGTTTGAGGCTATATCTCATTATGATCCTCGTGGTGTCGCTGGTAAACCGGCTCTTGTGTCTAGCCCTAGAAACTTGTGAGAACCTGTCTAAACTTGTCCCCCTTTGGGGCGCCCTGCCCCTCCTTATATATGTTGAAGGGGCGGGTTACATCACTAGTCCTAGTAGGACTAGGATTACTCTATTACAAGGAGTCCTAGTCTTGCTTCCTTTGTAGGAGAATATTCCTTATGCTTTCTTCATAAACCGGCCCACCATAACATGAACCGGCCTTCTGGGCCTTGGGCCTTGTCATCCGTGATCCGCCAGCCGGGTTACCAGTGAGTGGTATTATTTAGGCAGGTTGCTTGTAAACCGTCTGGTGAGGGCGGGACGCCAGTGAATCGCCAAGTGTAAACCGTCAAGTCCGGCCGGGTCATATTTCCGACCGGTTCATACCGCGGGGTATATCCCCGACAGTACCTCTGCATGCACATGAGAGGAATGTCAAGCAGTATACCATCCTCAAAAGGGTCAAGTGAACATGTGTAAAGGAGATGATTCACCTTTATGTATGATAAGTAGAGGTCACACGTGTCACTTGCCAAATGGACTCTTGACATGGTGATATCCGTAGGATGCTCCGCATCTCCGTGCTTTCGAACTTCAGAGCAAAACTTGATAGTTCCAAAGCCCACTCTACTATCCTGCCGGTGGCTTCTTAATTTCTTAGAATGCGCCGCAGTGGGAAACGAGTGACAACTGTGATC
This sequence comes from Secale cereale, assembly GCA_902687465.1. Classification (NCBI taxonomy): domain Eukaryota; kingdom Viridiplantae; phylum Streptophyta; class Magnoliopsida; order Poales; family Poaceae; genus Secale; species Secale cereale. The sequence continues at coordinate 272,281,329 of LR738714.1, read as the reverse complement.
TCGTGTGCTTGGAATTAATGGCGTAGTTTTCTTGAAGCCATGAGAAGGCCAAAGATCTGCTTTTTCACTCTGGAGTACCTTGACCTAGCCCCTTGCAGGAGGGAGCTAACAAAGTAAACTGGCCGCTGCGCCATTTAATTCTTTGCTAGCACCTTCTGGTTACCAGTATCTACCTATGTCACTTCTCCCCCGTCCATGCCAGGTTCTACCGGGGATTATCTTGGCTCATCATTGGGCAATTCTGCTGCCTCAGTTCCTTTTCTATCAATTTCCCTCTGCGCCACCAGCGCATCACTAACCACTTGTTTCGTTGCCACTAGGTACAACAACAACGAATCTCGTGGCTTAGGTGCGAATAACGTTGGTGCAGAAGAAAGGTAGGCTTTGAAATCCTTCGGCGGGGCCTCCACCTCCGGGATCCATTTCATTGGACCTGCCTTTTTCAAGATTTTGAAAAACGGCAAGGCGCGCTCGGCATAATTTGAAATGAACCCACTCAGTGCAGTGATGCAACCAACTAGACGCCTCACATACTTGACAATAATTGGTGCCTGGATCTATTCTATTTCCTTGATCTTGTCGGGGTTGGCTTCTATCCCTCGTTGAGATACAAAAATCCGAGGAGCATGGTGGACAGAACGCCGAACACGTACTTCTTAGGGCTGAGCTTCAAGTTGATCTTTCGCAGGTTTGCAAAAGTCTCTTCCAAGTCTTGTATGAGCGTGGACTTTTCCTTGGTTTTCACCACTATGTCATCCATGTATGCCTCCACGTTTCGGTGTAGCCTGGGTTCAAAACCAAGCTACACAACCCTTGCAAATGTAGAACCGACACTTTTTAATCTGAAAGGCATACACACAAAGCAGTACGCGCCACATGGATTTATAAACGCGGTTTTCTCTTCATCCTCTTTGGACCTGAAAATCTGATGATAGCCGGAGTATGCATCTGTAGCGACCAGACCTCAAACAGTCTGATCTCTGTGCATCAGTGTCATCCCTGGATCAGTAATGCTGACACGCACAGTACTTGAAGGATTTATAACAGAGTAGCAATCACACACTTATTACATCGATAGTTCCAACGATGAATTTATTACAATAAAAATGGCTTAAGGCCATCTAACACGATAACAGCGGAAGGATTGGAAGATAAGTGAGTCCATCAACTCCAACGGCATCACTGAGTATAGAACCACGACCTAAAAGGCACCTTACTCGTCGTCTGAGTCTGCAACATGAACATTGCAGCCCGAAAACGGGTCAGCACATGGAATATGCTGGCAAAGTAACACAAGAGAGCAAATGAAAGTAAAGCTATACTATATGCAATATGGCTGGTGGAAAGCTCTATTGTTACAGTTTTGGCGTAAAGCCAATTTTTCCCTACTTCAAAGGAATAGATTTTAATTAACTATCATGGTAGTTGAAACATCGTTGAGAAGATAGACATCCTCTCAACCCCAATTAAAATCATCATTAAGCCAAACAATATTAAATTAGAGTAACATGATGAGATTCACTTGATAATCCAAGTACTAGATACTCAAGACGTCCGTAACCAGGGACACGGCTAATCATGATCAGTTTGTACACTCTGCAGAGGTTTGTGCACTTTTCCCCACAAGACTCGATCGTCTCCGTTTGGTTTCTCGCACTGCATGGTGTTTGAGAAACGGATGACCGAGACACAGTCTTTCCGAAGAGGTCCCCTTAACCAGATAGATAGGCCGGTACACCTACAAACTCTCTACATCTGCTAGCCCATCATGGAAAGGTTTCCCACAACTTACTCAACTATGCCAGAGCCCATATTGGCATGTGGCTGCACACGGAAGTTTCTAGTATGAATAATCTCATGATCCCTTTGAGCCTGGGTGGCGGTCCGAAAGAAAAACAGGCAATCACTGGAATACCCAGATGCCTCAATCCACCCAGATGTGTGTTAAAGTTGCCACCTTAAGTTGAAACATTAATTAACAAACTCACATCTGTCATGGATTTCACTCAAACCCAAACCACGTCTGCGAGCATAGCATGCCCTAACAGCAAACGTAGAAGTAACTCCCAAAAGGTTTGAATGTAATGCAGGTAATAGGTACTACCTCAATCTACTTCCCAGTCCCACAAGTTAATTGATCCTACTCATGCAATGTGTGTGGGTTCGACTAATGCAATGAAAACTGGGTAATTGGAAAGTATGATCAAAGTCTTACTTGCCTTGCTGGTGATCCGCACAACCTAGAGATTCAAAGTAGCAAGCGGCGCACTCCGGGTACTCTATCGCAATCAAACAAACACACAATAATTACTTAACTAATGCACGGGTAAAACTCGACTAAGAGATCTAACCAGAAGGTTCAACTTAAGAACTCCGGTTTGCAAAAGAAACTGCAAAAGAAAAGCAACGAAAGGCAAACGGCGAAAGAGAAACAACTACCGAACCAATCTGGATCTAAGTCCAAATTTAACTGAGGCAAACGCTTGAGTGACTAGGTTAAACGGAAAGAGAATTTCGAGATGAAACTCCAGGCGCTTGAATCACCTGATTCCGATAAACGACCGAAAAGTTAAACTAAAACGAAGATCGGATCAGAGATCGCGATCAGAAAAATAAACTAGAAAAAGAAAACTAAAACAGCTTAACGAACTGACGTTCGTCAGCTGAGACTAAACAGCGAATTCGTTCGTTAGAACGAATGAACGGGTGAACGTTTACTAATTAACTAAACCGAAAAACAGAAAAACCGATCTAACAAAAAACGACTAGGGGTTCTAAAAAAACCAACGGTCTTCTAAGGAAAACCGGGCGGCGGCTACCTCGTCGGAAACAGCCGGCGCCGGCGACTTCAGGCGACGGCAGGCGGCGGGGCTGCTGTGGTGGTGGCGGTGGGCAGCGGCGGCGGCGTACAACGGCGGCGGCGGCGTCGCGGCGGCGGGCGGTGGCTGGCGGCGGTGGCTTGCGGCGGGGTGCGGTGGAGGAAGAGGGG
>LR738714.1:272249023-272276788 GCA_902687465.1 Secale cereale | reverse complement strand
GGCGCCGGCGACTTCAGGCGACGGCAGGCGGCGGGGCTGCTGTGGTGGTGGCGGTGGGCAGCGGCGGCGGCGTACAACGGCGGCGGCGGCGTCGCGGCGGCGGGCGGTGGCTGGCGGCGGTGGCTTGCGGCGGGGTGCGGTGGAGGAAGAGGGGGGGGGGTGCGGCTATATATATAGGGTGTGCAGAAGCTTGGGGGAGGGGGCAAGCTACGGCGGCGGCGGTCGGAGTCCGACGCGGGCACGAGCGGCGGCGCAGGGAAGGCGATCGCAGCGGCGGCTTGGGCCTGGCTCGGCTGGGCTTCGGCCCAGTCGGGTCGGGTCCCCCTATTTTTTTTATATACGCCGGTGCTAAAATAACTCTAGAAAATAAAATAAAATCTAGAAACTGCGAATAAAAAATTTTCACCGTCTAAATAGAATATTTAGAACAAGATGAACATTTTCTTGGCACTAAAATGCATTTTTGAAAACATGCAATTTTTCCTAGTTCAAATAAAATCCAAATAAAACTTATTTGATTTTTTTATTAAATCTTCCGTATTTCTTTATTTTGGGAGAGTCATTTTACTCCCTCTCTCATATCTTTATGATAGAAATACTTGAAGATAAAATAAATAAATCAAATGATCCTATTTTCAAAATTTGAGAAACCTCAAATATGAAAATTTAGAAATCCCCAACTCTCTCCGAGGGTCCTTGAGTTGCTTAGGATTTTCTTGGATCACCAAAAGCAAGAAAATATGATATGCATGATGATCTAATATATAACATTCCAAATTGAAAATTTGGGATGTTACAAACCTACCCCCGTTAAGATGAATCTCGCCCTCGAGATTTGGGTTGGCTAGAAAATAGGTGAGGGTGGTCCTTGCATAGATCATCTTCTCGTTCCCAGGTGGCTTCTTCCTCGGTGTGGTGACTCCACTGAACTTTGCAAAACTTGATAACCTTGCTGCGGGTGACTCTACTCGAAAACTCAAGGATCTTAACAGGCTTCTCCTCATAGGTCAGATCACTGTCCAACTGAATTGCTTCCAGGGGTACTGTGTCTCTAAGTGGTATATCGGCCATCTCCGCATGGCACTTCTTAAGCTGCGAAACGTGAAATACGTCGTGCACTCCTGACAATCCTTCGGGCAATTCCAACTTATAGGCAACCTGTCCCATGCGTTCCAAAACACGGTAAGGTCCCACAAATCTAGGGGCTAGCTTTCCTTTAACTCCGAAACGTTTGACCCCTCGCAGAGGCGATACTCTCAAGTATGCTCTGTCTCCGATCTCATAGGTTATCTCCTTGCACTTCGAGTCTGCATAACTTTTCTGCCTGGACTGAGCTACCTTCAGTCTATCTCGGATCAACTTCACCTTCTCCTCAGACTCTTTGATCAAGTCTGGTCCAAACAACTGTCGGTCTCCAACTTCATCCCACATTAACGATGTTCGGCATCTCCTTCCATATAACGCTTCGAAAGGGGCCATCTTCAAACTGGATTGATAACTGTTGTTGTAAGAAAATTCGGCATACGGCAAATTGTCGTCCCAACTAGATCCATAATCTAATGCACAGGCTCTCAGCATATCCTCCAAAATTTGATTGACTCTTTCAGTCTATCCATCTATCTGCGGGTGAAAAGCTGTGCTAAAGTCTAGTCTGGTACCCAAGGTTTCATGTAACTGATTCCAGAACTTTGAGGTAAACTGGGTTCCTCTATCTGATACGATACTCCTCGGAACTCCATGCAGACATACAATTCGGGTCATGTATATCTTTGCCAACTTTGCACTGGTATAAGTAGTCTTTACGAGGATGAAATGAGCTACCTTTGTTAAACGATCCACTACGACCCAAATCGAGTCATAGCCAGAACGAGTTCTGGGTAGTCCCGTAATAAAATCCATACCTAGCTTATCCCACTTCCATTCGGGTATTGGCAATGGTTGTAACAATTCTGCCGGTTTCTGATGTTCTGCCTTCACTCTCTGACATACATCACAAACTGCTACATACTCCGCAATATCTTTCTTCATACCGGTCCACTAGAAAATATCCTTCAAATCCAAATACATCTTAATATTTCCTGGATGAATTGAGTATGGTGAATCATGGGCCTCCTATAGAATCAACTTCCTGATCTCCGGGTCATTAGGCACATAAATGCGGTCCTCAAACCATAAGGTGTCGTGTTCATCCTCATGAAATCCTTTTGCTTTTCCTTCGCTCATCCTCTCCTTAATAGAGGCAACCTCCTCGTCAGTTTTCTGAGCTTCTCTGAATTTATCCATCAGGGTAGACTGGATTTGCAGTGTTGCTACATAGCCTCTCGGAACTATCTCCAAACGTAGTTCTCATAAATCCTCGGCTAACTCTTTTGGTAATTATTCCGTGATTAGGGTATTGACATGACTTTTACGGCTTAGCGCATCGGCTACTACCTTAGCTTTTCCGGGATGATAATGCAATCTCATGTCATAATCCTTAATGAGTTCCAGCCATCTCCTTTGCCTGAGATTCAACTCCTTCTGAGTGAATATATACTTCAAACTCTTGTGATCCGTATATACTTCACAATGGTTTCCAATGAGAAAATGTCTCCACGTCTTCAATGCATGCACTACGGCTGCTAACTCCAAATCATGAGTGGCATACTTCAACTCATGAGGTTTCAGTTGTCGTGAAGCATACGAAACAACTCTTCCTTCCTGCATAAGAACGGCTCCAAGTCCTCGACGTGAAGCGTCGCAGTATACCTCGTAATCCTTATGCTGATCTGGCATAATCAACACAGGGGATGAGACCAACCTTTTCTTTAATTCCTTGAAACTGGCCTCACATTCTTCTGTCCAACTGAACTTGGTGTCCTTCTTTAGCAACTCCGTCATTGGCTTTGCAATCCTTGAGAAATTCTCAATAAATCTCCGGTAATATCCTGCAAGTCTAAGGAAACTCCGGATCTCTCCAACTATTGTTGGTGCTTCCCAATGGGTCACAGTGTCCACCTTGGCGGGATCTACTGCTATTCCTTCTCCCGATATAACGTGTCCGAGAAATCCGACTTCCTTCAACCAAAACTCACATTTGCTAAACTTGGCATATAACTGATGTTCTCTGAGCTTCTCCAATACCAAACGCAAATGCTCTGCATGCTCCTCTTCATCCTTAGAGAAGATCAATATATCATCTATGAACACTACGACGAACTTATCCAAATACTCCATTAACACTTTGTTCATCAGGTTCATAAAGTATGCCGGTGCGTTAGTCAGACCAAAAGACATAACGGTATACTCGTACAACCCATACCTAGTGGTAAAGGCCGTCTTAGGTATATCCTGCTCTCGGATCTTCAATTGATGGTACCCTGATCGCAGATCGATCTTGGAAACTATTTTAGCTCCTTGCAATCTGTCGAACAGATCGTTGATCATCGACAGTGGGTACTTGTTCTTGATCGTTACTTCATTCAACCCTCGTTAATTGTCACACCGTGCATTTTGTAACCTGTTATTTGCATCAAAGAAGCATGAAAATTTGGACCAGCAAATTTTTTTTTGGCATCATTTGGCTTTTATTTGGAGTTGAGTTTTTCTTCATGTGCTTTTTCATGTGCTCATTAAAGTCAACTATTACCTCTTGTAGAATTCATCTCCATACCCAAAACTTCTGCCCAATGATCATGCCAAGTGTTATATAGCAGTATAGTATTTTCCTACAAAATTAATTTGGCCAAAATGTATTTTATAAATTTAGTTTTCCAAAAACCCCTGAATTGAGATTTGCAGTGCAAGTACTTGATTTAGGGTGAGAAAATTATTTCAAAAAGTATATTTGAGACATAGTAGTCATAGGACTTCCAGAAACCACAAAAGTATAATTTTAAAAGTTATTTTCCTATTTTATTTAAAAGCTTTTTCTTAAGGCCAGAAATGGACTTTAATAGGGAAAAATTATTTAAGTATTTCAAAAATATTTGCCAAAATTCAGGGAGACTCAGAGGAAATATATTGTCCATATATAAGAGTTTCAGCACTTGGTCATGTTCAAAATAATGGGCTAATCCCTCTAAAACCCTTTCTGGATATTTCAAGCTTTTGAAATATTTACAAATGAAATATTCTCCAAACATTCCAGGGAAATTCTATCATGTCATATATGACATATTTGATGATCTTGCCAAGTCCCATGCCTTGGGAAGCAAGAAAACATCATAAAAACCCTTCATAACCATTCTGTCCATATTTGAAGTTTGAGCAACTTTACATTGCCAAACTTGTCCAAATGCTCTCAAACTTGGTGCACATGCTAGAATGGCCTAATAAGGCATATAGACCAAATGGCACAAGATTTGGGATAAAGCAACTTGATCAGATCACCCCAAAACCCTTTCTGTTCAAATGCAAATTTGAACAACTTTACATTACCAACTTTTTATCTGGAGCATCAAACTTTGTGGGCATGATCAATACCCCAAATGATGATGCTACACCAAGTGGTGCATCAAGGGGAGATGATTAGCTTGACTCAAACAAGATGAAGCCATTTCTGTTGATTTCTAGGGTTCATCAAAGTTACACTGGCTAGTTTCTTCAAATGAGCCCAAATTTGGTGAAGCACCCTATTTTCACATGTCATTCAATCCTGTTGAGTGTCATGGCAAGGGGAGATCATTTGCTTGACCAAACACTGATCAAACACCTTCTGCAGAATTACCAAAACCCTCTTCTTGATCACTTTTACTATTTATCTTGGCCTCAACTTTTTACCACATGTTCATCCAGTTACTAGCTACCTCCAGTAACTTCCCCAAGTCCCCAGCTCCATGATTGAGGGGTAAGAACCCTAGTTTACCCTGTTGGACAGCCAATTCTTACCAAGTCACCAGCTTCCTCTCTCTCTCACAGCATCTCCAGAGCATCCAAGGCCACATGCCATTTCTTTACTCCTCCCTTGACCTTCTAGACAACCTTGGGCACGTTGGACATGACCAGAGCGGCGAGGGCACGAATGTGCCAGCCATTCGGGCGCTCTGGAGCACGCTACAGTGCGCCACCGCACTGTAGCTTCGCCCAATCAGCTGCCCCCGACAGCCTCGGGCCTCCCCCTCGCGCCTCTCAACGTGCCTCGACGTCCGCAGCCCCCACCGGCGCTGTCCCCCTTCTCCTGCGCACTCCAGTGGCCGTCGCCACACGCGCGCTGGCCGCCCGCAGCGTCCACTCCTCGGGCTCGCACGCGCGCGTCGCCTGGAAGGTTCCCCGCTCCTCCTCTCACCTCAAATGGACGTAGAGCTCGTCCAGCAACGCTGTGGACTCATTCCCCTCGCCTCCCGTGCGCTGTAGCGTCGAGCAGGAGCTCGCTGGCGCACTGGTCCACGGGGCTCCGCCGTTCCCCTATAAATAGGACCCCCCGAGCCTCTCCAACAGCACCAACAGCTTCACCACATCTCCTTCAGTCCCCCAGCACCACTCGTTCATCCCCAGAAGGTCCCAGTGCTCGGGATCGACCGGAGCTCCGCCGCGTCGGGCCGCCGGTGATCTCGCAGTACGGGCCTCCTCCGCCCTTCCTTTTGCCCGATTTGGAACCCCCACACTCCACTGATGCGTTCCCCTCTGTTTCCCCCTTCTGTTGCAGTCGGAAACGGCCGGAGCGACGACCTCCCGACGATCCTCCGCCGTCCCACCTCGCCGCCGGCGAACCCGACCTCCCCGGCGTGCCGCACCACCACCCCTGCCTCCGCAACACGACGCTGAACTCATCCCTGCCCTCCGTTGCCGTCGCCGTGGCCGGAATCGTTGCCGGTGAGCTCGCCGTGGCCTTGGCCGTGAGGTTGGAGATGACAGGCGGGCCCCGCCTGTCATCCTCACCCCTCTCTCCCCCTCCTCACAGCCACTGACTGTCGGGCCCCGCCTGTCAGGTTTGAAAACCTGACATGCGCGCACTGGCGCCCGAGCGGCTGGGCTGGTTTGCCCTGGGCCGTGCACTGTGGCCCCTCTGGCCCAGTAGCACAGGGGCATTTTCTTTTATTCTTTCTGTAAATATTTCAAACATTTTTACAGAAATGAATATTGGTCCAAATGAAATAATTCCAACTCCTAAATTCATGTAATATTCCAACCTATTTAATGGTGTAACTTTCACACACATCCATGAAACTTTTTTGTTCTGTTCAAATTTAAATTCAAATTTGAGATATAAAACTCCTGTTCTAAAATCATTAGATTCCCTTCTGTTACTCCAAAAGTCCAACTAAGAATTTTCCCCACCTTAGAAATCCCTCTAGTATTTAACAAAAATAAGTTGACATTTTTCTGAGCACTTTGATTTTTCTATTTTATTTGTGGTCTTATTTTTCCGTTGTTATTATGCGACGTATAGATACCGTATTTGACGAAGTTGCTGAAGAAGGAGAAGGAGAAGGATTTGAAGACTTTGAAGACCAAGCCAATCCAGGCAAGCAACCCTTTGACCATGATACACTTGTTCTTCGGAACCCGTTTGTTTCTGATGCACGATGTTAGGGTTACGGTGGTGACCTAGTTGAATCCACCACATGATGCATGCCTTGATCTTGATCTTGCTATGTGCTAGATGACATGCATATGGTTAGTAGTAATGAATAGTGATGCATGTGTGACATGAACCTTCGTGGTTGAAGTCTTTGCATAGAACCCCGCCGGGTGCCATTCATGCCCGAGGAAGATGATGAGTTGGGTAACCACTTGATGATGAAGTGGTGTACCGAGACAAGTGTGTGTTTTTCAAACGGATTGGTTTAAGTTGCGACCGTTATTCCAACCATACATGTGCAACCACTCTACCCCTTATGGGACGGGGCGTTATTGATGACTTAGGCCGATACTAGCATGGTGCCCGCATTACTAGTGACGGGAAGACTTGAGATCTTTCCCGGGACGGGGTCGTGCTTGGATAGACGACCATGACTGTTTTCACAGGGCACCGGACACACCGTTGGTCCCTTCGGGTACGCGTGACATTGAAATTAGGGCAAGTCCCGTGATCTATTGTTTGTACTCGAGGGCCGTATACCAACGAGTGGACTCTATGTTAGTGTCGTCTAAGGAAAGATAATCACCGGGTGCTTCCCCCGAGTACTTGAGGTACTACGGGATCGTGGATGACACGAAAGCTTCCCGGATCTTGTGGGTAAAGTGTACAACCTCTGCAGAGTGTAAAACTATTCGAATAGTCGTGTCCATGGTCATGGACAGTTGGGTAACCGCTCTTGGGCTACGTCCAATGTTTGTGAAACCACGTGTGTGTGTGTGAGAGTCAAGGTGATGACTTGACTCGAGGAATTGAATCATATTCATGTTGATATCGGTAACCTGCCTTCGAGGTTACGCGAGTTTATTGATGCATAAACTTGATGGTAGAATGTTTATTCTAGCCCTTTTGCTAGATTGTTCATTATTGTTCAATTGCACTGTAACTTTAAACCACATCATGGGTTGCTTGCGAGTACATTCAAAGTACTCATTGGCTTGCCACTGGTTATTTAATTGGCCAGGCATGGAGGAACAGGAATATGATGAAGAGTTCTTTGGAGACGAACATGCGAACTAGGACGCTATCCCAGTAAGAATGCCTGTAGGGTTAAGGCAGATGGCATGGGTTCTACCTACTATCAAAGACTTCCGCTATTTGAGTTATTTGCTATTCAGCCCGTGAGGCTTTATCTATGTAAGACTTGGCCATAATGGCCTTAATTTGTGTAAGACGATATGTATGGATGTAAGACTCTTGTTATTCAGCTTCTGTGTGTTCAGTGAGCATTGATCTCTGGGATCACTGTACACGTGCATTCGGTGATCTCGACTTCTAAGTCGTGGTCCCCACAGAGCTGGTATCAGAGCCATCCTGACTGTAGGAAGCCTTAGTTAGCATGGGCGTTAGTTAGATGAGACCCTTTTTCAAAAAACCTTCTGAACCGCTCTTCTTTTCTAAACCTGAGATTTCATCAGCTTATTAACCCCTCCTATTCCACCTTTGTAGATGGCCGCTGTACCCGAAGAACACCTGACCACTGGGTTTCCCTTGCTTCTCGAGGATAGCCTCCAGGAGTGTCAGTTCCACCGAGCGCCCATCCTCACCTACCTTGAGCATTGGGTTAGCGACACTGAGGTGGAGTACCATGTGGAAGTGATCGTGAAGGCAAACGATCCTCCCACAAGTTGGTTCTTCGAGGGACCCCAGATGGCAACACTACCTCTCGCTGTCGAGGCTGCTGCACTCAAGGCACTAACCCGTCTCCGTGAGCTTCTTCCGGAGATGGCAGCCAAGATGACAACTCGCTTCTTACCTTACCGGAAGGAAGGTGAAGAAGAAAGCAGCACACTAGCCCCTCCACTAAAGGAAGGACTCTCGCTTCGGTTCCAGACCTACTTCAGTCTATGTGCAGCTTGGCACAAGACTTGGCCTCGGAATTAATGAAGCTTCGAGAAGAACTTCACAAGACCAAGGCACTTCTTCGTCGAGCTCAAGAGAAGACAAATAGGATCAAGAAGGAAGGAGCACCTTCAGGACAGTCCGCTATCGCATATCGAGGCGGAAGGCCCTCCGAGGATGTATCTTCCAAGGATGAAGAACCACCTCGGCGACGCCGGATGATGGCAAGGGAATATCGCAAGCTTTTCCCTGCACCACCGACGAAGCACCGTCGTATCCAACTCCTCCACTCCCCCACACCCTCAAGCGACAAGGGGGCCCAGACAGATGAAGACAAGGAGGAAGACCCAGAAGAGCCGGAATACGCGACCGAGCATTCCACCGCTTAGGCATTATTCGCTACTCGGATATGCCAGTTGTGACCCCTATGGTAGGATAGGTCGTGTAACCCCTATGCGCAGTCGAGTCCTTGTATGGTTCATATGAAACCATCTAGTGTTTGCTTTTGTTGTGTCTGGATGTATGTCGTATTCTTCCTTCGGGAATGTGTAAACGACTACATCACCCATTTGGATTTTAATGAATGTGTTTTGGCCTTTCGGCCCTTGCATGATTTGATTAGTGTCACACCCACCCCCTTACTAGGCACCCATATATCTTGCTTTCCCTCTTCCAAGTCATGAGACCTTTTACCGCTCCAACAGGATGCCTGTTGTAACTCGTACTGGTACCTCTACCCAGCAGCCTGAAGCCGGAGCATCCGCTCAGCCAGAGGCAGGCCACGACCAAACCAACGACCAAGCTCCACCATCACCACCTCCTCCGAACATGGACATGGCTCAGCTTCTCCAAGCTTTCCGAGAGGAACGCCAAGCCAACACTGCAGCTCTCCAGCTGATTGCTCAAGCTGTCACCAACAACCGCCAGCCGGCGGGGAATGGCAATGGACGTTCTACGTTGGCAGAGTTCAAGAAGCATGCACCGCCAACTTTCATCGAGACCGCTGAACCCCTGGATGCAGACGACTGGATCCGCTCCATTGAGGAAATATTGGAACTAGTTGGATGCACCGAAGACCGCGATAAGGTGGCTTATGCAGCCCACTGCCTCGGGGGGACTGCTAGAGCTTGGTGGGATGGATTCAAGGTCATGCATGCTGAACAAGACATCACTTGGGTCAACTTCAAGGCCGAATTCCGCAAGGCCCACATTCCTTCTGGAATCATGGCTATCAAAAAGCGTGAGTTCCGAGCCCTGAAGCAAGGAAGTGGCACTGTCAAGGACTACATGCAGAAGTTCAGTGTTCTGTCAAGGTATGCCCCTGAAGATGTCAGCACTGATGCTGCAAAAAGGGAGCGCTTCGTGGAAGGCCTCAATCAGACTCTGCAATACTCGCTTGTCGTGTGCGACTGCCGATCCTTCCCTGACCTGGTGAACAAAGCACTTATGCTTGAAGACAAGCGGCGTGCTTTGGAAGACACTCGCAAGTGCAAGATGGTCAGTAAGGGAAGTTCCAGCAACCAGAAGCCTCGTCCGTGGCAGTCAGCCCCGGCCAAGCCAACCTATCAGCAACCAAGAGCTCCTGCACCTCGCACCAACCCTCAGCCTCAGCAGTATGCCAACCCAAGGCCAGCTTTCAACCCCAATACCAGTGGTGGCAACAAGATCAATCCAAACCAAGTCACTTGCTTTGGATGTGGTCAGTCCGGACACATCTCAAGGGTGTGCCCCAACAAGAAGCCTGATGCCCCGCGCCCCAATGCGCAGAACCAGGGACAAGGCCGCGGGATGCCACCAAGGAACCCAGCTCCTCGCAATCCACCTAACCATGGGAAGGGGCGTGTGAATCACGTCACTGCTGAAGAAGCCCAGGAAGACCCGGACGTCGTGCTGGGTACGTTCCTTGTCAACTCAACACCTGCAACTGTCTTGTTTGATTCTAGAGCAACGCATTCATTTGTCACTCAAAGATTTGCATTAAAAATTGGCATGACCCCTACACCCCTGAATAACCCTATGGTGGTACAAACCCCCGGAGCCGAGATGAGAGCCAAGATAGGCTGCAAAGGAGTCAGTATTACCATTAACGGTGTAGATTTCCTAGCAGACCTCATCATCCTAAGATCACAAGGCTTGGATGTGATCTTAGGGATGGATTGGCTCAGTAAGCACCAAGGCTTGTTAGACTGTGCCAATCGGACAGTCACTGTGACCAATGACCAAGGAGTCGAAGTCAAGTTTGCTTCCAACTCCTCTTCCGCTCAAGCCGCTCAAGTCAACTGTCTGTCTGAAGTTGGGCTAGAACAAGTACCGGTGGTATGTGAGTATCCTGATGTCTTTCCGGATGAACTACCGGGATTGCCCCCTGACCGTGACATTGAGTTCATCATCGAGCTCGTGCCCGGAGCAGGACCCATCTATAAGAAGCCTTATAGAATGGGGACGGAAGAATTAGCCGAGTTGAAGAAGCAGCTGGAAGAGCAGCTGAGGAAGGGATTTATCCGCCCAAGTGCCTCCCCTTGGGGATCTCCTGTTCTGTTTGTGGCAAAGAGGGACGGTACCATCCGCTTATGCATTGACTATCGTTCCCTCAATGAAGTTACAATCAAGAACAAATATCCACTTCCCAAGATCGAAGATTTGTTTGATCAGCTCAGCGGAGCCAAGGTGTTCTCCAAGATCAACCTCAGATCTGGGTACTACCAGCTGAAGATCAGACCCCAAGATATTTCGAAGACGGCATTCGTAACGAGATATGGCCTGTACGAGTGCAGGGTCATGTCCTTTGGGTTAACCAATGCCCCAGCTTACTTCATGTATCTCATGAATAAAGTCTTCATGGAATATTTGGACAAGTTCGTTGTTGTCTTCATTGATGACATTCTTGTCTTCTCGAAGTCGGAGGAAGAGCACGAGCAGCATCTGAGGATGGTCCTAGACAAGCTTCGGGAGCACCAACTATATGCCAAATTCAGCAAGTGTGAGTTCTGGCTGCATAAAGTTGGATTCTTAGGTCACGTCTTGACCGAAGAAGGATTATCAGTTGATCCCGCGAAGATCGAAGCTGTGACCCAATGGCAATCTCCAACGACCGTCAAGGAAGTCAGAAGCTTCCTCGGACTTGCAGGCTATTACCGCAAATTCGTGGAAGGATTCTCTAGCATTGCACGACCAATGACTCAGCTCCTCAAGAAGGACAAGAAGTTCGAATGGACGCCAAAATGCGAAGAAAGCTTCCAAGAGCTCAAGAAGAGATTGACCATCGCCCCAGTTCTGGCAACACCTGATATTCACAAGGAGTTCGTGATATATTGTGATGCCTCTCGAACTGGATTGGGAAGCGTTCTAATGCAAGAAGGCCGAGTCATAGCATACCTCTTCAGGCAGCTACGACCCCATGAGGAGAACTACGCTACTCACGATCTTGAGTTAGCGGCAGTAGTTCATGCCTTGAAGACATGGCGGCATTACCTCCTCGGGAAACGGTGTGAGATCTACACAGACCACAAAAGTCTGAAGTACATTTTCACCCAAAAGGAATTCAACATGAGGCAGCGAAGATGGTTGGAACTCATCAAAGACTATGACCTCAGTGTTCAATATCACTCCGGGAAGGCTAACGTGGTGGCCGATGCCTTAAGCAGGAAGGCTTGCTCTTTGAATGCCATTATTCAAAAGAGGCAGCCAGCCTTGTTTAAGGAGATCGAGCAATTCAGCTTGGAATTGGTCACCCCTGGATTTCTGGATCATTTGGAAGTCAGACCGACCCTGATGGACGAAGTCAAGAAGGCACAAGATGGACACGCAAGCATTGAAGGCATCAAGAAGAAGATGAAGCTGGGAAAGGCCCCAGGATTCTCTGAAGACGAGCACGGGATTGTTTGGTACAAAGGCCGCATGCGTACCAAACAACACAGAGCTGAAGAACCTGATTCTGCAGGAAGCCCACGACACTCCGTATTCCATCCACCCCGGAGGAACCAAGATGTATCAAGACTTGAAGGCACGATTCTGGTGGCACGGGATGAAAAGAGAGATTGCAACCTATGTTGCAAAGTGTGATGTGTGCCAAAGGGTCAAGGCTGAATATCAGCGACCTGCTGGATTGCTCCAACCACTCAAGGTTCCTGAGTGGAAGTGGGATAAAGTCGGAATGGACTTTATCACTGGTTTATCAAGGTCGAATAGGGGACATGACTCCATCTGGGTCATAGTCGACCATTTGACCAAGGTGGCCCATTTCATTCCTGTCAAGACTACCTACTCAGGCAACCAGCTGGCAACTCTCTATATCAACCGAATCGTGAGCCTCCACGGCGTTCCCAAGGAGATTGTGTCCGATCGAGGCACCCAGTTTACTTCAAGGTTCTGGAGAAGATTCCAAGAAGCCTTGGGAACCAAGTTATCTTTCAGCACAACTTTCCACCCACAGACCGGAGGTCAGACAGAGCGAGTCAATCATATTCTCGAAGATATGCTCCGAGCCTGTGTCTTGGCATATGGAGCCAAGTGGGAAGATTGTCTCCCTTTTACCGAGTTCTCCTATAACAACAGTGTCAGGACCCCGATCCTAAGTCACACCGATCTAGCTGTAACACGTCATATCACTTTGCGGCCTCACGCACGGTAACCCCACGGGTGCCACCTTACCTGGCCCGGGACCGTTTGCGCATTTTGGCACACGTATATGACAGTGTCGCTAGCATCCATATGACAGAGAACCCGGGCCGACATGGCTAGTTATAAACCAAAAGTGGCACTAAATTACAGAGACAGGCATCCATGACCCAGCAACGAACGTGTCGGTCATCAACGTATGAACCCAAGTCGTAGCAAGCTACATGGACTTAAAGGAACAACGCGTGACATTTCCCCTAAGGGACAGACACAGGAACGAAGAAGGACACATGCCGGCCAGCCTACGTGTTCCGAGCAGTAGCAAGCTACCAAGGCTCATTGGAGACACTAGGAGGCATTTCCCTGTAAGATAGGCTACCAAAGGAAAACAACTAGGTGTCGGATCCCACACATATCAAGCATTTCAATCATACACGCAATATGCTCAATATGTGCAAATACAACATTGCATCACAACAGAACTCTATGACTCAAAGTACTTTATTTAAAAGGCTCCAAGAGCCATACATAACATATCCATATAGGTAGGGGTCACATGACCCAACACTCAGGTCATACAGTCATACAAGCACAAGCGGAAGCTACATGTCTGAGTACACACAACTTAGAAAATAAAACAGGCTTGGTGTAGCCTAACTATCTACAAGGCCCTTCACAAGCTCCAGATCTTCGTCTGGGTGTCAAGCTACTCGTCGACGTCAACGTCTATGTAGAACCCATCAGCAGGGGCAGGGTTCTCCTCTGCAACAGTTATTAAGCAAACATGAGTACAAAGGTACTCAGCAAGTCTTACCACAGAACCTATTATACATGCAACATTATCAAAGGGGGGTAGTGGAGTTCATAGCAGAATGCCAGCTTTGACCTTGGCTAACCTATACTACAACTCTCAACAGATTGCAAGATGTTATTACGAACACGAGTCCTCTACTCACCACATCAATACACTACCGAGGATCCTCTTCCGTCATCCTACGGGAGGGCCATCCACGGCACTCACACTTATCTTGAGGCTTTTAGTAGTATCCATCAACTTGTCTATGAACTGTAAGAGTAACCAAGTAGTCCGTACCGCGAACAACGGCTATTCGAATAGATTGATAACCCTGCAGGGGTGTACTTCTTCACACATGTTTTCACCACTTAGCGTCTGCACACGACATGTGCTCGACAGACTTCAAGCGAAAGCCGATGTGGGTGTAGACCACGACCTAACCAACCACTCAAGTCTCTCGTCCAGGTTTATCGCCTATTTGGGTTCCATCCGTGGGGAGATCCGGCCGGGGTGTCGCTCACGGCCCCAAACGATGTGTACAGGGTTCCCGAGTCACCAAACGGGCAACCGGTACACCGTGCCACGTACCTGTCGCATCACAGCCCACCTCGAGGGTCAGCGCTGTGCACGACCTCCAGTAAACTATAAACACCACAAACTAGTTGCAACTCCTGGACAGAGTACAAGGGCAGTCAATAAGTCGAGCGGGGTCATATTTCAGGGCCCAATGTGTGGTAGTAACTGTAACTTGAATCACACACACAGATCTCGGGTCCTATGGACGATTCCAATGAAACAACCCACCATGTACTCCTACATGGCCTTTCATCGATACCTTTACCAAGCGTATTCCACACTTCCTTCTCTTTATCGGTATGATCATTTCACTCTGATCCATCACCCAGATGAACCTGACCAGACACAACTCTAAGCATAGCAGGCAACATAAACAAATATCATGGTGGATCACACATCACATGGCTCAATCAACTCCTACACATGCTAGTGGGTTTCAACTATTTACTGTGGCAATGACAGGTCGTGCAAGGGATAGGGTTCAACTACCGCAGCAAGTAGCAGTTCACACGCTGTTGCCTTAATGCAGTAAAAGAGAGCAGGAGCGAGAAGATTGGGTTTGTATCGGAATGATCAATGATTGCTTGCCTGACAAAGTAGTTGACGGGTACTGCACTTCAACTGGATACGCAGCAGTATCCTCGGGAGCAGGACCTAACACAGAGAATACCAGCGATACAATCATTAACAAACAAATGCAACAATATGATGCATGCTCATGACATGGCAAGATGCATGTGTGTTGGCTAATGCAACTAAAACCAGAAGGGTTTGAACCTATTTGAATCAAAGATTCAAATTGGAGTTCAAACTATTATTTAAATAAGTGCATTATCATGTTTTTGATGTATACATCAAGTTAACTGGTTCAAACATGCATGAAACCAGTGCCATTGGAAAGATTGGATTTTTTTGATCATTTTTCATATATAAATCTTTTCCACCTGAGCTATGGTTGATTTTATATGATTTTTAGAAGTTTTGGGTATTTTCTGGAATTTCCTGAATTATTTTTAAACTAAAAATCCCAGAAAATCCTTTACTGCGTCAGCATGACATCATGCTGACGTCAGGCAGTCAACAGGGCCAGTCCAAGTCAAACCTGACCAGTGGGACCCACTGGTTAGTGTCACAGTTAACTAATTAACTAATTAGAATTAAATTAACACCTAATCTAGGTTTGACTTGCGGGCAGGGCCCACATGTCAGTGACCCAGGGGGTCAAACCCGTGGTCAAAACAGGTCCAACTCGCCGGCGTTTAGCCGCCGGCGAGGCCAAACACGGCGGTGGGGTGCGGGTTTCGTGCTCCGGCTGCCAAATCGACAACGGAGCACACCTACGGGTAGCTGGAAGCAAACCGCATCGAGTGGAGGTGGTGGCTGGCCTCGGGGTCGCCGGAGATGACGCCGGCGACGAGTCCAGCGGCGACCGGAGTTTGGCGAAGTCTAAAACGACGGTGCGGTGCTCGTAGAGGAGCGTGAAGTGGTCCTACAACATCTACTTGTGATGGTGAAGCTGATAGGCACGGTGGCCGGACCAATGGATGGCCGGAGCCTCGTCGGCGACGAGCTCCGCAGCGATGCGTGCAGGTGAGCTTCGTGCGGTGCGTTCCAGGGGAGTAGAGAGCCAACGGAGAGGGGGAGGACGAAGCTGGGCTCACAGGGGTTGCAGCAGGCGCCGGAGCGAGCTCGGGGGTGGTCGGAGCTGAGCAGAACGGCGAGGGGGATCTCCGCGGCCGGAGTTGGGGAAGAAGAGGTCGGGGGCGTCTCCAGGGCGGGCGAGCGCTTGGGGCTCGGCCTGTTCGAAGTAGTCGAGGACGGCGGAGACGACGGACACCAAGGCGGGGCTCAGGGACGACGGCGGGCGCGGCTTCTACGACGGTGCGAGCACGACGGCGTCGGCCATGGCATGGGAAGAGCGAGGGAGAGGAGCTGGGGAGAGGGGGAGGTGTCTGCGAGGTCGGGGGCGTCGTGTACGACCGATCCAGCCCTCCAGGACGGCGAGGGAAGGAAGCAAGGCGGCGGGCAGCTGCGTGGCGCGCGGTGCGGTCGCCGTCGAGCACCTGCCTGCCTGCCTGGCCGAGCCAAGCAGCTCCCTGGAGCGGCAGCTGGGCTGGGCCGGCAGGTGGGCCGGGTGGGGCGCCAGGTAAACTTCTTCTCTCTCTCTTTTTTTCTATTTCTTTTCTGTTTCATTTGTTTTGCAACTTTGTTTAATTAATTAAAATGCCAGAGCATTTTTATAACTCATAACACTTGTCATACCTACTGTATATATTATCAACTGTAGGAAACATTATAGTTTATGATTATTTGAGCATTTAAAATATTTTATAGCATTTAAATGCCCAAATTCAAATACCATATGATTTAATCCAGTGACCTTGGATGTCCTAGAAAATTGTGCACCATTTTTAGCAAAGGTTTGAGACCAAGGCAGAAATGATGAACATTTTTGAAGGGCATTTTGGGTACATTGGAAAATATTTTATCAAACCCTAGTTGTTAGAAGAGGGGTGCTGGAGTTTCTGTCATTCCCATTTCAAATTTCTTTGAAAAGTAAACATGATGCACACACCAACTAACCCTAATGCAGGTGCTAACTAGGGATGTGACAACTCACCCCCACTTAAAAGAATCGCGTCCCGAGATTCGGGTTCCTCCGGAAAGAGGGTGGGGTACTCAAGTCGAAGACGATCCTCCCTTTCCCAAGTAGCTTCACTCTCGGAATGATGTGACCATTGAACCTTGAGAAACTTGATATTGTGGCGTCGAGTGGTGCGCTCAGTTTGATCAAGAATACGAACGGGGTATTCTCGATATGTGAAATTGTCCTGGAGATCAAGCGTTTCGTGGTCCACTCCGCGGATAGGATCCGAGAAGCAACGCCTGAGTTGAGAAACGTGGAACACGTCATGAACTCTGGAGAGGTGCGGAGGTAGTTCCAATTGGTAGGCAACTTCTCCTCGTTTGGTAAGAATGCGAAAAGGACCGATAAAACGAGGGGCCAATTTGCCTTTGATACCGAAGCGATGGGTTCCCTTAAGAGGAGTAACCCGAAGGTAAGCCTTATCGCCGACTTCAAAAGTCACAGCCTTATGATGACTATCATATTGGCTCTTTTGGCGAGACTGGGCTGTTTTCAATCTCTCACGAACGATGCGAACTTGCTCTTCTGCTTCCAGAATCATATCCGGGCCAAAGAATTGTCTTTCCCCGGTCTCCGACCAGTTAAGAGGTGTTCGACACCTTCGTCCATATAGAACTTCGAAGGGAGCTTTGCCCAAGCTGGCTTGATAACTATTGTTATAAGCGAATTCGGCAAATGGAAGACATTTTTCCCACTCCACACCGAAAGAAATGACAGAGGCTCGAAGCATGTCTTCCAGGATTTGATTGACTCGTTCCACTTGACCACTTGACTGGGGATGGAAGGCGGTACTGAAGGAGAGATGAGTTCCCATAGCATTCTGGAAACTTTCCCAAAATCGTGAAGTAAAAAGACTTCCACGGTCTGAGTTAATCTCCAAAGGCACACCATGAAGTGATACTATCTGAGAGACATACAAATCTGCTAGCTGGCTAGCGGTAATACTCTCTCGAACAGGCAGGAAATGAGCTACTTTAGAGAGGCGGTCGATAACGACGAAGATAGCATTATTCCCTTTTCTGGTCCTGGGAAATCCGGTAATGAAGTCCATACCGACTTTGTCCCATTTCCATTCAAGAATAGCTAAAGGTTGAAGGGTGCCAGCAGGCCGTTGATGCTCTGCTTTGACTCGACGACAAACGTCGCAGTTAGCAATGAATTGAGCGATTTCTCTCTTCATCCTAGTCCACCAGAATCTCTGACGTAGATCCTGATACATTTTAGTACTACCGGGATGAATCGTGAGAGGGGATTCATGAGCCTCCTTAAGGATTAACTGCCGTAGATGGTGGTTCTTGGGAACCACTACACGGTTCTCAAAGAAAACAACACCTCGATCATCCATAGAGAAACTTTTAGCGCGTCCGCTAGCAATGTTCTCTTGGAGTCGGGATATACCTTTATCACGCTTCTGGGCAGCTATAACTTGATCCATAAGGGTAGGTTTCACCACCAAGGTGGAAAGGAATCCTCGAGGAACAATGTGAAGGTTAAGCTTACGGAATTCCTCATGGAGAAGTGGTTGACTTTGTTGTAACATTAAGTCGTTACAATATGACTTACGACTTAGTGCATCAGCCATGACATTGGCCTTTCCAGGAGTGTAAGTGATTCCTAAGTCGTAGTCTATGAGCAACTCAACCCAACGTCTTTGCCTGAGATTTAGATCCGGTTGGGTGAAGATATACTTCAAACTTTGGTGATCAGTGAAGATTTCACAGCGATTACCAAGGAGGTAATGTCGCCATGTTTTGAGTGCATGGACTACAGCTGCAAGCTCTAAATCATGAGTAGGATAGTTATCCTCATGTGGACGCAACTGTCGGGATGCGTATGCAATCACTTGACGATCTTGCATGAGAATGCAACCTAGTCCTTGTCGCGAGGCGTCGCAATAGATTATAAAATCCTTGGAAAAATCTGGTGGTACCAGTACAGGTGCAGATGTCAGGCGTCTTTTCAGTTCTTGAAAACTGGACTCGCACTGTGGGGTCCACTCAAACTTTTTATCTTTCTTGAGGAGTTCAGTTAGAGGTTTGGCAACCTTGGAGAAATTCTCGACGAAGCGTCGGCAATAGCTCGCTAAGCCAAGAAAACTCCTAACTTGCTTGACCGATTCAGGAGGAGTCCAGTCAAGGACGGCTTGAACTCGCTCGGGATTGACAGCAATACCCTTGCCAGAGATCACATGACCTAGATAGGTTACTTCTGGCAACCAAAATTCACATTTAGAGAATTTGACATAAAGGCGGTGCTCTCGAAGTTTTGTCAATACCAGCCTTAAATGCTCGGCATGATCTTCCTTGTTCTTGGAATAGATGAGTATATCATCGAGGTATACCACGACGAATTTATCCAAATACTCCATGAATATAGAATTCATTAACCGAGAAAAGGTAGCTGGGGCATTGGTTAATCCGAAGGACATAACGGTGTACTCATATTGGCCATAACGAGTAACAAAAGCCGTTTTAGGAATGTCCCCGTTCTTGATTTTGATTTGATGGTAGCCCAACCTCAAATCCATCTTAGAGAAGACTGAGGATCCAGCGAGCTGATCATACAGGTCGTTGATCCTGGGAAGCGGATACTTATTCTTTATGGTGACCAGATTGACACGTCGGTAATCTACAACCATCCGCTCCGTTCCATCCTTCTTCTTGACGAAAAGGACGGGGCAAGCCTAAGGGGAAGAACTAGGACGGATGAAACCTTTTTGCAAGGACTCAACGAGTTGTTTCTTTAGCTCAGCTAATTCTAGTGGTGCCATCTTATAAGGTCTCCTAGAGATTGGGACAGTTCCAGGGATAAGATCTATCACGAACTCGACATCTCTGTCAGGTGGAATTCCTGGCAGTTCTTCTGGAAAAACATCCGGAAAGTCACGAACTACCGGAATATCTTCGAGCTCTGGTAGAGGGCTGGCATTAAGAGAGTAGAGCTGACGCTCAGCCATTCGGGTCAAGACATTGATTATCTTGCCGGATGGGTGTGTAAGTTGAACGGTCCTAGTAAAGCAATCAATTTTGGCGTAATGAGTTGTCATCCAATCCATACCCAAAATGATGTTTATGTCCGAGGACTTGAGGGCGATTAAAGATGCTAGGAAAACAAGTCTATCGACAAGGATTTCATTTCCATGGCTTACCCTAGAGGTTTGCCACTTTGAACCAGGAGTTTGAATAACCATGGAAGTAGGCATGTCACAAAAAGTCATGTTGTGCAATCGAGCATAGCTCTCAGATATGAACGAATGGGATGCTCCAGTATCGAAAAGAACAGATGCCGGATGGCAGTTGACGAGAAGCGTACCAAGGACGACGTTAGGATCCTCATGAGCTTCCTCAGCAGAGACATAGTTGACATGACCACGTGTAGTGGGGATTGGCTTAACATAATTCACCTTGCCGGTTGGCTTACCACGGCCAACGGGTTTTCCTGGTTGGTTCTGAGGACAATCACGCATGTAGTGTCCCGGTTCTCCACACTTGAAACATGTCACAGTGGTAGTGCGTGGAGCAAAGTTGGAAGGTGGACCTCCATAGGTCTTAGCAGGTGCAAACTATTGAGTTGGGCGAGGCGCCTCATAGGATGGCCTCGGTGTGTACTTGGGTGGCAGAGCAGTGTTAGGAACCCATACACGACGCTTGTGAGAACCAGAGCCGGATGAGGAACCAAAATCTCGAGTATGCTTGCGGGTAGCCTCGAAGTCGGTCTGGCCTGTTTCAGCACTGATAGCCTTGTTAACCAACTTCTGGAAGGAAGTGCACTCGTGCAGACGTAGATCTCGGCGGAGTTCAGGGCTGAGTCCCTTGCGGAACCTCGCCTGCTTCTTGGCATCGGTGGATACTTCCTCAGGTGCATAGCGTGCCAGGTTACCAAACTCGCGACTATAGCCATCCACAGTTAAACGGCCCTGGGTGAAATTGCAGAATTTCCCCCGCTTGCGATCCATGAGACCTTCCGGAATGTGGTGTTCACGGAATGCCTCACTGAACTCAACCCAAGTAGTGACTTGGCCAGCAGGACGCATAGCTTCAAAGTTTTCCCACCAAAGACTGGCAGGGCCCTCAAGATGGTAGGCGGCGTAGATAACCTTGTCAGCTTCGGCCACACGGGCAGAGTGTAGCTTGTGGGTAATACTACGTAGCCAGTCATCAGCATCCAGAGGTTCAGTGGAGTGATGGAACTTCGATGGACACATCTTGATAAAATCGTGGATTGACACCACGTCATTCCTCTGACGGAACCCAGTGTTCTGCTCTATGCGTTCCAGCAGACGGTTGGTCTCTCTCTTGTTCCGTTCTGCTTCAAGCATAACTTCCGCCAAGGAGGGTGGCTGGGGCAGATTCCCATCTCTAGCCCCACTAGCCTCACCCTGCTCCTGAGCAGCAGGATTGCTGCGAGTGTTGACCATCCTAGGAAAACAAAACAACGGTTTAGACAAGGATGGCAAAAATTTGACATAGAAGTGCAGAATGTAATGGATGACACGGAATGCAAGGATGTTCATCCATACGACATGGTAATATAGGGAGTGCTATATATACACCAGTGGTCATACACACCATACAAAGTTTAGTACAAGCCAAGGCTAAAGTACAACTGCGGTGAAAGACGATACATCCCATCGGAGGCATTCCAAGCTCCTATACATTATTTAACTACACCTCCGGAACTCAATACACACTATGTCATATTCCACAAGACGCACAGGACTGTGGAAATACAACTACTACGATACTACTACAACCACGGTCTAGCTCAGACATTCGCGTAGTAATCCTCGTAAAGATTACCACCGTAGCCTGGAAGTGGAACAGACGGATCTTGGAACTCGCGAGCACTCGAAGGCTGTGGACCATAGGGGCATGGGTGTGGCCTCGGTCCCGATGCTGGTGGTAACCGACGCCCACGTGGAGGTGTAATACCCCCAACGTCACGCCAATCCATGCGATCAGGCAGACGAGTCCGCACGGGGTACAAATCCCGCATGTCCAGATATCCGGCGTGCACAGCAGGTGCAAGCCGTGTCAAAGTAGTCCAGTGGGCGGCTCGGGTGTTATACAGCTCCATTCGGAGGGCACGGACCTCACGGTCCCTATCCTCCAACATCTGAACAGTAGTCTGAAGCAGTGGCTCTTCATGAGCAGCATCAGTATACAGACCAGTGTAGTAGCCTTCCTCTCCGGGAAGTGAGGCTGGCATGTAACATAACTCAGTGTTCAGCAACAGGGCATGCCTAGCACGGAGAATGGTCATCATCGAATAAGCGGCATCCAGCACTGCCATCTCGATGGTAACCCCGAGTCCATAAGACCAATGGATGGGGTCGTTAGCTCTAGGATATGAGGGGTATATCCGGACTGTGCAGAAATACTGACTCTTATTGAAATCCCGGTACTGTTCCTCCACGGTGTATTCAGGATACCAGCGATAACCGGTCTTAGTCAGCACACGGACTAGCATGGCCGTGTGACCGGGCACATTAATGCACCGAGTCAAATGAACCACTTGGTGAGGGATGCGGCCAGACATCTGAAACACGGAATAATGCAAAGGCATTAGTGTTTCTGAAAGAAATCGGGCAGCATAACAACTGTAAATGCTCAAACAGAGATTTGAGACATCATACAAATGATAGCATAGCCACTCAACAATCCATATCAAGGTTCCGGTCCAACAATCATCATACTAAAAGGATAGAAACTGAACTGAGGCTTGAAACCAACAATCCTAAGAATCTACGGATTAGTAACATGTGAACCTAGAAAGGATAAGAGGCCTAGTCCTAATTCCCCCGTAGAAAGAATAGACTGACTCAGATCAGAAGGGCATAAGGTAAAGGAGTAAAAAGAGCCTTATGTTCCCTTCCACAATCAATTCCCCTACATATAACTAAGAATTTTTCTAGACTCAACATCGACCAGTTTGGCTTGAGAAACCTACAGGCAGTCCAGCTCTGATGCCAACGCTGTCAGGACCCCGATCCTAAGTCACACCGATCTAGCTGTAACACGTCATATCACTTTGCGGCCTCACGCACGGTAGCCCCACGAGTGCCACCTGACCTGGCCCGGGACCGTTTGCGCATTTTGGCACACGTATATGACAGTGTCGCTAGCATCCATATGACAGAGAACCCGGGCCGACATGGCTAGTTATAAACCAAAAGTGGCACTAAATTACAGAGACAGGCATCCATGACCCATCAACGAACGTGTCGGTCATCAACGTATGAACCCAAGTCGTAGCAAGCTACATGGACTTAAAGGAACAACGCGTGACATTTCCCCTAAGGGACAGACACAGGAACGAAGAAGGACACATGCCGGCCAGCCTACGTGTTTCGAGCAGTAACAAGCTACCAAGGCTCATTGGAGACACTAGGAGGCATTTCCCTGTAAGATAGGCTACCAAACGAAAACAACTAGGTGTCGGATCCCACACATATCAAGCATTTCAATCATACACGCAATATGCTCAATATGTACAAATACAACATTGCATCACAACAGAACTCTATGACTCAAAGTACTTTATTTAAAAGGCTCCAAGAGCCATACATAACATATCCATACAGGTAGGGGTCACATGACCCAACACTCAAGTCATACAGTCATACAAGCACAAGCGGAAGCTACATGTCTGAGTACAGACAACTTAGAAAATAAAACAGGCTTGGTGTAGCCTGACTATCTACAAGGCCCTTCACAAGCTCCAGATCTTCGTCTGGGTGTCAAGCTACTCGTCGACGTCAACGTCTATGTAGAACCCATCAGCAGGGGCAGGGTTCTCCTCTGCAACAGTTATTAAGCAAACATGAGTACAAAGGTACTCAGCAAGTCTTACCACAGAACCTATTATACATGCAACATTATCAAAGGGAGGTAGTGGAGTTCATAGCAGAATGCCAGCTTTGACCTTGGCTAACCTATACTACAACTCTCAACAGATTACAAGATGTTATTACGAACACGAGTCCTCTACTCACCACATCAATACACTACCGAGGATCCTCTTCCGTCATCCAACGGGAGGGCCATCCACGGCACTCACACTTATCTTGAGGCTTTTAGTAGTATCCATCAACTTGTCTATGAACTGTAAGAGTAACCAAGTAGTCCGTACCGCGAACAACGGCTATTCGAATAGATTGATAACCCTGCAGGGGTGTACTTCTTCACACATGTTTTCACCACTTAGCGTCTGCACACGACATGTGCTCGGCAGACTTCAAGCGAAAGCCGACGTGGGTGTAGACCACGACCTAACCAACCACTCAAGTCTATCGTCCAGGTTTATCGCCTATTTGGGTTCCATCCGTGGGGAGATCCGGCCGGGGTGTCGCTCACGGCCCCAAACGATGTGTACAGGGTTCCCGAGTCACCAAACGGGCAACCGGTACACCGTGCCACGTACCTGTCGCATCACAGCCCACCCCGAGGGTCAGCGCTGTGCACGACCTCCAGTAAACTATAAACACCACAAACTAGTTGCAACTCCTGGACAGAGTACAAGGGCAGTCAATAAGTCGAGCGGGGTCATATTTTAGGGCCAATGTGTGGTAGTAACTGTAACTTGAATCACACACAGAGATCTCGGGTCCTATGGACGATTCCAATGAAACAACCCACCATGTACTCCTACATGGCCTTTCATCGATACCTTTACCAAGCGTATTCCACACTTCCTTCTCTTTATCGGTATGATCATTTCACTCTGATCCATCACCCAGATGAACCAGACCAGACACAACTCTAAGCATAGCAGGCAACATAAACAAATAGCATGGTGGATCACACATCACATGGCTCAATCAACTCCTACACATGCTAGTGGGTTTCAACTATTTACTGTGGCAATGACAGGTCATGCAAGGGATAGGGTTCAACTAACGCAGCAAGTAGCAGTTCACACGCTGTTGCCTTAATGCAGTAAAAGACAGCAGGAGCGAGAAGATTGGGTTTGTATCGGAATGATCAATGATTGCTTGCCTGACAAAGTAGTTGTCGGGTACTGCACTTCAACTGGATACGCAGCAGTATCCTTGGGAGCAGGACCTAACACAGAGAATACCGGCGATACAATCATTAACAAACAAATGCAACAATATGATGCATGCTCATGACATGGCAAGATGCATGTGTGTTGGCTAATGCAACTAAAACCAGAAGGGTTTGAACCTATTTGAATCAAAGATTCAAATTGGAGTTCAAACTATTATTTAAATAAGTGCATTATCATGTTTTTGATGTATACATCAAGTTAACTTGTTCAAACATGCATGAAACCAGTGCCATTGGAAAGATTGGATTTTTTGATCATTTTTCATATATAAATCTTTTCCATCTGAGCTATGGTTGATTTTATATGATTTTTAGAAGTTTTGGGTATTTTCTGGAATTTCCTGAATTATTTTTAAACTAAAAATCCCAGAAAATCCTTTGCTGCGTCAGCATGACATCATGCTGACGTCAGGCAGTCAACAGGGCCAGTCCAAGTCAAACCTGACCAGTGGGACCCACTGGTCAGTGTCACAGTTAACTAATTAACTAATTAGAATTAAATTAACACCTAATCTAGGTTTGACTTGCGGGCAGGGCCCACATGTCAGTGACCCAGGGGGTCAAACCCGTGGTCAAAACAGGTCCAACTCGCCGGCGTTTAGCCGCCGGTGAGGCCAAACACGGCGGTGGGGTGGGGTTTCGTGCTCCGGCTGCCAAATCGACGGCGGAGCACACCTACGGGTAGCTGGAAGCAAACCGCATCGAGTGGAGGTGGTGGCTGGCCTCGGGGTCGCCGGAGATGACGCCGGCGACGAGTCCAGCGACGGCCGGAGTTCGGCGAAGTCGAAAACGACGGTGTGGTGCTCGTAGAGGAGCGTGAAGTGGTCCTACAGCATCTACTTGTGATGGTGAAGCTGATAGGCACGGTGGCCGGACCAATGGATGGCCGGAGCCTCGTCGGCGACGAGCTCCGCGGCGGTGCGTGCTGGTGAGCTTCGTGCGGTGCGTTCCAGGGTAGTAGAGAGCCAACGGAGAGGGGGAGGACGAAGCTGGGCTCACAAGGGTTGCAGCAGGCGCCGGAGCGAGCTCGAGGGTGGTCGGAGCTGAGCAGAACGGCGAGGGGGATCTCCGCGGCCGGAGTTGGGGAAGAAGAGGTAGGGGGCGTCTCCAGGGCGGGCGAGCGCTCGGGGCTCGGCCTGTTCGAAGTAGTCGAGGACGGCGGAGACGACGGACACCAAGGCGGGGCTCAGGGACGACGGTGGGCGCGGCTTCTACGACGGTGCGAGCACGACGACATCGGCCATGGCGCGGGGAGAGCGAGGGAGAGGGGCTGGGGAGAGGGGGAGGTGTCTGCGAGGTCGGGGGCGTCGTGTACGACCGATCCAGCCCTCCAGGACGGCGAGGGGAGGAAGCAGGGCGGCGGGCAGCTGCGTGGCGCGCGGTGCGGTCGCCGTCGAGCACATCCCTGCCTGCCTGGCCGAGCCAAGCAGCTCGCTGGAGCGGCATCTGGGCTGGGCCGGCAGGTGGGCCGGGTGGGGCGCCAGGTAAACTTCTTCTCTCTCTCTTTTTTTTCTATTTCTTTTCTGTTTCATTTGTTTTGCAACTTTGTTTAATTAAATAAAATGGCAGAGCATTTCTATAACTCATAACACTTGTCATACCTACTGTATATATTATCAACAGTAGGAAACATTATAGTTTATGATTATTTGAGCATTTAAAATATTTTATAGCATTTAAATGCCCAAATTCAAATACCATATCATATAATCCGGTGACCTTGGATGTCCTAGAAAATTGTGCACCATTTTTAGCAAAGGTTTGAGACCAAGGCAGAAATGATGAACATTTTTGAAGGGCATTTTGGGTACATTGGAAAATATTTTATCAAACCCTAGTTGTTAGAAGAGGGGTGCTGGAGTTTCTGTCATTCCCATTTCAAATTTCTTTGAAAAGTAAACATGATGCACACACCAACTAACCCTAATGCAGGTGCTAACTAGGGATGTGACAAACAGTTACCAGTCGAGCCTTCAGATGGCACCATTTGAGGTGTTGTACGGACGCAGATGCCGCACGCCCCTCAACTGGTCAGAGACTGGAGAAGGACTAGTCTTTGGACCGGATATTCTCCGCGCAGCAGAAGAGCAAGTCCAACTAGTCAGAGAATGCTTGAAGGCAGCCAAGTCAAGGCAGTAGAGTTATGCTGACACTCGACGCCGAGACATGAGTTTCCGTGTCGGAGATCATGTGTACCTGCGGGTAACCCCTCTAAAGGGAACCAAGCGTTTCCACGTCAAGGGGAAGCTCGCACCAAGGTTCATTGGCCCTTTCAAGGTCACCGACCGACGAGGAGAAGTGTCTTACCAGTTGGAACTACCACCTGAGCTATCCGATGTGCACAATGTATTCCATGTGTCACAACTCCGGAAATGTCTCCAAGTTCCGGACAAGCCCAATCTCTACAAGGATGTTGATCACCAAGCCATTGATCTGCAGCCTGATTTGACCTACCGCGAGAAGCCCATCCGCATTCTGGACGAAGTAGAACGACGGACGCGAAGCCGTACCATCAAGTACTTCAAGGTCCAGTGTAGCAACCACACCGAAGCAGAAGCAACCTGGGAACGTGAAGACTATCTTAGATCCGAGTTTCCCGATCTCTTTTAAGACCTAGTTTAGGAATCTCGGGGATGAGATTCTTGTAAGGGGGGGGGGG
>LR738714.1:272158209-272237947 GCA_902687465.1 Secale cereale | reverse complement strand
GCGGCGGCGGCGGCGGCGTCGCGGCGGCGGGGCGGTGGCTGGCGGCGTCGCGGCGGCGGTGGCTTGCGGCGTTGCGGCGGGGTGCGGCGGCGGGGTGCGGCGGAGGAAGAGGGGGGGTGCGAGTATATATATAGGGGGTGTAGAAGCTTGGGGGAGGGGGCAAGCTACGGCGGCCGGTCGGAGTCCGACGAGGGCACGAGCGGCGGTGCGGGGAAGGCGGTCGCGGCGGCGGCTTGGGCCTGGCTCGGCTGGGCTTCGGCCCAGTCGGGTCGGGTCCCCCTATATATATATATATATTTTTTTTTATATACGCCGGCGCTAAAATAACTCTAGAAAATAATATAAAATCTAGAAACTGCCAAAACAAATTTTCACCGTCTAAATAGAATATTTAGAACAAGATGAACATTTTCTTGGCACTAAAATGCATTTTTGAAAACATGCAATTTTTCCTAGTTCAAATAAAACTCCAAATAAAACTTATTTGATTTTTTTATTAAATCTTCCGTATTTCTTTATTTTGGGAGAGTCATTTTACTCCCTCTCTCATATCTTTATGATAGAAATACTTGAAGATAAAATAAATAAACCAAATGATCATATTTTCAAAATTTGAGAAACCTCAAATATGAAAATTTAGAAATCCCCAACTCTCTCCAAGGGTCCTTGAGTTGCTTAGGATTTTCTTGGATCACCAAAAGCAAGAAAATATGATATGCATGATGATCTAATATATAACATTCCAAATTGAAAATTTGGGATGTTACAGCATCCAAAAATGAAAGAAAATCACATCCTGAAGTGGAATCAATGATCTCATCAATGCGCGGAAAGGGGAAAGGATCCTTTGGACATGCTTTATTCAAGTGTGTGAAATCGATGCAAAGTCTCCACTTCCCATTCGCCTTGTGAACCACCACTGGATTTGCTAGCCATGTTAGATGCAACACCCCTCGGACCAGGCCAGCTGCTTCAAGTTTCTCGGTTTCTTCGGCAATGGACTACTGCCATTCCAAAGCTTGCTTCCCGACCTTTTGCTTTACGGGATGAGCATGAGGACAAAAAGCAAGGTGGTGCTCGATTACCTCCCTAGGAACGTCAGGGATTCAGATGGTTGCCGTGCAAACACATCAACATTCGCCCGCAGGAAGGCAATGAGCGCGCTTTCTTATTTGTCGTCAAGGGTGGCACTGATGGTAAAGGTACCGTCAGTGATGTCCTACATCGCTGGAATCTTGTTTGTCGCAGGGGGAGCAGCCATGGATTTCCTGCTAGCCAAACTCTCTGGCAAGTCACCGTCAGGCGCAACACAATCCAAAGAGGCGCGCTTCCCGAGGACATTGCCAGCGCCCTTGCTAGCTTTCTTGCTCTTCTTTCCTCACTTGGTGGGAGCTGGGGCCTTGGTGGCCTATGCTGCTACCGCATCTCGGTACATCCTATCGACGCACATGACTGCATCCTTTTTATTTGGTGGGATGGCGATGACTCCCATCGGCCCCGGTGAGGGAGTCCTGGACTAGGGGGTTCTCGGGTCGCCGGCCTACCTCTCGTGGGCCGGATAGATGGGCCGCTGGGTGACCACTACGGGGCCGAACAATCCGAAGAACTTATGGACGTATTGGAGGCTCTCGGAGGTTCAGTGTGTCCTCCAAGTCAAGATAAGACGAATCTATATGTTTATTATTTCCTTGTAACCGACCATGTGTAAACCCTTGTACCCCTAGTGTCTATATAAACCAAAGGGTTTAGTCAATAGAGGCTAGAACAACGACCATTGCCCTATTAGCCTAGGGTTAGCTCATCCGATCTCGAGGTAGATCCACTGTATAACCATCCTATACTCCATAATATAATCAATTAGGACGTTGGGTTTTACCTCCCAAAGAGGGCCCGAAACTGGGTCAACATCGTGTCTTTCGTCTCCCGTTCTCCATTGATCCAGGATCCACAGCTCAGGACCCACTTCCCGGGATCCGCCAGTTTTGACACCGATGTTGGTGCTTTCATTGAGAATTCCGCTATTTGGATCGCTAAGGAATCGATGGTTCGCCTGATCCTAGGAGATGGCATCAACACCGGGGACATCTTCGTCCCCAGTCAGCTTTTCATGTTCAGCAGCATTGTTCTGCACGCCAACCCGACCGGTCACCTCGACCGAATCGATAGTTTCGCCCCTGAGCACCAGATCAGGTTCGGTAACCTCGAGTACATCGCCCACGCTCGGGGCGACTTGGTCCTTACAGGCTTCTCGGCATCACCTAAGATGCTCGTGGACTCCGGAGCCTTAACTCTAGAGTTCCTCCCCGATCCGATCTCTACATCGGCCCCTACTCCACCCGCGGATTCGATCTCGGACGCAGACGTCACATCCGAATACCTGGCAACGTCTGTAGCCGAGCACCCACCCCTCGCCGTGGATTCGGTTCGGTGCCCCGACACAGGAGCGGCATCCAAAGACCACGGATCATCCTTGACCGGACTTGTCACCATCACAATGGAGTTTAACCCTGAAGGAACCTCTCTCGATGGTCCGGTGAGCCTCGCCATATTAAACGAGGCTCTGGATCAGATCTAGTTTATGACAATGCGTGATGACACATCCTCGGCCCATTCTCTACTAGGCCATGAGGCTTTATACAGGGAATTTTACGACCCACCACCACCCACCTGGCTCCACTATCGGAGATTTAATCGACATGCTGGACTATGCCGCAGAAGAGGCCAAAGATACGAACATGTCTATATGGCGGACACCCCTAAGAATGACGTCAACGTCACCTATAACGTGATGGTACCCCCAGGAGAAACAACGGCACAACCGATGAAGAACCATCCAAACACCAGAGACATCGCTGGCGATCCAGGGGACACCGAGGCAAGGAAAGCGACACAAGTACTGGAGAAAATGACACACCGAACAATAGGAGCAACCTCAATGACCCTGCCACCACCGACCAATAGCCAGACGACTCGGAGGGTGATGAGGACATCAATACCATTGTTACACCCACAACCCCTGCTGCTATACATACGGGACCAATTCCTAGAGCTCGCGCATGCCAATTATATTACTAGGTATTTTCGTTTCTTGGTAATGATTCTAATGTTCATGAGAAAATGTTGTTGCCTAAATTGGATACATTTATTCTGCTTACAAATGAAGGGCCTAGCTTGGACAAGGATGATGAACATTGGAGCAAGAACAAGCATGGAGATGATGGCATGCGCAAAGGGAACACGAACGGAGTTTCAAATGATGATTGCAGGACTTTGAAGCAAACATAATGAGTGCATGAAGGCTTGGACGAAATATACAAGATGGCACTTCACAAATTTTGTCCAGAGGCTATTATAGGTGCTGCGTCACCTTATTATTGGGCCAGGCCTGTGTAATTTCGAAATACTTAAGTATAGGTTGTTTCTAGAGTCCGTATGTGCGGGGAAACAAAGTTACGGTTGGCTTCAGACCCCTCCTACAAGGGATCACAAAATCCCCCCTACTCCTCCATATATACAAATCTTAGGGCGTCGTTTAGACTTTGGGTTTTGTTTAGTTTAAAGTTTGCCCTAGCTGCAACTTCGCGTACTTCATTTGTGTTCAACGACCAGACAAAGATGTCACTGAACCCCACCATGATCAATAAAGCTTTCATCTTATATTCGCAATATCCAGATTGCAATCTAAGTTTCTTGCTGGTTCTTCGTTTGCTTGCAGGAAATAGACCCTCATGGTCAGGTTGATCATGCTCAGGCGTGGTCAATAACCTATTGGAGTTGGTTTAGCGATTGGTAAGGCGCGGCGTCTTCGCATGTTCGTAGTCTGATCGTCGAAGTCTACTCCTTCGAAAATGATAATCACCATCTCATCAAAAGATAGGACACCTTTGCCTTTATCAAGTGGTATCAGATTTCCAGGTTGCTCGGTGATATTTTTCAGTTTTCTATAGTTTAGATCGAGTCTTTTATTCATACCTACAGTCCACGAAAAAGCCAAAAAATATTAGGGTTATTTCAACATATCTGAACCACTCTGAGCCTTTGCGTAACCTTTTAGTGTTTTGCTTTGTTGAATTTGCGGTTGCATCATTGTGTCGAGTTGCTTGTCTTAGCATCTAGTTACCTTAGAGTTTCGAGTTTTGGTCATAGGTTTTCACGTCGCCGCTGCACCATCTTCATCGCCGCCGCCATATACAATCACCAAATATCCGCTGCCAATCCGAGTCCATATACGCCACCACATATCCGCCGCCATCACACCAATCCGAGTTCATCTCCAACATACATCCGCCACCAGTCCGAGTTCCACCATATACATATCCGCCACCAGTCTGAGTTCGACCAGATTCGTCTCCGCCACCAGTTCTAGTCCGAGTCTAGTATTTTTTCCTTTGTTTTCGAGTTCGTGATCAAGAGGTACAATGAGTCGTGGCCAAGTCGGACTTCCCAACTTCCGTGATACCCGCAGAAGAAACATAGCTCCGAACTAAAAAAATTGGCTAGGCAGTTTTTAGACCATTTGTAGACTTTTTTGAAAAAAAAATTGTCGCGGAGCAAAAAGAAAGAGGAAAAAAGTGACAAAAAAGGAAAAAAAATCGAGTGTGCTCCTCCCTTGATAACATGCAGCGTCGTGATTTTGTTAGTGTTCTAGGCTCACGTCTCTAGTACAGTCTAGCCTAGGACCAGCACAGTACCGTCGTTGAGCATTTATTCACCTTTGCATCTCTGAATTGAATATTGCTGACATTTTTGCTACCATATCATAAGCCTTCCCAGCACCACATACATTTACATCGTGCATTTCACACCACTTGGCAACCGCTTTGTCCAAGCTTTGAGAGTTTTGACTACAACGGTTGCCGATCACCACCTGCTGCTGGGTAAGAACTGGTAAGATGTCGAGATTCGCTTGCCGGATTTGTGATAAGACACCCCGCCACCACCACTTTCTAGTAGTATGTAGGATCCTATTCCTGTGTGTTTCTATTGCTGCTAACCATGGCAGGATCACAAGCCGATGAGACTGACTGGGAGAACACGATGAATAAGGAGTTGCATGATAAGTTTCAGCAAATGATGAGTGGCTAGGTGGGAGATGTGCTAAACAGATTTGAAGAGACCATGGAGAAGATAGATGGCATGGAGAAGTCGTTTGAAACAAAGCTGGATAACAAGTTCATTGAATTGCTCAAGCGTCTTCCACAACCACCACCAGCTGCACGTGCCGCACCTCCGTAACGACACCAACAACGGCCCCTTCTGAATCAGTTCGGACGAGCGAAGCGTATTCCTCTTGAGGATGACCAAACTTCTGGTGTTGTTGTACCTAGTATTGATACTTCTTTGGCTCCTGCTACTGCTACTGGTGGTGCCGAGGTGGATGACAATTATGCGGGTGATTACGAGGATGAGGTTGATCAAAATCAGAACTATGTGCAACCACCACCATCAGGCCGTCCACATGCATATAATCGCAATGATAGGGCTGCACCATCACCTCAGGAACGAGATCCTGACCATCTCCCTAAACTAAAATTGAATATTCCACCATTTGAGGGTAGATATGTTCCTGATATACATCTTACTTGGGATTCAGAAACCGAACAACGTTTTGCATGTTTCGAATATCCCGATGAGAGACGTGTTGCTGCTGCTCTTTGTGTTTTCACTAGTTTTGCTTGTGTGTGGTGGTATGAACATCGTTGATTATATCTAAATAATATTCCAACTACTTGGGCTGCTTTGAAAACTGCTATGCATACTCATTGGGTTCCACCATATTATCAACGTGAATTACTACAAAAATTGCAGCGTTTAAGACAAGGGAAAAATTCCGTAGAGGAATATTATCAGGAATTACAAATTGGCATGATTAGATGTGGTATTGTTGAGGATAATGAAGATATGCTTGCACGTTTTATGGGTGGATTAAATAGAGTGATTCAGACCATTTTATAGTATAAGGAGTATAACAATATCACTCATTTATTCCATCTTGCTTGCAAAGCTGAACGTGAAGTGCAGGATCGGCAGGCCTTGGTGCAAACTAATTTTTATACAGGTCAACCTTCATCATGGATACCACATGCATCATCTACTTCCACTCGTCCGACTGCACCACCGTCTACTTCATCTGTCACTTCCAACCGTGATAAAGGCAAACATGCACCACCACGATGTAATGCCCAGTATGCGACTATGTCTCCCACGTGTCGGGGCACAACTTAAAGACATAAGCGCATACTAGAATGATCTCAAGTATGGTATCTTTGTACATCTCATGTAAAATTCAGGGATGAAATAGTAAAAGATAGTTGGCTTATACTCGCCATGTCACACAATGAATACAATAACATACATCATCCAAATAACACAGGGTCCGACTACGGACGAAAACCAAACGAGAAAGATACCATAAACACAAGGCCTGATCGCCCGTAGTACGAACCACTACTGATCATCGGGATACGAAACATAGTAAAGACCATGCTCTTTATCGAACTCCCACTGAAGTTCTGATCCATATCCTGCATAATTCTGAGCGGTACCTGCATCTGGTGTGTGTTGAATCCGTGAGCCACGAGGACTCAACAATCCCATTCCCGGTATCAAAACTACCAAAACCTTAGGTGTGGAAAGGTTGTTAAAGTGTTTGCAGCAAGCTCTGATCAACTAGCTTACGAGTTTAGAGCGAGAAGAGAACAAGTGCCAACGGTCGCCAAGTTGATCAAGAAGTGATCCTAGCTACTCACGGTCAAACATAACCCTACCGTGTTCACTTCCCGTAGCCCTTCGAAAAGAGACCATCACGGTTACTCACACAAGTAGTTTATTCTTAAGAATATGCTGTCAAGTTATCTACAACCGGATATTAACAAATTCCCATCTGACACATAACCGGGGCTACGGATTTCAAAAGTTCAAAACCCTGCAGGGGTGTACCAACTTAGCCCATCACAAGCTCACGATCTGTGGAGTCGCAACTCCAAAGTGGGAAGACCCGAGTATTCTCGGAATCCCGTGCTCAAGATATTTCGACAAAGGTAAAACTAATCCAGCAAGACCTCCCGGCATGCCGACACCCTGATAGTAGCCGCGCGTATCTCGTCTCAGGCCACAACCAGATGAGCGGAGCGTACATGTGCCAAAATACCCCAAGTTGCCCAGGGGCGGACCACTCTAGTTTGGACCAACACTCATGAGGAGCACTGGCCCGGGGGGTGGATTAAGACCTCGGGTTTATAACTCCCTATGCAAGTTTTTAATTGTTAGTCAAATGTAGAACCAAAGTAGGGCCTTGCTGGAAAAGCTTCAAGAAGTGCGAATTATCAAGGGGGGCCCATAAACCCCAACCGTGTTAGGAACGCAAAATCAAGGAACATAACACCGGTTTATCGAGTCCTAAGGTGGCATGAGTGGAACAAAACACCAAGCAGAAGGCCAATCCTTCCACCCATTGCCAATATATATGTGCATTGATTAACATAGATATATATTGTGTTATCCAAAAAAATAAGTTCATCACGGAGCGATCTTCAATCTTCACCTGCAACTAGCAACGCTATAAGAGGGGCTGAGCAAGCGTACTTAGCCAATCAACGGTTTTGCTAGGAAGGCGGTTAGAGTGTTTCATGGCAACAATAAGAGGCTGACAAACAGGAATAGGCATCAAGGCAATCTAAAGAGCGAGACAACTAGCATAGGCAAGGATAGAGGTGATATCGGGGAACGGTCATCTTGCCTGGTAAGTCGTCGGTGGGATGGTAAGACGGCTCCTCGAACTTAGTCTCGACAAGATCCTCGAACTCGATATCGGCTCCCGGCTCTACCCAACACAAGAGCACAACAACGGCACAATATCAAACACGGTGCAATGCACAATCAACATGATGCAAGACATGTCGTGGGATGCAAGTATGATGTGCGTATGCATGAGGACGCACTCGAGCCTAAGGAGAAGATGAAGGAAATGGCCTCATCTTGGGTAACCAAGCAAGCCACTGGATAGATTGGAAGATTTCGGTCAAAATCAATATAAGGATCACCGGAAACGGATGCACGGTTTTCAAATGACAAGCAAAACAATATGCAATCTAAAACTGCAGTTTTCAGCAACATGGCATCTTTGGAGCAAGAATTAAATATGCTACAACACCCAAACATGAAAACAAAAGGCATGGATGTGAAATAGACATGATACTTAACAAGCATGAACTTAGAGCACACCCAAAAACTTACTGGAACACAATTAAACAAGCATGGCAAGTTGCAATAAGTTTATCCAGACTTTGAGAAAAACTAGGCATGGCAGAAATTACAACATGTAGGCATGTTTGCAAGCTTGTGCAACTCAACTCAAAGCATAGCATGGCATGTGAATATAACCAACAGCAAGAAGACATATTTGAGAAGCTACTCATGGCAAGAACATGCTCATAGGATGCATAGAACACTAGCTATACTCGTGGCAAAACTGACCTTGTTGATAACATGCTGACAGAAACATTTTATAGCATCTTGAGAGCAGGAAAACAAAAAGCTACAACCACTCCTCATGGCAAACAAGTGCAAGGATAGCTAGAGCATAACATATACTTCAAGGAACACCCTCTGGACAACTCTAAACATGCACAACAATGACGGTGGCATCATGAAAACATGGCATAAAAATTAACAGATTCACACTTAGGAGAAATTTAACATCACGATGACATGTTAACAAGCCTGATGCACTCATCTCAAGACATATCATGGCATGAAAATGAATCTATCATATAGAGAACATTCCAAAGAGCAAAACTCTTGTTGACACCTAGCTCATATGACACATGGATTAATATACACAAGCAAGACAAAACATCATCTCATATCAAGTTCAGAAACTTATCAGCCACATGCACTTTTGCAACAGAGATAAACATGGCAATGTGACACCTAACATGAATTCTACAACAACCATCATGTAGAGCACTTCACAATGAACATCTGGACATATCATTCACTCCATTCGGACCAACATGCACAAATTTACTAGCTCACGAACATGCCAACAAATTTACACAGACAACAAGTGCTGAAATAGTTTCATCACGAAGCACTCTTGTCACCTGGATTAAGACCTCTAGATGATCCCTATCATGCATGAAACTGATGCTAACACGTAGAGCACGACGAGACGAACATGTTGACATATCATATGCGCAAAACGGAGCCCCGAGCACATAGTTAACACATGATGAAGGGGGCAACAAATTTACATGGATGTGGGACTTAGTGGAATTTTACCTCCGCGAAAAGTCAACGCGGGACGGAGGGATTCCGGGACGAAGGGATCCGGGCGGAGTGGGTCCATTTGGTTTGAGGGACCGGTGGATCTGGTCCACCTCCAGATCCGGATCCGGCCTTCGCCGGAGACGGCGAGGAAGACGGCGGCGGCGGGGCGCGATAGCCGGCGGTGAGGCCCAGCGGCGGTGGTGGCGAAGGCCTTGGCGGCGGCGGTGGCGATGGTCGGCGAAGACCGGCGAGAGGGGCGGCGATGTCCGGTCGACGGCGGTGGCCGGACGTGACGGGGGCGACGGAGGACCCGCACGCTGCGACAGGGGCAGGCACGACGCTGCTGCGGGCTGGCGGCGGCGGCGAGCCGGGCCGGCGGGCCCGCGCGGCGCGGTGGGAAGTGGTCGGCGGAGAGGGCCACGTGGCAGGCCGGGATTGGTCCGGGCGCGGCGACGGACGCGTCTGGCGCGGTCCGGACGTGTCCGGCAGCGCGGAGGAGCTCGGGCTAGGGTTTCAGATCCGGAATTGGAGGGGATGGGACTGTTTTATAGGTAGAGGGAGCTAAGAGTGTCCAAATGAGGTGTGGTTTTCGACCACACGATCACATCCGACGACCGAGAGGATGGAAGTGGTTGTGCTGGGCTAGTGGGCTGTGGTGGAGGGGTGTTGGGCCAAAAGAAAGAGGAGCTTTTAGCCCACGAGGTTAACCGTTGGAGTATCAAACGACCTCCGAACGCGATGAAACTTGACAGGCGGCCTACACGTACTAAAACAATAACGCACGACAAGTCTCACCTCATTCCGGGAACGTTCTACGGCAACATACGAAAGAAGGACTCGGAGGTGCCACGACATGTGTGTGAGTGCCGGAACTCGAAACAGACAACGGGAAGAGATGAGCATGACCGGGTGCAAGTGACAACACGAATGCAATGCAATGCACATGATGACATGACATGGATGATATGCACACACGCACACGGCAAAAACGAAGAAACCCGAAATGAAGGAAGAGCCCAGAATGGAATTAATGAAGTCCACGTTGCATATATTGCCATAAATGGAATTGTTACATCCTGGGCGTTACAAACTCTCCTCCACTACAAAAAGATCTTGTCCCGAGATCTAGGACTAAAAGAAAGCGGGATACTCGGAACGGAGATGATCTTCTCGTTCCCATGTAGCTTCTCGGTCGGTATGGTGTGACCACTTCACTTTCAAGAATTTGATAGACTTGTTGCGGGTCTTGCGCTCAGTTTCTTCAAGGATAGCAACGGGGTGCTCACGATAAGACAAGTCTTGCTGAAGATCAATCTCTTCGTAAGGATGGTGTGTCCAGGCGTCTTGAAGCACTTGCAGAGTTGTGACATGTGAAACACATCGTGCACATTTGCAAAGTTGCAGGGAAGCTCAAGTTGGTAGGCTAGGTCGCCACTCTTGCCAAGAATCTTGA
This sequence comes from Secale cereale, assembly GCA_902687465.1. Lineage (NCBI taxonomy): Eukaryota > Viridiplantae > Streptophyta > Magnoliopsida > Poales > Poaceae > Secale > Secale cereale. The sequence continues at coordinate 272,227,224 of LR738714.1, read as the reverse complement.
AAGGGCCCACGTAGCTTGGAGCAAGCTTGCCCTTGATACCAAACCTCTGAGTGCCCTTCATGGGAGAAACACGGAGATAGACATGATCACCAATGTCGAAAGCCAAGTCATGATGCTTGCCGTCATAGTAGCTCTTTTGACGGGATTGCGCGGCTTTGAGATTGTCACGTATGACTTTACACATTTCTTCGGCTTCTGAGATCAAATCATTTCCAAGGAGTTGACGTTCACCAGTCTCGGACCAGTTGAGAGGGGTACGACACTTTCTGCCATAGAGGATTTCAAACGGTGCTTTGCCTGCACTTGCTTGGAAGCTGTTGTTGTAGGAGAATTCGGCAAATGGAAGGCAATCTTCCCATTTCATACCGAAGGAGATGACACAAGCTCTGATCATATATTCAAGGATTTGGTTCACTCTTTCGACTTGACCACTAGTCTGAGGGTGAAACGCAGTGCTGAAGCGAATCTTGGTGCCCATGGCTAACTGAAGGGAATCCCAGAACTTGGAAGTGAACAAGCTTCCACGGTCTGAGGAGATCACTTGAGGAATCCATACAAAGAAACAATTCTGGAGGTGTACAGCTCTGCCAACTGAGCTGCGTTGATGGATTCTTTGACGGGAAGAAAATGAGCCACTTTAGTTAGCTTGTCAATCACCACAAAGATAGCATCATTCCCTTTCTTGGACTTTGGAAAACCGGTGACGAAATCCATCTCAATGTGATCGAATTTCCACTCGGTAATAGGTAGAGGTTGAAGGAGTCCGGCTGGACATTGATGCTTTGCCTTCACTCTTCTGCAGACATCACATTCGTTCACGAATTGAGCAATTTCTCTTTTCATGCGAGTCCACCAATATGATTGTTTGAGGTCATGGTACATCTTGGAGCTTCCTGGATGTATCGAGAGAAGTGAGTCATGTGCTTTGTTCATTATGAGCTTCCTGAGATCACCTTTGGGAACCACAATCCTGTCCTCAAAGAACAAAGTGTCTCTCTCATCAATGCGATAGCACTTGTACTTGGGAGTACCCTTTGAAATACCATGTTTCACCTTCTTCACCATAGCATCACTGAGTTGGGCCTCACGGATTTGATCTTCCAAGGTAGGAGCAACTTGAAGGTTGGCGAGAAATCCTTGCGGAACAACTTGGAGGTTGAGCTTCCTGAATAATTCACAAAGTCCAGGTTGGAACGGTTTGAGAAGGAAACTGTTGCAATAAGACTTTCTGCTCAAGGCATCTGCAATGACATTGGCCTTGCCAAGAGTATACTCAATGCTTGGATCGTACTCTTGAATCATTTCAACCCAACGAGTCTGGCGGAGGTTAAGGTTTGGCTGAGTGAAGATGTACTTCAGGCTCTTGTGATCGGTGAAGATGTCCACTTTTCTGCCCAACAGAAGGTGTCTCCACGTGATCAAGGCATGAACAACTGCTGCTAGCTCAAGATCATGTGTGGGATAATTCTTCTCATTTGGTTTCAGCTGACGAGAAGTGTATGCCACAATCTTCTTGTCTTGCATGAGAACACCACCAAGACCTTGCAAGGAAGCATCGCAAAAGACTTCATAAGGCTTGGACTCATCCGGAGGAGTAAGAACCGGAGCAGAAATGAGCGTCTATTTGAGGGTATTGAATGCCACATGATAATCAGGAGTCCACGAGTACTTGACATTCTTCTGCAGCAAGTTGGAAAGAGGCTTGGCAATCTTGGAGAAGTTCTCAAAGAACCTTCTGCAATAGCTTGCGAGACCGAGGAAACTTCGGAGTTGTTTGACATTCTGTGGAGGTTCCCAGCTAACAATAGCTTCAACCTTCTCGGGGTTAACAGAAATTCCCTCGACAGAGATAATGTGGCCAAGATAGAGGACTTTATCAAGCCAGAATTCACATTTGGAGAATTTCGCATAGAACCGGTGCTCACGGAGCCTGTCAAGGACCAAACGGAGGTGCTTGGCGTGGTCTTCTTCATTCTTGGAGAATACCAAGATATCATCGAGGTAGACAAGCACAAATTCATTGGTGTATGGGTTGAATATGAAGTGCATCATCTGAGAGAAGGTGGGTGGAGCATTTGCAAGCCCGAAAGACATGACCGTGTATTCATAGGAGCCATAAATTGTTCTGAATGCGGTCTTGGGAATGTCCTCTTCACGGATACGAATCTGATGGTAACCCATCCGGAGATTGAGCTTCGAGAAAACTTTGGCTCCTTTGAGCTTCTCGAACAATTCATTGATGTTGGGGAGCGGGTACTTATTCTTTATTGTCTTCTTGTACAATGGCCGGTAATCAACGCAAAGGTGTTCCGTGCCATCCTTCTTCTTGACAAATAGAACACCACAGCCCCAAGGAGAAGTACTTGGTCTGATTAGACCCATTCGTTCTTGCTCATCGAGCTTTTTCTTTAGCTCCTTCAACTCATCAGGAGAAATCTTGTACAGACGCCGACAGGCTGGCTTGGTACCAGGTTCAAGTTCAATGATGAATTCAACTGGACGGTTGGGAGGCATGCCTGGAAGCTCTTCAAGGAATACATCCTCATATTCACAAACCATCGAAATCTGAGAAATGTCTTTAATCTCGCCCTTGTCATTGAGAGAGAATAGCCTGATTGTGTTATCTCGAGCTGCGAAGATAATCACGTCTTCATCGGGATGAGTTAGCTTGACCTCCTTGTTTGCACAATCAATATTTGCATCATGCTTGGAGAGCTAATCCATCCCAAGAATAAGATCAATGTCGGAGTTATCGAGAACAACCGGGGAAACCAGAAAACTATAATCACCCATATGAATAGAGACATCCGGCACAATTGAGTTGGATCTCATCAATGAACCCGGAGAAATGTTGTGCAACGGTTTATCCAAATAAGATGATGAGAATTCATGCTTGGTAAAGAATGGTCTTGACATGAAACTGAGTGATGCACCAGAGTCAAACAAAACTTTTGCTGGAATTGAGGTAACTGAGAGGTTACCCATTATGACATCAGGAGACTCCTCTGCTTGAGCTGCGTTCATTATGTTCACTCTTGCTGACTTGGGATTGTGCTTGACAATAGCATTGCTGACAGGTGGAGGAGGCGTAAGGCGCCTTTGCATACAATTGTTAGCATAGTGACCCTTCTGTCCACACTTGTTGCAAGTAACTTCTAAAAGTGGACGATGATAAGGACCACTTGGTCTTGGAGCTTGGAACTGAGACTTGGACTGGTTGCTTGGGTTGGGTGGGTGGGAGAATCCACGACCACCTGAGTGCTTGTTGTGACTGGGAGGACGGAGCACTGGAGGAGGCGATAGCCAGAACTTCTGCTGCTTGGAAACCACTTGAGAGGAAGAGGAGGAGTGAACAGCATCTCTTATCCTCTTTTTGGAAGCTTCACACTTGAGCTGAGCTGCCTCTTGCTTGAGAGCCATATTGTAGAATTGGTCAAATTCATGTGGGTCGAACAAGGTGAGAGCAAGTTGGAGTTCATCTTTCAGACCACCTCGGAATGGGTAGATTTTGCTCTTGGCATCAGGGATGTCTTGCTTCGCATAACGGGCAAGATTCTAGAACTTGACATTGTATTGATAGACAAACATGGTGCCTTGCTTCAGGTTGCGGAATTGCTCACGCATGCCTTCAATGATACTGGTTGGAATGTGATGAGAACGGAAATCTCTGCAGAAATCAGTCCACAAGATCTCACGACCACCTCTGTAATCTTTGTACTGTTGCCACCAATCTGCAGCTTGATCTTTGAGTTGGAAAGCGGCAAACTTGACATAATCCTCAGGTCTTACGTTACTGCATTCAAAGTGCTTCTTGATGCCTGTGATCCAATCTTCAGCATCTAGCGGGTCCACACAGTAACTGAAAGACTTTGGTTGGTTTGCCAAGAATTGGTTCAGTGTCGCAAAGTGAGGTTGATTGAACAGATTGCCTTGGCCTTAGTTCCCTTGATTGCCTTGATTTGCTTGGAAACTCTGCATCATTTGCATGAGCATCTGGGTGTTCTGGTTGGTTGCCTGCATAATCGCTCTCCATGCCTCAGACGGAGGAGGAGGGGAAGGAGGACACTCTTCTTCACCCTCTTGGTTCGGGTTGGGAACCTTCTTAGGAGCCATCCTAAATATGATGACAACCGTTAGCCATTGATGTAAAACAGGTAAGCTGAATGAACGGCTAGATATTTGCAACAATAGTCTTCACAATGAACATTCGAACAAAATGAACGAATGAATTCCACAGCTTAATGGTACCACACTTGTCGTGAAGCCACTTGGGAGAACAAAACGATAGAATAAAACAACAAGGTACAGATGGAACAAATACATAATAGAAGTTTCGTCCCACATGTTCGTGCTGATTGCCCCATGGTATGTGTTACAAAGGGTCTTGCAATCCTCAGATCAGCATAGCCAAGGACCCTTTAAGATGCAACTCCCAATTGGAACAACGCCCTAGAAACCTCTTCACTAGATGTTGAACCCCAAACCTCATACCATGCACTCATTGGAAGAATACCTACGAGCTACTTGAAACCCACCTACTAATTCCCGAAGCTTTCCGGTTATGCAATCTGGTGTTGGGGATACAGGGGAAGCACCGCATGCTCAACTCTAAACCTACATCCAGCTGTATCCATCCATCAACACATAACCAGTCATCTTCGGAAACTCTTTACCTCAGACCTTCAAAACGCACCCTCTATACTAGCTATGGCAATACTCCCGAACTATCTCCCCAGTACTGGGTGACGTTGGGGTTATCTCACCACCAGACATGCATAGAAGAGTTTTTGATGTCGGCCGCCTCTGGTATTCTAGAAACGCTACGATACATTTGTGACGACAATACCTCGGAGCTCAACTCCCCGGGACACTGCCACAACCCCTAAATGACAGGAGGCATCGAGAACAATGTTCTCGTCACAAAGATATCGGAACAATCCAAACAATACCCGCGTGATCCTATTTTTTTGTGAAATTTTGTGAGTAGATGAGATAGAACAACGTCAGGAGTCATCACCAGAGCGATGAAGGGGATGAGGAGTAAAAAGAAATCATACTCTCCGATATATATATAGGACTCAAAATATTTTTGTGTGTGCCTAGACTCAACCGTCAGCGGTTCGATCAATCAGGGGGCTCCTAGGTGGGAGAAGGCTCTGATACCAACTTGTAATGCCCAGTATGCGACTATGTCTCCCACGTGTCGAGGCACGACTTAAAGACATAAGCGCATACTAGAATGATCTCAAGTATGGTCTCTTTGCACATCTCATGTAAAATTCAGGGATGAAATAGTAAAAGATAGTTGGCTTACACTTACCACGTCACACAATGAATACAATAACATACATCATCCAAATAACACAGGGTCCGACTACGGACGAAAACCGAAAGATACCATAAACACAAGGCCTGATCGCCCCTAGTAGGAACCACTACTGATCGTCGGGATATGAAACATAGTAACAACCATGCTCTTCATCGAACTCCCACTGAAGTTCTGATCCATCTCCTGCATCATTCTCAGCGGTACCTGCATCTGGTGTGTGTTGAATCTGTGAGCCACAAGGACTCTGCAATCCCGTTCCCGGGTATCAAAACTACCAAAACCATAGGTGTGGAAAGGTTGTTAAAGTGTTTGCAGCAAGCTCTAAGAAACTAGCTTATGAGTTTAGAGCGAGAAGAGAACAAGTGCCAACGGTCGCCAAGTTGATCAAGAAGTGATCCTAGCTACTCACGGTCAAACATAACCCCACCGTGCTAACTTCCCGAAGCCCTTCGGAAAGGGACCATCACGGTTACTCACACAGGTAGTGTATTCTTAAGAATATGGTGTCAAGTTATCTACAACCGGATATTAACAAATTCCCATCTGCCACATAACTGCGGGCACTGCTTTCGAAAGTTCAAAACCCTGCATGGGTATCCCAACTTAGCCCATCACAAGCTCACGATCTGCGGAGTCGCAACTCCAAAGTGGGAAGACCCGAGTATTCTTGGAATCCCGTGCTCAAGATATTTCGACAAAGGTAAAACTAATTCAGCAAGACCTCCCGGCGTTCCGACACCCTGATAGTAGCCGCGCGTATCTCGTCTCAGGCCACGACCGGATGTGCGAAGCGTACATGTGCCAAAATTCCACAAGTTGCCAAGGGGCGGACCCACACAGTGCTCTAGTTTGGACCAACACACATGAGGAGCACTGGCCCGGGGGATGGATTAAGACCTCGGGTTTATAACTCCCTATGCAAGATTTTAGTTGTTACGCAAATGTAGAACCAAAGTTGGGCCTTGCTGGAAAAGCTTTAAGCAGTGCGAATTATCAAGGGGGGACCATAAACCCCAACTGTGTTAGGAACGCAAAATCAAGGAACATAACACCGGTTTATTGGGTCCTATTGTGACATGAGTGGAACAAAACACCAAGCAGAAGGTCAAGCCTTCCACCCATTGCCAATATATATGTTCATTGATTAACATAGATATATATTGTGTTATCCCAAAAAAAATAAGTTCATCATGGAGTGATCTTCAATCTTCACCTGCAACTAGCAACGCTATAAGAGGGGCTGAGCAAGCGTACTTAGCCAATCAACAGTTTTGCTAGGAAGGCGGTTAGAGTGTTTCATGTCAACAATAGGAGGCTCACAAACAGGAATAGACATCAAGGCAATCTAAAGAGCGAGACAACTAGCATAGGCAAAGATAGAGGTGATATCGGGGAACGGTCATCTTGCCGGGTAAGTCGTCGGTGGGATGGTAAGACGGCTCCTCAAACTCAGTCTTGACAAGATCCTTGAACTCGGTATCGGCTCCCGTCTCTACCCAACACAAGAGCACAACAACGACACAATATCAAACACGGTGCAATGCACAATCAACATGATGCAAGATATGTCATGGGATGCAAGTATGATGTGCGTATGCATGAGGATGCACTCGAGCCTAAGGAGAAGATGAAGGAAATGGCCTCATCTTGGGTAACCAAGCAAGCCACAGGATAGATTGGAAGATTTCGGTCGAAATCGATATAAGGATCACCGGAAACGGATGCACGGTTTGCAAATGACAAGCAAAACAATATACAATGCAAAAATGCAGTTTTCAGCAACATGACATCTTTGGAGCAAGGATTAAATATGCTACAGCACCCAAACATGAAGAGAAAAGGCATGGATGTGAAATAGACATGATACTTAACAAGCATGAACTTAGATCACACCCAAAAACTTACTGGAACACAATTAAACAAGCATGGCAAGTTGCAATAAGTTTATCCAGACTTTGAGAAAAACTAGGCATGGCAGAAATTACAACATGTAGGCATGTTTGCAAGCTTGTGCAACTCAACTCAAAGCATAGCATGGCATGTGAATATAACCAACATCAAGAAGACATATTTGAGAAGCTACTCATGGCAAGAACATGCTCATAGGATGCATAGCACACTAGCTATACTCGTGGGAAAACTGAACTTGTTGATAACATGCTGACAGAAACATTTTATAGCATCTTGAGAGCATGAAAACAACAAGCTACAACCATTCTTCATGGCAAACAAGTGCATGGATAGCTAAATCATAACATATACTTCAAGGAACACCCTCTGGACAACTCTAAGCATGCAGAACAATGACGGTCGCATCATGGAAACATGGCATAAAAATTAACATATTCACACTTAGCAGAAATTTAACATCACGATGACATGTTAAAAAGCTTGATGCACTCATCTCAAGACATATCATGGCATGAAAATGAATCTATCATGTAGAGCACATTCCAAAGAACAAAACTCATGTTAACACCTAGCTCATATGACACATGGATTAATATACACAAGCAAGACAAAATATCATCTCATAACAAGTTGAGAAACTTGTCAGCCACATGCACTTTTGCAACAGAGATAAACATGGCAATATGACAGCTAACATGAATGCTATAGCAGCCATCATGTAGAGCACTTCACAATGAACATCTGGACATATCATTCACTCCATTCGGACCAACATGCACAAAATTACTAGCTCACGAACATGCCAACAAATTTACACAGACAACAAGTGATGAAACAGTTTCATCACGAAGCAATCTTGTCACGAGGATTAAGACCTCTAGATGATCCCTATCATGCAGGAAACTGATGCTAACATGTAGAGCACGACGAGACGAACATTTCGAGATATCATATGCGCAAAACGGAGCACCGAGCACAAAATTAACACATGATGAAGGAGGCAACAAATTTACACGGATCTGGGACTTAGTGGAATTTTACCTCCGCGAAAAGTTAACGCGGGACGGAGGGATTCCGGGACGAAGGGATCCGGGCGGAGCGGGTCCGTTTGGTTCGAGGGACCGGTGGATCTGGTCCACCTCCAGATCCGGATCCGGCCGTCGCTGGAGACGGCGAGGAAGACGGCGGCGGCGGGGCGCGGTGGCCGGCGGTGAGGCGGCGCGACGGCCGGCCGAAGCGCCCGACGGCGGTGGCGAAGGCCTTGGCGGAGGCGGTGGCGATGGTCGGCGACGACCGGCGGTAGGGGCGGCGACGTCCAGCCGACGGCGGTGGCCGGACCCGACGCGGGCGACGGAGGAGCCGCACGCTGCGGCAGGGGCAAGCATGGGCGGCGAGCCGGGCCGGCGGGTCGGCTACGGGCCCCGCGGGCCCGCACGGCGCGTTGGGATGTGTCCGGCGGAGAGGGCCACATGGCAGGCCGGAATTGGTCCGGGCGCGGCGGCGGACGCGTCCGGCGGCGCGGAGGAGCTCGGACTAGGGTTTCATATCCGGAATTGGAGGGGATGGGGCTGTTTTATAGGTAGAGGGAGCTAGGAGTGTCCGAATGAGGTGCGGTTTTCGCCCACACGATCACGATCCGACGACCGAGAGGATGGAAGTGGTTGTGATAGGTTAGTGGGCTGTGGTGGAGGGGTGTTGGGCCAAAAGAAAGAGGAGCTTTGAGCCCACGAGGTTAACCGCTGGAGTATCAAACGACCTCCAAACGCGACGAAACTTGACAGGCGGCCTAGACTTACTAAAACAACAACGCACGGCAAGTCCTACCTCATTCCGAGAACGTTCTACGGCCACATACGAAAAAATGACTCGGAGGTGCCACGACACGTGTGTGAGTGTCGGAACTCAAAACGGACAACGGGAAGAGACGGGCATGACCGGGTGCAAGTGACAACACGAATGCAATGCAATGCACATGATGACATGACATGGATGATATGCACAAACGCACACGGCAAAAACGAAGAAACCCGAAATGAAGGAAGAGCCCAGAATGGAATTGATGAAGTCAATGTTGCATATATTTCCATAAATGGAATTGTTAAATCCGGGGCGTTACACACCATCAGCCAGGAGTACACCTTCCGATCCTGAGCAGAGCTCTTCTTCATCTATGGCATCCACATGGCCAACACATGATGTTATATGTCATCATTGCATTGGTCGTGGTCACTATGAGAGCAAATGCCCATCTTAGCGTGTCATGATCGTTACTAAGGATGGTGGCTATGAGTCTGCTAGTGATTACGATGACGAGAATCTGGCTCTTATTGCGAGTGAAGAGCACGTTGAAGATGATTCTGCACAAGAAACACAATACATGGCTGCTGACGCCGCTAACACGTATGAATGTTTAGTCGCTCAACGTGTTTTGAGTGTGCAGGTCACACAAGCTGGGCAAAACTAGAGGCACTATTTGTTCCATACAAAGGGAGTTGTGAAGGAACGTTCTGTTCACGTCGTCATAGATGGAGGGAGCTGCAACAATTTGGCTAGCATGGAGATGGTGGAGAAGCTGTCTCTCACCACAAGACTACATCCACATCATTACTACATCCAATGGTTCAACAACAGCGGCAAGGTTAAGGTAACACCTACTATTCGTGTGCATTTTAGTATAGCTACATATGCTGATTTTGTTGATTGTCACGTGGTACCCATACAAGCATGTTCCTTCTTACTTGTTAGACAATGGCAATATGATAAGAACTCTGTACACCATGGTAGAAATAATCAATATACTCTTGTTCATAAGGATAAACATATTACTTTGCTTCCTATGACTCCTGATTCCATTTTGAAAGATGATATTTATCGAGCTAGTAAAGCAAAACAGGAGCAAAATAAGAGTGAAAATCAAATTGTGGCTAAAGAATTGGAGCAACAAATGAAACCTAGTAATACACCATCATCTCATTCTGAAATTATATTGAAAATTGGATGCTTACTTGCCCCCAAATCTGATATTGACGACTTAATTTTCAACAATTCTGTTTGCTATGCTTTTGTGTGCAAAGAGGCATTATTTTCATTTGAGGACGTTCCTTCCTCTTTGCCTCCTACTATCACTAACATTTTGCAGGAGTTCCCCGACGTCTTTCCACAAGACGTGCCACCGGGATTACCATCTATTCGAGTGATTGAGCATCAAACTGATTTAATTCCCGGTGCATCACTACCCAACCACGTGCCAAATGTACCAATCCAAAGGAGACGAAGGAGATAATGCGTCAAGTACAGGAGCTACTCGACGATGGTTATATACGTGAATCTCTTAGTCCTTGTGATGTTCCTATTATACTGGTTCCAAAAAAGGATGGTACATCGCGTATGTGTGTTGATTGTAGATGCATTAATAATATTACTATTCGTTATCGTCATCCTATTCCTAGGCTAGATGATATGCTTGATTGAGTGGCTCTACAATTTTCTCCAAAGTTGATTTGCAAAATGGATACCATCAAATTTGTATGAAATTGGAAGGTGAATGGGAAACAACATTTAAAACTAAGTTTGGATTATATGAGTGGTTATTCATGCCTTTTGTGTTAACTAATGCACCCAGTACTTTCATGAGATTATTGAACGAAGTTTTATGTGCTTTTTTGGGTTAACTAATGCACCCAATACTTTCATGAGATTAATGAACGAAGTTTTATGTGCTTTCATTAGACATATCATGGTAGTCTATTTTGATGATATACTGATTTATAGAAAATCTTTCGAGGAACATTTGGAACATTTACGTGATGTTTTTATTGCGCTATGTGATGCACGTTTGTTTGATAACCTTGGGAAGTTCACCTTTTGCATCGACCGAGTATCGTTTCTTGGCTATGTTGTTACTCCACAGGGAATTGATGTTGATAAAGCCAAGATTGAAGCTATTGTGAGTTGGCCGCATCCCAAAGCGGTCACACACGTGAGGAGTTTTCTTGGCCTCGCAATTTTCTATAGGCGTTTTGTGAGAGAATTCAGCACCATTGTTGCACCTCTCAATGAGCTCACAAAGTAGGATGTGCCTTTTCTTTGGGGTACTGCATAGGAACGATATTGAAAGATAAGTTGACACATGCACCTTTACTCCATTTTCTTGATTTTAATAAGACTTTTGAGCTTGAATGTGATGCTAGTGGAATTGGGTTAGGAGGTATGTTACTACAATATGGTAAACCTGTTGCATACATTTTTGAAAAATTGAGTGAGCCTAGTCCAAATTATTCCACATGTGATAAGGAATTATATGCTCTTGTTCGGTCTTTAGAGACATGGAAACATTATTTATGGCCCAAAGAATTTGTTATACACTCTGATCATGAATCTTTGAAACATATTATTAGTCAAGCAAAACTGAATCATAGACATGCCAAATGGGTTGAATTTATTGAGAATTTCCCTTAAGTCATAAAACACAAGAAGGGTAAAGAAAATGTTATTGCTAATGCATTGTCTCATCGTTATACTATGCTTTCACAACTTGACTTCAAAATATTTGGTTTGGAAACCATCAAAGATGAATATGTGCATGATGTTGAAGTTAAAGATGTATTGCAGAATTGTAAAGATGGGAGAACATGGGACAAGTTCGTCATTAATGATGGCGTTGTGTTCCGTGCTAACAAGCTATGCATTCCAGCTAGCTCTATTCGTCTTTTATTGTTGCAGGAGGCGCATGGAGGAGGATTAATGGGACACTTTGGCCTGAAGAAGATGGAGGATGTACTTGCTACACATTTTTCTGGCCAAAGATGAGACGGGATGTTGAGCGTTTTGTTGCTCCCTGCACTACATGTCAAAAAGCTAAGTCACGACTCAATTCTCATGGTTTATATATGCCATTGCCTGTACCTAGTGTTCCTTGGGAGGATATATCTATGGACTTTGTTTTAGGTTTACCTCGAATAAAGAAGGGGAGGGATAGCATATTTGTTGTCGTGGATAGATTCACGAAAATGGCACACTTCATACCATGTCATAAAAGTGATGATGCTGCTAATGTTGCTGATTTGTTCTTTCGTGAAATTATTCGCTTGAGTGGTGTGCCAAATACTATTGTTTCAGATCGTGATACTAAATTTCTTAGCCACTTTTGGAGTTGTTTATGGGCTAAGTTGGGAACTAAACTCCTTTTTAGTACTACGGGTCACCCCAAATTGATGGACAAACTTAAGTAGTCAATAGAACTTTTTCTACTATGCTTAGGGCTATTTTGAAGAATAACAAGAAAATGTGGGAAGAATGCTCGCCTCATATTGAATTTGCTTATAATCGTTCGCTGCATTCTACTACTAAGATGTGCCCTTTTGAAATTATGTATGGTTTCCTACCTCCTGCACCTATTGATTTGTTGCCTCTTCCATCTTCAGAGAAGGTTAATTTCGATGCTAAACAACATGCTGAATTGATCTTAAAAATTCATGAGTTAACTATCGAAAACATTGAGCGTATGAATACTAAATATAAACTTGCTGGAGAGAAAGGTAGAAAACATGTTGTCTTTGCACCTGGTGATCTTGTTTGGTTACATTTGCGTAAGGATAGGTTTCTCGATTTGCCAAAATCAAAGCTAATGCCCCGTGCTGATGGTCCTTTTAAGGTGTAAGAGAAAATAAATGATAATGGATATAAACTTGAGCTGCCTGCTGATTTTGGGGTTAGTCCCACTTTTAACATTGCATATTTGAAGCCTTATTTGGGTGAGGAATATGAGCTTCCATTGAGGACGACTTCACTTCTAGAAGGGGAGGATAATGAGGTCATCAATACCATTGTTACACCCACAGCCCCTGCTACAATACATACGGGACCAATTACTAGAGCTTGCGCACGCCAATTAAATTGCCAGGTACTTTCGTTTCTTGGTTACGATTCTAATGTTCATGAGAATATGATGCTGCCTAAATTGGATACATTTGTTTTGCTTACAAATGAAGGGCCTAGCTTGGACAAGGAGGATGAACATTGGAGCAAGAACAGGCATGGTGATGATGCCATGCACAAGGGGAACAAGAACAAAGTTTCAAGTGATTATTCCAGGACTTTGAAGCCACCATAATGAGTACATGAAGGCTTGGACGAAATATACAAGATGCCACTTCACAAATTTCGTCCAGAGGCTATTATAGGTGCCACATCACCTTATTATTGGGCCAGCCTCTTGTAATTTCGAAATACTTAAGTATAGGCTGGTTTTAGAGTCTGTATTTGTGGGGAAACAAAGTTAGGGTTGGTTTCGGACCTCTTATACAAGGGGTCACAGAATTCCCCCTACTCCTCCATATATACAACCCTTAGGGCATCGTTTAGACTTTCTGTTTTGTTTAGATTAAAGTTCGCCATAGCTGCACCTTTGCATACTTCGTTTGTGTTCAACGGCCAGACAAAGACGTCACAGAACCCCACCTTGATCAATAAAGCTTTCATCTTATATGTTCAATATCCAGATTGCAATCTTAGTTTCTTGCTTGTTCTTCATTTGCTTGTAAGAAATAGACCCTAGTGGTCAGGTTGATCGTGCTTCGGTGTTGTCAATAATCTCTCGGAATTGGTTTAGCGATTGCTAAGGCGCGACATCTTCGCACGCTCATAGTCAGATCGTCAAAGTCTACTCCTCCCAAAACGATAATCACCATCTCATCGAAGGATGGGACACCTTTGCCTCTAACAGAGGGGCGCGGGGATCAACCCATGCACGATGACCTCAATGATTCCCAAGACAACAATTACCTTCCTTTCTCCGAAGAGGAGGTCAGCCTCGGAGCCTAGGACTTCATCGTTCCCGAAGACCCTTTGGACCAAGAACTGCTCAAACGATGGCTTATTGCCACAACAAGAAGCCTAAAGAAAAAGCAGCAGAGGATACAAGCCAAACAGGACACCCTCAATGACAGGTGAACTAAATTCCTATCCGTAGAATAGGGGTACATCTACGAGCAGCAGAGCAAAAGCTATCCCAAGCGGAAATTGCTTCCACAGTTTGATGACGAGGCTCTTGAGCCTGTACCTCCAAGATACACCCAGGCCAACCAGCCAGTCCGCCCCCCTCGAGGACGATACAGGTCGGCTTAGCAGGCCGAACACCAATCAGCTCCCCCTCGCCGAAGAGGCAGGGATCCAGTTCGCCTGGAATATGAGTATGACCTACGGCGTGACCTAGACGCTAGAGTAGGCCACACAAGATCCATCTGCGGATCAAAGAGTATCCTCCCGCTGGAACGGATGGACACCAAGCATGGCTAGACCGAAATGATAGAGCTCGGGAATATCAACGAGCCTGGATGGAAGATGACCTCCGGTGAGACGTGGCCCAAGTAAGTGGCGTCACTCACCCTATGTGCTTCACAGATGAGGTGATGCAACATCAGTTCACTAAAGGGTTTAAACCCGTAAATATCGAACAATATGATGGAACTATAGACCCGGTGGTGTGGATCAAAGACTTCCTTCTCCACACACATATGGCATGAGGGGACAACCTCCACGCCATAAAATATTTTCCATTAAAGCTCAAAGGACCAGCCAGGCATTGGCTGAATACCCTCCCCTAAAACTCAATAGAATGTTGGGAGGAGCTCGAGGATGCCTTCTGAGCCAATTTCCAAGGCACCTATGTCCGGACTCCGGACGTCGATGACCTAAGTGTACCGACCAGACCTCACACAGTCCGATCTCTGTGCATCAGTGTCATCCCTGGATGAGTAATGCTGACACGCACAGTACTTGAAGGATTTATAACAGAGTAGCAATCACACACTTATTACATCGATAGTCCAACGATGAACTTATTACAAATAATATGGCTGAAGGCCATCTAACACGATAACAACGGAAGGCTTGGAAGATAAGTGAGTCCATCAACTCTAGCGGCATCACTGAGTATAGAACCACGACCTAAAAAGGGGCATCTTACTCGTCGTCTGAAAAGTCTGCAACATGAAACGTTGCAGCCCGAAAACTGGTCAGCACATGGAATATGCTGGCAAGGTAAGACAAGAGAATGCAATGAAAGTAAAACTATACTATATGTAATATTTGGCTGGTGGAAAGCTCTATGGTTAAGTTTTTGCGTAAAGCCAATTTTTCCCTACTTCAAAGGAATAGATTTTAATTAACTATCATGGTAGTTGAAACATCGTTGAGAAGATAGACATCCTCTCAACCCCAATTAAAATAATCATTAACCCAACAAAATTAATTAAAGTAACATGATGAGATTCACATGATAATCCAATTACTAGATACTCAAGACGTCCATAACCGGGGACACGGCTAATCATGATCAGTTTGTACACTCTGCAGAGGTTTGTGCACTTTTCCCCACAAGACTCGTTCTTCTCCGTTTGTTTTCTCGCACTACATGGTGTTTGAGAAACGGATGACCGAGACACAGTCTTTCCGAAGAGGTCCCCTTAACCAGATAGATAGGCCGGTACACCTACAAAACCCACTACATCTGCTAGCCCATCATGGAAAGGTTTCCCACAACTTACTCAACTATGCCAGAGCCCATATTGGCATGTGGCTGCACACGGAAGTTTCTAGCATGAAAAATCTCATGATCCCTTTGAGCCTGGGTGGCGGTCCAAAATAAAAACAAGCAATCACTGGAATACCGAGATGCCTCAATCCACCCAGATGTGTATTAATGTTGCCACCTTAAGTTGAACCATTAATTATCAAACTCACATCTGTCATGGATTTCACTCAAACCCAAACCACGTCCACGAGCATAGCATGTCCTATCAGCAAACGTAGAAGTAACTCCCAAGGGTTTGAATGTAATGCAGGTAATAGGTACTACCTCAATCTACTTCCCAATCCCACAAGTTAATTGATCCTACTCATGCAATGTGTGAGGGTTGGACTAATGCAATGAAAACTGGGTAATTGAAAAGCATGATCAAAGTGTTACTTGCCTTGCTGATGATCCGCAAAACCTAGAGACTCAAAGTAGCAAGCGGCGCACTCCGGGTAATCTATCGCAAACAAACAAGCATACAATAAGTACTTAACTAATGCACGGGTAAAACTCAAATAAGAGATCTAACGAGAAAGTTCAACTTAAGAACTTCGGTTTGCAAAAAGAATCAACTCGAAAGAAGCAACGAAACTCAAACTGCAAAAGAAACGAGCTCCGGTATACTAGTTGGCCTAAAGTCAAATTTTACAGTAGCCAAAACTTTGTTCAAGTTGATTAAACGTAAAGAGGGCATCGAGACGAAGATCTGGGATTTTGAATCACCTGATTCCGACTCTCGAGCGAAAAGAAAAACGCGAAACAAGATCAGGGCAGAAATCGCGATCGGAATAACCGCGGATAAATACCCCGAAAAAGAAAACGGACGAACAAGCTAACGAACGAACGTTCGCTGTCTGCGGTTAACTAAAGAAAACCGTTCGTTAAAACGAACGTCCGCTAAATAACTAAACCGAAAAACCGAACCGATCTAATCTAATAAAAATGAATCTACGGTTTTCTTACTAAACCGATCGGTTTCTAAAAAAAACCGATATACCTCGACGACGAACTCCGGCGACGGCGGTCCGGCGGCGGGGTACTCCGGCAGGGCGAGGCGGCGGTGCGGCGGCGTCGGGTGGCGGCGGCGCTGCGGCGGCGCGGGGCGGCAGGCGGCGGCGCGGGGCGGCGAGCGGCGGCGGCGGCGAAGAGCGGCGCGGCGCTAGGATTAGGGCAGGCGAGGCGAGGCGGGCTGGGGCGGTCGGGCCGGGCGCCGCGCTTATAAAGCCCAGACTCCTGGGCCTTCACAACTCCAAGTCGGTTTCCTATTTTTTTTATAGAGTCCTGGCACAGAAAAAAACTAACGAAAGAAATACCAAAAGGACTCCAAAATTCCCGAAATAAATTTTCACCGTCCTCTAATAATATTTAGGACAAAGTGAACATTTTTCCCGGACCTAAATGCAATTTTGAAAAACGCGTATTTTTCCTATGCAAATAAATCCGCAAATAAATCCAGAAAAATACCAAAAGTGATTTTTAATATTTTTCCTCCAATATTTCTGTTATTTTGGAGAAGTCATATTATCTCCGCTCATATATTTTATTTAGAAATATTTTTAGGAGAGAAAATAATTAGAATCACACTATCCTCGTACCGGTATTCGAGTGAACTCAAATACGAAAATGGTAAAATTCCCAACTCTCTCCGTAGGTCCTTGTGTTGCTTAGAATTTCGAGGAACGCCACAAACAAAAATGCAAAAAGCATGAAATGCAATATGATCTATGTATAACATTCCAAATTGAAAATTTGGGATGTTATAAACCTACCCCCCTTAGAATGAATCTCGCCCTCGAGATTCGATTTGGCTAGAGAACAGGTATGGGTGGTACTTGCGTAGATCATCTTCTCGTTCCGAGGTGGCTTCTTCCTCGGTGTGGTGACTCCACTGAACTTTGCAAAACTTGATAACCTTACTGCGAGTAACTCTGCTTGAAAATTCGAGAATCTTAACCGGTTTCTCCTCGTAAGTCAGAGCACTGTCCAACTGAATTGCTTCTAGGGGTACTGTGTCTCTAAGTGGTATATCGGCCATCTCCGCGTGGCACTTCTTAAGCTGTGAAACGTGAAACATGTCGTGCACTCCTGACAATCCCTCGGGCAACTCCAACTTATAGGCAACCTCTCCCATGCATTCCAAAACACGGTAAGGTCCCACAAATCTCGGGGCTCACTTCCCTTTAACTCCGAAACGTTTAACTCCTCGTAGAGGCGGTACTCTCAAGTATGCTCTATCTCCGATCTCATAGGTTATCTCCTTGCGCTTCGTGTCTGCATAACTCTTCTGCCTGGACTGAGCTACCTTCAGTCAATCTCGGATCAACTTTACCTTCTCCTCAGACTCTTTGATTAAGTCTGGTCCAAACAACTGTCGGTCTCCAACTTCGTCCCATGACAACGGTGTTCGGCATCTTCTTCCATACAATGCCTCGAACGGTGCCATCTTCAAACTGGCTTGGTAACTGTTGTTGTATGAGAACTCCGCGTAGGGCAAATTGTCATCCCAACTAGATCCATAATCTAATGCACAGGCTCTCAGCATATCCTCCAAAATCTGATTGACTCTTTCAGTCTGTCCATCTGTCTGCGGATGAAACGCTGTGCTAAACTCTAGCCTGGTACCCAAAGTTTCATGTAACTGATTCCAGAACCTTGAGGTAAACTGGGTTCCTCTATCTGATATGATGCTCCTCGGAACTCCATGCAGACATACAATTCTGGTCATGTATATCTTTGCCAACTTTGCACTGGTATAAGTGGTTTTCACAGGGATAAAGTGGGCTACCTTCGTCAATCGGTCTACTACTACCCAGATTGAATCATATACTGCTTTGGTCCTGGGCAATCCGGTGATAAAATCCATGCCAAGCTTCTCCCACTTCTATTCGGGTATTGGCATAGGTTGTAACAATCCTGCCGGCTTCTGATGTTCTGCCTTTACTCTCTGGCATACATCACAAACTGCTACATACTCCGCAATATCCTTCTTCATACCGGTCCACCAGAAAATATCCTTCAAATCCAAATACATCTTAGTATTTCCTGGGTGAATCGAGTATGGTGAATCATGGGCCTCCTGTAAAATCAACTTCCTGATTTCCGGGTCATTAGGCACATAGATTCGATCCTCAAACCATAGGGTGTCGTGCTCATCCTCACGAAAACCTTTAGCTTTTCCTACGCTCATCCTCTCCTTTATAGCGACAACCTCCTTGTCAGCTTTTCGAGCTTCTCTGATTTTATCCATCAGGGTAGACTGGATTTCTAATGTTGCTACGTAGCCTCTCGGAACTATCTCCATACGTAGTTCTCGTAGGTCCTCGGCTAACTCCTTCGGGAATTCCTCCATCATTAGGGTATTGACATGGCTCTTGCGGCTTAGCGCATCAGCTACTACGTTAGCCTTTCCGGGATGATAATGCAATCTCATGTCATAATCCTTAATGAGTTCCAGCCATCTCCTTTGCCTAAGATTCAGCTCCTTCTGAGTGAGTATATACTTCAAACTCTTGTGATCCGTGTATACTTCACAATGGTTTCCAATAAGAAAATGTCTCCACGTCTTCAATGCATGCACTACGGCTGCTAACTCCAAATCGTGGGTGGCATAGTTCATCTCATGAGGCTTTAGTTGTCGTCAAGCATACGAAACAACTCTTCCTTCCTGCATAAGAACAACTCCAAGTCCTCGACGTGAAGCGACGCAGTACACCTTATGATCCTTATGTTGATCTGGCAGAATCAACATAGGGGACGAGACCAATCGCTTCTTTAATTCCTAAAAACTGGCCTCACATTCTTCTGTCCAACTAAACTTGGTGTCCTTCTTCAACAACTCCGTCATTGGCTTTGCAATCTTCGAGAAATTCTCGATGAATCTCCTGTAGTATCCTGCCAGTCCCAGAAAACTCCGAATCTCTCCAACTATTGTTGGTGCTTCCCAATGGGTCACAGTGTCCACCTTAGCGGGATCTACTGCTATTCCACCTCCAGAAATCCGACTTCCTTCAACCAAAACTCGCATTTGCTAAACTTGGCATATAACTGATGTTCTCTGAGCTTCTCCAATACCAAACGAAAATGCTCTGCATGCTCCTCTTCATCCTTCGAGAAGATCAAAATATCATCTATGAACACTACGACGAACTTATCCAAATACTCCATAAACACTTTGTTCATCAGGTTCATAAAGTATGTCGGTGCGTTTGTCAGACCAAACGACATAACGGTATACTCCTACAACCCATACCTAGTGGTAAAGGCCGTCTTAGGTATATCTTGCTCTCGGATCTTCAATTGGTGGTACCCTAATCGCAGATCGATCTTAGAAAATATCTTAGCTCCTTGCAATCTATCGAACAGATCATTGATCATTGGTAATGGGTACTTATTCTTGATCGTTACTTCATTCAGTCCTCGGTAATCAACAACCATTCTTAACGATCCATCCTTCTTCTCCACTAGAAGTACTGGCGAACCCCAAGGCGAAGAACTTGGGTGTATAAATCCTTTATCCAGTAACTCCTTAATCTGCTTCTTTATCTCCTCCAAATCCTTTGCGGGCATCCTATATGGTCTCTTAGAAATTGGCTCGGTGCCTGGCAAATGTTCAATCAAAAATTCTATATCTCTATCCGGTGGCATGCCAGGAAACTCCTCTGGAAACACATCCGGATAATCCTTCACTACTGGCACTTCCTCCTGAACAACTCCCGTGAGAGAATGTACTTGAGTCCTTATAGGCGAATGCCTAGATACATACTTAATCCTTTTTCCCTCCGGGGTGGTGAGCAAAATAGACTTACTGGCACAGTCAATATTACCTCCATACTTCGATAGCCAATCCATACCTAATATCACATCCAATCCTTGTGACTCCAGAACTATTAGGTCAGAGGGGAAAGTATGGCGTCCTATGATCAATGGCGTCTGAAAACATCCTTGGTGTGCCATATAATCTGCTCCAGGAGAACTTACTAACATGGGGGTCTTAAGAACTCGGGTGGACATCCTATGTCTATTTACGAATCCCCTTGAAATATATGAATGCGATGCACCAGTATCGAAAAGAACTATTGCGGTAAATGTCTTAACCAAAAACTTACCGACAACAGCATCTGGTTGCTCTTCTACCTCCTCAACGATCACGTGGTTCACTTGTCCTTTGTTGAACGGGTTGGGCTTCTTCCCGGCGCTTCCATTGCCGTTCCCATTCTTAACTTCAGGGCATTCATTGGCATAATGTCCATTCTTCCCGCACTTGTAACAAGTGACATGGCTAAAATCCCTCTTGGTGGGTGTAGACGGTGTAGGGCGGCTCTGGTTTCCATTGGCTCCATTCCCATTCCCATTGCCATTCTTGGTGCCATTGTGATTGTGCGAGCTACCTCCTCCATGGGTATGTTGAAACTGTCCTACCGCTTTAGGGGTAAAGCGGGGCTTCTGCTGAGCTCCAGAATTATACTTCCCTTGCCCATACTTCCTCTTGGGACTCTCAATCTGCTGGTGCTTCCTTTCAATCATTAGGGCGTGGTCAACCAACTCCTGGTAGTTATTGAAAGTTGCCACCATCAACTGTACGCTCATCTCAACATTCAGCCCTTCCATGAATCTCTCCTGCTTAGCGACATCTGTGGCCACATCATCTGGGGCATAACAAGATAGGATACTAAACTCATCCACATACTGGGCCACAGTACGATTCCCTTGGCGCAAATTGCGAAACTCCTGCTTCTTCATACTCATGGCTCCAGTCGAGACATGGGCAGTACGAAAAGCTTGCTGGAACTGATCCCAAGTCACATTGGCTACGGGGTAAGTGGCTGTGTAATTCTCCCACCATGCTGCGGCTGGTCCAGACAACTGGTGTGCGGCAAATCGCACCTTCTCAGCATCCGAGCAATTGGCGGTGGTCAAATCCCTTCCAATCTTGCGTAGCCAGTCATCAGCCACAATTGGTTTGATGCTGCTAGCAAACACGGGTGGTTGCAACCTTAAGAAACATGTCAGGTTGTCCACGGGTGGTGGTGGTGGAGGGTTGTTGTTGTTGTTCTGGACAAGAAGTTGTATCAGGGTGTTCTGCTGCTGGATCAGCTGGGTGAGCTCAGGGGGAAACTCGAATTCACGTCTTGGAGGCATCTGATGGGTGTAGAGGGAAGAGATTAGAATAGAAAAGAGGTCTAAGGGAAAATCACTACCCATATGCACATGAGACAAACACACAATCATATCACACCAATCAATTTCAAACAAGGTCTTACAAATCTAACGATCGTTTTACAAAAGTGCTCTAAATCTAATATATGGTAGTAACTTCTAGTCACAAGGTGGTCATCTAAAAATATTGATCGGCAGAGGATTCCATAATATCTGCTCCAGCTTCATCTTCATAGTCTTCATCCTTGCTATCCTCAGCTTCCGAATCAGTGTCATCTATGATGATATAGTCTTCCGGTGGTATCTCCTTGGGTTCTTCTTCCTCGTCTTCTTCTCCCATGAGTATCCCTAACTTCCGGGTCAAATCATCATTCTTCTCCACAAGTATCTTCATCTCCTCCTCATATCCGTCGCGTGTAGACTTGAGTTCTTCTTCTAGCTCCAAATTCCTATTTAGGGCCTTCTTCAAATCTATCATCCCTGCACACATATGGTGCTCCTGGCGACGAATGTGGTGGTTCAACTCCTGGATGAATGCTGCAATGGATCTACCCTTCCGGGTGCTAATCATATCCCAATTCTCATCTCGGCGTCCACAAATCTGGTAGATAGTGTCCTTTAGCTCCTGCTTGTAGACTTCTCCAATCCTTCCCATAGCAATGTGGGCTGCCATACTCCTTCCTAGGCTCCATGTAGGCGCATTAAAGGAAAATGCTATGAGTGAGGTGACAGGTGCGAATGTCCTTCCTGGACCTTGAGCTTGAATCAACCAACGCTCCTCCTCAGGTAGAGTGGCATTGTAGGTTCTGGTGAAACTTGGTAATCCAATATTGAGATATCTTGTGACTTCCTTCAAGTGTCGTCCAAAAGGTGTTTCTTCATCCGGTTGCATGAACTTGTGCTTTGCTTCCACCATCCTAAAGAGTACAAAAGATGAGGAGTCAGAAAAGAGAAGAGTGAATTGTGCTCTAGGGCTTGTCTTAGTGGTCGTGTCCTACAGTCATGTTGGAAATATGCCCTAGAGGCAATAATAAAAGAGTTATTATTATATTTCCTTGTTCATGATAATCGTTTATTATCCATGCTATAATTGTATTGATTGGAAACTTAAATACATGTGTGGATAAATAGACAAACTTTGTGTCCCTAGTAAGCCTCTTCAGGACTAGCTCGTTGATCAAAGATGACCGCGGTTTCCAGGTCATAGACATGAGTTGTCATTTGATAACGGGATCACATCATTAGGAGAATGATGTGATGGACGAGACCCAAACGTTAAACATAGCTTTTGATCGTATCAGTTATCGCTATAGTTTTCTGCATGTCAAGTATAGGTTCCTATGACCATGAGATCATGTAACTCACTGACACCGTAGGAGTGCCTTGTGTGTGCCAAACGTCGCAACATAACTGGGTGACTATAAAGGTACTCTACAGGTATCTCCGAAGGTGTCTGTTGAGTTGACATGGATCGAGACTGGGATTTGTCACTCCGTGTGACGGAGAGGTATCTCCGGGCCCACTCGGTAATACGTCATCTCAATGAGCTCAAAGTGATTAAGTAGTTAGTCACGGGATTATGTATTACGGTACGAGTAAAGAGACTTGCCGGTAACGAGATTGAACTAGGTATAGAGATACCGACGATCGAATCTCGGGCAAGTAACATACCGACGAGACAAAGGGAACTGTATACGGGATTGCCTGAATCCTTGACATCGTGGTTCATCCGATGAGATCATCGAGGAACGTGTGGGAACCAATATGGGTATCCAGATCCCGCTATTGGTTATTGACCTGGGAGTGTCTCGGTCATGTCTGCATAGTTTCCGAACCCGCAGGGTCTACACACTTAAGGTTCGGTGACGCTAGGGTTGTTAGTGAGAACAGTGCATGGTAACCGAAGGTTGTTCGGAGTCCCGGATGAGATCCCGGACGTGACGAGGGTCTCCGGAATGGTCCGGGGACGAAGATTGATATATGGGATGAGAGTAAACGGAGTCCGGAATTGTTCCGGGGAACATCGGGAAGGAGTCGGAGAACCGAAAGGTGTTTCGGGGGCCACGGTAAAGGTTACGGGCCCTATGGGCCATAAGTGGGGAGACACAACAGCCCACTCAGGGGCTGTGCGCCCCCCTAGGCCCCTCCACCTGCGCCTAAGGGGGCTGGGCCCCCCTAGGGCAGCCGCACCCCCTAGGCTTGGGGGGCAAGGCGCCTGGGGGGGGGGGAAACCCTAGCCCTGGCCGCCGCCCCCCCCTTGGCCGCCCCCATCTGGCCTTGGCCGCCGCCCCCTAGGGGGAACCCTAGGGGCGCCCCCTCCCCTCTCTCCCCCCTATATAAAGAGAGGCAGAGGGAGGGCAGCAACACAAGTTCGTGCCTCGGCGCTGCCCTCTCTCTCCCACCAATATCTTCGTCTAGTTTGCAGTGCTTGGCGAAGCCCTGCTGGAATTCCTCCACCACCATCTCCACCACGCTGTCATGCTGCTGGGTTTCTTCGTCAACTTCTCCTTCCCCCTTGCTGGATCAAGAAGGAGGAGACGTCCCCGAGCTGCATGTGTGTTGAACGCGGAGGCACCGTCCGTTCGGTGCTGGGATCTTCGGCGATTTGAATCGCGGCGAGTACGACTCCATCAACCGCGTTCTTGAACGCTTCCGCTTAGCGATCTACAAGGGTATGTGGATCCGACTCTTCCTTCGTAGATGCATCTCCTAGATTGATCTTGGTGAGCGTAGGAAAATTTTTGTTTCCCATGCAACGTTCCCCAACAGTGGCATCATGAGCTAGGATCTTGCGTAGATGCTTTCACGAGTAGAACACAAAGGGGTTTGTGGGCGTTGATGTTTAGATTGCTTCCCTCTTTGGTCTTTCTTGATTCAGCGGTATTATGGGATGAAGCGGCCCGGACCAACTTTACATGTCCACGTACATGAGACCGGTTCCATCGACAGACATGCGACTTTTGTTGCATAAGATGGCTGGCGGGTGTCTGTCTCTCCTATCTTAGTTGAATCGGATTCGACGAAGGCGGTCCTTGTAGAAGGTTAAATAGCAACTTAAATATCACTGTTGTGGCTTTGCGTAGGTAAGAAGCGTTCTTGCTAGATACCCATAGCAGCCACGTAAAACATGCAACAACAAATTAGAGGACGTCTAACTTGTTTTTGCAGGGTATGTATGTGATATGATATGGCCAAAGACATGATGAGATATATTTGATGTATGAGATGATCATGTTGTAATAGTTAATATCGACTTGCATGTCGATGTATACGGCAACCGGCAGGAGCCATAGGGTTGTCTTTAATTTTTGTATGACTTGCGTGTCAATCATTAAGCGCTATGTAATGCTTTACTTTATCGCTAAACGGTAGCAATAGTAGTAAGAGCATGGTGGGCGCGCGACAACCCCGATGGCGACACGATGATGGAGATCATGATGATGGGGATCATGGTGTTACGCCGGTGACGATGGAGATCATGCCGGTGCTTTGGAGATGGAGATCAAAAGCACGAGTTGATGGCCATATCATGTCACTTATGATTTGCATGTGATGTTAATCCTTTTATGCATCTTATTTTGCTTAGGACGACGGTAGCATTATAAGATGATCCCTCACTAAAATTTCAAGACAAAATTGTGTTCCCCCCGAGTGTGCGCCGTTGCGAAGGTTCGTCGTTTCGAAGCACCACGTGATGATCGGGTGTGATAGACTCTACGTTCGCATACAACGGGTGCAAGCCAGTTTTGCACATGCAGAACACTCGGGTTAGACTTGACGAGCCTAGCATGTACAGACATGGCCTCGGAACACGGAAGACCGAAAGGTCGAGCATGAGTCACATAGTAGATATGATCAACATGAAGATGTTCACCATTGACACCACCTCATCTCACGTGATGATCGGACTTGGGTTGGTGGATTTGGATCATGTCACGCTCGGATGACCAGAGGGATGTCAATTTGAGTGGGAGTTATAAGTAATTTGATTAGTTAAAACTCACTTATCATGAACAATAGTCTAAGATGTCTTTGCAAATCTTTTGTTGTAGATGGCTCCCGCAGTAGCTCCCCTGAATTTTAATGCGTTCCTAGAGAAAACTAAGCTGAAAGATGATGGGAGCAACTTTGTGGACTGGCTCCGCAATCTGAGGATCATCCTCACAGCTGCCCAAAAGGTTTATGTCCTAAATGCACCGCTAGGTGAACCCCCCGCTCCGGCCTCTGTGGACGTTATGAACGCCTGGCAGTCGCATGCGGATGACTACTCAGTAGTGCAGTGTGCCATGTTGTATAGCTTGGAAGGAGGACTTCAAAGGCGTTTTGAACGTCATGGAGCATATGAGATGTTCCAGGAGTTGAAGTTCATCTTTGAGAAGAATGCCAAGATCGAGAGGTATGAGACCTCCGATAAATTCTTTGCTTGCAAGATGGAGGAGAATTCGTCTGTCAGTGAGCACTTACTGAAGATGTCTGGGTACTATACCCGCATAGCTGATCTGGGACTTGTGTTCCCGGAGGAGGCTATCATTGACAGAATTCTCCAGTCACTCCCACCTAGCTACAAGAGCTTCGTGCAGCAGTATAACATGCAAGGGATGAACAAATCCATCGCCGAGCTGTTTGCGATGCTGAAAGTCGCTGAGTCAGACATCCAGAAGGAGCATCAAGTGTTGATGGTCAATAAAACTACCAGTTTCAAGAAGAATGGCAAGGGCAAGAAGGGTAACTCTAAGAAGGGTGGCAAGGCAGTTGCTCATCCAGTGAAGAAACCCAAGGCTGGGCCCAAGCCAGAGACTGAGTGTTTCTATTGCAAGGGGAACGGCCACTGGAAGCGGAACTGCCCCAAGTATCTGGCAGACAAGAAGGGGGCCAACAACAACAACAAGCAAGGTATATGTGATATACATGTTATTGATGTGTACCTTAC
Source organism: Secale cereale (assembly GCA_902687465.1). NCBI lineage: Eukaryota > Viridiplantae > Streptophyta > Magnoliopsida > Poales > Poaceae > Secale > Secale cereale. Next base: position 272,200,323 of record LR738714.1, on the reverse strand, counting down.
CAACTCTCGTTGTAGTGCCTGGGTATTTGATACCGGTTCGGTTGCTCACATTTGCAACTCTAAACAGGAACTACGGAATAAACGGAGGCTGGCGAAGGACGAAGTGACGATGCGCGTGGGGAATGGTTCCAAGGTTGATGTGATCGCCGTCGGCACGCTCGCTCTTCAATTACCATCGGGATTAGTTATGAACCTGAATAATTGTTATTTAGTGCCTGCGTTGAGCATGAACATTATATCTGGATCTTGTTTATTGTGAGACGGTTACTCATTTAAATCAGAGAATAAAGGTTGTTCTATTTATATGGGTAATATCTTTTATGGTCATGCACCCGAAGTAGGGGGTTTATTCTTATTGAATCTCGATAGTGATGATACACATGTTCATAACATTGATGCCAAAAGATGTAGAGTTGATAACAATAGTACCACTTTCTTGTGGCACTGCCGTCTGGGTCATATCGGCGTGAAACGCATGAGGAAGCTCCATGCTGATGGACTTTTGGAGTCTCTTGATTTTGAATCACTTGACACATGCGAGCCGTGCCTCATGGGCAAGATGACTAAGACCCCGTTTTCAGGAACAATGGAACGGGCAAGTGACTTATTGGAAATCATACATACTGATGTGTGTAGCCCGATGAGTGTCACGGCGCGCGGTGGATATCATTATTTTCTCACCTTCACTGACGACTTAAGTAGATATGGGTATATTTACTTGATGAAGCATAAGTCTGAAATGTTTGAAAAGTTCAAGCAATTTCAGAGTGAAGTTGAGAATCATCGTAACAAGAAGATCAAATTCCTACGATCTGATCGAGGGGGAGAGTATCTGAGTTATGAGTTTGGCAATCACTTAAGACAATGTGGAATTGTTTCACAGTTGACGCCACCTGGAACACCACAGCGTAATGGTGTGTCCGAACGTCGTAATCGAACCCTATTAGATATGGTGCGTTCTATGATGTCTCTTGCCGATTTGCCACTATCATTTTGGGGATATGCGTTAGAGACGGCTGCATTCACTTTAAATAGGGCTCCATCCAAGTCCGTTGAGACAACACCGTATGAACTGTGGTTTGGTAAGAAACCTAAGTTGTCTTTTCTCAAAGTTTGGGGTTGCGATGCTTATGTCAAAAGGCTTCAGCCAGAAAAGCTCGAACCCAAAGCGGACAAATGTGTCTTCATAGGATACCCAAAAGAGACAGTTGGGTACACCTTCTATCTCAGATCCGAGGGCAAAGTGTTTGTCGCTAAGAACGGGTCCTTTCTCGAGAAAGAGTTTCTCTCGAAAGAATTGAGTGGGAGGAAGGTAGAACTTGATGAGGTTATTGAACCTCTGCTTCAACCAGAGAGTAGCGCAGCACAGAAAGATGTTTTTGTGGAGCCTGCAACGGTTGAAGAGGAAGCCAATGATGATGATCAAGAAGCTTCTGATCAAGTTACTACCAAACCTCGTAGGTCGACAAGGGTACGCACTGCACCTGAGTGGTATGGTAACCCTGTCTTGGAGGTCATGTTGTTGGACAACAGTGAACCTGCGAGCTATGGAGAAGCGATGGTGGGCCCGGATTCCGACAAATGGTTAGAGGCCATGAAATCCGAGATGGGATCCATGTATGAAAACAAAGTATGGACTTTGGAAGTATTACCTGAAGGGCGGAAGGCCATTCAGAATAAATGGATTTTTAAGAGAAAGACGGACGCTGACGGCAATGTCACCGTGTATAAAGCTCGACTTGTGGCAAAGGGTTTTTCACAAGTTCAAGGAGTTGACTACGATGAGACTTTCTCACCCGTAGCGATGCTTAAATCCGTCCGAATCATGTTAGCAATAGCTGCGTATTTCGATTATGAAATTTGGCAGATGGATGTCAAAACAGCGTTCCTTAACGGTTTTCTTAAGGAAGAGTTGTATATGATACAACCGGAAGGTTTTGTCGATCCAGAGAATGCTGACAAAGTTTGCAAACTCCAGCGTTCCATTTATGGGCTGGTGCAAGCATCTCGGAGTTGGAATCTTCGCTTTGATGAGGTGATCAAAGCGTTTGGGTTTGTACAAGTTTACGGAGAAGCTTGTATTTACAAGAAAGTGAGTGGGAGCTCTATAGCGTTTCTAATATTATATGTGGATGACATATTGCTGATTGGAAACAATATATAACTTTTGGATAGCGTGAAGGGGTATTTGAACAAGAGTTTTTCGATGAAGGACCTCGGTGAAGCTGCTTTCATATTGGGCATCAAGATCTATAGAGATAGATCGAGACGCCTGATAGGACTTTCACAAAGTACATACCTTGATAAAGTTTTGAAGAAGTTCAAAATGGATCAATCCAAGAAGGGGTTCTTGCCGGTATTGCAAGGTACAAAGTTGAGTAAGACTCAATGCCCAGTAACTGCGGAAGATAGAGAAAAGATGAGTGTCATCCCCTATGCTTCAGCCATAGGCTCTATCATGTATGCAATGCTGTGCACAAGACCAGATGTCAGCCTTGCCATAAGTATGGCCGGAAGGTTTCAAAGTAATCCTGGTATGGATCACTGGACAGCGGTCAAGAATATCCTGAAGTACCTGAAAAGGACTAAGGAAATGTTTCTCGTTTATGGAGGTGATCAAGAGCTCGTCGTAAAGGGTTACGTCGATGCAAGCTTTGACACTGATCCGGATGACTCTAAGTCTCAAACCGGGTACGTATATATTCTCAACGGGGGAGCGGTAAGCTGGTGTAGTTCCAAGCAAAGCGTGGTAGCCGATTCTACATGCGAAGCGGAGTACATAGCTGCCTCGGAGGCGGCAAAGGAAGGTGTCTGGATGAAGGAGTTCATGACAGATCTTGGAGTTGTGCCTAGTGCATTGAACCCAATGACTCTGTTTTGTGACAACACTGGTGCCATTGCTCTAGCCAAGGAACCAAGGTTTCACAAGAGGACCAGACACATAAAGCGACGCTTCAATTCCATCGGCGATTCAGTCAAGGAGGAGGACATAAGCATTTGCAAAGTACACACGGATTTGAATGTTGCATATCCGTTGACTAAGCCTCTTCCACGGGCTAAGCATGATCAACACCAAGACTCTATGGGTGTTAGATTCATTACCTTGTAATGCTAGATTATTGACTCTAGTGCAAGTGGGAGACTGTTGGAAATATGCCCTAGAGGCAATAATAAAAGAGTTATTATTATATTTCCTTGTTCATGATAATCGTTTATTATCCATGCTATAATTGTATTGATTGGAAACTTAAATACATGTGTGGATAAATAGACAAACTTTGTGTCCCTAGTAAGCCTCTTCAGGACTAGCTCGTTGATCAAAGATGACCGCGGTTTCCAGGTCATAGACATGAGTTGTCATTTGATAACGGGATCACATCATTAGGAGAATGATGTGATGGACGAGACCCAAACGTTAAACATAGCTTTTGATCGTATCAGTTATCGCTATAGTTTTCTGCATGTCAAGTATAGGTTCCTATGACCATGAGATCATGTAACTCACTGACACCGTAGGAGTGCCTTGTGTGTGCCAAACGTCGCAACGTAACTGGGTGACTATAAAGGTACTCTACAGGTATCTCCGAAGGTGTCTGTTGAGTTGACATGGATCGAGACTGGGATTTGTCACTCCGTGTGACGGAGAGGTATCTCCGGGCCCACTCGGTAATACATCATCTCAATGAGCTCAAAGTGATTAAGTAGTTAGTCACGGGATTATGTATTACGGTACGAGTAAAGAGACTTGCCGGTAACGAGATTGAACTAGGTATAGAGATACCGACGATCGAATCTCGGGCAAGTAACATACCGACGAGACAAAGGGAACTGTATACGGGATTGCCTGAATCCTTGACATCGTGGTTCATCCGATGAGATCATCGAGGAATGTGTGGGAACCAATATGGGTATCCAGATCCCGCTATTGGTTATTGACCTGGGAGTGTCTCGGTCATGTCTGCATAGTTTCCGAACCCGCAGGGTCTACACACTTAAGGTTCGGTGACGCTAGGGTTGTTAGTGAGAACAGTGCATGGTAACCGAAGGTTGTTCGGAGTCCCGGATGAGATCCCGGATGTGACGAGGGTCTCCGGAATGGTTCGGGGACGAAGATTGATATATGGGATGAGAGTAAACGGAGTCCGGAATTGTTCCGGGGAACATCGGGAAGGAGTCGGAGAACCGAAAGGTGTTTCGGGGGCCACGGTAAAGGTTACGGGCCCTATGGGCCATAAGTGGGGAGACACAACAGCCCACTCAGGGGCTGTGCGCCCCCCTAGGCCCCTCCACCTGCGCCTAAGGGGGCTGGGCCCCCCTAGGGCAGCCGCACCCCCTAGGCTTGGGGGGCAAGGCGCCTGGGGGGGGAAACCCTAGCCCTGGCCGCCGCCCCCCCTTGGCCGCCCCCATCTGGCCTTGGCCGCCGCCCCCTAGGGGGAACCCTAGGGGCGCCCCCTCCCCTCTCTCCCCCCTATATAAAGAGAGGCAGAGGGAGGGCAGCAACACAAGTTCGTGCCTCGGCGCTGCCCACTCTCTCCCACCAATATCTTCGTCTAGTTTGCAGTGCTTGGCGAAGCCCTGCTGGAATTCCTCCACCACCATCTCCACCACGCCGTCGTGCTGCTGGGTTTCTCCGCCAACTTCTCCTTCCCCCTTGCTGGATCAAGAAGGAGGAGACGTCCCCGAGCTGCACGTGTGTTGAACGCGGAGGCACCGTCCGTTCGGTGCTGGGATCTTCGGCGATTTGAATCGCGGCGAGTACGACTCCATCAACCACGTTCTTGAACGCTTCCGCTTAGCGATCTACAAGGGTATGTGGATCCGACTCTTCCTTCGTAGATGCATCTCCTAGATTGATCTTGGTGAGCGTAGGAAAATTTTTGTTTCCCATGCAACGTTCCCCAACAAGTCAGCGTGTGCTCTGATACCATCTTGTAGCGACCAGACCTCAAACAGTCTGATCTCTGTGCATTAGTGTCATCCCTGGATCAGTAATGCTGACACGCACAGTACTTGAAGGATTTATAACAGAGTAGCAATCACACACTTATTACATCGATAGTCCAACGATGAACTTATTACAAATAATATGGCTGAAGGCCATCTAACACGATAACAGCGGAAGGCTTGGAAGATAAGTGAGTCCATCAACTCCAGCGGCATCACTGAGTATAGAACCATGACCTAAAAAGGGGCATCTTACTCGTCGTCTGAAAATTCTACAACATGAAACGTTGCAGCCCGAAAATGGGTCAGCACATGGAATATGCTGGCAAGGTAACACAAGAGAATGCAATGAAAGTAAAACTATACTATATGCAATATTTGGCTGGTGGAAAGCTCTATGGTTAAGTTTTTGCGTAAAGCCAATTTTTCCCTACTTCAAAGGAATAGATTTTAATTAACTATCATGGTAGTTGAAACATCGTTGAGAAGATAGACATCCACTCAACCCCAATTAAAATAATCATTAACCCAACAAAATTAATTAAAGTAATATGATGAGATTCACATGATAATCCAAGTACTAGATACTCAAGAAGTCCATAACCGGGGACACGGCTAATCATGATCAGTTTCTACACTCTGCAGAGGTTTGTGCACTTTTCCCCACAAGACTCAATCTCCTCCGTTTGTTTTCTCGCACTACATGGTGTTTGAGAAACGGATGACCGAGACACAATCTTTCCGAAGAGGTCCCCTTAACCAGATAGATAAGCCGGTACACCTACAAAACCCACTACATCTGCTAGCCCATCATGGAAAGGTTTCCCACAACTTACTCAACTATGCCAGAGCCCATATTGGCATGTGGCTGCACACGGAAGTTTCTAGCATGAAAAATCTCATGATCCCTTTGAGCCTGGGTGGCGGTCCAAAAGAAAAACATGCAATCACTGGAATACCCAGATGCCTCAATCCACCCAGATGTGTATTAATGTTGCCACCTTAAGTTGAACCATTAATTATCAAACTCACATCTGTCATGGATTTCACTCAAACCCAAACCACGTCTACGAGCATAGCATGTCCTATCAGCAAACGTAGAAGTAACTCCCAAGGGTTTGAATGTAATGCAGGTAATAGGTACTACCTCAATCTACTTCCCAATCCCACAAGTTAATTGATCCTACTCATGCAATGTGTGAGGGTTGGACTAATGCAATGAAAACTGGGTAATTGGAGAGCACAATCAAAGTGTTACTTGCCTTGCTGATGATCCGCAAAACCTAGAGACTCAAAGTAGGAAGCGGCGCACTCTGGGTACTCTATCGCAAACAAACAAGCATACAATAAGTACTTAACTAATGCACGGGTAAAACTCAAATAAGAGATCTAACCAGAAAGTTCAACTTAAGAACTCCGGTTTGCAAAAAGAATCATCTCGAAAGAAGCAATGAAACTCAAACTGCAAAAGAAACGAGCTCCGGTATACTAGTTGGCCTAAAGTCAAATTTTACAATAGCAAAAACTTTGTTCAAGTTGATTAAACGTAAAGAGGGCATCGAGACGAAGATCTGGGATTTTGAATCACCTGATTCCGACTCTCGAGCGAAAAGAAAAACGCGAAACAAGATCAGGGCAGAAATCACGATCGGAATAACCGCGGATAAATACCCCGAAAAAGAAAACGGACGAACAGGCTAACGAACGAACGTTCGCTGTCTGCGGTTAACTAACGAAAACCGTTCGTTAAAACGAACGTACGAACGAATGTCCGCTAAATAACTAAACCGAAAAACCGAACCGATCTAATCTAATAAAAACGAATCTACGGTTTTCTTACTAAACCGATCGGTTTCTAAAAAAACCGATATACCTCGACGACGAACTCCGGCGACGGCGGTCCGGCGGCGGGGCACTCCGGCGAGGCGAGGCGGCTGTGCGGCGCCGTCGGGTGGCGGCGGCGCGTGGCGGTAGGCGGCGGCGCGGGGCGGCAAACAACGACGCGGGGCTGCGGCGGCGCGGGGCGGCGAGCGGCGGCGGCGGCGGCGCGGCGCGGGCTCGGGCGGCGGCGGCGCTAGGGTTAGGGCAGGCGAGGCGAGGCGGGCTGGGGCGGTCGGGCCGGGCGCTGCGCTTATAAAGCCCAGAGTCCTGGGCCTTCACGACTCCAAGTCGGTTTCCTATTATTTTTTTATAGAGTCCTGGCGCAGAAAAAAACTAACGAAAGAAATACCAAACGGACTCCAAAATTCCCGAAATAAATTTTCACATATTTAGGACAAAGTCAACATTTTTCCCAGACCTAAATGCAATTTTGAAAAACGCGTATTTTTCCTATGCAAATAAATCCGCAAATAAATCCAGAAAAAAATACCAAAAGTGATTTTTAATATTTTTCCTCCAATATTTCTGTTATTTTGGAGAAGTCATATTATCTCCGCTCATATATTTTATTTAGAAATATTTTTAGGAGAGAAAAATAATTAGAATCACACTGTCCTCGTACCGGTATTTGAGTGAACTCAAATACGAAAACGTTAAAATTCCCAACTCTCTCTGTAGGTCCTTGAGCTGCTTAGAATTTCGAGGAACGCCACAAACAAAAATGCAAAAAGCATGAAATGCAATATGATCTATGTATAACATTCCAAATTGAAAATTTGGGATGTTACACTAAGCCACGTGGTCCAACAGCCCGGAGAATCAGCTCAGCAATTCTGGAATCGGTGTTTGACAAAGAAAAACCAAATTGTCGATTGTCCAGACACCGAAGCCATAGCCGCTTTCAAACACAATATATGGAACAAGTGGCTAGCACGCCAGCTCGGCCAGAACAAGCCAATGACCATGTCCGCACTCACATATATGATGACCCGCTTTTGCGCAGGAGAAGACAGTTGGTTGGCTCGTAGAATCATCAACTTGGAGGACCCCGGCACCTCAGAAGTCTGGGACAGAAATGGAAAGCCATGACATAACAAGAATAAGCATCGTCATAATGGCAGTGAAGTTGAAGACACGGGAGTAAATACCAGATTCTGCGACTCCAAGTCTGGACCGTGGAAAAGGCCCTCTAAAGGCAACCAAGACGGCCCAACCAAGCTGTATATCATCTTGGACAGGCCATGGAAAATCCACGGCACCTTTGAAAAGGCTATTAATCACACCAACCGTAAATGTTGGGTGATAAAACTCACCGGCAAACTCACAGCCGAGGACTCGAGCAAATGCCCCTGCAGCGAGGACGAAGAAGAGCATCGCAGGCCAAACACTGGAGGGCAAAAATAGTTCCCCACCGAGGTTAGGATGGTGAACATGATCTACGCCACCCATGTGCCCAAGAAGGAGAGAAAGCGCACGCTACGGGATGTCTACGCCGACGAGCCCGTAGTCCCTAAATTCAACCCATGGTCGACATGCTCGATCACTTTCGACTGTAGAGACCATCCGACTAGTATCAGCCACGGAGGAATGGCAGCCCTAGTTCTCGACCCCATTATTGATGAGTACCACCTCACTAGAGTTCTTATGGACAGAGGAGATAGCCTCAATATGAGCTATGCAGGTATAATGAGGAAAATGTGAATTGATCCATCAAGCATAAAACCCAGTAACACTATCTTCAAGGGGGTTATCGTAGGTGTGGAGGCCCGCTGCTCGGGGTCTACTTTCGAAGCGAAGACTTGATCTTCGACATGGTCCCCTTCCGCAGCGGCTATCACGCCCTTCTCGGCCGAACTACATTCGCACGCTTCAACGCCGTCCCACATTACGCATACTTGAAATTAAAAAAGGCCCAGTCCCAAGGGCGTCATTATGGTCAACAGTAATATGGAACGCTCACTCCGGACCGAGGAACACACCACAGCCTTAGCAGTCGAAGACTAAACCGGCATAGAGGGGGGCAGATACCAGCTTGCCACCCAGGCCCTAGAGGCCACAAAATGGGCTCGAGCCCTTTCCCTGATCTAGGAACCTCCCTGCGTTTATCGCAAATAGGGATACACTACCCACGTCATACTCACCCTAGTCACACACCATGTGCCTCGGCAACACAATTTTGTGCTCAAAATACCATGGTGCACCGTAGGGGCTACAAGATAAACCTCAACACCATGTGAGGGAGTCCTGGACTACGGGGTCCTCGGGCGTCCGAGCTACGTAACACGGGCCGGACTAATGGGCCATGAAGGTACAAGATGGAAGACTCTCCCCCGTGGCCGGATGTGACTCTCCTTGGCCTGGAAGGCAAGCTTGGCGTGTGGATATGAAGATTCCTTTCTCCGTAAATCGACTCGGTACAACCCTAGCCCCCTCCAGTGTCTATATAAACCGGAGCGTTTAGTCTGTAGAGGCATTCATGATCATACATGCTAGACATCTAGGGTTTTGCCATTACGATCTTGAGGTGGATCAACTCTTTTAACCCCTATACTCATCAAAGTCAATCTAGCAAGAAGTAGGGTATTACCTCCATCAAGAGGGCCCGAACATGGGTAAACAAAGTGTCCCCTGCCTCCTGTTACCTTCGATCCTTAGACGCACAGTTCGGACCTACACGAGATCTGCCGGTTTTGACACCGACATTGGTGCTTTCATTGAGAGTTCCACTGTGCCGTCGTCGAAAGGTTCGATGGCTTCATCAATCACCTACAACAACACTGCCAGGGAGGAGGTTTTTCTCCCCGGCCAGATCTTCGTGTTCGGTGGCTTCGCGCTGCATGCCAACTCGCTTGGTCGCCTGGAGCAGATCGACACCTATGCGCCTGGTCACCAGGCCAGTCGCGGAAATCTGAACTATGTCACCGACATCCGAGGAGATTTGATATTCCAAGGGTTCGTGACCCCAACCACCGCTTCGGCCTTAGATCCGGAGCATGTCACCCGGTCCGAAGACGGGAGTCTCGAGCCCGCCGGACTATCTTTGGCCATTAAGCCCAACACAGGAGAACCAGAGGGGATAGCGCCGCTGGCAGTTATCTCAAAACCGGACTCTTCTCCGGACACTAGCTCCGAACTCTCGTAGTCCACGTCTTGTGAGCTCGGCCAAGGAACTCCGGTCCCCATCCAAATCCCGCTATTAAACGAGGCTCTCGATTTTATGCGATCCCTCGCTATAACAAAGGAATTGCTTCCGAATTATGCCCAACCCGGACTAGGGGCTGAAAACAGGGAACTTTACTTCCCACCCACCACCCACTTCATAGCCACTGTCGAGGATCTAACCGACATGCTCGACTACACCTCCGAAGACATCGACGGTATAGACAATGATGCCGGAGAGGAGCAGGCCCCAAACCCGCTGTTTATCGGGCACTGGACGGCCACTTCCTCATACGAAGTATACATGGTGGACACACCTAAACAAGACGACGCCGATGATAAGAAGGATCCAGTTGAGGAAGAACATCTTGAGATACCGCCGAAACATCGACGTCAGCGGCACCGCCCTAAATCGCGCCGCGGAAAAGATAGCGATACCGGCACGGGAGAAAATGATACTCCGGAACATGCCGAAGAACAAGAAGACCCCACCAATCCAACATCTGAACAGGACGATCGGGAGGAGGGGCAAGCCGACCCTAGCGAGCAAGCAGGGAACGAAGCCTCGAAAGACAGCAACTATCTGCTACTCTTCAAGGATGACATGAGCCTTGGTGATGAAGACTTCATCGTGCGAGGGGAACCTCATGAACAAGAACGCTTTAAGCGCCAGCTAATAGCCACGACACGAAGCCTTAAAAATAAGCAGCAGCAGCTTCAAGCCGACCAAGAACTGCTCAATGACAGATGGAATGACGTCCTGGCAGCCGAGGAGTACGGCCTTGAACGCCCAACAAAGAGTTATCCGAAGCGTAAGCTGCTACCCCAATTCGACGACAAAGCGCCGGAGTCCATACCACCCGCACGTAATACGACTAACGAACTTAACCAACCGCCACGCAGTCGGGACAGAACGGCAACTCATGCGGAATACCAGCCTGCACCCCCTCGCCGTAAAACAACAGCTCGGGGATACACATATGACCTACAACAAGACCTAGAAAATAGAACAGGTCAGACTAGATCATTTACAGATCTCGGGGGCGTGCACCGGCACGAGAGGACGGTTACCAATCCTGGCGCTATAAGGAAAACCACGCCCAGGCCAAAAACCAAATACATACTTCATCCGAACTGCGCCACGATATAGCCCGATACAAAGGTGCCGCACTCCCCCTATGCTTCACCGATGAGGTAATGGAGCACCAGTTCCTAGAAGGGTTTAAACCCATGAACATCGAATCATACGATGGCACAACAGATCTCGCAGTATGGATTGAAGATTTTCTTCTCCACATTCACATGGTTCACGGTGACGATCTACACGCCATCAAATACTTTCCCCTCAAACTTAAGGGGCCATCTCGACACTGCTTAAACAGCGTTCCAGAAAATTCTATCGGATGCTGGGAAGACCTGGAGGATGCCTTTAGAGACAACTTCCAAGGCACCTATGTTCGGCCTCCAGATGCCGATGACCTTGGTCATAAAATACAGCAACCCGGGGAATCGGCCCGACAGCTATGGACAAGGTTCTTAATTAAAAAGAACCAGATTGTGGATTGTCCGGACGCCGAAGCCCTTGCGACTTTCAAACACACCGTCCAAGACGAGCGGCTCGCCTGGCACCTCAGCCAAGAGAAGCTGAAGTCCACGGCAGCCTTCACCACACTTATGACCCGTTTTTGCATGGGAGAGGATAGCTGGCTCGCTCGTAGAAGCAATAGCACCAGCGACCCTGGCGCCTCCAAAACTAGGGACAGAAATGGAAAGCCACGATGTGACAAGCACAAGCGTCGGAACAACAACGATGGAACCTGGCTCCAAACCCGGTCAAAGGAAGAAGCCATTCAAGGAAAACAAGGATGGCCCGTCTAGTCTAGATAGAATCCTTGATCGGCCTTGCCAGATTCACGACACCACCGATAAGCCCGCCAATCATACCAACAGAAATTTTTGGGTTTGTAAGCAGGCCGGAAAATTCAACGCCAGACACAAGGGGAAAGGGTCGCCCAGTGAGGATGATGATTAAGAGCCTCGTCAACCGAACACAGGGGGACAGAAGCAACCCCCCCCCCCGAAGTAAAAACAATGAATATGACATATGTCACACATATCCCTAAAAGGGAACACTATCGCGTACTATGGGACGTCTACGCCATAGAGCCGGTCGCCCCAAAATGCAACCCATGGACAACTTGTGCGTTTACCTTCGATCGAAAGGGCCACCCAACTAGTATCCGTCACGGAGGTTCGGCAGCAATGGTCCTTGATCCAATAATTAACGGATTCCACCTCACGCAAGTCCTTATGGACGGTGGCAGCAGCCTCAATATACTTTATCAAGACACTGCCCGCAAAATGGGCATTGATTCGTCAAAAGTCAGGCCCACTAAAACTACCTTCAAGGAAATAATACCTAGTGTGGAGACCTGCTGCACGGGCTCAATCACACTGGAAGTCGTCTTCGGTTCGCTGAACAACTTCCGAAGCGAGGACTTGGTTTTCGACATCGTCCCTTTCCACAACGACTATCACGCACTGCTCGGACGCGCCGGTTTTGCCCGCTTCAACGCGGTTCCGCACTACACCTGCCTAAAGCTCAAGATGCTCGGTCCATGTGGCACCATCACAATCAACGGAAGCGTAGAGCGCCCCCTCTGTACTAAAGAAAATACCGCGGCCATCACGACCGACGTACAAAGCGGCTTTGTCAAACCGCACACCAACAACTCGACAAACCTAGGGCTAGATTAGCAGTCCAGCCTCCGTTGATCGCCAAGTACAACAACGAAATTCATGCCGCACATACATAACTATGTACTCAAAATACCATGGGAATCGGCGGAGGCAATACACGGGACATGCCTATAGCACGGTTCGACCTTATATGGCCCTGCCCTCTTATCTAATCATCTTTTTGCTTTTTATCAGAGGTACAATTAAAACCTACCTATCTTACAGACTCACAAAGGCCTCTCTTCGAGCCTGGTTCCTTGTAGATAGCTGAAGACCATTCCCTTCAAGGAATCTTTCTTACCAAGGCAAAAGTGGCGCAGACATGCGGCACGAAGGTGCAAGGGATTTCGTAAACCGCAAACTCCCCTCAAAGAACCTGTATAGAGCTTTTTTCCTCAGCCCTAGACCCCTGGCATGGAAAATGACCTTGGTGATTGTGGTACCCTCTATAAGGCTACACTTTGACGTGTCAATCAGATTACAATGAGCCAAATTTTTATTCGGCATCATCTTTACTCAAATGTCGTCTCTTTAGTTGTCTCACGAACACACCTCGACATAAATTGACAGGGCTCCATAAGGTAACATATGTTTTGCCAAATAAAAAGCCCGAATAGCTTAACAACACAATTCGGCATCCCGAGCTAGGCAGTATATGCATCGACTCCGAATCATGTCTTTGGCCAATAGTTGGGTTGCCCGGCTCCTGTGTTTGCTACCTTACGTTCTGTCTGATCGACTAGGGTAGTAAAGGGAGAACTACTGTGATTGTGTTTCTGGTTCGCCCGGTCAAGCACCTCAGTAGAGAAAGCCGAGAAGTGACTATCATGATGAGGCGAGAGCCGGTCGGCCGCTCGGCAACTTACTATAATCTTTAGCAATTCTTTCACATGTTACATGAAGGATTGTTTCCCGGTCACATATGTAACGCACCGACATTGGGAGCCGCGTACATACTAGGGGCTACTCCGTAGACCCATTGAGAAAACTCCTATGGCTAAGTGAGAGCAATAAAACCGAATAGTAGGATAGCCTGGTTCATCACACTGATACCTCCTTCATGGACCAAGACGTTGGGTTAAGTGTATTCATGTGCAACTCCGAACACCCCTGTAGTGTCTACATGGGGATTGAAGCCGACAACTAGGAACTCTCGGGTATAAAAATGGCCGCATAGGAGGATAAAACTCTTCATAAGTAAAAGAATATACTACAAAAGACTTAGTTCATGATACAAACCCCCGAAACAGCTCGGACTCATTCATTTGAACACTACATCCTTGGAGCATTGTCCTTCTATAAGGCGAGCACCTGCTAGTACGTCCTCAAAATAGAGCTCTGGTGTGCGGTTGTCCTTGCTTTCAGGCGGACCCTTAATTGCCACCTTTTCAGCCTTCATCTTTGCCCAGTGTATCTTGACACGGGCAAAGGCCATTCGCGCCCCTTCTATGCACAACTACCTCTTTATATTGTCGAGTCGGGGAAGTGCATCGACGAGACGCCGCACGAGGCCGAAGTAGCTATCCGAAATATCTTGGCCGGCCACAGCCGGACTATGACGGCCTTCATGGCCGCGCTGGACATCTTGTGCAGCTCCGCCCATTGTGCCATCTGGTCATTTAGTAGTCCGGGAGGCTTCGGCCCCGCAAATTGTGACCAGAAGAGCTTCTCCATCGCGTACCCCTCCTGGGCCTGGAAGAATAGAGCAGCGTGTGCATCACTCTTTTGCAGATCCACATATGCGTCTGGAGAACTCCACAGTCGATTAAGTAAGGCATACTTCGGGTCCCCAAATTTAGCCTGTAAAAGAAGGGCTTACCAGCCACTATCTATCCGGCTTGAAGGATTTCTGCGCGCGCTGCGCGGGATTCGGACCTTGCCTCCAAAATGTCTTGAAGGGCCTTGGCGAGTTTGGTCCCCTTCTCTTTATTTTCTTTTTCCAAGGACTTACACTTGGCGGTGATGTCCTTGAGCTGTTGCTCCATCTCGTTCACCCGTTCCTGAAAACGGTGCCGAGCAGCCTTTTTGGACGTTAAATCTGCAGCCGCTTTATCAGTAGCTGCCCGGCTTACCCTTGCCTGCTCCTTGGCTTGGGCAAGCTCACCGCTGAGGGTCTCCATCGCGGCGGCACCATTTGTACATACACGCACATTGCTGCTCTTGAAACTCCACAAGGCATGGACATAAAACAAGAACACATCAAGATGTATCTTATACCTTGCGTCTGGTCGAGCCGCTTGTTAACAAGGAGTAGGTCCTCATCGGCTCGCCCCAGTTTCCGTTTGAGTTCGAAAACTTCCGCCGATTGAGTGGTCGCCGCTAACAGCGAAGCCTGTTTTAATACAAATGTAAAGTATGTTACCACCTGACAACTGATTATTGATCCTCTGCTCGCTTTTCTTTAAAAAACTGAACATAGTCTCAGGGGCTACTATCTATATATAGGCGTGTTTCTCGTAAAAATGCCCAAAAAACATTACATTGTGTACCTTGAAGCCCGCCAGTAGGCTGGATAAGGCTTCGTCAAGCCCACTCTTGGCAGACTGGATCTTATCAAACACCGTACCCATCAGGATACGGTGCTCGTAGAGGACGGAGGCACTTTGGAATGCATCCGTCGTGGCATGTCCGGAGTGGCAGAGGTTGCCGCTCCCTCCTCTCCGGAAGGGGGTCGCTCATTAGACTCCGCAGCCTTACGGATCTCCGGAGTAGTATGCGGCTAGGGGCCGGATTGACCGGTGCTCCCGTCGCCGGTCTCCATGGGGGCTGCACCCTGTGGCCCTCCGGAAGCCGAGGCATTACCCTCTGGCGCTGTTAAAACACCCCCCGCGCCTCTTAAAGGTTTGGGGAGGGCCTGTGAGATAACACCTCAGCATCATCCGCCCTAGGTGGCGGGGAAGATAATGGAGGCGATTCACTCTCCATCATCTCCGGCGCCAGATCTCTTGACGATGAGGATAGCTGGGGAAGATCGCGGGCCGGACTAAAAGACAGAACTTAGAGTTACCATCATGGGTCATAGAGATCGGATAAGGTAAAGGACCCCGGGCTACTTATGAGTCAGCTTTGGGTTTGGTCTAGCGGCGAGGCTTTGGGATGACCTCGGCATCTGACTCCAAGTCATCAGGGATAATGATTTTGTCCCTCTTGGAAGCCTCAGCTTCCAGGTCTTCGGAGGCCGCCCTCTTCTTACCTTTGCGGGGAGGATCTTCTTCTTCCTCCCCCCCTCATCGTCGTCGTCGCCCTCGTGGGAGGATGGGGCATCAACCTCTCCGGATATTGCATCCGGAGTACCCTCCCCTTTCTTCTTCTGCTTGTCCTTCTTAACTAGCACCTGGTATGGTGCCGGGACCAGTATCCTCATTAATTGAGGATTGCCTGGGTCTTCGGGGAGCAGAGCCGGACATCGCATTTGCTCCGCCTTCTTGATCTAAACCTGTTTTGGGAATGGACTACTTAGTATTTCTCCTTTTGGAGCAACGAACCTATTGCTGTTCGGAGTTCTAAGAATTTACCTCGGTGCCTGGATGGTTGCAATCGAGGCCAGTGTCGCCTGATGATTTCAGCCAGTTTTTCTGCTTTTTGAAAAGTAGCTTCCAAATCCCCTTATGCGTCGTGCCGTAGAACCGCTACAGGGTCCGCGGTCCTTCCGGATTGAACTCCCACATCTTGTGGGGCCGCCGTTGACAGGGAAGTGTGCGGTGGATCAAATCACTTGGATTACGTCTGCAAGGGTAATGTCCTTTGCTATCATGCTCCTGGTGCGTTTTTGCAATAACAGCACCTCGGAGGCCAACCCCCAGTCCGGACCGTTGTCGGTCCAGGATGTGAGCCTCAGCGGGGGTCCGGATCTGAGGGCTGGAGCGGCTGCCCATTTGGAGCCGCGGGGTTATGTGATATAGAACCATTCTTGTTGCCATACCTTGACGGTATCCACAAAAACCCCCTTTGGCCAATTAACTTTCGGGAGCTTGCTCACCATGGCACCACCACAGTCCACGTGTTGCTTGTGAACCACCTTCGGCTTCTCATTGAAGATCTTGAGCCATAAGCCGAAGTGTCGAGGGACGCGAAGAAAGGCCTGACAAATGACGATGAACGCCGAGATGTGAAGGAATGAATTTGGGGCCAGATCGTGAAAATCCAGCCCATAGTAGAACATGAGAGCCCTTACAAAGGGGTGAAGGGCGAATCCGAGTCCGCGGAGAAAGTGGGGGATGAACACCACCCTCTCGTCGGGCTCCATGGTAGGGATGACCTGCCCCAGATTGGGAAGCCTGTGTTTGATCTCCACGGTTAGGTACCGCGCTTCCCGCAACTCCTTGATGTTCTCCTCCGTAACGAAGGAGGCCATCCATTTGCCTTTAGAGTTGGCCATGGTCAGGGGAGTTGCAGAGGGAAGGAGAGCTTGGAGCTTGGGCGCTGGAGCTCGGGGATGGAGAGGTAGAGAGACAATGAGGCATAGGACGGAGGAGTTAGATTCCATCCGCTTATATGTACTGCGAATATCAAGCGTCCCCTCCCTCAAGTCTTAAAACTCGCCTGCTCCTAAGGGGTCGTGCGGGCGGCACTATTAATTTACCAAAGTTCATATTGATGAGGATCCCGCAATAAATGGACATGATCTCTGCTTCAACAAGACGTGTCAATGGGAGTTGCGAGGAGGGAGGCCCAAAAAATAGTTCGAGATGATGACGGAGCTAAAACGTGATGTTTCACCGAATAAAGCTGTCACTGGTTTCTTTTTTGTGTTTTTATGATCAGGAGGTTGACCTATTATATACAGAGCCGGATATAGATCTCTTCTCCGGAGGACTACTTTGGAGAATTCGGAGGAGGAACCCGCCTTGCAATGCCGAATACAATCTGCGCGCCGGACACATCATCATTGAAGCCTGGTTCAGGGGCTACTGAGGGAATCCTGGACTACGGGGTCCTCAGTTGTCCGAGCTACATAACACGGGCCGGACTATTGGGCTATGAAGGTACAAGATGGAAGACTCTCCCCCATGGCCGGATGGGACTCTCCTAGGTGTGGAAGGAAAGCTTAGCGTCTGGATATGAAGATTCCTTTCTCTGTAAACCGACTCGGTACAACCCTAGCCCCCTCCGGTGTCTATATAAACCGGAGGGTTTATTCCGTAGAGGCATTCATGATCATACATGCTAGACATCTAGGGTTTAGTCATTACGATCTCGAGGTGGATCAACTCTTTTAACCCCTATACTCATCAAAGTCAATCTAGCAAGAAGTAGGGTATTACCTCCATCAAGAGGGCCCGAACCTGGGTAAACAAAATGTCCCCTGCCTCATGTTACCTTCGATCCTTAGACACACAGTTCGGGACCCCCTACCCGAGATCTGTCGGTTTTGACACCGACAGCATGTGTTCGGCTCAACCGAACTACAGTCCAACATGTCTTTGAATGGCAACGGGCACCATCTCGGACCCATTCAGCATCAAGATCCAATGGCTACTTCTCAAAGCCCCTATTCAAGGGCCCACTAGTCGATCCCTTTTTTCACCTAAGCAGAAGAAAAGACGCAGACGTGCAGCAGGGCACAGTAGTGGCTACTACTCACGTATCAAGTCCCTGCGTAAACCTTTCAACTATTAAGCATTTCCCTTTCTTTCCTTTTACATGTAATAGATGCCTCGACAGTCCGAATTTTATGGATAGATGTTCTGAGCTTATTGATATAAAAATCGGCTCTTACAGTATTCGAGCAGACATCTTTATCGCCCTCATTTGTTTCTTCGTTGCTCTTCGACCTGCTGGGCACACATGTAATTTTCACAAGATTCAATAGGCTAATAAACCAAGGGCGCAATCTCACGCGCCCCACGCACCAAGTCCGCCAGTACATTCTCGCTAATATTGCATTATATGAATCGGGTCCGAATTATGTCTTGGGTCAATAGTTGGGTTGCCTGGCTCCAGTGTTTACCCCCTTACCTTACGAATGTTCGGCTAAGAGGGTAAAGGGAGAACCACTGCGATTGTGATTCTATCTAGCCTAGTAAAGCACCTAAGTGTAGAAAGCCGAAAATTCGCTGTCATAATGAGCGAGAACCGGTCGACGATCCGGTGACAAATGTTAAACTACAAATCGATTGTGATTTCCCCGTGTAAAATGAAGGGTTCATCCTTACACAAACCACGTGATCAAAGGCATATGCCTCGAGAATTTTCCGAACATCACAAAACCACTTGGGCTAGTCATTGGCCCCACAGTCAAACTCCTATGGCAAAGTGAAAGCATTAAAGCCATATGGTCGGATTGCCTAATTTACCCCATGCACTACCACATCCGGGCACCGAGACATCAGCTAAGGGTCAGAGTGCAGGGACAAAACACGTCATGTAGTATCTACCTGGGGGCTGAAGCCGAGGATCGGTAACTTTTAGATTTAAAAACGGCCGCACAGGAGTCAAAATTAAAATTAGCACAGACACATATCCGTTAAAAGCGCACAAAGGACCCATTATATAAGCAAAAGGTCTAATTTTCATTCACACAATGCAATTTAATCAAGGATTATATCTTTGGAGCATGGCACTCTATTGCCCAAGCACCGTTCATAATGACGGGGAAATACTACTCGGGGCAACAATGCTCGTTCCTAGTAGGAGGGGGACCGATGGCCATCTTTGTCGGTGTCAAAACCAGCAGATCTCGGGTAGGGGGGCCCAAGCTGTACGTCTTAGGATCGATGGTAACATGAGACAGGGGACACAATGTTTTACCCAGGTTCAGGCCCTCTCTATCGAGGTAATACCCTACGTTTTGCTTGATTGATCTTGATGAATATGATTACAAGAGTTGATCTACCTCGAGATCGTAATGGCTAAACCCTAAAAGTCTCGCCTATGTGATTGCTATGATCTATATCCTCTACGGGCTAAACCCCTCGGCTTATATACACACCGGAGGGGGCCTAGGGTTACAAAGGTAACTTGGGGAGGAAGGAATCGTTACATCCGGACATCTTTCTCGCCTTACTACACACATTGGAGTCATAACCGAATACGGGGGAGGGCCTTCTTCTTCTATCTTCATGGCCCATCAATCCAGCCCACCTTCAATGGCCCGGACGCCTGAGGACTCCCGAATACATGACTCCCTCAGTAGCCCCCGGACTTGCCTTCTAGGACGAGGTTGTATCCGGCTTCATGTCTTCGATCTTGCAAGGTGAGTCCTCTGTTGAATCAATTGATAGTTTGGCTTCATATTTAATGTCATATCTTGTTGATCCCCTGTCACCGTTGCTTCAGCAGCCATGTGTCAGTCGAATGCGAACCATATGGGTATTTTTATAATTAACCCCTTGACTGCATAAGGAATGCGCTTATGTAAAGAGACAAGATCTCAAATGCCATTCCATCCACGCGAAAGATCCTTAGAGCCTACCATGACAAATCACCAAACATGGCCAGCATCCCTATTTCTTCCTCGCTCCCTCACGGCCCTCAAGCGAGCTACTAGGAGAGTTGCTCCGTTTCTCATGCGCATTTGAGAAAGCTCCAACCACAGGGATATCTCCCTCCCGAGGATCTAGTCCTTGTCCGGGCTGGATTAACTTCTCTCGACGGTCAAGCCCTGGGAGAAAGTTTCCCAAATCCTTCCAAAGAAGGACGGGTGTGCTTCGTCTTCTTCCTCCTAAGAGGCGTTGGATTTCCTATTCACCCTTTTCTCAGGGGGTTTCTGGAGTTCTATGGCCTCCAACTACACAACCTTACGCCGGGGTCTATCCTGCACATTGCGGGCTTCGTTGCTCTGTGCGAGCTCTTTCTGGGCTGCGAGGATCATTTCGGGCTATGGCAAAAGTTCTTCTTCCTTGTTCCTCGCTCCCAGAAGGGATCCATATTAGAGGTGGGCGGCACCGAAGTGTGGCGCATAGCCGGGACAGGTTACCTGCCCGGCACTCCGAAGAATGCATTCGAAGTGTGGCCCTCGGAATGGTTTTATATCGAAGACATTGTCTTGCCGGATCCAATCTGGCAGGGGCTTCCCGAATGCTCCAGTGCTGCTCTAAAGAAGCGCCTCAACAGGTGTCCCCGCAGTCTCAAGGAAGAAGACAGTGCGAAGGTAAAAAGACTGGCCAGCAAGATCAGACTACTTGCCCACCTCAAGCTGATGATAATCGAGGTGATGGCGATTTCGATAGCGGGATGCATGCAGCCGCTCCAGGGCAGAGGATTTCCTATGTGGCACTATAATGGCCAGGATTATGCTCACGCTGCCTATGCTAGGGCCCGGTCTGTACAAAGGAGAGAAAGAGGACTTTCTACGCTTGGAATGCCGGGAGGGTTTCTCCATGTACAACCCCGTCGATTGGGTAAGGCTTTCCCAGATCACTAGCTTTACTATGCTTTTATTTAATCAACCGGACTGAGTTCGACTGCTTTCAACAGGAGTGGACGAAGGTGGTCGGAAAGATTAGCAGTCCCATCCCACAGCCAAAGGACCATATTCGAGACCTGGATTCCGGATTCGAAGAGGATCCGGATATTGGTATAGATCTTACAGATGGAGTCTTTTACCAAACCAGCCATGATGGCACCGAAGTGGATATTATTGCCGATTATCCTGGTCTTCTTCCTTCCTCTTAGGTAAATGCCCAGGAAATTCCTCTTCAAAGAGAATATTCCCAGCGCGTCTCACCCATCACATTATCTCGAGCTCAAAAGGGGCGGCGATCCTCCCGCCGAACTGCATCAAGAGTGTCTTCCCAGGGGGCGACACCTACGCAGGGCGGGTCTCGGAAACGAAAGGGGACCGGAGACACCACCGAACCACCTCTTTTATCGAAGAGGTATGACTCTTGAACATATGTCTGGTGGCGGAGCTGGATTATAATTTTCTGATTTATCTTTTATTTTAGGAAGAGTATACGCCGGACTGTGTCCGGTGATCCTGCTGGTCATGCCCCCACCCAATCCAGCCCCCGGCCCATCCACAAGGACTAGGGCGGATGCGGGGGTAACGCTGGATTGTCCTCTTCAAGAGGATTCAGATGAAGTATTAGTTACCAATTCTGAAGTGGAGAGCGTGATGAATCATCGGGGGTGCAAAGTGGCTATGTGTGACCCAGATTTTACTGAGGAGGCATTTAACGCAATCAGTTCTGCGGATGCGTATATCCGAGCCGCTCGAGGCGGACTTGCCAGAGCCACTCACCAGCTTTCCAAGGACATGCGGGTGAGTGTTTAATTCAATGTTCATATGCCAGTAGCCCCCGAGACTTAAAGCAGTAGGCCCAACTGATTTAAGGATCGTTGTGTTCGTAGGTACTGAAGGAAAAGAATAACGCTTTATCCAAGGAATTGAAAGAGTGCCAACCAAGCTTACTACTGTTACCACCGAGTTGGAGAATTCAAAGAAGTTCAAGAATGGCTCTGATGGTAAGGACAATAGTATCCGAACAGTATGGTCCCGTACCGATCAATGATCTTTAAGTATACATTGTTTTAATCTGTAGCAACAGGGCCAATAGACCAACTGGGAGAAAAGCTAAGGGCTGCTAAGGCAGCGAAGGAGCAGGCCGAAGGGCAATCTGCTGCTGGTGAACGTGTATTAACAAGCACCATAGATGAGAAAAACAAGTTGCAGGATAACAATGTCAAGCTGGCCGAGGAGTTAAAGGACGTAAGAGCCTAACTCTCGGATGCTTTAAAAGAGAACAAGAAGCTTAACGGCGGCATATTTAGTATGACGATAAACCCAGCTTTCATTACAGTCCCTTGATTCCAAGTTTTCTTTACAAAAAACTATCCCTGCAAATTTGTTGATTGGATGGCCCGTGGGAGAGGTGTCCAGATTTCAAGGTGAACTGCTGCAAGAGCTTTCCAATGTGCACGAGCGAGCTCGCAAGGCCATGAAGAACATGTCAAAGGCTTTATGGCCAGCCGATTCTCCTCCAGAAATTATGAGGGATCTGGCCGGTTTGTTCAAAGGGGCCCGACGCCGCTTCAAATTACGGAAAGCATCAGCATGCCGAGAAAGTGCCTGGGAGGCCTGGGCTATGGTGAAGACATGTTATATCGGGCTATTTCCGAACCATATGGCTCGGGTTGGACCACGAGGGCCTGACGGACTAGAAATCCCTGTAAGCTTGGTGTATGATCAAGTAAAGATAGCCGCAAAGTATTCCCAACAAGACTGTAAGTTAGACAGTCTTATAGATGGTACTGATGAAGAATGAGCATTTGATTCTATGTAACAATGCACTTTATCATCAAACTTATCTCTGACCGAAACATAAAGTTCGTCATGGCCGACCTTCTGCTTTCACCTCCGAAGACCCGAGGGTTGGAGTGTCTCCGAATACTATACCTGTGGTAAAAACGTGGTATGTTTGGTGACCAGGCGATCCGATCGTAATTGTTGAACAGACAAACTGTGTTGGGGGAGCTATGTTATATTACTTTTTAGCATAAGAAACATCTTCCAGAGAGAATAATTCCACTAAGGGTTCCTTTCCCTGGGTTAGCATGCGTATATGTATGCGTGCCTAGGCTTTCGATCCTGTAAAGAGGATTCGATGATGCCGTATCCTATTAAATTTGAAAAATGTATGTGCTTCTAAAAGCAGTATGTCGTGTATCCGCAGACCAATCATTCCCTTAAGAGCGCTAGCTTTTGGCTTCACCCGTCTGAGGTACAGGTCCAGATTACCCAATTTTAACAATCGTAGAGGTGCTCCCTTTACACCCTAGCCGAACAAGCAGGAACGTAGGGTATAAACACAGGAGCCAGGCAACCCAGCTTGGCAAAAACTTAAGTCATAAAGGTGCATATAATGGCAAGGAGACTGTATGAAACAGATGACATGATAACTTTGAGCAATATGCTTTTTTGATAATGGGCTTCATTATATAAGCCCCCAAGTATCTTTGAGGTGTATACATTTAAGGATGTTCTACCTTGGGATAATTCAGTTGAGCCAAAAAAATATTGGTAAAAAATAAGAAAAGGGGAAGAGGATAACTGTAAAAACAAGGAATAAGACCTAGACTAAGAAAGAAAATATGTGCTACCGAACTATCCGTAGAATCGTCGAAGCCTGGTAGCGTTCCATGGGTTCGGCTCGAGGCCATTGTCCGATGCATTTCAAAGGCGATAGGCTCCACCGGTGAGTACTTCGTCAATAATGAAGGGGCCCTCCCATCTTGGTTTGGCTTGTCTTTTTTCTTCTCCGGGAGGCGTAGTACAAGTTCGCCAACATTGTATGTCTTCGCCCGGACTTCTCTGCTTTGGTATCGCCTGGCCTGCTGTTGAAAAATGCGGAACGAGCATGCACGATATCACGTCCCTCTTCAAGGCCGTCTAGGTCATCCTACTGATCGAGCTCGGCCACTCTCTCTTCGTACATGCGCACTCGAGGTGAGTCATGAATAATATTGCACGGCAAGACAACCTCTGCACCATACACCATGAAAAAAGATGTGTATCCGGTTGTCCGGTTAGGTGTAGTTCGCAGTCCCCAGATTACGAAGTCGAGCTCCTCCACCCAATATTTATCTGACTCCTGAAGGGAGCGCACTAGTCGGGGTTTAATGCCACTCATTATCAAGCCATTAGCTCTTTCTACTTGACCGTTTGTCTGAGGGTGGTACAAAGAGGCATAATCAAGTTTGATGCCTAACTTAGCGCATCCGTTTTTCACCTCATCATCTGTGAAGTTGGAGCGATTATCTTTGATAATACTATGCGGGACACCATAATGGTGGACTACACTGGATATAAAATCTATCACTGGCCCTGCCTCAGCTGTTCAGACTGGCTTTTCTTCCATCCATTTAGTGAATTTATCCACCATGACCACTAAATATTCTTTTTATGGCTTCCCCCTTTAAGAGGTCCGACCATATCCAGCCCCCAGACTGCAAAGGGCCAGGTAACGGGGATGGTTCTGATGGCTATGGGAGGCATATGACTTTGGTTTGCGAAAAGCTGGCATCCAACACAATGTTGGACTAAGGTCCGTGCGTCTGCGCGCAGTTGGCCAGAAGAAACCAGCCCGGAAGGCTTTGCTTACGAGAGCTCGAGCTACGGCGTGATGGCCACCCATGCTAGCGTGTATTTCGCCTAGAAGTTGTTGTCCCTCCTCTTCAGATATGCACCGTTGGAGAATACCAATAATGCTTTTCTTGTATAGTTCACCCTCGTGAACCTTATAAGCTTTAGAACGCCGAATTATGCGGCGGACCTCATTTTGGTCATCGAGCAGCTCTTGCCTATTAAGGTAGGCTAGGAAATGCTCGATCCAAGGGGCTATAATATCCATGATCTCGTGAGCCGACGGTGTGATTTTTGTGTCGGAGTCCCTAATGGCATCTGTATTGAGTTCGGCAGGGGGCGTGTTCGGGTCCGGATTAGCGTCACTGCTCTCGTCCTGCCATGTTACTAATGGTTTGAACAACCTTTCCACAAAAGTGTTAGGTGGGACTGGGTCGCGTTTGGCGCCCATGCGAGCAAGTATATCTGCTGCCTGGTTACTGTCTCGAGCCACATGGTGAAATTCTAGCCCCTCAAATCGAGGCGATATTTTTAATATGGCATTTCGATAAGCCGCCATTTTTGAATCATTCGCATCAAATTCTCCGTTTACCTGAGATATGGCGAGGTTTGAGTCTCCGCACACCTCGAGGCACTGTATACCCATGGATACGGCCATGCGGAGGCCATGCAGTAGTGCCTCATATTCAGCCACGTTGTTTGAGTCCGTGTACATGATCTGTAACACGTAGCGGACAATATCTCCTGTTGGGGATATCAAGATGACACTGGCCCCCAATCTGGCTAGCATTTTGAACTTTCGAAACACATTGTCTAGTGGGAATATGATCTGTACTCTTTAGGGAGCTCAGCTTCAGTCCATTCTGTGACAAAGTCGGCCGACACCTGGGAATTAATGCTCCGGCGTGGTTTGTACGTTATCTCGAGCAGTAAGAGCTCGATGGCCCATTTGGCTATGTGTCAAGTGGTTTCTTTATTTTTTATGATATCATTAAGTGGTACTTCGGATGCCACTGTGATCAAACACTCTTGAAAGTAGTGTCGAAGCTTCGGAGATGCCATGAATACTGCATAGGCATTTTTTTTGGTAATGGGGGTATCATGACTTGCACGGTGTGAGAACCTCAGATACGTAGTATACGGGTTTTTGAACTGGGAATTTATGCCCCTCTTCATCTCGTTCGACGACGAACACCGCACTCACTACTTGATGAGTGGCGGAGATATAAAGCAGCATTGGCTCGCCAACGTCTGGAGTGGCTAGGACTGGGTTACCTACTAATAAGGTTTTTATTTCCTCTAGTCTGGCCATTGCCGCATCCGTCCATTCAAAGTTGTCTATGCGCCTCAGCAGTCTATAAAGCGGTAGAGCTTTCTCCCCTAATCTGGAGATAAAGACGCTCAAGGCCGCTACACACCCTGCTAGCTTTTGCACTGGTTTGAGATTGGTTAGCGTAGTTAGCTGTGACAGGGCCCGGATTTTAGCTGGGTTTGCTTCGATTCCTCTTTGGGATACGATGAACCCTAATAACTTTCCGGCCAGAACGCCGAAGGAGCATTTTTCTGGATTATGCCGTATGCCATATGCTCGTAAGTTATCGAACGTAAGACAGAGATCATCCACCAAGGTTTCGACATGTTTAGTCTTTACGACTACATCGTCAACGTATGCCTCCACTGTCTTGCCAATTTGTTTTTCTAAGCATGTTTGAATCATGCGTTGATATGTGGCGTGAGCATTTTTTATTCCAAATGGCATAATTTTAAAGCAAAATGGACTGTACGGAGTAATGAATGTCGTAGTAGCCTGATCGGATTCCTTCATTTTTATTTGATGGTATCCAGAATAGGTGTCGAGGAAACACAACGAGTCATGTCATGCGGTTGCATCGATAATTTGATCAATGCGGGGCAGAGGAAATGGATCCTTAGGGCAAGCCTTGTTTAGGTCTATGAAGTCGACACAAAGGCGTGAGGAGTTGTCCTTCTTCGGTACCATGACCAGGTTGGCGAGCCAGTTTGGGTGTTTGATATCCCTTATGAATCAAGCTTCTAATAGATTGGCTAGCTCTTCCCCATAGCCTATCTTTTGGGTTCATAAAATCATCATAATGACTGCTTGACTGGCTTGAACCCTTTGATAATGTTGAGGCTGTGTTCGGCCAGCCTGCGTGGGATTCCTGGCATATCTGAAGGATGCCAAGCGAATATATCCCAATTTTCGCGAAGGAAGGCACCTAAAGCGCAGTCTACCGCCGGATCCAGCTGTGCCCCGATAGATGCTTTTTTATTAGGGTCTGTTGGGTGCACTTGGAATTTCACAATCTCATCTGCCAGCTTAAAAGAGGTATATTTCGATCATTTGTTGAGGACTACGTCGTCCCTGTCCATCGTATATCGTAAGGTGGTTAGTTCTTCCACCGCGAGGGTTTCAGATAATGCCTCTAGGGCTAAAGATGCAGTTTTGTTCCTGGCACGGAGTGCTATATCCGGATCACTTGTAACTATGATTATTCCATTGGGCCCTGGCATCTTAAGCTTCATGTACCCGTAATGGGGTATAGCCTGAAAGCGTGAGAAAGCGTCCCGCCCTAAAAGGGCGTGGTAGCGGCTATGGCTCAGACCGATCGGACTCGTGGTTCGTCTTCAGCAGAAAAGGTGATTTCCGTGTTGTTCCATGGGCTTGCAACATTGATTTGATTGACCTCTGCAAGTTCACGTTTCGCTCTCTTGCCCCAGTTATTTGAGGAGAACGTCTCGAAAACGGTGAAGACATCGAGGCCTTTCTCCCCCGGTGTTGTGGTGGTGAGGATTGATTCACTGCTCTTTGCTACCTGCCGGAGAACCCAACATGATCTAAGGCAGTGGCTAGGGGTATTGTCCATGGCGACATGTATTTGGCAAGGTTTATGTAACAGTTCCTCTAGAACGGATCGGTTCCTTGCGAAAGGTCTGCTTTTCTTGCCATTGTGTGTGTTATCGGACGCCCTACAAGGGTATGGCCGTTTCGCCTTGTCGGCGTATGGTCCGAAGACGGACTGTTCCAGAGGTATACTCTGGGCTTTCCAAATGTTTTCCATGGCATAGTACTTTCGTACCAAGTGCGATAGTTCTGCAAAGCTCCGTATTTGATGGCGGTTGAGGGCGTTCAAGATTCCCTCATCCGTACAATTGCGGTGAAATATAGGCACCATATCATCGTCACAACAGTCCTTAATCTTGTTTTTAACAAGTAGGAATCTATCCTAGAAGTGATGAACTCTTTCCTGGGGCCGCTGTCGTATATACGTGAGGTCATATATGTCCGATAGTCCGGATTTGCTTGGAGAGCGCGTACTGTGGTGGGTGGGTGTGGATAAATTTAAGTCCCGACCCAATGTAATGTTCGGGGTTTGCACAAGCTCCGGTGCGGACGATCTGGGCCCGACAGGGTCTGAAGATTCCACGGGTCTATCCCAGAGCTCGAAGGGGGCGGTGCACCACCTGTCAGAGGTGTTTTCGGCTCGATGGGTTCGGAGATGCGAATAATGCCGGTCTCCATTTTAAGAGGTGATGTATCCTCAGCTCGATCCTCAATTGCTACCACCAGGTGAGTGGTCGAGGTGGAATTGACTTCCTGACCGGTTCTAAGTCCGATCTGTTCATCTAACGATGGAAGCCCCAGGGCGGTGATGCAATCCAGCAACTCGTTTAAATACGAGGAATCCACCGAGGTCGTGTCATCGAGGAGATCGGAGCTGATGTAGGAGTGGTGCTCGATGGCCGTAGGAAGTGCGGCCGGCCCAGAGGCCAGGCGGGCGCATACAACGAACTCACCGAGCTGGAGGATCTGGCCCATGGCCAGCTTGTTTCCGAGGGTGATCTTGTTGCTGATGACGAGACGAGCCATCAATCGCTTTTCGTGATCGTACAATGGAGCTCTCAATGAAAGCACCATTGTCGGTGTCAAAACCGGCAAATCTCGGGTAGGGGGCCCCAAGCTGCACATCTTAGGATCGATGGTAACAGGAGACAGGGACATGATGTTTTACCCAGGTTCGGGCCCTATCAATCGAGGTAATACCCTACTTCCTGCTTGATTGATCTTGATGAATATGATTACAAGAGTTGATCTACCTCGAGATCGTAATGGCTAAACTCTAAAAGTCTAGCCTATGTGATTGCTATGATCTATATCCTCTACGTGCTAAACACCTCGGCTTATATACACACTGGAGAGGGCCTAGAGTTACAAAGGTAACTTGGGGAGGAAGGAATCGTTACATCCGGACATCTTTCTTGCCTTACTACACACATTGGAGTCCTAACCGAATATGTGGGAGGGCCTTCTGCTTCTATCTTCATGGCCCATCAATCCGTCCCAGCTACAATGGCCCGGACGCATGATGACCCCCGATTACATGACTCCACTGGCTTGATCTTTGGCTAGTGCACCATGGTCCTCGCAAAGGCCATCCGCTCTCCCTCAATGCACACGGAGCATTACACGCCATCAACCAGGAGCAACGTGTCGCGTAGCTTCTGCACCAGGCCAAAGTAGCTGCTCGGCTCTATCTCTGAGGACCATAGCCGGACACAAATGTCATTCATGGCTGGCTCCACCATCTGATACAACTCCATCAACTGCTTCATCTGATTGCTTAGGATGGGAGGGTGTTCGGGTGCCTGGAATTGTGCCACAACAACCGTTGATCGGTGTCCTCCTCCCGCGTTGCGTAGTGCTTGGCCGCATCCGCCGCACTCCTTGAAAGCTCCACGAAAGCGCGTGCGGAACACGAAATCCGGGTGAGCAATGTGAATCTGTTCCCACCAAAGACACTCTATAGTAAGTACTGCTTACCATCAACAATCTGCCTCACTTGGCGAAGCTCCTCCGGGACACCTCGGACCTCCGTCCTCGCCTCCTGGAACTCCTGCTTCACCTTGGACATTTAGGAGGACTGGTCCTTACTCTTTTTCTCAAGGTCCTCACATTTCGTGACGACATCCTTGAGCTCCTACTGCACTTCGGCCACTCGAGCCTCATGCTTCTCACTCATGGTTTTCAGCGTGGTGAGTTCGACAACCGCCTGGTCGGTTTCTGCCTTCTATTTCGTTGCCTCTGCCTTGGCCTCCTTCAATTCGGCCTTGAGGCTCTCAACCATAGTGGGGACAACTACGATTAACCAACGCTCACTCAGAACAATCCCGAATACTTCACTAAATATACGGGCTATAGTATTTCATCCGGGCTTACCTTGCGCTTTGTCGAACCGCTTGTTGATGGGGGCGAGCTCCTCATCGGAGCTCTTGAGCTTCCAATTCATCCCATCCAGCGCCGCGGCGTTGGCAGGCCCCGCCAAGGAGGAGGCCTATCATACCAAATCATATACATCATTAAACCTCCTAATTTTCGATCCTTAGTTTGGATTTCCACCCTAACCAAGTCTCGGGAGCTGCTACATATAAGATCTTTGGTGGCTATATCTAGTTTATGATAGAAAGTATGGCTCACCTCGAAGCCTGTCAGGAGGTTGCTTAAGGCTTCCTTCAGTCTGCTATTAACGGAGTGAATCCTTGTCGAACCACGCCCATCAGGGCGCGGTGTTTGGCAACAATGGAAGAGTTGTTCACCACCTCCACCAACAAATCCGGCAACCCTGCCGCAGCCCGATTGTCGGTGTCCGATGTGGGTGGTGGGTGCTCCCCCCTCGGAGGAGGGTGGGATCGGTGCCTCTGAGGACTTCGGGGGCTCTGGTGCGGCCTATTGGGAGGGCTCGGATCGAGTGAGCTCTTCCACTTTGTTCTCCAGGAGGGATCCATCCTCTTGGTCTTGGGAGACCAAGGGGTTAGCCTCGGCCATAACTTCGTCACCACCTCCCCCTATGTTGGGTGGGGAGGGGTCCTTCTGGACAGTACCTCCCTGTTCTCTCCGATGACCTGGGGAGGCGTCGAGCGTGAGACAGACCCGCTCTCCTCAAGTTGGGTTGGCGGTAAATTCCACTCCGAGGTTTCGTCGGCGGGGCGGTGAATGGTGGGCTATAGTATGAGATATATATAATGCTAGCAATAGGATCGGAAAAGTAAAATATCCAAAAAAAGATGATGTACGTACCTCCTGGCAGGGGGCTTGACCCTGGGGATCCGCTCTGGGACCTTCTTGGAAGCCGTGGACTCCCCATCGGAGTCCGAGCAGTCAGTCAGGACCAGTTTACATCTGCACTGCCTCTTTGGAGCCCAAGGAGGCTGCTCCTCCTCGAGGTCCTCACCCGCTGCCCTCTTCTTGGATCGGGAGGAGTCGCTCTCCTCTTCGTCCTTGTCCTCCTCCCCATCTTGGACAGAGGTGGCCGCGGTGTCTCCGGATTTGCTATCTGGTTGACCTCTTATGCGGATGCCTTCCTAGGCCTCCGTTGCATTCTTCTTCTTCTTTTCTTCTTTCTCTGGCACCTTATAAGAAGCCACAGTCAGCATCTCTTCCAGCAGAGCCGTCCGAGGATCTTCGGGCATTGGGGTCAGGATGCTAATCTTCTTGGCCTTCTTGAGCTAGCCCTGTGGATATAACATAATCTTAGGCTATGTCTCTCACTGTGTGTCTATCTGAACATAAAGCGGGAAAAAACTTAGTTACCTCTTTCGAGGGATTCAAGGCTTCAAGGCTGATGTCTTCCTCCTTGGACGGCCACGACTTCTGAGCCTTGAACAACACCTTCCACAATTTGTCGTGGGTGGTGCCGTAGAAGTATTTCACGATGGCCAGATCCTCGGGCTTGTAGGACCATATTGGGGTGGCCCTCTGCTTACAAGAGAGGACGCGGAGGTGGAGCATGACTTGAACGACGTTGGTCAGTTTAGTGTTTCCCTCTATCAGGTTGGTGATGCGCTTCTGCAGCGTCTTCATGTCTTAGACGGGTCCCCATTCGAGACCTTTCTTGTTCCATGATGTCAGCCTCGCTGGGGGCCTGTATATGAATTCGGGAGCTGCCGTCCAGGCTGCTTCCTGTGGTTGTGTGATGTAGAACCAATCTTTCTGCCAGACTTCGACAAAGTCAATGAATGTGCCCTTTGGCCACTCGACCTACATCATCTTACTGACCATAGTCCCGCCGCAGTCCGCTTGCTCGCCGCCAACAATCTTCGGCTTGGCGTTGAACACTTTCAGCCACAAGCCGAAGTGTTTCCAAACTTGCAGGAAGGTGATCGAGGCAAACATGTGCCGTCTTTCGATGCGATGGTGGCTATCGTTTTCGATGAAGTGGAATTTCGCGATCCGACTATGAATGTGTGAGGACGTCGCACCTTAGCAATCGCTAAATCAACTCCGAGAGGTTATTGACCACGCCAGAGCACGATCAACCTGACCACGAGGGTCTATTTCCGGCAAGAAATGAAGAACAACCAAGAAACTAAGATTAAAATCTAGATATTGCGAATTTAAGAGGAAACCTGATGCGGGGATAACACGATCTAAGCCGATATTTCATGATTGGAGGGATCCCAAGGATGAACATGAAGAACACGAGGGGAAAACGCGAGGGAAACGAGAGGAAACACTCAAATCAACAAGATTAGGTCACACATATGCTAGATCCGGGAACACAAAGAGTGATACAAGATCCAAGGTCTTCTCCGTGAGGAGGCCTTGAATCCACTTGGGGGATCTTCTCCATAGAGGACGCGTTCTCTCGAATGAGAAGAACCAAGAGGATGAGCAAAGCTCTATCTCACAAATGAGTTGCTACGAGGAGGTAGGAGTGTATATATAGTCTAGGAGGCGAAGAGGTACATGGGCTCGGCCCAAAGGAATTGGACGCAGGCAAAAGGAGTCGGATGTCCGGGCCACAGGCCGGATGTCCGGGCCTTCATGGGGGGGAGGGTCGGATGCCCGGGCTGAGTGTCGGATGTTCGGGGTGCCGAGGTCAAGTTATGGGTGTGTTTTGTGATGAACGCCGGATTTCCGGGCTCGGGCCGGATGTCCGGGGTCTAGCCACATGACCGATCCTTGTAGCTTCGGCTGAGGGGCGCTGGTTCTGTTGATGCTCTAGGGGCCGGATATCCAGGGCTGGTGTGTCGGATATTCGGGCCCTGGGGACTTCACCGGTTCCTCTTGTTGTTCATCTTCCTCCATTAGCTTGGGAAATTGTCCATCTTCATGAGCCTCTCTGGGGGGGTCTTCTTGGCACCCAAGTACATATAGCATTTCCGTTTGAGGTAGTAGCCAAGTCTTGCATGATTCATATGGAAGTTCGTTAAGGAGAGATGTCACCTCGGTCTCGAGAGCTCTTACACGGGCTCGTGTCATCGGTCCACTTGGTATTGTAGGAGACGTTGGAAGGTCCATGGGGATGACCAAAGGATGTTTCGCATCATCTCCCCGCCCCTTGGGAAAGATCCGACCTCGGATCAAAAGCCTCATCACCATGGTAGGGAGAGAGATCCTAATGGAGTACTTATCACGAGGGATTTCGATCTTGTATGCATTGCTATTGTAGCGCACGAGTAGCTTGAAGGGTCCTTCGGCCCGAGGTAGTAACTTGGACTTGCGCTCGTTGGGGAAGCGTTCCTTGCAAAGATGTAGCCACACGAGATCTCCAATGTCGATTATCATGGGTCGCTTGTTGACCTTGATCTTGGAAGCGAGTCGTTGAACTTGACGCTCGATTGTGTGCCTTGTATATTCGTGCATCTTCTTGAGATAGCTTGCTCGTGCACTTGCATCCATATTGATGCGGTCTTGTAGAGGTAGAGGAAGGATGTCCAATGGGGACAACGGGTTGAAACCATAGACGACCTCGATGGGAGACTTGCCAGTTGTGGAGTGTCTTGCTCGGTTGTAGGTGTACTCGGTGATGGGTAAACATTGCTCCCATTCCTTGAGGTTCTTATTGATCAACACACGAAGAAGTGTCGATAGCGTGTGTTCGTCACCTCCGTTTGGCCATCGATTTGTGGGTGGTATGCCAAAGAGAGTAGTAGCTTGATTTCGAGCTTAGCGCAAAGCATCTTCCAAAAGTAGCTAAGAAACTTTGCGTCTTGGGCAGTCCATGTAAGCGCAAGATTTCCCTATAAAACAGATTTTCAACATGTGAAGCATCGTCTATCTTGTTGCATAGAATGAAATGAGCCATCTTGGAAAAACAGTCCACAACAACAAAGACAGAATCCTTCCCATTTTGAGTTCTAGGCAAACCAAGGACAAAGTCCATACTAATATCTTCCCATGGTTGATATGGAATAGGAAGTGGCATATAAAGAGCGTGAGATTGAGCTTTAGACTTAGCTTTGCAACATGTTGAACATCGGTTGGTGAAGCGTGAGACGCCACGAAACATCTTGGGCCAATAGTAGTTCTTGGAGGGTGTTGCAAATGTCTTGTCCCGTCCAAAGTGTGCCATAAGTCCTCCTCCATGAGCTTCTTGCGAAGGTAACAAACGAAGAGAAAACTCGGGAATGCAAACATAACATAACCATCCTTGATATAATATCGTTCCCAAGATGTATGCATCAAACACTTAGCATAAGAATTTGCAAAGAGAACACATGCGCATACAAGTATTTTATGTGCTCAAAGCCAGTAATATTCAACTCAAGTTGAGTAACAAGCATGTATTTGCGTATAAAGCATCGGCAACCACGTTTTCCATGCACTTGATATACTTGATAACATAAGGAAATGACTCAATGAATTCACTCCACTTAGCATGACGCTTGTTCAACTTAGTTTGACCCTTAAGATACTTAATTGTTTCATGGTCCGTGTGAAGAATGAAATCATGAGGGCGAAGATAATGCTCCCGCACATGCAAGGCTCTCACTAAAGCATATAGCTCTTTGTCATAGATGGGATAGTTAGGTTGTGCTCTGGATAGTTTTTCACTAAAGTAAGCGATCATGCACTTCTCTTGCATTAACACGCCTTCTATGCCAGCACCACTAGCATCACAATGTACCTCAAAAGGTTTATTGAAATTGAGTAAAGCAAGCAAAGGTGCGTGTGTAAGCAAGTTCTTAAGCTCATTGAACGCGGTATCTTGAGATGGACCCGAAACAAAGGGTGCGTTCTTCTTACTCAAAGCATGTAAAGGCATAGAAATCATGCTAAAATCCTTCACAAATCGTCGATAGAAACATGCTAGACCTAGGAAGCTACGCACTTGTTGTAGGTTCGTTGGTTTGGGCCAAGTTTTGATCGCTTCGATCTTGGTTTCGTCAACATGCACACCCTTGGAAGAAACAACAAATCCTAGAAAATGAAGTTTCATTTCTCCATGTTAGCATAGAGTTGCTCTTTGCGAAGGGTTTGCAATACGGCTCTAA
Source organism: Secale cereale (assembly GCA_902687465.1). Classification (NCBI taxonomy): domain Eukaryota; kingdom Viridiplantae; phylum Streptophyta; class Magnoliopsida; order Poales; family Poaceae; genus Secale; species Secale cereale. The sequence goes on along the minus strand of LR738714.1, from coordinate 272,165,282 downwards.
AGTGAGTCACATGATCTTTGAGTGATTTATTAAACACAAGGATATCATGAAAGTAGACCACGACAAAGATGCCAATGTAAGGTCTAAGGACATAATGCATGACTGTCATAAAAGTACCGGGTGCTTCGGAGGAGCGCATAATAAGCCATTCTTATAAGCGAAATTTGGTCTTAAATGTGGTTTCCACTCATCACCCTCTAGTATGCGGATTTGGTAGTAGCCACTCTTAAGATCAATCTTAGAGAAAATTATTGCTCCGCTAATTTCATCTAGCATATCATCTAAGCGCGGTATGGGTGACGGTATATAACGGTGATATCATTGATAGTACTATAATCGGAACACATTTGATAAGTACCATCTTTCTTGGGGACAAGGATTACCGGAACGGCACAAGGGCTCAAGCTTTCTCGTACATGACCGTTGGATCTCCTTGGTTTCTTTCGGGTTCACATGGTAAGGTGCCTTGTTCGGAAGAGGTGCTCCGGGGATGAGGTCGATGCGGTGCTCGATGCCGTGAAGTGGAGGTAGACCCGGAGGTAGCTCATCGGGAAAGACATCTTGGAATTCCTGCAACAACTGAGATAACACTAAAGGTAGAGGTGGTGAAATGTTAGGTTGTTCCGCTTCACCTTTGCGTAAGAGCACAAAGTTAAGGACACTTGATGGGTTCTCACACACTTCTCTTATCTCACTTTTGGTCGCTCGTCGTGGATGCACTTGATTTGGGCTTGTGACCCCATTGTGTCCTCATAGGCGCCTATCTTGAAGGATACTTGCACGGTGTGCTCGACTCGAATAGTTCCGGCGTCGCTAAGCCATTGGACCTTGTAGGGATGAGGGTGCTTCATCTTGCTCAACTGAAGCCTGTCGCATAGCTCCACACTTGACAAATTGTGACAACTTCCTCCATCGATACTAACCTTGACGGAACATCCATTGATGCCGACCTTGGTGTGGAAGATGTGGCAATGTTGGTCTTCGTCTTGTTGGTGTTGAAGTGTCAAGACCTTGGAGACAACTAGAGCTGGGCTAGGATCATTGTCACGAAAGACTTGATTGTCTTCATGCTCATTCACTCGACGATGCATGGCCGCGTGCTCAAGGATTTCCATTTCCTGATCGCTCATAGAGTCATAGGAACCATCGTCGTTGATGATCATGGTGCGTACATTTTTGCACTCATATGACTTGTGGCCTCATCTTTGATATTTGAAGCATTTGATGGAACTCATCTTGGAGTGTCGGAGATATTGACCATGGGTACCCTCGGCGACCACCCTTGGTATTTCAAGGGAAATAACAGCTGCCAGCTCCACCCCGGCCGTCTGCTCATCGGGCCGCCTCCTAGGGTAGCCTGCCCTAGGAGCCGGCTGCCAGCAGGTGGCATGGACCCAACAGGCGGCGGCACCAACACCACCAGCTAGCAGGCAGTCCCATATCCCTCCCTCGGGACGCGTGCTGGGGGACCCCCACGCAGCAGAGGCATGGCTACAGGTGAACATGTCCTTAGAGGATCTATAAGGGCGTGGCTACAGTGAACATGTACCTTATGAATATCTTCTAAGCGGCGGGTCACTGTAGCCACGTTGCTCGTGACCAAGCATTGGTCAGATGAGGCCACGATCCCACTACTCACAAACGACAGGGCCAGCAGGCGACTGGCCCCATTAGCCAGCGAGTAGCTCATGAACAATCCGCCCCTGGCAGACGGCCAGGGGAGACGGCCGCCCAGTAGCAGGCGGCAAATCTAGCCCTGGAAGTCCGAACCTCATCAAGATGACAAGACAGGGTGTGGCGGCAGTGTACGGCAGGAGACGGTTGCACTGTAGCCACTTCCCTCCTGACGAGGCTGTCGTCAGCAGAAGCGCATCTACAATGAAAGGCAATCACATGGGCTCGCAGGCGGCGGGCCCCCGCAGGAGGGCGGCAAGGCCGGCGCCGGAAGACACTGACGGCTGGGAGCCACACCGTCGAGATTACCATTGTACCCCTGGGGGGTAGGCCTATATAAACCCCACAGGGTCCTCCATGAGGAGGGGTTAGAAGGTTACGAGATTGAACCCTCGAAAAGAGAGAGGAGGTGAGCTAGCCTTGTTCATCTTCTTCCTCTAGACCACACAGCTCAAGGAACACCCTTGTAGCTACCATAGTGACATCAGTCATGACGCGGAGCCCCCGCAGAGCAGGACTAGGGTGTTATCTCCTCAGAGAGCCCCGAACCTGGGTAAGATCCGTAGGCGTCCTAAGTTCCGCCTCATCCCGCTTCTCGAGCCCGGCGACGTTCTTTTGACCCCATGCATGATAAGCCATCCGTTGGCATATGTCGTCCCAAAACCCCGACATGGAGGTATCCTCGGCAGGAGTTGTAGATGATGAAGTTCTCGGTTTGAATTTTCTCGTAGTAGGAGGACAACTTGATGTTGTCGAAGGCTTGCAGCTTGACTTGTCGCCCATGCTTGGAGAAGATTTGGTTGAAGTAGGAGGCGCCGAAGTCATTGAATCTTGGTTGTAGGAGTTGTAGTTTTTGGAAGTGAACTTGGAGTACTTGTAGTCCTCTTGTACTTGTCGCTCCGCTTTGGTTCCTTGGTGCACTAGCTCGAGGAGGTTCATGTACGGTTGGAAGTCCGCAATTTTCTTGATAGGATAGTTGAGTCCATTGAAGAATCTTGTCATCGTTTGCTCTCCATCTTCCATGACATTGGCTCTTATCATGGCAATCTCCATTTCCTTGTAATACTCTTCAATACACTTGGTGCCTTCCTTTAGGAGTTGCAACTTTTTGAACAAGTCGTGGTTGTAGTGTGTTGGCACAAAACGTGCTCTCATGACATCCTTCATTTGGTTCCAAGTGGTGATGGGTGGTTCACCTTTTGCTTCACGCCTTTCAATTACTTGTTCCCACCAAATAAGAACATAGTCTCGGTAGTCAAGGGATGCCAGTGCGATCTTCTTCTTTTCATCATAGTTGTGGAGACGAAAGATCTTATCAACTTTCACTGCCCATGAGAGATAGTCTTCAGGATCGATGCTTCCAGAGAACTTTGGCATTGTGAACTTGAGCTTGCCATAGCGATGCTCTTCATTGCTGGCTTGCCTATTGGGAGGGCGTTCTTGACGTGGAGGATTGTCGACCTCAAGTTGCTCTTGGCATTGTGGAATCTCAATGTTCGGTTGCTCTTGCCGAACTTGTGGTTCTTGTCCAGGCTGTTGCTCTTGTCGCGTTTGAGGAGGAGCGTGGCATTGCATTCTTGCTTGATAGTGCCTTTCTTGAACTTCGTCTCGAAGTGCTTCTTCCTCTTGACCAGTGTGTCGGTTGCGTGAGGCGACAGCGAGATGTGAGTCATGTAGGGCACGTTACGCCTCAAGAGCTTGATCTTCTTGCCGTTGTCGTTCTTGATGTTGTGCCTCGACATATAGCTCGTCTTGGTGTTGGCGCGCTCGCTCTTCCTCTTGTTGGCGTAAGCGTTACCTTTCTTGCGCTTGCTCGAATGTAGCTTGGTTTGATGATGTCGGCTTTCTTGCTCTTCAAGTTGCTCTTGTGAACTCTTGTCTAGAAGTGGGTTCCGGCTTGCATGTCGGTCTTGGCGCGCGGCTAGACAAAGAGTGTTTGATGTAGGTGTACTTGAGCTAGAGATGGAGTCAGAATGATGACTTAACGGATTCGTCTTTGAGATGAAGAAGGGGAAGAGGGTCGATTGATCATCAAAGTCTGTAGCACATCCATTTGAGTATACATGTTGTTATTGATGTGTTCGAAGTATTCCATAGTTTGGGCTTTGGAATGCCTCAAGTCGGTGCCGAGTAGCTCAATGCGCTCTTGCATAGCTTCATTTTCTTGATGTAGAGCTCGTTGAACACCGAATAAGTGAACCTTCATGACGTAGTTGTTCGATTCTTGAGTATCATCAAATAGTGGGTTCGTGGATGTACTTGGCCTATCTATCATCGCAAGCAAATGTGTGAGTGGAAGAAAAGGAAGAACTATCACTACTGTAGGTTGCTGCTAACGCGACACTACGATCAGAGACCCTTCGACAAAACTGTGTGCGATGCCATAATCGGAAACGATGGTGTAAAAAATGTCAAAAAGGTGCAAAACGTTTGCGACGGCGGAGCCATCAAACACGGTTCATATTTCAGTTGCGTGTGCGATGCTGGGAATACGGTCTAGTACAATTAATGTGATGAGGAGGAACAAAAGAAACAGGCAGCTAGATGGAGGGGTGTGCGATATACAACATATGGTTCACTCGGATTAACTGTTTGTGTTTAGGTAACACAAACGAAACGGTCAGCCAGATGAAGGTGTGTGCGATATACGGCATGCAGTTCACTCGGATGAACTGTTTGCGTTGAGACGTGAGAACAAAAATGGTTCAACTTAACAAGATATCTGTGATACACGGCAAACAGGTCTATAATCAGAAATGTGTGTGAAGACTGATAATAACACAGACGGTTGCGGCTAATAAGACGTGTGTGTTGTGCGATGGGATTGCATACGGCACAACAACATGACGGCGCACACACAACTGGGCGACGGCAACCTTCTGATCTATGCCGGGACGACCGACGGTGTATTGGAGGTTGATGCCGACCACCTTGTACTTGTCTCGAGCAAGCAACTGCTCAACGCTGTTGATGTAGTCGTCCACCACGGCTGGGTCGATGGTGTACACCACCGAGAGATCCGTCTCCCTCGCGTGGGTCTCCACTCTATGCTCGCCGAACTCCATTGGAGCGCCGCTGGACATCCCCTCTCTATGTGTCGTCGTGGGTGTGCTTGCTGTGTTGTGGGGCGTGATTGAAAGGTTGAAGAGACTAAGGTTATAATGGCCACGGGAATTAAAGGGGAAGCCGGACGGCTAGGAATATCAGCAGGCCCTTGATGGCAGTTCTAATTTGCAGCACGTAACTCCATCGTGCGGCACGTAACTGCATCGTGTGGCAACGCACGCGGCGCAACCGCATGCATATGGGGCCCCCGATGTGATCGTGCGCACGCCCAACCACTGGCAGAGAGCGCGCGGAGGGACGAGAGCAGAGCGCTCCGCTGTCGCCTCAACGGCGAGCAACCCCTTAAGACCTTATTCTCCTAACAACGGACTTATTCTGCTAACACCCTGTTAACCCACCCACCCGAACCGATCCGGAGCATGCATCCACGAAAACAAAATTGTAGCAAGGAGAAAAAAACATTGCCCCACCTGACCCGCCTCCTTCCCGCAGCCGACCCCCACCACCTACCCCCATGAAACGGCCGCCGACCCACCACCACCCTTCCACCTTCTCATCTGCGCCAACCCTTCGGCGCCGGCTCCCCCTTCCTCCGGCCCGCCGCCCCGTTACCCACTTTCTCCTCGCCGCCCAGCCACCCCAACCGACGCGCCACCACGCCCCTCCCTTTTCTCCCCGTGCTCCCCGCCCGGCGCCGCCACCGCCTCAACCCTCTTCCCTAGGCACCACCGACGCCAGGAGGTCCCGCCCAGCGCCGCCGCAGCCACTGCCCGGCAACTTCCTTCCTCCGGCACCCCGCTCCCACCGTCCCCACCACCTACTCCAACCGCCAAGCAAACCACTGGATCCGGTGGGATCCGGCTCCACCTCCCATCATCTCCGACGGCGCATGGATCCCGGCCGCCCGCCCTCCCCACATCACCGCGCCGGACGGCCGGAGTAGCACCGGAGGCGAGTCGCCCCTCCTCTCTGTCATGTCCTTCTTCCTCCTCACCTCTCCCTCATACACTTGTGCCGCAGGAGCTGCCATGGCCATCCCAAGCTCGCCCATTGCTGCTGCTCTGGATCCGGCCGTCGTTAGCCAGATCCGCTCCAGCATGCAGTTCGCCTGGGTCACTCGATGAGGTGCGATGCGTCGCTGCGTCGCTGCGTTGTAGTTTCGGATTTTTTTTCTTTAGATTTTGCTTGTGCAAAAAGCACTGCAGTATGCCTGATTCCTCGGTGCAGTGCGGATGGGGCGTTTTGTTGCAGTGCAGATGGGCGTAGGAGGTGGCCGGCAAGAAGGATCCTGGTGTTCCTAAATTTCTTGTGATTTTTTGCTCTTTGTATGTTCTTGTGTGCGCACGCATTTTGGACATGGCCAGAGCTTGCCGCAGCCCACATCTCCAGCGGGGGCAGCTCAGATTCTGCCGGCGTGCTGTTTTGACAGCGGTTCATCAACTTGTCCTGTTGCAGCTTTTGGTTCTGCGGGGTCAAAAAGGGCGTATGGTTCTACAGTTCTCTTGTGCATCCGTTGCGGCTTCAGTGGTGGTGGTGCTCACCAATGCCTCATCTCTATGTAGTTTGTTTTTCATGGATCTCTCTGTAGGATGAGTATGCATCCTACTTGTGTGCTTCATGTAGTTTGGTATGCGTAGTCGTGCAGTGGATGTGCTTCGATGCTGAAATTCTAGTGATTCTGGTGTGCCTCTGTTGTATCTTTCTCATGGTGATTTGGTGAATCCATCAGGCCGATACAAGCTACATTTAAAAAACAAACAAATGCAGTGCACTTTGTTCTAAAAAAGTCCATTGCAAAGGACTCTTTGAAGCTCACTTTGTTCTCTCACGAAGTTGGCCATGAAAAAACCTTTCTGGTTCACTTGGTGATCCAAAAACACAAACACATCGGAAAGCAGCTCACTTCTCAACACTTCTCAACGCGCGTAAAAAGTTAATTAGTACGAAAAAAGACAACGACAAATCATGAGGTTCACTTGCAATGTTTGTTTTGTAATTGTTGGAAAAGCAAAAAATGCAGTGCACTTTGGTCTAAAAAAGTCCATTGCAAAAGCACTCTTTGAAGCTCACTTTGTTCTCTCGCGAAAGTTGGTCATAAAAAAACCGTTGTGGTTCACTCGGTGATCCAAAAAACAAAAACACATCGGAAAGCAGCTCACTTCTCAACACTTCTCAAAACGCGTGTAAAAAATTAATTAGTACGAGAAAAGACAACAACAAATCGCCCGTGTAAATAAAATTGTTACCAAAACAATACCAAAAAGTAATGCGGTTCACTTGGTGATCCAAAAAACAAAAACACATCGGAAAAGCAACTCACTTCTCAAACATGA
>LR738714.1:271927858-272158144 GCA_902687465.1 Secale cereale | reverse complement strand
CACTTAGTGATCAAAAAATAAAAACACATCGGAAAAAAAAGCAGCTCACTTCTCAAACATGAAAATGCAAAAAAAAAAATAGCGGAATCTAAAAAAAAAATTGTTACCAAAACAACAGAAAAAGAGTAATGCGGTTCACTTCGTGATCAAAAAACAAAACACACATCGGAAAGCAGCCCACTTCTCAAACACTTCGTAGTCAGCCGCATGATTTTCAAATTTAACTAAAAACCGTAACGAATCTCAAAAACATTTCAACATATGAAAGTTGCGCCTCGTTCGTAGCTTTCCAACGGTATATTACACGCCTTGTTCCGACAAACGGTTAAAAAACTAGAGTGAAAACAGTACCGAAAATTTGAAAAAATTCGAAAATACAATTCCGCGATTTAGTAAATTCAAAACTGCTCTTAAACCGTAGCGAATTAGAAAAAATAATAGATACGAAAAAGATGCGTGGCGACGATACCTTTCCAACGGTGTATCATATGTTTCGTTCCGACGAGCGGTTTAGAAAAAAACGCCAAAAAACGCTCGCTGCCATTCGTTGTGAGCCGCACGATTTTCGAAACTGCTCTTAAACCGTGCGGAATCTTGAAAAGTGTTCAACATGGAGAATATGAGTCTACTCCATAGCTTTTCAACGGTATATTACACGCATAATTCCGATAAACGGTTAAAAAACTAGAGCAAAAAAGGTACCGAAAAAACAACACGTACAGTTTTTTCAACATGAAGTTCGCTGGTCTCTGTGGTGCGGTGCGTTTAGCTCTCCAATGCAATTTTGCAATGCAGTTCGGAGTGTTATGAGAATATTATTCTCATAATGTTATGAGAATAGACCGGCTATATATATATATATAGCAGTTGAATGCACAAGGAAAAGTTGTCCACAAGTCGAGCGCACCGAGGGATGCGAGCAGAGCGTGCCGCGGCGCCTAACGGCGAGCACAGCGCGCTGTGACACCTAACGTCGAGCAGAGCTTGCCGAGGGACGCGAGCTGAGGCCAACACAGTGATACGTGGCAAATAAGACGAACTATGCGAGCCATGTCCAAGACATCAAGCACGAATCAGATGAGAGTTGCATGTGTGATTCATGGCATACAGTTGATCCATCCGAGTTGTTTGTGATGGAGTACGCCGTGTGTGCTGCGGGCCAACGCTTGTTGGTATATAACCTTAAATTTAACCAAAAAAGTGTTAATGCATGTTACAAAAATTGTATAGCTGAAAACTATGTTCAAATACGACTCCAACGATATAATCTTTAGCGACATGCATTCATATTTTATTAGTTAAATCCTACTTATAAACCAGGACGGGGGTATAGTAGGAATTAAATCGCATACGTTTTTTATTAACCGTATGTGTACGTGTCCTTTCGTCCTCCTCTCGCAAGTCTTGTCACCCCGCTGCCACAGATGGCTTACAGCCCAAGCTTGCGCAGCGCGCGGGGGCGTTCTTTTGGCCAAATGGTGGCGCCAATGAATCGTCGGTAAGCCCGTTCCCGCGCAACCTCGCAGGTTCCCGCGCAAGCTTCCCGCCCGACTTGGTGAAATTCCCCAAAATCCCAATGCTTACCGGCCTGCTATAAGAACCCTCACAGCCGGCGAGTCCTGCGTCGCATTTTCCCCTCCCTCCCTGTAGCTTATCTCGTCTGCTTCTGCCACAATCGCCAATGGCACCGGTCCGTCGTCGTCGCTCAGCCACTCCGCCGTCATCAGAGGACAGCTCCAGCTGGGAGGCTACACCGCGGCGGCGGCGCTGGCCCCGACATAGTGTAGTGCGCGTGGTGTCCCTGTTGGGTGTGCGCGGAACACCCACCACACGCTCCGCCGCCGCTGCCCGTCGCCAGCAGTTGCCGGCCGCCGTTGCCGCCACACCACCGTAGAAAGCCTGGGCCATCTCCCACTCCGCCGCCACGGCCCAAAGGCGGGAGGTGGCCATCGTGGCCGCCACTCCACTGCCGGCCACCGTGGCTATCACCCGCTCCACCACCACGGCCCGAAGGCGGGAGGTGGTTGTCGTGGCCGCCACCCCATCGTCGGTCGCCGTGGCCGCCAGCCCACCGTCGACCGCCGAGATCATCACCCGGTCCACCACCGCCGCCCGAAGGAGGGAGGCAGAGGTGGAGGTCCACACGTGCATCAGCGACCTTGCATGCTACATCGAGTTCCTGCGGGAGGAGGAGGAGCGCCTCGTCGAGCACGCAAAGAGCCTTACCGCCGCCATGGCCGCAGCACAGGCCGACGCAGAGGCGAGGAATCTGGAGATCTACGAGCAGTCCAGCCGCTTCGAGAGGGATCGTCTGGAGCGGCAGTGGGCGTTCGAGCTAGTGAGCGTCGCTGAACGGCGGCAGGCACCGTATTGCATTTCTCCAGCTTGTCGGTAGGCTCCTCCTCTTCCTCTGCCTCTTACTGAGCGTGCTCGACAGAGGAGAGGATGGCGAAAGTAGCACAAAGCCCCTTCGTGGTAGTAGTAGTATTTAGGCCTATTTTGTCCAGTTCATATGACTATAGATGTGTGGTCGAACTGTACAACGTACTTAAAATTAACTAGTATATATAGTTGAACTAGCTATTTCAGTACGTGGTTGGCAACAATTGGGGAAAAGTTTGGTCGGTTCAGCTGCCGAGTTGAACTGTTTGTATAAATTAAGAACGACTGCTTAATTTATGAATGAAATCTATGCTTAATTACTGAATTTTAGTTGCAAAAATTAGATAGTGCTAGTGATTTCTAGCTGCATATTTTGAAAAACGCAGTGTTACAAGGATTGACAAATGGCAATGTTACTACATCAACAAATGTAAATCTTCCCAGTTTGACAAATGCCAACATACCCAATATGACAGATGTAAATCTTACCAAATTGTTTGTACATGGTTGCACACGGGTTATCCAAAACAACCGTTTGCATTGAAGGGATGCACAAATCCTGCGCTACGGATTTGCCCTCGACTTAAGGGGGAAGACCATAGCTCTCACTTTGCATACGGGTGTTCTATCTAAAACGTTTGAGATCAAGAGCTGCACAAATCCTGCTCGGCACATTTTCCCTTGGCTTCATGTTGAAGCTGTCGGTTTGCATATAGGTGTTCTAACTAAAATGTTTGCGATGAGTGTTTTATATTTTAAAACCGAATTAAACTACGGCTTGGGCACCATTAATGGAGAGGATGCGAGCAAGGCGGGCAGCCATGGAAGTCAAAGGGCTCACTTCCCGGTGAGCCTGCGCGGTGTACAGCTCGCACGCTTCCCGTTGAGACTCCGCATTGGAGTACACTTCGTACGCCTTCCGTTTAGTCAAGCACTCAAGCACCTGTCCGCATGGCACCTCCTAGCCATTAAAAGAGTAAGGCATGGTGTCACGTGAATGGTTAACAGAACGCACACAATTTAAGTTGTACAAAATGTTTGAGATGTTACGGTGGCAGCTATTTGTTTCAAAATGCCTTTGTTGGCTGTTATTCGAGTGCGCCTTCTCTCAAAATGGACATGAAAAATACCACAACATGTCAGGTGCCATTGCATTATAGCATGCCAAGTTCCATGAATTTCAGACGAGTTTTGGATTTATTAGAATTTTAAAAAAAGTATTTCAACGTTTTGCCGGCAATCAACAGTGCCCTTGTGTTTGAAATTCATTCCCATTTCTTGCATGGGACCTAAGCATGCCCCGAAGGACACATATTTGGGTTTTCAACCAATTTATATGCATTGGAGCTTGTGCATGTAGTTCAAATTTGAATTATGGACATGAAATGCCTAGAAAACCCAGTTAATGTATAAAAATGTCCAAACGAACCCCGAAAAATTCCAAAAGTAAATACAACACCCCCGTTGTTCTATGTTGACACTCAATTTTTTTGAAAGCAATAAGAGGCAATGGATATCGTTTTGTCCCCAAAGGTGGCACGTTCCCTACCGAAACCATCACGCTTGTTGTGAGAAGCTAAGGTTTGTGAGAAGCTTATACCCAAACCTGTCCCAAATGGGACAAATTTTTTAGCACGACATGTTGATGTCGATCCATGATAGCATGCCAAGTTTCATGAATTTCATACAAGTTTTGGATTTACTAGAATTTAAAAACCATGTATCTCAATGTTTACGGCCGAGTGGCGGTGGCAGGGTGTTTGAAATTCATTCCCATTTCTTGCATGGGACCTAAGAATGCAACCAAGGACACATATTTGATTTTTCAATCAGTTTATATGCACTGGAGAATGTGCATGTAGTTCAAACTTGAATTCTGCGCATAAAAAGCCTGGAAAACCCAGTTAATGTATAAAACGTCCAACCGAACCCCAAAAATTCCAAAGTTGAACACAACACTCCTGTTGTTCTATGTTGACACTCGATTTTTTTTTAAAGCAATAAGAGGCAACGGATATCATTTCGTCCCAAAAGGTGGCACATTCCCTATCGAAACCATCACGCGTGTTGTGAGAAGCTCTAGTTTGTGAGAAGCTTATACCTAAACCTGCCCCAAATGGGACAAATATTTTACCACGGCATGTTGATGCCGCTCCATGATAGCATGCCAAGTTTCCTAAGTTTCAAACGAGTTTCAGATTTACTACAATTTGAAAAACCAGGTATCTCAATGTTTGCGGCCGAGTGACGGTGGTACGGTGTTTGAAATTCATTCCCATTTCTTGTATGGGACCTAAGCATGCAATGAAGGACACATATTTGATTTTTCAACCAGTTTATATGAACTGGAGAATGTGCATCTAGTTCAAATTTGAATTATGCGGATAAAATTCCTGGAAAACCCAGTTAATGTATAGAAATGTCCAAATGAACCCCGAAAAATTCCAAAATTGAACACAACACTCCTGTTGTTCTATGTTGACACTCAATTTTTTTGAAAGCAATAAGAGGCAACGAATATCGTTTCATCCCCAAAGGTGGCACATTCCCTACGGAAACCATCACACTTGTTGTGAGAAGCTAAGGTTTGTGAGAAGCTTATACCCAAACCTGCCCCAAATGGGACAAAAAGTTTACCATGGCATGTTGATGCTGCTCCATGATAGCATGCCAAGTTTCATGAATTTCAGATGAGTTTTGGATTTACTAGAATTTAAAAGCCAAGTATCTCAATGTTTGCGGCCGAGTGGTAGTGGCAGGGTGTTTGAAATTCATTCCCATTTCTTGCATGGGACCTAAGCATGCAACCAAGGACACATATTTGATTTTATACCAGTTTATATGTACTAGAGAATGTGCATGTAGTTGAAATTTGAATTATGTGCATAAAATGCCTGGGAAACCCAGTTAATGTTTAAAAATGTCCAAATGAACCCTGAAAATTCCAAAATTGAACACATCACTCCTGTTGTTCTTTGTTGACACTCGAAAGATTTTGAAAGCAATAAGAGTCAAGGGATATCGTTTCGTCCCCAAAGGTGGCACGTTCCCTACCGAAACCATCACGCTTATTGTGAGAAGCTTATACCCAAATCTACCCCAAATGGGACAAATTTTTTACCACGACATGTTGATGCTGCTGCATGATAGCATGCCAAGTTTCATGAATTTCAGACGAGTTTTGGATTTACTAGAATTAAAAAAACCAGGTATCTCAATGTTTGCGGCCGAGTGACGGTGGCACGGTGTTTGAAATTCATTCCCATTTCTTGCATGGGACCTAAGCATGCAACCAAGGACACATATTTGATTTTTCAAGCAGTTTATATGCACTTGAGAATGCACATGTAGTTCAATTTTGAATTATGCACCCGCAATGCGTACAAAACCAAATTAATGTATAAAAACGTCCAAACGAACCCTGAATAATTACAATTTTTTTTACGACACACCTATAGTTGCATGTTCACTGCAGATAAAAGTTCTAACAATTCAAACACCATCCTTTGTAGCTGTGACCACATTACATAATTCAAATCAAGACGATAAATCAAGTAGATCGCACATAGTTTATTTTTACCAACTGTGTGAGATGCAACACAAAATATCTTGGAGCACCGTCGGTGTATAGTACGTCTATGGCTTACGCTAGAAGGTGTGTCGGCTATAGTCCATAGCAGGCGTGTCAAGCACACTAGCTCACTCCCCAAATATGATTTCACAGTTCATTCATTGCCGGTGAAAGATGGGGACGTGGACCCACATTGTTAGGGCAACTTCGGCGGCCCACTCCCGCGAGAGCGCGGCCACAGCCGCTAGGCGCGTGCTAACAAGCTTCATGAGGGTGATCGCAGTCAGAGTCTGAGCGGCCAAGGCAACGCAAACAGCCGTTGTTGCTTCTCAGGCGGCGGCAGCACCATCTGCCTCGGGGGTAGCCACTGGTGACAGCGGCACAATAGTTGTCCGTTCCGCAGCGGCGGCCTTAGCCCTGAAGGAGGCCTCCGACTACCATGTCGAGGCCGTCGACGCCCAGCTCGTGGCGGTCACCGCACAAATCGAACAAAGCTTCACCGACAACGGTCGACAACCCATGGCCGAAGAGCTGGCAATCGCCGAGAGAGTTTGAGCAGCCGTCCGTTCCTGCGTGGCATACCTTGCCACGACGGAGCCCGCGAGAGCCCAGATCGCGGCCGCCCATGCCCAACTCGTGGCGTCCTATGCCAAAGATATGGTGGACGCGGATGGCGAGATGCTTGCCGATTATGGTGCAATTGATGCCATGGAGCCCCTTCCCCAGGAGACCGTCGGGCGCGAGCTGAACATGGAGGCGGCGACGGAGATCGATGAGCACCAACAGTAGTAGTACTCTTTGTTTGTTTAATTAAGAGCGCCAGTCTTTAATTTGTTAGAGTAATGTTTAGGTCAGCTAGCTCTGTTTAATTGCTGAACTTGCTCGATTAAGAAGTTAGTCTCCTTTGTGTACCCAAATTATGCAATGACGTGGATGCCCACTGTAACCATGGAAATTCGAACCCAAATTTTTGATGTTCAAACTCAACACACATGAGTGAAGCTATCTGAATCGTTTGTGATGTTCACATATCGTACACAGTTTTGAATAAGGGACCGTGTCTGATGACACTTTGCGCGCCAGTTTTTTTGCTGAAGCGATTCCAAATTTTTGGCTTCCACGGAAATATCTACCTCACCGCCCCCTCCCCCTTACCAAAATCCACATTTCCCCTCGTTTCGCCTTCCTTTCCAAGTTGAAACCTTCACTCCTTGCTTGCAGCGCCGCCTCCTCGCCGGGGACCCTCCTTCACGCTGCCCCGACCTCCATCCTCCTCCTCCTTCCACATCCCACATGCCCCGACCGCCGGCGCGAGCGCGACACCTTCCACCCAAATCACCGACCCCTCCACCAAATAAGCACCGCCCTAAGCCATGGTGCACGCAGTATAGCCAGGATATCAATGAGTATTTGGCACCGGAAAAGCAAATTGCGGCTGCACGCGCGGATGAGGTTGTGATGGCTGCCATTCGTGCCGACCCCCAGATCTTGGAGGAGCACCTCACCGTCGAGGCCACCGTTGACGCCTCGCGCGCTGACGCCGCGATGCGGTTGGCTTCTTTAAACGACAGTTCATGGAATTTTCTCGAGGCCATCGTTTGCTAGCTACTGCCTTCCCTTAAGAAATTCTAGTGAATTGTGCTATCTACTTTTACCATGGAATCTTCTGCTATAGTGTATATGTTCTATATGTCGTGCAATGTGGTGTTCAGTTAACTGCTTGGTTCAATTCTGCAAATGTGATGTTCAATTCTTCCGGGTGCAATATTTCCAAGTTGTTAAGCATGCTTGCTTTGGTTAACTGTCTGATCTTCTATTACGAGTATGTTATATTGTGCAATGTGGTGCTCAATTAATGTTTGGTTCATTTGTTGTGGTGTTTAGTTAACTGCTTGGTTCAATTCTGCGATGCGATGTTCAATTGTTGTGGCTGCATTCTGTTATTGTATACCATGTGAGAAATAAATCAAATTGGGCTATACTAAATACATGAGAAACAAATACAATTGCTATATTTCCAAGCTGTTAAGCATGCTTGGTTTGGTTAACTGTCTGATCTTCTATTAGGAGTATGTTATATTGTGCAATGTGGTGCTCACTTAATGTTTAGTTCACTTGTTGTGGTGTTTAGTTAACTGCTTGGTTCAATTCTACACTGCGTGTCCAATTGTCATGGGTAGAATTTTGTATTGCCGTGCATGTGAGGAATAAATCGAATTTGGCTGCACTTAACACATGAGAAACATATACAATTGCTATATTTCCTAGTTCTTAATCATGCTTGGTTTTGATAAATGGGTTTTCCATGTGGCTTGAATTAATTTGATGAATCTGCAATGTGCTTATTTTTTATCAACATATTTTACTAATAGCATGCGAACCCATACTTAACCTGATGACTAACTACCTTGTATGTGTTGCAGGGAAACAATGGGAAGCACTGAGGTTTACAATCGAGGTTAGCACGTGCATGGTCCGTTGTCTAATAGCACATTATTGTGCAATTGCATGATCCATTCTAATATTTTGGTTTTTAACAATTTGGTCTAGCACATGTAGGTCCTGCTATGAGAGGTTTTGACCCACTGTTCAACCCTTTTTGCATATGGGGAAATGAGTTGTCCATGAATATCAGTAAAGTCAAGAAACTCAGAAAGATTGTTAGGATAAAGAAATTAGTGACAAAAAACAACAAGATCTTTGTATGCACAATGAAGAAGAAATCAGTTCACTACAGGATGGTACTAACTATTATACCTTGCCTTTTTTATTCCTTTGCCCCATTTCCAATATAGAGAAGATATTTATGCACATCCTTGTTTTCAGGCCTTTCCAAAGCAGTTAACTGATGATTACCCCTCAAACCACCTGTATGGTTAGGAGGCGAGGATGGTATTCATACAACACCCACGATTCAATATTGAAGTGTTCCTGAAGAGGATGAAGGATGAACGGTCAAGCATCCACATGCATTAGCCTAAAGTTACAAAGACCTTCAACATCAATGAAGGCTCAATATTTGCCTTCTGCTTCAGCAGTTTTCCACATGAGATACATGTGTCTATGTACCGTCTATGATGCTAATTTCAAAAGGTTATAGATGTTGCATGTGAAACTTGGTCCTGGTGTAGTTGTGTAATGGGGTAGCTGAGTGCTGAAGCTATATGATGTTGTACTCTGATGTATTTCAATTATGAAAATGAAATATATTGTGTGCTTAATATGAAATGTCAATTAGATTACTAAATGGATTTTGAATAATCGGATAATTAGCGTGATAATTGGGGCTTTCTATTGCAAACGGTTATCGAGAAAACACCGTGTGCGATGCATTCAATAACACACAAAATCGTTTTAGATTAATGAACAATCACACACGACATCCTCTAGAAAGCTGTTTGCATTAGGCCACCTGGCGTAAACGTTTGCCACATAAAAACTGTGTGTGACGGACAGCCTTTGCCACACAGTTTCTTCTATGCACCGTGTGTGGTGCATTCAATAACGCAAATGATAAAATTATTAATATTGTGTGCAATGTCAACGCTATCACAAACGATTTAACGGGACAAATTGTGTGTGATGTACCTATGAACAGAAACATTTTCCTTGGAGCGACTGTGTGGGGTGTACATATGAACGGAAACATTTAGCGGGGACTAACTGTGTGGGATGTACTTGCGACCGGAAACAATTTCGCTATATAATTGTATTTTTTAGCTTTACAATACGTATTTCCGTATTTGAGAGCTCGCCGATCGCACACGACCTCATTTTGTTGAGCGTGTGTGCTAGGAGGGCATATCCCCGACGGTTTCTGGGTCGTGTGGTAAGGACCCCCCTATCTCCCACACTCACTTGGCGACGGTTCCGAAGGCCGTCGCGGAATGGGGTTAAAGACGTTTGTTTAGCAGCTTGATGTACTAGTGTATACCAAATGTACCTTGACCGATGTTGAAGATGGATCGATGATCACTCAATAATGTAAACCAGAAATACCACAATTGGTACCAATTCTTGTCGATTCTCACACCTACAAAAATAAAGCCTTTGGAGGAGCTCGGTGAGGATAGTTGCACAAAATTTATGCAATTGTTAAAAAGACTCAATGATGTTGAAAATGATTCACAAATTTGACATTGCAACAAGTTAATCACTAGCAATAAGTAGCACACGGGAACACACGCACAAATAGATTAATGTGGTTGTGAAACCAAGGATGACCGAAAACTGTGGAATCCACGGGACATGTTCGTGTTGCACAACACTAGAGAGACGCTGACAGATTGCTTAATAGGCAGATACACATTTGTGCATGACCTATAAGAGGCAAAATGTAACGAAATTTCTATCACAAGTCTGCCATAAGTGTATGATATGTGGATGCTTTAACACAAGATGATGTATTGCTATACCATATGATCTCTTTTCAAGCACGATGTATGATGCTATGATCCTTTGCTTATAAGCTTTTTGGCGGCTCTTTTGCTTAAAAGCTTTTCGGCTCTTTCGCTCTATTGAGCTCTTTCTTTGGCCACTTATGCGAGATTCTCGTACCAAGGTAGCTATTGTGTATGCGGAACACTCTTGTGACACACCAAGATATGATGATGTAGGATGCGATATCTATGACTATCACTAATGTGCACAAGTGTCGTGGCCCTGCAATACTCAAATGGTTAGTCTCGATAGGAAAGCTACGCAAAATGGTCTATGAGGGTGACAATGCAATTGCAAGGTAGGGTATACAAGGTGTCGTCGATGTTACTGTTATTGTCGAGGGTGAGCGGTGGTGTCGTCGAAGTCGTTCCGTTCCAAGTTAGCCGAAACACCTGAAGAAACGGAGAAACCACAACTCAAGTAAGCCAAGACAAAATGAGTCAAAATTGTCGGAGTTGGTAGCGGGTAAGCAATGGTGGTTGCGGAAAGCGTTGGTGGTTTGCGGAAGTGGAACAGAAGTATTGGTGGGTGCCCGACCGAAATTGGCAAAAATTGACAGCAAAGGAATGCAGTGGTGGAAGTTGGGCTGCCGAAGGACGGATGTCTGGTCTATCGAGCCGGATGTCCGGGGTTCTCGATCCCTGATGAACTCGTTGACAAAAAATCTGGCAAAATTCGACGGATTTTGTGGATGGAAATTGGGGAAAAGTGGGGAGAAAACTAGGTCCACTCGTGGCAAAGCAAATCCATGGAACAAATCCAACAACACTTTGTCAAATCAACAGATCACAAAAAAAATTGATATGGCTATTTTTGTGTGGGGATTTTCGAAATTAGGACGAAAACAACAAAATCAAGCTAGAAAACAGTGGTAGGGGCTCCAAATTCGTGAGAAACCTAGTCTTGTGATACCATATGATGCGGGGCTAACCCGATCAAGGCCGATCTTTTACGATTGGAGGGATCCCAAGGATGAACACGAAGAACACGAGGGGAAAACGCGAGGGAAATGAGAGAAAAACACTCAAATCAACAAGATTAGGTCACACATATGCTAGATCCGAGAACACAAAGAGTGATACAAGATCCAAGGTCAACAAAGGACGATACACAATAACGAGTTCTTCTCCGTGAGGAGGTCTTGAATCTACCTGGGGGATCTTTTCCGTAGAGGTTGCGGTCTCTCGAATGAGAAGAACCAAGAGGATGAGCAAAGCTCTATCTCACAAATGAGCGATCACAATGCTAACCCTAGCTAAGAGGAGGTAGGAGATTATATATAGTCTAGGGGGGCAAAGAGCTACATGGGCTCAGCCCAAAGGAATTGCACGCAGGCAAGAGGAGCCGGATGTTCGGGCCACGTGCCGGATGTCCCGTCCTTCATGGGGGGGGGGCAGATGTCCGAGGCGTGGAGGTCAAGTTACGGGTGTGTTCTGTGATGAACGCCGGATATACGGGAAGGGGCCGGATGTCCAGGGCCTGGCGTCGGGCTGTATGTTCGCGGTACGGCTGTATGTCCGCGGTACGGATGGATGTCCGCTCCCTGTAGCTTCGGCTGAGGGGTGCTGCTGCTATTTATGCTCCAAGGGCCGGATGTCCGGGGCTGGGGGGCGGATGTCCAGGTCCTGGGGACTTCACCGGTTCCGCTTGTTGTTCCTCTTCCTCCATTAGCTTGGGGATTTGTCCATCTTCATGAGCCTCTCCGAGAGGGTCTTCTTGGCACCTAAGTACACATAGCATTTCCATTTGAGGTAGTAGACATGTCTCGCATGATTCATATGGAAGTTCGTTAAGGAGAGATGTCACCTCGGTATCGAGAGCTCTTGCACGGGCTTGTGTCATCGGTCCACTTGGTGTTTTAGGAGATGTAGGAAGGTCCATGGGGATGGCGAAAGACGAAAGGAGGCTCCGCATCAAAAGCTTTATTGATGAAAGTGGGGTTCTGTGACGTCTTTGTTTGCACTACAAAAAAAGACACATCCATGACATTTTGGCCCGAACGATTTTTTTGTCATGCTTATGACACTTCTAGGACGATAATTGTGACAAAACCCGGTATCATCATAGATGTGGTGGGCTCCTACTTCTATGACAAAAAATCATGACATAAAATGGGCTTTTCATCCTGGGCGGGCCAGGGACGCACCTGCATGACATTCTTTGGGTCGTCCATGACGGAAAAAATCATGGTAGAAGGGAGGGCAAGGAGAATTTTGGGGAGTTCCGGATTACGGTGGGTGTGGTCGGGGCGGAGTGATGCATGAAGGTTTGCGCGTTTCTCTCGTATACGTACGCGCGTGTGTGCGAAGCGTTGGTCTCTAACTTAACCCGAGCGAGGCGTTCGCTACTGAACCCGAGCGATTGCACTAGGCTACATTATTGAACCCGAGCGATCGATCCCTTGGTTGTTAACTTAACCCGAAAGATTCCTTCGTTGCCGCTGCTAACTGAACCCGAGCGATCGCTGCTGCTGCTTACTGAAGCCGATCAAACATGTTGCCTTTGGATGAACAATGAACGTGGGGGTTGGTTGAACGAGTCGAGATGTACAAGGTTGGGGTTGGATGAACAGTTCCCGGTGGGGGTTGGATGAACAGGACCCCATGGTAGTAGTAGTAGGCGGTTCCCGCTGGATGAACAGGACCCCGAGACGAGTCCACCACAGCCGAGGCATTGGGGGTGGATGAACAGGACCCCGTGGAGGGCTGGTTGAATAGTAGCCGGCGGAGGGCTGGTTGAACAGTAGCCGATGGAGGCAGAGGAAGACGTGGTGGATGAACAGTGCACGTGGAGGCTGGAGGAAGTCGATGGTGGGTGAACAGTAGCCCGTGGAGTCCCGTTTTGCGGTACGCCACACCCCTCCCGATGAACAGGACCCCCGTTTCGACCGTAGCGCTCCAACGCAAATCTCCGTTTTGCGGTACGCCACAACACTCCCGATGAACAGGATCCCGTTTCGACCATAGCCGGTCAAGCAAAAGGCCATTTCCCCCGTTTCGCGGTACGCTAGACCCTTTCCGGTGAACAGGACCCCGTTTTGACCGTACGGGCTCCAACAAAAGGACGTTTCCCTCCGTTTTGCGGTACGCCACACCAGGTTTCAGCTGTTCCGTCCAAGCCGGTTGGCTCCCAATGAACATGACGCTGTTTCTCCGTTCCGACCCCGCCGATTGGCTGCTGATGAACTCGACGCCGTTGTTGCCATCTCCATATGTATGGGACTGCTTGGCCGTACGTACGCGCGAGTACGGGCTCGAGACCCCGCCCGTATGTACGTACGTGCTCATAGTTTTGGGAGTGTGGTTGTACGTATGTGTACTCCACTTAGCGTGGTTGTATGTATGCCACGTGCAGCTCCTTACTAGGCCATGGTTCATCGCTGCAGAGAGACCAATCGACCACTATGTACATACACGTTCGTGACGAGACACATAACACTATGTACGATTCCACCAGGTGGGTTCCATGTGTCAGGGAGGACAAAGAGGAACTTCCTAGCATGCGAAGATATAGCTGACGGGTCCCAGCTATCAGGGCGAATCATTCTTTTGCTCGTAATATGGAGGTACTTCCTTGCGTGCGGCTGTGGACCCAGTTGTGAGCATCTCCACATACCGTCCTCTTCCAATGGAAGTCGTTCCTTGACCATGTTGACCACGCCGCTTCGAGAGCACCAAGACGGTGGACGACGGCGAGGCATAGGTAGGAATTGACCCGGAGCCGCGAAAGACTCGGTAGTTGTTTCCCACGTGAAGGGGAGTATGAGGGTTTACTGGTTCGGCTGCAGTGTGAGGCTGCCATGCCGGAGAATAACAGGAGGTCTGGATGAGTGCAGGAATGGCCAGGCCAGCGATTGGGACTAGGGTGGAGTGGTGAGGCCTACGCAGCAGCACAACCAGTCATGGGAGGCAGGTGTTGGGGAACGTAGCAGAATTCAAAAAATTTCAACGCTTTCACCAAGATCCATCTAAGGAGACATCTAGCAACGAGCATATGAGAGTGCATCTACATACCGTTTTGTAGATCGCGAGCGGAAGCTTTCGAAGAAGCGTGGATGAAGTAGTTGTACTCTTCTCGTTCTTCGTCACCGATGATCTAGCGCCGAACGGACGGCACCTCCGCGCTCATCACACGTCCGGTACAGCAACGTCACCTCCTTCTTGATCCAGCAACGGGGGAGGAGAGGTCGTCGATGATCCAGCAGCACGACGGCGTGGTGATGGATGCAAGGGGAATTCCTGCAGGGCTTCGCCGGCGCCCTGCGGAGGAGGAGGAAGGTGTGACGGGAGGGGGAGAGGCGCCAGAGACTTGGGTGCGGCTGCCCTCTCCCCCCCCCACATATATATAGGGGGCCACGGGGGTGCGCCAAGCCCTGCAGATGGGATCTGCAGGGGGGCTGCGGCCTGGGGGGGAGACTTGCCCCCCAAGGCATAGGGGGCGCCTCCCTCCCCTAGGGTTCCAACCCTAGGCGCATGAGGGAGGGCCCAGTAGGGTGCGCCAGCCCACCAGGGGCTGGCCCCCTTCCCCTTGCGGCCTAGGGGCCCCACCGGGATGGGTGGCCCCACCCGGTGGACCCCCGGGACCCCTCCGGTGGTCCCGGGACACTCCCGGTGACCCCCGGAGATCATCGGATGGCCGAAACTGGACTTCCTATATATTATTCTTTACCTCCGGACCATTCCGGAACTCCTCGTGACGTCCGGGATCTCATCCGAGACTCCGAACAACTTTCGGGTTTCCACGTGCATGTATCTCTACGACCCTAGCGTTACCGAACCTTAAGTGTGTAGACCCTACGGGTTCGGGAGACACGTAGACATGACCGAGACCACTCTCCGGCCAATAACCAACAGCGGGATCTGGATACCCATGTTGGTTCCCACGTGTTCCTCGATGATCTTCATCGGATGAACCACTGTGTCAAGGATTCACTCAATCCCGTATGTTATTCCCTTTGTCCATCGGTACGGTACTTGCCCGAGATTCGATCGTCGGTATGCCCGATACCTTGTTCAATCTCGTTATGGCAAGTCTCTTTACTCGATCCGTAATCCATCATCCCGTGACTAACTCCTTAGTCATCTTGAGCTCATTATGATGATGTCTTACCGAGTGGGCCCAGAGGTACCTCTCCGTCATACGGAGTGACAACATCCCAGTCTCGGTTCGTACCAACTCAACAGACACTTTCGGAGATACCCGATGCGTACCTTTATAGCCACCCAGTTACGTTGTGACGTTTGGCACACCCAAAGTATTCCTACGGTATCCAGGAGTTGTACAACCTCATGGTCTAAGGAATAAATACTTGACACCGAAAAGCTTATGCATTACGAACTATACGATCTCGTGCTATGCTCAGGATTGGGTCTTGTCCATCACATCATTCTCCTAAAGATGTGATCCCGTTATCACTGACATCCCATGTCCATGATCAGGAAACCGTGACCATCTGTTGATCAACGAGCTGGTAACTAGAGGCTTACCAGGGACTTAATGTAGTCTATATATTCACACATGTATCGCTGTTTCCGTACAATACAATTCAAGCATGAATAACAGACAATTATCATGAACAAGGAAATATAATAATAATACCTTTATTATTGCCTCTAGGGCATATTTCCAACAGTCTCCCACTTGCACTAGAGTCAGTAATCTAGTTACATCGTGATGAATCGAACACCCATAGAGTTCTGGTGTTGATCATGTCTTGCCCGTGGAAGGGGTTTAGTCAACGGGTCTGCAACATTCAGATCCGTATGCACTTTACAAATATCTATATCTCCATCTTGAACATAACTCCGGATGGATTTGAAACGGCGCTTGATGTGCTTGGTCTTCTTGTGAAACCTGGGCTCTTTGGTAATGGCAATAGCACCAGTGTTGTCACAGAAGAGAGTCATCGGGCTTGACGCGCTTGGAATGACTCCTAGGTCGGTGATGAACTCCTTCATCCAGACTCCTTCCTGCGCTGCTTCGGAAGCAGCTATGTACTCCGCTTCACATGTAGATGCCGCCATGATGCGTTGATTGCAACTGCACCAGCTGACTGCTCCTCCATTCAAAATATACACGTATCCGGTTTGTGACTTGGAGTCGTCCAGATCTGTGTTGAAGCTAGCATCGACGTAACCCTTTACGACGAGCTCTTCGTCACCTCCATAAACGAGAAACATATCCTTAGTACTTTTCAGGTACTTCAGGATGTTCTTGACCGCTGTCCAGTGTTCCATACCGGGATCACTTTGGTACCTCCCTACCAAACTTATGGCAAGGTTCACATCAGGTCTGGTACACAGCATGGCATACATGATAGAACCTATGGCCGAGGCATAGGGTATGACACTCATCTTTTCTCTATCTTTTGCCGTGGTCGGCGACTGAGCCTTGCTCAATCTCATACCTTGCAAAACAAGCAAGAATCCCTTCTTGGACTGATCCATATTGAACTTTTTCAATATCTTGTCAAGGTATGTACTTTGTGAAAGACCGATGAGGCGTCTTGATCTATCTCTATAGATTTTGATGCCAAATATGTAAGCAGTTTCTCCAAGGTCCTTCATTGAAAAACTCTTATTCAAGTAGGCCTTTACATTTTCCAAGAATTCTATATCATTTCCCATCAGCAATATGTCATCCACATATAATATGAGAAATGCCACAGAGCTCCCACTCACTTTCTTGTAGATACAGGCTTCTCCATAAGTCTGTATAAAGCCAAACGCTTTGATCACATCATTAAAGTGAATATTCCAACTCCGAGATGCTTGCACCAGCCCGTAAATCGAGCGCTGGAGCTTGCATACCTTGTTAGCGTTCTTTGGATCGACAAAATCTTCCGGCTGCATCATATACAACTCTTCCTTAAGGAAGCCATTAAGGAATGCCGTTTTGACGTCCATTTGCCATATCTCATAATCATAGAATGTGGAAATAGCTAACATGATTCTGACTGACTTCAGCATCGCTACGGGAGAGAAAGTCTCGTCGTAGTCAATCCCTTGAACTTGTGAATAACCCTTAGCGACAAGCCGAGCCTTATAGATGGTCACATTACCATCTGCGTCTGTCTTCTTCTTAAATATCCATTTGTTTTCTATGGCGTGCCTGTCATCAGGCAAGTCCACCAAAGTCCATACTTTGTTTTCATACATGGATTCTATCTCGGATTTCATGGCTCCAAGCCATTTATTGGAATCCGGGCCCGCCATTGCTTCTTCATAGTTCGAAGGTTCATCGTTGTCTAACAACATGATTTCCAGGACAGGGTTGCCGTACCACTCTGGTGCGGAACGTGCCCTTGTGGACCTTCGAAGTTTAGTAGTAACTTGATCTGTTTCTTCATGATCATCATCATTAACTTCCTCCCTTGTCGGTGCAGGCACCTCAGGAATAATTTCCTGCGCTGCGCTACTTTCCGGTTCAGGAGGGGTGGCTGTCACCTCATCAAGTTCTACTTTCCTCCCACTCACTTCTTTCGAGAGAAACTCTTTCTCCAGAAAGGATCCATTCTTGGCAACAAAGACTTTGCCTTCGGATCTGTGGTAGAAGGTGTACCCAATCGTTTCCTTTGGGTATCCTATGAAGACGCATTTTTCCTATTTGGGTTCGAGATTTTCAGGTTGAAGTTTCTTGACATAAGCATCGCAACCCCAAACTTTCAGAAACAACAACTTAGGTTTCTTGCCAAACCAAAATTCATACGGTGTCGTCTCAACGGATTTCGACGGAGCCCTATTTAAAGTGAATGCGGCAGTCTCTAAAGCATAACCCCAAAAAGATAGCGGTAAATCGGTGAGGGACATCATAGATCGCACCATGTCCAACAGAGTACGATTTCGACGTTCAGACACACCGTTACGTTGAGGTGTTCCAGGCAGTGTCAATTGTGAAACAATTCCACAGTTCCTAAGGTGCGTGCCAAATTCATGACTTAAATATTCACCCCCACGATATGATCGTAAGAACTTTATTTTTCTATCACGTTGATTCTCAACCTCATTATGAACTTCCTTGAACTTTTCAAAGGTCTCAGACTTGTGTTTCATCAAATAGATATACCCATATCTACTCAAGTCATCTGTGAGGGTGAGAACATAACGATAGCCTCCGCGAGCCTCAACACTCATTGGACCGCACACATCGGTATGTATGATTTCCAATAAGTTGGTTGCTCGCTCCATTGTTCCGGAGAACGGAGTCTTGGTCATCTTGCCCAAGAGGCATGGTTCACATGTGTCAAATGATTCATAATCAAGAGACTCTAGAAGTCCATCTGAATGGAGCTTCTTCATACGTTTGACACCAATATGACCAAGGCGGCAATGCCACAAGTATGTGGGACTATCATTATCAACTTTACATCTTTTGGTATCTACACTATGAATATGTGTATCATCACGTTCGAGATTCATCAAAAATAAACCATTGACCAGCGGGGCATGACCATAAAACATATCTCTCAAATAAATAGAACAACCATTATTCTTCGATTTAAATGAGTAGCCATCTCGCATAAGACGAGATCCAGATACAATGTTCATGCTCAAAGCTGGTACTAAATAACAATTATTAAGGTTTAAAACTAATCCCAAGGGTAGATGTAGAGGTAGCGTGCCGACGGCGATCACATCGACTTTGGAACCATTCCCGACGCGCATCGTCAGCTCATCCTTCGCCAGTCTCCGCTTATTCCGCAGCTCCTGCTTAGAGTTACAAATATGAGCAACTGCATCGGTATCAAATACCCAGGAGCTACTACGAGCGCTGGTAAGGTACACATCAATAACATGTATATCACATATACCTTTGACGTTGCCGGCCTTCTTGTCCGCTAAGTATTTGGGGCAGTTCCGCTTCCAGTTACCCATTCCCTTGCAATAAAAGCACTCTGTCTCAGGCTTGGGTCCATACTTTGGCTTCTTTCCGGCAACTGGCTTACCGGGCGCGACAACTCCTTTGCCGTCCTTAATGAAGTTCTTCTTACCCTTGCCTTTCTTGAACTTAGTGGTTTTATTGACCATCAACACTTGATGTTCTTTCTTGATATCCACCTCCGCTGATTTTAGCATTGAATACACCTCGGGAATGGACTTTTCCATCCCCTACATATTGAAGTTTAACACGAAGCTCTTGAAGCTTGTTGGGAGCGACTGGAGGATTCTGTCAACGACCGCTTCATCTGGGAGATTCATTCCCAGCTGAGACATGCGGTTGTGCAATCCAGAAATCTTGAGGATGTGCTCACTGACAGAACTGTTTTCCTCCATCTTACTGCTGTAGAATGCGCCGGAGACGTCATATCTCTCGACTCGGGCATGAGCTTGGAAAACCATTTTCAGCTCTTCGAACAGCTCATATGCTCCGTGATTCTCAAAACGCTTTTGGAGTCCTGACTCTAAGCTGTAAAGCATGCCGCACTAAACCAGGGAGTAATCATCACTACGCGACTGCCAGGCATTCATAACGTCTTGGGTCGCCGGGGGAACGGGTGCATCACCTAGCGGTGCTTCAAGGACATATGATCTCTTGGCAGCTATGAGGATAATCCTCAGGTTACGGACCCAATCCGTATAGTTGCTACCATCGTCTTTCAGCTTGGTTTTCTCTAGGAACGCGTTGAAGTTGAGGGAAACTTGAGCGTGGGCCATTTGATCTACAAGAGATATTGTAAAGAATTTAGACTAAGTTCATGATAATTAAGTTCATCTTAATCAAATTTTAATGAACTCCCACTCAGAATGACATCTCTCTAGTTATCTAAGTGATACACGATCCGAATCGACTAGCCCGTGTCCGATCATCACGTGAGTAGGACTAGTCATCAACGGTGAACATCTTCATGTTGATCGTATCTTCTATACGACTCGTGTTCGACCTTTCGGTCTTCCGTGTTCCGAGGCCATGTCTGTACATGCTAGGCTCGTCAAGTAAACCCTAAGTGTATTGCTTGTGTAAATCTGGCTTACACCCGTTGTATGCGAACGTTAGAACCTATCACACCCGATCATCACGTGGTGCTTCGGAACAACGATTCTTAGCAACGGTGCACAGTTAGGGGGAACACAATTCTTGAAATTTTAGTGAGAGATCATCTTATTTACTACCGTCATTCTAAGTAAACAAGATGCATAAACATGATAAACATCACATGCAATCAATTAAAGTGACATGATACGGCCAATATCATCTTGCTCCTTCGATCTCCATCTTCGGGGCACCATGATCATCTTGTCACCGGCTCGACACCATGATCTCCATCATCATGATCTACATCATCGTGTCTTGAAGAAGTCGTCATGCCAACTATTACTTCTACTACTATGGCTAACGTTTAGCAATAAAATAAAGTAATTACATGGCGTTTATTCAGTGACACGCAGGTCATACAATAATTAAGACAACTCCTATGGCTCCCGCCGGTTGTGAAGTTCATCGACATGCAAGTCGTGATTCCCTATTACAAGAACATGATCAATCTCATACATCACATCTTCTTTGGCCATAACACGTCACATAGCACATGCTGCAAAAACAAGTTAGACATCCTCTAATTGTTGTTGCAAGTTTTTACGTGGCTTCTATAGGTTTTCTAGCAAGAACGTTTTTTACCTACGCCAAAACCACAACGTGATTTGTTAATTTCTATTTACCCTTCATAAGGACCCTGTTCATCGAATCCGATTCGACTAAAGTAGGAGAGACAGACACCCGCCAGCAACCTAATGCATCTAGTGCATGTCTGTCGGTGGAACCAGTCTCACGTAAGCGTACGTGTAAAGTCGGTCCGGGCCGCTTCATCCCACAATACCGCCGAATCAAGACTAGACTAGTAACGGCAAGAAAATTGAGCAAACTCAAACGCCCACAACTGCTTTGTGTTCTACTCGTGCAAGATGCTACGCATAAGACCTAGCTCAGATGCCACTGTTGGGGAACGTAGCAGAATTCAAAAAAATTCTACGCTTTC
Source organism: Secale cereale (assembly GCA_902687465.1). Taxonomy (NCBI): domain Eukaryota; kingdom Viridiplantae; phylum Streptophyta; class Magnoliopsida; order Poales; family Poaceae; genus Secale; species Secale cereale. The sequence goes on along the minus strand of LR738714.1, from coordinate 272,136,779 downwards.
ACCAAGATCCATCTAAGGAGACATCTAGCAACGAGCATATGAGAGTGCATCTACATACCGTTTTGTAGATCGCGAGCGGAAGCTTTCGAAGAAGCGTGGATGAAGTAGTCGTACTCTTCTCGTTCTTCGTCACCGATGATCTAGCGCCGAACGGACGGCACCTCCGCGTTCAACACACGTCCGGTACAGCAACGTCACCTCCTTCTTGATCCAGCAAGGGGCGAGGAGAGGTCGTCGGAGATCCAGCAGCACGACGGCGTGGTGATGGATGCAACGGGAATTCCTGCAGGGCTTCGTCGGCGCCCTGCGGAGGAGGAGGAAGGTGTGATGGGAGGGGGAGAGGCGCCAGAGACTTGGGTGCGGCTGCCCTCTCTCCCCCACATATATATAGGGGGCCAGGGGGTGCGCCAAGCCCTGCAGATGGGATCTGCAGGGGGGCGGCGGCCTGGGGGGGAGACTTGCCCCCCAAGGCATAGGGGGCGCCTCCCTCCCCTAGGGTTCCAACCCTAGGTGCATGAGGGAGGGCCCAGTAGGGTGCGCCAGCCCACCAGGGGCTGGCCCCCTTCCCCTTGCGGCCTAGGGGCCTCACCGGGATGGGTGGCCCCACCCGGTGGACCCCCGGGACCCCTCCGGTGGTCCCGGGACACTCCCGGTGACCCCCGGAGATCACCCGATGGCCGAAACTAGACTTCCTATATATTATTCTTTACCTCCGGACCATTCCGGAACTCCTCGTGACGTCCGGGATCTCATCCGGGACTCCGAACAACTTTTGGGTTTCCACGTGCATGTATCTCTATGACCCTAGCGTTACCGAACCTTAAGTGTGTAGACCCTACGGGTTCGGGAGACACGTAGACATGACCGAGACCACTCTCCGGCCAATAACCAACAGCAGGATCTGGATACCCATGTTGGTTCCCACGTGTTCCTCAATGATCTTCATCGGATGAACCACTGTGTCAAGGATTCACTCAATCCCGTATGTTATTCCCTTTGTCCATCGGTACGGTACTTGCCCGAGATTCGATCGTCGGTATGCCCGATACCTTGTTCAATCTCGTCATGGCAAGTCTCTTTACTCGATCCGTAATCCATCATCCCGTGACTAACTCCTTAGTCACCTTGAGCTCATTATGATGATGTCTTACCGAGTGGGCCCAGAGGTACCTCTCCGTCATACGGAGTGACAACATCCCAGTCTCGGTTCGTACCAACTCAACAGACACTTTCGGAGATACCCGATGCGTACCTTTATAGCCACCCAGTTACGTTGTGACGTTTGGCACACCCAAAGTATTCCTACGGTATCCGGGAGTTATACAACCTCATGGTCTAAGGAATAAATACTTGACACCGAAAAGCTTATGCATTACGAACTATACGATCTCGTGCTATGCTCAGGATTGGGTCTTGTCCATCACATCATTCTCCTAATGATGTGATCCCATTATCACTGACATCCCATGTCCATGATCAGGAAACCGTGACCATCTGTTGATCAACGAGCTGGTAACTAGAGGCTTACCAGGGATTTAATGTAGTCTATATATTCACACATGTATCGCTGTTTCCGTACAATACAATTCAAGCATGAATAACAGACAATTATCATGAACAAGGAAATATAATAATAATACTTTTATTATTGCCTCTAGGGCATATTTCCAACAGCAGGAGCAGGCGGCACGACCGTAGTTGGTTTGGGCGGCTGGGGCAAGAAGACCATAGGTTGAAGAAGCACGACGGCGGTTGGATTAACATCCAACGATCACCGCACCTAGAATCGTTTATTGACTAAGTTGACAAAGCCCTTCGTACGCATCAACTTACTAGTCAGCCTCCAAATCTGGTGGGTCCCAGCTAGAAGGAGGAGTATTCATTTTTGTGTGCGTAATGAGGAGGCACTTCCTTGCGTGCGAAGATAGAGCTGGTGGGTCCGAGCTATCAGCGGGAGGAACGTTTTTTTCGCGTCAAACAAAGGCCCTTCTGGTAGGTCCCCGCTATCAGGTGGATGAATCATTGTTTTGCGCGTAATAAGGAGGCACTTCCTTGCATGCAGCCGTGGACCCAGCTGTCAGGCTCTCCACATACAGTCCTCTTCCGATGGATGTGGATCGTTGACCGTGTTGACCATGCCACGTTGAGAGCACCAACGCGATGGATGAAGGCGAGGCCCTGGACGGGAATGACCCGGAGATGAGAATGACATGGCAGTGGAGTCGTAGACAGACATGAGTGCAAGAGTTGACTGGTTCGGGTGCGAGCTAGGGCTACACTCGGCGGAGAATAACAGGAGGTGCGGAGGAGTGGAGGGGTGGCCTGGCCGTCCGTGGCGTAGTGTTTCTCTCCAAGGCGCGCGATGCAGCGCCGCTAGACGCAGGAGGCTAGAGCATGCGGTCCCACAACACTGGAGGAAGAAGACGAGAGATTGAAGAGGAATGCTGGCCATTGGATGTAAATGCAACGCCATGCTTAGGCTTTGACATATTGGCCCACATGTCAGCGAGTCCATTTGGTGGGCTTGGTGAAACAATAATGTAGCATCTATGCAGCCCATCTATACGATATTTCAGATTTTACAGCCCATTAACAATATTTTTTCGAGATACACGGATTTGTTGGGCTTGGTTATCATGTTGGGCTGGACGGAGAAATGTTATAGAAACATAAACATGTGGTTGCACGTCTATTACTGCATTGGTCAGTAAAATATTAGCAAGCTTATGTTCAGAAGGAATTAACTTGCAAGCTTATTGTTAAACAATCATTATTATTATTGTTCTTATTTTGTAAGAACTTATCATTTACAAAATAAAATAAAAATTTAATTTGATGAGTTAATAAGACGTGGGGTATTATTATCTTTTAGGCTAGACGTCGGAGAGTCGAGTTGGTTAAAGGGAAAACTAGTGGAAGAAAAATCATATTACCTCAAAAAAGAAAGTGGGAGAAAAATCAGAGATAAGATTAAGAAAAAAGAAAAAAAAGGAAGTTGTAAGGTCTAAACAAAGGTTGGACAAAGGAAAGGTCAAACGGGAACCTTAGGTCATTTAATATATATATGTAATAAAATATAAATATAAGTATAAATATACAGACTATTTTGTTGACCATGGAAACTGCAGGGCTTGGCCCCACATCATTTTATTAATAAAAATAGAAAGCAGAGTCATATATACAGATCCACAAGTAGTGGAAACAGAAAATAAAAGGCTATACTAAACTAGACTACAAGGCAAGAAAGAGAGCAGCATCCTCAAGGTGGCAGGAAAGCAATCCACTGAAGAAGCTCCTCGTTGTGTCTTGATTTAATCATCTGTGCCATGAGGGAGATATCATGAATGAACCCAGCCTTCCATCTACCAAAAGTTGGATTTATCTTTCTGAATATCTTATCATTACTGACCATCAAGATATTCCACCATGTTAAAAAGACCACTTCAGCAAAGAAAGGTTTGGCAAACTCCTCTTTGGCCTGGACAATAATTTCCACCATGTCAGAGCTGGAAGACCAGTTAATCTGCAGATAGTTCCAAACTCTGATACTGAAGTTACATTGCAAAAATAGATGATCTCTATCCTCCAATAAACCAGTTCTGCATAGAACACATTCAAGGCCATCCTCAATCCTCAAGTGCCTTCTCTGAATCATGTCTTTAGTGTTGACTCTGTCCATAATTACTACCCATGCAAACATCTTAATGGACATAGTACAACAGCTTTTCCATATCCATTTCACTATAGGGTTTGCCACAATGGGCTTATGAACCAGAACATAGTATTTCTTGGCTGTGTATGGCGTCCTTTTGCTATCATACCAAGACCAGTAGTCAGGTAGCAATCTATCTCCGACAAATCCGTCAAGACCTTGTGAAAGGCCTTGAAACTCCACATAAGCCTGCTCAGAGAGAGACAACTAAAAGAGCCCCCAAAGGTTGTCAGTGTCGAGCACCTACTGTACTGAGATATTCTGGTCTAAGAAGTAGGAGAAAAGCCTTTTAAAGTTTTCTTGAAGCAGCAACCTGCTGGTACCAGCCCAACAATTTTTCCAAAAGAGAGTAGTATCCCCACTGTTAACCTGGACTACAAAAACAACTATGAATTTGTCCATAAATTTGGAAACATCCCTCCACTAAAAGGATCCACACAAGGTAGTGTCATGGGGGACTCTATCGTAGTAATAAGAGATCCATATAAGCTCTGTTGGAAAAGGCAGTGCCTAGGAGGCGCTTAGGCACGCCTAGGCGCTAGGCAATGGCCAAATGCCTCACCTAGGGCATAAATGGAGGTCTAGGCAGGGAAAGCAAGGAATTGTCTACCCAAGCAAGAAATCAGGTCACATACTGCAGTGATACGCCAAACGGCTTATATTCCAGTGGCAGTAGCTGGTAATTAACTTATTTATATACCCCAAATAATATCAACACCCGTATAATAATCACAAATGTACTACGAGTAAAAACTATATTACCGCCTGGGCCGCGCCTAGGGCGCTTAGGCACTGCCTAGGCACTAGGTGAAGGTCGACCGCCTCACTTACGCCTACCGCTTTTTCCAACCTTGCATATAAGGTTCACCCAAGGAATATCCGCCTTGTTGTAAAATTTATGTGTTTGAGCAATAAAGCATCATTTTGCACACTAAAATTTAGAATGCCAAGGCCCCCATTATTGTTGGGTCTACAAACCAAGGGCCAAGCAGCTAGAGACTGTCCAGTGTCCTTACCATATTTCCTCCATAAACATTGCCTTTGAATTCTTTCCAATTGCTTTAAAATACCAGGAGGGATTTGTAGGCTACATAAGAATAAGATTGGCATGGAAGAAATGATAGAATTAAGCAGTTGCAATCTTCCTCCCTAGGGCAAAAACCATGAACGGGAAGTAAGCCTCCTTTCCATGCAATCAACCATAGGCATGAAGTCAATAATCTTGGGCCTAGTAGTTCCTAGTGGCAAGCCAAGATAGGTAAAGGGCATTGTCCCTATTTTGCAGCCAAGAATAGTAGCTAGATAAGCAACAAGACTACTCTCCACATATATTGGGATCATTGAGTACTTGTGGAAGTTGTTTTTCAAACCAGTTGATTGTGAAAAAAATCATAAGTGCCTCTTTTAGTACAACCAACTGATCTCTTTGGGCATGTATAAATAAGATAGTATCATCAGCATACTGCACCACTGGGAAACCTGGGTCATGAGAAGTAATTGGCAATGATAGAAGACCCCTTTGGACCATATTATTTAACATTGGCTGGAGAATGTCAGCTGCAAGAACAAATAACAAGGTGGATAGAGGATCACCTTGTCTGACCCCACATTTTCATTTAAAATGTATGCCAAGAACTCCATTCACCAGCACAGAGGAAGTTCCAGAGCAAAGCAACTCTTTCACCCAAGAAATCCATTTTTAGGGAAGCCCTTGGCTAGCAGGATGGCCAAAATAGCTTCATGCTCAATGGAATCAAAAGCCTTCTCAAAATCGAGCTTAAAGAGAATAATGGGCCTTTTTGATTGCTTGCATTGATGTATATACTCAAAACTCCACGCAAGACAGTCTTGAATTGTTCTTGTTTTAATGAACCCATACTGATTCTTGTGAATGCACCTCAGAATCTCTTGCTGGAACCTGTTGGCAGGCATTTTTGTCAGCAACTTAAGACCAAAACTAGTAAGGGATATAGGCCTATATTCCCCCACCCCCTCTGGTGCATTTGATTTGGGTACCAACACAATAAAATAATTATTGACGTTCTCCAGCTTGGCCCTCTCTGCATGAAAACCATGTGCCAAAGTAATAAACTCATTAGAAATAATGTGCCAGCACTTCTCAAAGAAATGTCCATGAAATCCATGAGGCCCTGGAAATTTATCCACTGTCATTTCCTTCACCACCCACTCAATTTCCTATTTTCCTAAAGGTTTCACAAGCACATCCAGCCCATGAACTTTCTGTATCAGATTGTCCAAATCAAGACCCATATTAATACCCTCTTCTTGTCCCATTCTTTCCTTGAAAGCAGTATGGAAAGCCTCTGCAATGGCATCATGTTGAGAGGTAATAGATCCATCCCCCAGAGTCAATGAGGCAATTGAGTTTCTTCTATGCCTCTCAGAGGCCATAGCTAGGAAGAATTTTGAATTCTCTTCCCCAACCTTGATATATCTAATTGTGCATCTCTTCCTCTAGTACACACATTGTAAGTGTACCAGGTGAGCATGGTTTATTTTCACCAGCTTCCTAAAATTGAATTCCTGTCTAAATAAAGGCCTTGAGTCCTCCAAATTGTCAATCCAACAGATAACCCAATTACATTTCTCAATTAAGTTTTTGACATGTGAAATACCTTTTTGCCAAGCCTTTAAAGCCTTCCTCAAAGACTTTAATTTATCTGAAATCATAGCAGTGATTTGTTACTTTGATGAAGGTTTAGACCAGGACTGTTGGAAACAATCTAGGAAGCCAGGCTGCTCAGTCCAGTAATTCTCAAACCTGGAAATGTGAGCTTTTGGAATAGAGGTGGAGATAGTAACTAAGCATGGCACATTATTTGAGGTAGTTCTAGCAAGAGGAACAACTTGGGTCATTGGATAAGAATCAATCCAATTTGCAGAGGTGAAGACCCAATCCAACTGTTCCAACGGTGGTCACCACCTTGCATGTTAGACCAGGTGTATTTTCTACCTTTCAGACGCAGCTCAAGCAGACCAAGGTGACCTATAATTTCATTGAAGATAAACATGTCATTGACATCTCCCCTGGCAAGTTTCTATTGTCCTGTGACCTGATAAAGTTGAAATCTTCCCAAATCATCCAGTTTGTTTGAGGGTCAATATTCAAGTTATAAAGCCACTGAACGAATTCATCTCTTATTTCCCCTTGATAGGTGCCATAAACATTCAACAAAGTCCAACAATCATTGTTATGGATAGAGGTAAAATTGACCACAATGGAATAAGGGTTAACCTCAACCAAAGAGCCAGCAAAGCAATCAGATCTCCACGCAATAAGGAGGCCACCCAAGGCCCCACTAGTGGGGGCCTCAATGAACTGATCGAATCGAGATGGGCATATATTTTTAATTAATCGAGGATCACATTCAGATAGCTTGCTTTCTTGTAAGCAAACCACCGAGCAATGAATATCATTGATCTTTTCTCTAACTGCACACTGACGCAAATCAGAAATAAGACCTCGCACATTCTAGCAGAGAACTTGCCAACTTTGCTTAGAATTAACATTCATTTTTAACCAGCAAAGATCTAGCATAAAAAGTACATCACATAGTGTTGCACATTTGTTCCATAGTACCGCACGGAATAAAAAGTTCACCAGCACCACATCGAAGCCAAATTAAAATAGTCCTAAGATAGGTAGCAAATATAAAGGGCTTGCTAAAACCCATGGGGGATAAGCATAGAACACATCATTTGTCAGACATAGGGGGCAAATCTTCAGCAGGTTCAGCCATAAGCTTCTCCTTTGTGAGCAATGCCGGATCCATCTCCAACTCAATCCCTGCACTCTGTAACACTTCTATGGGCGTCTCTGAAGGAACCATGAGCTGATCTTGGGCCGAGGAGTCTATTGGGCTATGCTATTGGGCCACAGTTGAGGCAATGGGCCTAGATCTCGGCGTCTTCTTCCTGGGTTGCTGAGGCAACTCCTCAAACACCTGTTTGAACCCATCCCGCCAAGCAGAGCTCCTGGTACAACGTCTGACTGATGTCACCACAATAGGTGTAGCCACCTTCTTCCTGGCCTTACTCCTCAGAGGCTTGACCTTCTCCGCGGAGAAAAGAAATAAGCTATCCTCTGTGCCATCAACAGAGGGACTTTGTTCACAAAATAATGCTCGAGCCACTGGCCTCCTAGCATTGCAAGAATCTCATGGGTCTCTGGGACAGACTCAGACCTGACAATCTTAGAAACCAAATGATCCATCTCAAAGGCAATGTTGCATGTACGCTTGGAGTAAATCACTTGGCCCATAGGTTTACAGAAGATAGGATGGGGCACTTCCAAAACATCAAACTCAGGCAAAAGAGTGAGAAAAGATCTCTTCCAGATCATCTCAGGGGGAAGAGCTGGGCCCTCAACCACACGCACCATACCAATGAACACCTGCTGTGGCGGAATGATGGGAGGCTGGTAGGGGATGATTGCAAGTTGTTGAGCAGGATCTGCATCATTTTGCTGAGCGACTGGTTCTGCACCAACCTATTGAAGGGGTTCATCATCAATGGTCGGCTCAACTAGCTCAGCGGCATTATGGATAGGCTTAGCATCATGCTGAACTTCAAGGGGTTGCTCAACTGGCTCTGCTACATCATGATCGTCCGGTACTTCTTCAATTATTGCCTGAACGAGATCCACAACTTTATGGGCATGCTGCATATCATGGACTACCTACTCAACAGAGACCGAAGCTTCAGGTTGATCGATGACCATGGACACTTGATCTTGCAGAGGCTGTTCCTGCTATTGAGGAGCCGGATCCTCCCAGACTGCATTGCTCTAGCCTGCAACATCCTGTGCCTGCTTTGGGGGTTCGGGCTCAGGCACCAAAGGGGCTTCATTCCATCCAATCTGAGGGTACGGAGGCATGACGAAAGGAATATTATCAGGCGTAAATTGTCTAGGAAGTAGATGAGGATTGCCATCCAGCGGCATTGGGTCCTCATCATTCGGCATCCGATCAGCAAAATCTGCCACAAGAACACAGCTAGCCGCAGTCTAAGAAACCCTAGCCCCTCTCCATTCAGCATAATCTCCGAAGAACACACTACGCGGGACCAACGATGTGTCCGGAAAAGAGGCCCTGACCAAAGTACGAAGCAGATAAGGATCTTCACTGTCCCAAGATTGAAACTTGCCAAAAGTAATGACAGCCTGAGCAATGAACTCCGTCATGCGATAATCCAAAGGGGTACCAATAAACGTAATCCAACCATCTCTGAATCCTTAAGAACCCCGAAAACCATCACCCTCATCATGCTTCATGAAGCGAACAAAATGATCATTCCCCAGATCAAAAGGGGCATGCTGAATCAGACCATAACAGACTACCGGATCTCTGACTTGGAACAAACCTACTCCATGAAACCAAGGTTGAGCAGAGCAGACCATAATACCTCAGTTTTGCAGAAAATGAACCACTTCCTCTCTCACTGGCCCCAATGGTCCCTCTTTAGGCATCATCACCTCCACCACCATGTAATCCTCATGGCGGCACGGTGACCTCGAAGATGGCGTGAGGTATGTGCGTGGAAGACGAAATTGACCGCCATCGATGATGTGGTGTCCGGCTGGAGCGAAGCGCTCATGATCAATCTCAAAACCGCCATGGTTGGGGAAGGTGGGAGATCTGAAGCTGGAGCAGAGGAGGAAGATTGTGTTTGCTGGGTATTGGGTAGAGCTGAGGTGACAGGGCATAGCGTCTTGTCGACAAGGGTACAATTTCCCAGGCCAGCATGCAACCCTGAAAAATCCGAGCTATGCTTGCGATTAATTGGCCTCCATACCAATCTGTTAGCTCGCGCGTAGTTAAAACAATCTTTTCTATAGTGACCAGCCCTTGAGCAAGCCGAACAGACCATTCGCCTTCCACAAGATGATGACAGGTGGCCCTTCTCATTGCAAACTATGCATGTCAAAACTCGGGCCACCATGCCATTGACCATACAATCAAACAAAGAAGCCGCCTCCTGCGATCTAGGAATTTGTGGGGATTCCTCAGCGGGCCGTTGGCTTGGACTTTGCAAAGGTCCAGAAGGAACAACAGGGCCAGAAGAACTTGGGCCAACCAATGGGCCATGCTCCTGAGAAATAGTTTGAATAATTGGAAGTTCTGATTCTCCCGCTTGAATCACGGCAGGAGCAACACAAAGCATGGGACTGTGATTATCACCTCTCGCAAAAGGCGGATCCGTCGACGAGGTCTGAACCGTGCCAAAGGTGATTGCTGGCCTAGCCCCGTCCACTGCAGCTCTAGTGGCGCAGGTGGGCTAATAATAACCCTTTGATGAGCCAAAAACTCACAGCCTGCCTCAGCCACCGTATCGATGCACACTTGTGTCGCTGGGTATCTATAACCACGGCAGACTTCATACTGCTAGAAAGTTGAAAATGAAAGTTTCTTTCTAGTAGAACTTGCACTTTTGAAGGAAGAATGAGCTAGTGGCCTATGGATAGTCAAAAGCCCTAAGGCCGAGCGGCGCTTAGAAGGGCTGACTAAAATCCATTCAGAATCACATTCCTTCCTCCAGATTTTGAGCTCTCTAATCTAGTTAGGACACCCATTGCCCCAAAGATTAAAATAGCACTTGAATTCCAAGCATGCATATGATCATAGATCAACAATATAAAACCAAACTTGCTTGCATGAAACATGGAAAGAAAAGACCTTATCTTTGACATGAGATACCATGAGATCAATTACCGAACCTCCAAGGGCTGATTCTAGAGCCGCCGCCACTAAGTCTTCAGATAGTCGGAAATTGTGGGGGAACGTAGTATTTCAAAAATTTCCTACGCACACGCAAGATCATGGTGATGCATAGCAATGAGAGGGGAGAGTGTGTCCACGTACCCTCGTAGACCGAAAGCGGAAGCGTTAGCACAACACGGTTAATGTAGTTGTACGTCTTCACGATCCGACCGATCATGTACCGAATGCACGACACCTACGAGTTCAGCACATGTTCAACTCGAGACTCCTCGTCATGTCCCTGATCTCATCCGGGATTCCGAACTACCTTCGGTACATCAAAACACATAAACTCATAATATAACCGTCATCGAACTTTAAGCGTGCGGACCCTACGGGTTCGAGAACTATGTAGACATGACCGAGACACGTCTCCGGTCAATAACCAATAGCGGAACCTGGATGCTCATATTGGCTCCCACATATTCTACGAAGATCTTTATCGGTCAAACCGCATAACAACATAAGTTGTTCCCTTTGTCATCGGTATGTTACTTGCCCAAGATTCGATCATCGGTATCTCAATACCTAGTTCAATCTCGTTACCGGCAAGTCTCTTTACTCATTCAGTAATACATCATCTCGCAACTAACTCATTAGCTGCAATGCTTGCAAGGCTTATAGTGATGTGCATTACCGAGTGGGCCCAGAGATACCTCTCCGACAATCGAAGTGACAAATCCTAATCTCGAAATACGCCAACCCAACAAGTACCTTCGGAGACACCTGTAGAGCACCTTTATAATCACCCAGTTACGTTGTGACGTTTGGTAGCACACAAAGTGTTCCTCCGATAAATGGGAGTTGCATAATATCTTAGTCATAGGAACATGTATAAGTCATGAAGAAAGCAATAGCAACAAACTAAACGATCAAGTGCTAAGCTAACGGAATGGGTCAAGTCAATCACATCATTCTCCTAATGATGTGATCCCATTAATCAAATGACAACTCTTTGTGCATGGCTAGGAAACATAACCATCTTTGATCAACGAGCTAGTCAAGTAGAGGCATACTAGTGACACTATGTTTGTCTATGTATTCACACATGTATTATGTTTCCGGTTAATACAATTCTAGCATGAATAATAAACATTTATCATGAAATAAGGAAATAAATAATAACTTTATTATTGCCCTAGGGCATATTTCCTTCAGTCTCCCACTTGCACTAGAGTCAATAATCTAGTTCACATCGCCATGTGATTTAACGCCAATAGTTAACATCACCATGTGATTAACACCCATAGTTCACATCCTTATGTGACCAATACCCAAAGAGTTTACTAGAGTAAATAATCTAGTTCACATTGCTATGTGATTAACACCCATAGAGTAATAAGGTGTGATCATGTTTTGCTTGTGAGAGAAGTTTATTCAATGGGTGTGCCACATTCAGATCCGTATGTATTTCGCAAATTTATATGTCTACAATGCTCTGCATGGAGCTACTCTAGCTAATTGCTCCCACTTTCAATACGTATCCAGATTGATACTTAGAGTCATCTGGATTAGTGTCAAAGCTTGCATCGGTGTAACCCTTTACGACAAACTCTTTATCACCTCCAAAATCGAGAAACATTTCCTTAGTCATCCAGTTACTAAGGATAATTTTTTACCGATGTACAGTGATCTACTCCTAGATCAAAATTGTACTCCCTTGCCAAACTCAGGGCAGAGTATACAATAGGTCTGGTATACAGCATGTCATATTTTATAGAACCTATGGCTGAGGCATAGGGAATGACTTTCATTCTCTCTCTATCTTTTGCTGTGGTCGGGCTTTGAGTCTTACTCAACTTCACACCTTGCAAACACATGCAAGAACTCTTTCTTTGACTGTTCCTTTTTGAACTACTTCAAAAACTTGTCAAGGTATGTACTCATTGAAAAAACTTATCAAGTGTCTTGATCTATCTCTATAGATCTTGATGCTCAATATGTAAGCAGCTTCATCGAGGTCTTTCTTTGAAAAGCTCCTTTCAAACACTCCTTTATGCTTTCCAGAAAATTCTACATCATTTCCGATCAACAATATGTCATTCACATATACTTATCAGAAAGGCTGTAGTGGTCCCACTCACTTTCTTGCAAATACAGGCTTCACCGCAAGTCTGCATAAAACTATATGTTTGATCAACTTATCAAAGCATATATTCCAACTCCGAGATGCTTGCACCAGTCCATAGATGGATCGCTGGAGCTTGCACATTTTTGTTAGCACCTTTAGGATCGACAAAACCTTCTGGTTGCATCATATACAATTCCTCCTTGAGATATCCATTCAGGAATGAAGTTTTGACATCCATTTGCCAGATCATAAAATGTGGCAATTGCTAACATGATTCAGACAGACTTAAGTATCGCTACGGGTGAGAAAGTCTCATCGTAGTCAACTCCTTGAACTTGTCGAAAACCTTTTGCAACAAGTCGAGCTTTGTAAACAGTAACATTACCATCAGTGTCGGTCTTCCTCTTGAAGATCCATTTAATTTCGATGGCTTGCCGATCATCGGGCAAGTCAAACGAAGTCCATACTTTGTTCTCATACATGGATCCCATCTCAGATTTCATGGCCTCAAGCCATTTTGCGGAATCTGGGCTCATCATCGCTTCCTCGTAGTTTTTAGGTTCATCATGGTCTAGTAACATGTCTTCCAGAACTAGGTTGCCGTACCACTCTGGTGCGGAACGTACTCTGGTTGTTCTATGAAGTTCAGCAGAAACTTGATCTGAAGTTTCATGATCATCATCATTAGCTTCCCCACTAATTGGTGTAGGAATCACTGGAACTAGTTTCTGTGATGTACTACTTTCCAATTTGGGAGAAGGTACAATTACCTCATCAAGTTCCACTTTCCTCCCACTCACTTCTTTCGAGAGAAACTCCTTCTCTAGAAAGGATCCATTCTTAGCAATGAATATCTTGCCTTCGGATCTGTGATAGAAGGTGTACCCAATAGTCTCTTTCGGGTATGCTATGAAGACACATTTGTCCGACTCGGGTTCGAGCTTATCAGGTTGAAGCTTTTTCACATAAGCATCGCAGCCCCAAACTTTAAGAAACGACAACTTTGGTTTCTTGCCAAACCACAGTTCACAAGGTGTTGTTTCAACGGATTTAGATGGTGCCCTATTTAATGTGAATGCAGCTGTCTCTAATGCATAACCCAAAACGATAGTGGTAAATCGGTAAGGGACATCATAGATTGCACCATATCTAATAAAGTACGGTTACGATGTTCAAACACACCATCACGCTATGGTGTTCCAGGTGGCGTGAGTTGTGAAACTATTCCACATTGTTTCAAATGAAGACCAAACTCGTAACTCAAATATTCACCTCCACGAAGAGATCGTAGAAACTTTATTTTCTTGTTACGATGATTCTCTACTTCACTCTGAAATTCTTTGAACTTCTCAAATGTTTTCAGACTTGTGCTTCATCAAGTAGATATACCCATATCTGCTCAAATCATCAGTGAAGTTCAGAAAATAACGATACCCACCGCGAGCTTCAACACTTATCGGTCCACATACATCAGTATGTATGATTTCCAACAAATCTGTTGCTCGCTCCATTGTTCCGGAGAATGGAGTTTTAGTCATCTTACCTATGAGGCATGGTTTGCAAGCACCAAGTGATTCGAAAAGTCCATCACTATGGAGTTTCTTCATGCACTTTACACCAATATGACATAAACGACAGTGCCACAAACAAGTTGCACTATCATTATTAACCTTGCATCTTTTGGCTTCAATATTATGAATATGTGTATCACTACGATTGATATCCAACAAACTATTTTCATTGGGTGTATGACCATCGAAGGCTTTATTCATGTAAACAGAATAACAATTATTCTATGACTTTAAATGAATAACCGTGTTGTAACAAACATGATCAAATCATATTCATGCTCAACGCAAATGCCAAATAACATTTATTTAGGTTCTACACTAATCCCGAAAGTATAGGGAGTGTGCGATGATGATCATATCAATCTTGGAACCACTTCCAACACACATCGTCACTTCACCTTTAACTAGTCTCTGTTCATTCTGCAACTCTCGTTTCGAGTTACTAATTTTAGCAACTGAACCGGTATCAAATACCCAGGGGTTGCTATGAACACTAGTAAAGTACACATCAATAATCTGTATATCAAATATACCTTTGTTCACTTTGCCATCCTTCTTATCCGCCAAGTATCTAGGGCAGTTCCACTTCCAGTGACCATTTCCTTTGCAGTAGAAGCACTTAGTTTCAGGCTTGAGTTTAGCTTTGGGTTTCTTCACGGGAGTGACAACTTCCTTGTCATTCTTCTTGAAGTTCCCCTTCTATCCCTTTGCCCTTGACTTCAAACAAGTGGTCTTGTTAACCATCAACACTTGATGCTCTTTCTTGAATTCTACCTTCGCCGATTTCAGCATCGCGAAGAACTCGGGAATTACTTTCGTCATCCCTTGCATATTATAGTTCATCACGAAGTTCTACTAACTTGGTGATAGTGACTAGAGAACTTTGTCAATTACTATCTTATATGGAAGATTAACTCCCACTTGATTTAAGCAATTGTAGTACCCAGACAATCTGAGCACATGCTCACTGGTTCAGCTATTCTCCTCCATCTTGTAGGCAATGTACTGTCAAAGGTCTTATACCTCTCGACACGGGCATGAGTATGAAATACTAATTCAACTCTTGGAACATCTCATATGCTCCGTGGTATTCAAAACATTTTTTGAAGTCCCGGTTATAAGCCGTAAGCATGGCGCACTAAACTATCAAGTAGCCGTCATACCGAGCTTTTGTCAAAACGTTCATAACATCTGCATCCGCTCCTGCAATAGGTCTGTCACCTAGTGGTGCATCAAGGACATAATTCTTCTATGCAGCAATGAGGAAAATCCTCAGATCACTTAATAAGTCCGCATCATTGCTACTATCATCTTTCAACTTAGTTTTCTCTAGGAACATATAAAAACAAACGGGGAGCTACATCGCGAGCTATTTATCTACAACATAGATATGCTAATACTACCAGGACTAAGTTCATGATAAATTAAAGTTCAATTTAATCATATTACTAAAGAACTCGCACTTAGATAGACATCCCTCTAGTCATCTAAATGATCACGTGATCCAAATCAACTAAACCATGTCCGATCATCACGTGAGATGGAGTAGTTTTCAATGGTGAACATCTTATGTTGATCATATCTACTATATGATTCACGCTCGACCTTTCGGTCTCCAGTGTTCCGAGGCCATATTTGCATATGCTAGGCTCGTCAAGTTTAACCCGAGTATTCTGCGTGCGCAATACTGGCTTACATCCGTTGTATGTGAATGTAGAGCTTATCACACCCGATCATCACGTGGTGTCTCGGCACGGCGAATTTTCACAACGGTGCATACTCAGGGAGAACACTTGTACCTTTAAATTTTGTAAGGGATCATCTTATAAAGCTACCGCCATACTAAGCAAAATAAGAAGCATAATAAGATAAACATCACATGTAATCAAAATATGTGAGATGATATGGCCATCATCATCTTGTGCTTTTGATCTCCATCTCCAAGGCACCGTCATGATCACCATCGTCATCGGTGCGACACCTTGATCTCCATCGTAGCATCATTGTCGTCTCGCCAACTATTGCTTCCATGACTATCGCTACCGATTAGTGATAAAGTAAAGCAATTACATGGCGACTGTATTTCATACAATAAAGCGACAACCATATGGCTCCTGCCAGTTGCCGATAACTTTACAAAACATGATCATCTCATACAATAATGTATAACTTATCATGTCTTGACCATATCACATCACAACATGCCCTGCAAAAACAAGTTAGACGTCCTCTACTTTGTTGTTGCAAGTTTTTACGTGGTTGCTACGGGCTTAGCAAGAACCGTTCTTACCTACGCATACAAAAACCACAACGATTTTTCGTCAAGTATGTGCTGTTTTAACCTTCACAAGGATCGGGCGTAGCCACACTTGATTCAGCTAAAGTGAGAGAGACAGACACCCGCCGGTCACCTTTAAGCAACGAGTGCTCGTAACGGTGAAACCAGTCTCGCGTAAGCGTACGCGTAATGTCGGTCTGGGCCGCTTCATCTCACAATACCGCCGAAACAAAGTATGACATGCTGGTAAGCAGTATGACTAGTATGGCCCACAACTCATGGTGTTCTACTCATGCATATCATCTACGCAGAGACCTGGCTCTGATACCACTGTTGGGGAACGTAGTATTTCAAAAATTTCCTACGCACACGCAAGATCATGGTGATGCATAGCAACGAGAGGGGAGAGTGTGTCCACGTACCCTCGTAGACCGAAAGCGGAAGCATTAGCACAACACGGTTGATGTAGTCGTACGCCTTCACGATCCGACTGATCAATTACCGAACGCACGGCATCTCCGAGTTCAGCACATGTTCAACTCGATGACGTCCCTCGAACTCCGATCCAGCCGAGTTTTGAGGGAGAGTTCCGTTAGCATGACGGCGTGGTGACGATGATGATGTTCTACCGACGCAGGGCTTCGCCTAAGCACCGCTACGATATTATCGAGGTGGATTATGGTGGAGGGGGGCACCGCACACGGCTAAGAGATCCAAGAGATCAATTGTTGTGTCTAGAAGTGCCCCCCTGCCCCCGTATATAAAGGAGGGAGGGAGAGGCCGGCCCTAGAGGGGGCGCGCCAAGTGTGGGAAGTCCTACTAGGAATCCCAAGTCCTAGTAGGATTCCCCTTTCCTTTCTGGAGTAGGAGAGAAGAAAAGAATGGGAGAGGGAGAAGGAAAAGGGGGCTGCACCCCTTGTCCAATTCGGACAAGAAGCGGGGCGCGCGCCTTCTTCCTTTTGGCCTCTCTCCTTTATTCCCGTATGGCCCAATAATGCGCAATACTTCTCCTGGTGAATTCCCGTAACTCCTGGGTACTCCGAAAATACCTAAATCACTCGGAACCTTTCCGATGTTCGAATATAGTCGTCCAATATATCGATCTTTACGTCTCGACCATTTCGAGACTCCTCGTCCTGTCCCCGATCTTATCCGGAATTCAGAACTACCTTCGGTACATCAAAACACATAAACTCATAATATAACCGTCATTGAACTTTAAGCGTGCGGACCCTACGGGTTCGAGAACTATGTAGACATGACCAAGACACGTCTCCGGTCAATAAGCAATAGCGGAACCTGGATTCTCATATTGGCTCCCACATATTCTACGAAGATCTTAATCTGTCTAACCGCATAACAACATACGTTGTTCCCTTTGTCATCGGTATGTTACTTGCCCGAGATTCGATCGTCAGTATCTCAATACCTAGTTCAATCTCGTTACCGGCAAGTCTCTTTACTCGTTCCGTAATACATCATCCCACAACTAACTCATTAGCTGCAATGCTTGCAAGGCTTATAGTGATGTGCATTACCGAGTGGGCCCAGAGATACCTCTCCGACAATCGGAGTGACAAATCCTAATCTCGATATACGCCAACCCAACAAGTACCTTCGGAGACACCTGTAGAGCACCTTTATAATCACCCAGTTACGTTGTGACGTTTGGTAGCACACAAAGTGTTCCTTCGGTAAACGGGAGTTGCATAATCTCATAGTCATAGGAACATGTTTAAGTCATGGAGAAAGCAATAGCAACAAACTAAACGATCAAGTGCTAAGCTAACGGAATGGGTCAAGTCAATCACATCATTCTCCTAATGATGTGATCCCGTTAATCAAATGACAACTCTTTGTCCATGGCTAGGAAACATAACCATATTTGATCAACGAGCTAGTCAAGTAGAGGCATACGAGTGACACTATGTTTGTCTATGTATTCACACATGTATTATGTTTCCGGTTAATACAATTCTAGCATGAATAATAAACATTTATCATGAAATAAGGAAATAAATAATAACTTTATTATTGCCTCTAGGGAATATTTCCTTCAGAAATCATGGCGGCTAAAAGAGACCACCAAGGTGAAAGAGCCCGAGGCCTCCATCGGGTGCACCATGAGGCCAGTAGATCTGTAGATCTCATCTGCAAAGGCTAAATCCTTGGAAAAGTCCAAGGCCAAAGTTGATCCACCTTAAGAACCAATGTTAGATGGGTATTGCCGTGGTCTAGAGGCGCCGTCAGATCTTGTCATAGGAGAGGATCCATAGATTTGTGGATGAGGGAGGAGATCGCCGAAGTTGGGGAGGGTGGGTGGGTGGGAGGTGGAGTCGCCATCGGGCTAGCTAGAAATATATATACATACTATTATAGAAGGGAAAACATAGGAAAGGAAAAACCGCACTGTAGAAAAATGATACACCTGTTGGATCCCCATAATCATGTTGTGTGCCATGGATGTCCTAAGAAAAGAAACATGCGTTGGGTGGCCGCGACCCAGTTGATACCTACTGGACCTTAAAAAAGGAAACACGTAGCCCAGTGAACTACTAGTTACGTACATAAGCAAATAGCCACTCAAAAAATAAAAGGCAGATAGGTTAATGGGTTCTTAGACGAAATATTTTGGATAAAACGGATAATTGCGACACATAGGATAATGCATGAAACACACAGATGATAAAGGTGCTTAAGAAGACAAAGTACACCATCTAGATCTTACTTGCACACTTGATCATGGCGCTGCGGCTGTCTGTGTACTCGATCACGGGAAGCAGACACACCCTCATGTCCCAGATCCGGCTATACATGTCGTAGCATACCTATGTGTCCTTGGCCACGTATGTGATGTAGGCTAGATTCAGAGGTACCTCCCATGTGTTTAGGTCTTTCATATCCACGTCTTCTTTCATGCTGGCGGAACAGGGGTCGATGATTGCTGTGGAGACGTCAACCATGGAGTCCTTCTCCTGCCCGTTGCTGACGACCTTGTATTGCCTGTGGATGTCAGTGATTTTTTTGCACTAGATGGCCAAATCGTAAAGCACAGTGGCATTCTTCCTGCTTTCCACCGTAGCGAAGGTGTAGTCGGAGGTGCCGATGAAATGTGTGAATGCTCCAGAACCTCTAATGGCCCTACAGTAATGGTAGATGAGAACCTCACCCCGCATGCATATTTGGGCGACAGCGATCCGCTGGCCCTTTCCAGGAGATGGATGGATGGGCACAAGGGATCGCGACCTTGTGCTTCTCCTCCTATAGGTACTGCTTGAACTTGGCGAGGCAGAGTATGCAGAGGCAACAATTAGTTTTTTAACTCTTGAGAACTGTAATCACGAGTAAACATAGTGGGTACAGGCCGCAGGAACGCATTCAAACACCTCCATTAAACCGACCTAGAAGCCGAGAAACCTATTCCGGCCACGCATCCGTAAACAAGCAGATAACTTTACTTAAATTTTATTCTCTTTACTCAAATTTGATTCTTAAAACAAGCAAAGCATTACCTCCTACTATCAGTGCAACAGGATCAACACACAAAACAATGAGAATTATTTTTCTCAGGACTCACACGATCAGCTCATTTGCCGCACTTTCACAATTACAATACTACCAAGTTTGAACATCTTCTTATGTTTATTGTCCTCTACATCATCATGCCGTGTTTGCCAGCTTGCAAGATTCACAACGAACCCATAGATTCAAATAATAAGTTCAACAAAGATGCCTAGACATGTGAATGATTCACACCATTAGTCAAGGCACCATTCATCTCACACATATATGAATGTATGAGCTGATGAGCTGTAATGGTTCCAGGTGTCTCTACTTCCCAGGCTTGTGAGGCTAACGATGTTGCTTAGTTTCCACATACTCACAGCACTCGGAGCCTTTGGCTAAAGTGAAAGGGTTTAAATCCATGTTGGCTAGCCGTGTCATACATCGTAAGACCGACATCTGTAGTTGAGTATTCCTGTTAGCACATATAAAGAAAGAGCATGATTACTATAATAGTGGCACTAGTCGAAGCAACTTTATTTTCAAAACGAGAAAAGATTGCAGTATAATAGCTTTATTAAAAAATACAATGTTAGCACAGTATGACAAAGCACGATCATGTGAGTAAGGCCATAAAGGACAGTACCGATCAGTGTGGTAGTAGAAGGAGGAGCGTCGACTCTTTGCAATCTCTGTTTTTGTGCAGTTCAACTAAAAATATGGCATCCGCGATGCTGTGAGGGAGAGAGGGGGCCTACGCGCATCCTCGACGGTAGGCTTGATTCACTCAACTAGTTCGGTGCACATTCTAGGCTTGGATTGATGCAATGCACATGGACTTCATTCTGTCGGATATGCCTTCTGCAAGTTATCTACATTGGATTAACAACAGCTAAAGAGTTGGTACAAGGGCATGGGATAGTGGGGACACCAGGACATTCACCAGCGTAAAGAAGCAACTTGTCATAATGGGAAAAATAACAGGAGAGTGCCATTTGTAGAATAGTTTAATTGCATCATATTACTAGAGGCATTAGATTAACAATAACATTGGTTAGACATGTCCTTACTGCAATAGTGGGATTGCTTCGCTTTACAACCGCCCTTACATTAACAACATCAAAAGGTTGGTATAAGGGCATGTGATAGTGGACTAATCAACACCATGTACCTACACATAGGCATAAAGTGGTGATGCCAACATCCAATCAAGATCCGGGCTGGTCCCAAATTTTGTTCTCTTTACCCGCCTTTTCCTATGTGAGGGCAGCAAATCTAATCCTAGACATACTATGTTGCTTGTCCCCCGGCCGCCACTTTCTTTCATATTTAACCACTAATAGATATGTTCCTTATCATGTTTGAACTGCATTTTCCCTTTATTTCCTTCTTCAACCAAGAGATCTTGTGGGTATCCAGTCTGTACTACTTCCCTCCTGTTATTTCCTCTTTGAATTAAGTCCTGGATTCATGCTACGACTTTCCCCACTTTCTTCCCTATTTGAACCAAGTCCTAGATTCTACTTCATGGACTATCTTTACCACTAATAATACTAAAATTTTAGGTGGCTTTGGGAGAGCTGATTAAAGTAGAAAAAGATCCACATGCAGCCATGTTGGGAGCTGGGGCAGTAGAGCAAGGCCGTTTTCGAAGGAAGTTATACATGAGGGTCGTCGGGGTGTTGCTAGGAGGCCGGCGGGAGGCCGGATTTGCCCACAATACGACAAACAGGAAGAAGGGGACCGAGGACCTCCTAAGCCGGTGCTTTGTTGGAGAGAACGACACATGCAGAGGATCGGGACCCGCCGGCAGCTGTGGGTTTCCTCCCTCACCGCCGATGACCGCGTGAATGATGCACCTAGTCCCCTACACACCCTGGCCGAAGGGATCCAGCCGAATCTGTGACCAGCAGTGAGAAAATGTCGCTCCTGCTGTCTTGTTTAGATCTGGAGAGGATGAGAGAATGAAGAGAGCAACCCTAGAAAAGCAAGTGCTCACGCTCCTGCCTATGTATATAGTGGAGTGATTATCTTTTCTCTCCAGAACAAGCATTTTAATTTGTGTATGTGGTACTAAAGAAAAGAAACTATCTGTTTAACGTGACTAATTGCACGTCGCACTTTGTACTGTATTGTAATATAAAAAACATGCACAATTTACATTCCGAATCGCTAGATAGAACTTGAACTATATTTGTTTACATGTACTGTACCACCTTTTTCTTTTGGTTTTCTTATCCATGACGCTATTCGTCGATAAAAAATTTTGCTCCCTCCGTTCCCAAATATTTGTCTTTCTAGAGATTTCAACAAGTGATTACATACAAAGCAAAATGAGTGAATCTACACTCTAAAATATGTATACATACATCTGTATGTTATAGTCCATTTGAAATGTCTAGAAATACAAATATTTAGGAACGAAGGGAGTATGAGTATTTAAAAGTCGAGGGCGGGGATTTTCCCGGGCAGTACGCGCGGAAGTTTTGCCTAACCGGTTTGACAGAGAGGAGGAGGGTGCGGGACTATCGGATTTAACTTACTGCTGGAAAGATAGGGTTGTGTGATTGGACGGCTCATTACTGCTGGAAAGATGGGGTCTTGTGATATGATGGCTCATAATATTCATTATCATGTCGGGAGCAGTGCGGAACACGCAGCCCAGTGAACCAGCAGGGGATAGCCGTAGAAAACAATGTGGTGATATGGCCATAAAAACAACTTACGTCCTCATCTCGGTTCGTCGCCATCTACTTTCACCATTCTGTGTTTTCAGTATCCCTCGTGGATTCAAGGCCTCCTCGCGGAGATGAACTAGTTACCTCTAGTATCATCCTTTGTTGAATTTGGACCATGTGATCTCTATGTGTACTTGGATCTAGCACATGTGTGATTGTTTCTTGTTGATTTGAGTGTTTTCTCTCATTCTCCTCGTGTTTTCCTCCTCGTGTTCTTCATGTGAAGCCCCTCCAATCATGAAAGATCGGCCTAGATCGGCTTAGCCCCGCATCATATGGTATCATGGGCCACGTTTATCACGAATTTGGAGTCCCCCCACCGTTTTCTAGCCTTGTTTTGCTTGATTTCGTCCTAAATTTCGAAAATCCCCACAAAAAATGGCCCCATTTTTTTCGTGATCTGTTGGTTTGATTAGATTTTGGTGATTTTGATCCATGGATTCATTGTTTTTCGAGTGGATCTAGCATCTTCGCAAAAATCCCCACTTTCCGTCCATAAAATCTTCGAAATTTTGCCCCCAAAATTATCCATTTCTGCCCAAAATTCGTCCCCGAGAGGAAATCCCGAGCAGAGTGTACCTACCCGGATCATCCAGGCCAAGTCCCTGATCAGCTGGACCCTTTCCCGGACGTCCGGATAACCCGGACATCCTGAATACCCGAACGGGGGTTGACGAACTCGGATCATCCGGACCTACTCCCGGATGTCCGGGTAACCATGAAACTGACAGTGTTGAATATTTGTTTTGGCCATAACTAATTTGTCCAAACTCTGATTTCGACTTTCTTTAGATCGTTTTGAAGCTATTGTCATCCCCCATTCCACAAAAACATTGACACCATAATCTGTCTCCATAAAGTTTTGTGAATTTTGGCATCTTTGCCTATGCTCTCCACCATATCATCGACTATACCACCACCGACTTCCGCAACCTAACCTATTTTGATCCATATAGCATTTGTGGTTGCTTGTGTAGTAATTCGAGTCTTTTAAGGTTTTTTTGGCTACTTAGGGATGGTTACTTCATCATCCACCACCACCATAACTTCTGCCACTCAACTTAACCCAATTTTGTTTGAGCTTGTTTGAGTTATGTCTTGTGTCTCCTAAGGTGTTTCGGCTACTTAGGGGCCGTCACTTCAACTCTGACAATGTGTTTAGCCCCATCATTCTACTTCAGCATTCCCGAGTGCAAAACCACCACAACATTTTTCTACCACCATTTGACATTTGAGTTTTTTAGTTTGCGGTTTTTCTGTTTCCTAATGTGTTCGGCTAATTAGGAACACTTCTACATAAAGAACACCACCTCTCATCATCGCCACGAGGTCGTCATCGACATTGAACACTTCACCATTGACACCACAATAAGCAAGGGACAGTTAACACCTAGCCCATTTTGCATCACTTTCCTACCGACACTAGCCATTGAGTATTGTCGGTAATGTTACTTGTGCACATTAGCGATCATCGATCTACACCTTCCATTGCATACATACCCATCTTGATATCATCATATCATCTATTGTGTCTCAAGATTGTTCACGCATACACAATTACTATCTTGGTTTGAGCATTTTGCAAAAGTGGCCAAAAAAGCGAATAAGCTTTTAAGCAAAAGAGAAAAACAAAGAGCTTGTAAGCAAGAACCATATCATCGTACCATAGTGCATCACAGTATATCATATGATATCAAACTTGGTCATCTTGGATCATCTTGTGGTAAAGCACCGGAACATCATACATAGGATACTTGGGATAGAAAGTTGATATATTTTGCCACTCATAGGTTGTGCAGAAGTGTCATATCCGCCAATAGAACAATCGTGCTAGCGTCTCTCTTGAGTTTTAAAACATGGGCGTTTTTCATGGATTCCACATTTTGTGGTCATTCATTGGTTGCACGACCCCATTTATCTATGTGTGTGTGTCTCCGTGTGCCATTCATTGCTATTGGTCTGCTTGTTGCCCTTGTGAATTTGTGAATCTCTTTCAAAATTATTGACTCTTGATAACCTTTGCAACAAATTTTTGTGCCACTATCCTCATCAAGCTACTCCATAAGCCTTATACACTATTGAGTGACCATTGATCCATTTTCAACATCGGGTAAGGTACATTTGGTCTAGTTCTCGTCTTTCTCCCACTCACTTTTGCTTCAGTCTTGTGATGGATAGGCAAAGCCTTTCATCTCCGGTCTTCGATAATGATGGCACGAACAACTACTTCGACACATCCATGGCATATGCCATCGAAGCTTTCAATACCAACATGAAACCCAAGCAGAAGAGCTACATGCAATGATGCTCACTCGAACTTCTTCCCCTATGTCATCTTCATGACAGTGGCGCTCAAGTCACAAGTCTTTGGAGTGAACAAACGATGCAAGTGTAAGTCGTCCACGTCCACATCTCCATGGCGACCATCATCACGTTCGTGATCAACATCGCAATGAAGGGCAAGTAACCACCAAGCATCATGTGCACGACAATGACGAAGGACATCTTCAACGAGCTCAAGCACGATAACGATGCCATCGAGATGAAGATGCTCGCCTTGCGCAAACCTACAATTCTGAACAAGCTCTACATCACGCCAAGGCCAAGCTTCATGAGCAACGAAGAAGACCGCGAGACGATAACCACCAAGACGGAGCTACGGTGTCGGTGTACAAAAAGAGGGGTACACTTTTTGTACCCCTATAACTGTGCACTGGCAGTCTGAGCCACGGGCACCGCAGCACCAAGCAAGACCAGGGAGGTAAGCCAGGGTAAGACTGAATCCCAAAGCCAAGACCACAAAGAGCAAAGGGACGAAGCGGTTTCCCCCAGCAAGATCCTTGCCGGGAGCCAGTTTTAGCAGCCCCGGCAAGATCCTTGCTGGGGCCGGCTTTAGCAGCCCCGGCAAGACCCTTGCCGCGGCAACTCGCCCCATGCCTACGGAGCAGATCACCCTTGAGTCCACTGCCCCCATGGGGCAAGGATTCGGGAGATATCCCCGTAGTGGCATGCAGATCTTTGTGAAGACATTCAAGATCAGATACACACTAAGAAGACGACGACCCTTGGCGGGATCCCAGCCAAGGAATACCACAAGACCTCCGGCAAGCACCTTGCCGGGGATGACAGCAGGCGCCGCAGCAAGACCCTTGCCGGGGCCCCGACAAGGCCCTTACCAGGGACATTCGCAGGGCCACCATCAGGCCCACACCAACTAAACTTCCACCGCCATATGCAGCTGCCGACCCAACTAGCTGGGCAGGCACCTGCATGGCGGCATGCAGATCTTCGTGGAGACCCACCATTGCGCCACCTCAGCTGTCTTCCTACCTACATGGCATCTCAGGCATCGCTGGCCAGGGCACGTGTCGACGCAAGAAGGAGCGGCGAGGGACAAGATGGAGATCTCCCCCATCCCCGATAAAGCAAGGACACCTAAGCAAGACGCATTAAATGTGCCTTGTCATGTAATGCGAGGGATAACCTCACGTTACTGTACCCTTTCCACCTCCTGTGTGCCACTGTGGCGACCCCTTTTCCCTATAAAAGGAGGCCCGAGGCGACCAGGAGGAGGATTCGGCTTTTTGGAGCTCCTCACGCCCCATAGCTAGCTGAAGAACACAGATATACAATCCACCAAAGCAGGAGTAGGGTTTTACGCATCCTCGCGGCCCGAACTTAGGTAAACGAACCGTGTGCTATCTGTTTGATCCGCTCTTCTCTCAACCCCGTGCCCCGCAACCGTAGTAGGGATTCTTGTGATCCCATAGGTGTCGATCCAATACACCGACATCTTTGGCACGCCAGGTAGGGGGTGGAGTTGTGAGAATCGGCTTTAGCAGTTACTTCGACGCTCCTTCATCATCAAGGCGCCCAAGAAGAAGACGACGGTGGCGGTTGGCCAGTCGGAGGCCGGACAACACATCCCGACGCGGGCGAGCAGCGGGCCGATCGCGGAAAGGACCCGGGGCGCTGCTCGCGAAGACCAACACCGTCCCAGCAGCCGGAGTTTGGGAGGTGGCGACGTTTGTGCGCCTGGTAACGGGCCGCACACCGCCAAATCCAATGACGGAGCCAGGCCCTCCGTAGGTGGCGCGGGGCCCTCTAGGATCGCTGCCGCATCACCCGAAGGCGACGCAAGGACCTCCAAGACTCCCACGCCGGCGCCAACAGCGCACTCCTCCCAAGCAGCACGCGACGAACGGCGTCATCACGCCGAAGTTCCCGGGCGTCGCCACGGGAAGAGCCCCGAGCGCCACTCTCGAGACGTAGAAGACCTGCCCGCCCATCCAAGCACTGGTGCAAACGGCATGCGACCGCGGGATCGTGATGGAGCTCCTCCTAACATGGTCAGGGGTCAAAGCGCGTCGTGGTCCGTGCAGGTTTTTCTACCGCTAACCCCAGCCGAAGCCCTGGCACGTGCGCAGTTGCTCCTCGACTTTCATCCCGTTACGGGGAAACTCGACGAATGGAGAGCCACCATCCGAAGCCTTGTCGCAGTCGCCAACAGGGATGAACCAAGTCCAGCAGAGCCCCCAGGTCGACGCTCCGATGGGGCCCCACGCACCGGTGGCGGGAGGACCGGTAGCACCGTGGCCACGGTGCATTCGCCTCCTCCTCGCCCGGTACCGCGTGTGTCGACTCGTCGGGACGTCGAGGGTGACGACGTCTCCATAGCGTCGTCCGACCCACGGACCCACGGCAACCATCGTCAAGTTCTTCAGGAGCGAGCTCATGAAGACGCTCGAACCACCATCGAGCGCCGGTGCGGAGCGCGCCACCAGTCAGACAGGCGAGCAGGGCCTGCTGTGAACCACCCAGCACCGAAGAGCCCTGGAGGCCTACCTTACGAGGTAGGCTGTCCGGCTTTTACCCGTGAGCTGCGGCAATTCCAGTGGCCCACTCACCGCACCTTCAAGCCTGACGTTGGCGAGAAGTACAATGGCAAGACCCACCCGTCGGAGTTCCTCAGCATCTACACCATCACGATGCAAGCTGGCGGAGCCCGCGACGATAAGCTGCTTCCGAATTACTTTCCACTGGCTCTTAAACCCAATGCCATGTCGTGGTTGATGCACTTGCCGGTGGACTCTATTTCCTCCTGGTCGGATTTGTGCCATGAGTTTGTTGGCGCCTTTACTGGAGGTCACCAAGCCCATGGCCAAGCAAGTGACCTGCACGTCATTCCCCAGAAGGGAGGCGAGAGTCTGCACAAGTACATACAGAGGTTTAGCCGGGTACAGTACAATATCCCTGATGTTCACCCTGCCGCCATCATCAGCGCGTTCCATCAGAACGTGCGTAACCGCAAGATGCGTGAAGAACTGGCAATGACCAAGGTGAAAGATGTGGCGGAACTCTATGTTCTTGCTGACAGATGTGCCTGGGCTGAAGAGGGAAGGAAGTACCCCGACGAAGAGGCCGGCGTGGAAACTGACTCTTCAGATGAGGATACTGCCGCTCGGCGAGGAAAGGCCGGCACCGCAACAGGAAGCGCAAAGGTAAAGCCGTGCTTGTCGTCGAGGGATCTGATGATGCCGGCTCCGCCAAGAAAACCAAGGCAGATGACCCCGGCAAGGAAATTGCCGGGTGTGTCGCCTGCCAGGCCTTGGCGGCTGCCGAGAAGCCAGGAAACTCCGACAAGCAATACTGCAAGATCCATCGCACCAAAGGCCATGATCTCCAGAACTACCGACAGGTTGAGCTCCTTGCTGAGAAGCAGATGGCTGAATATGAAAGGCGGGACAAGGAGAAGGGACAAGACGATGCTGAGGGGTCCGGCAAGAAGCGTGACGGCCAAGCAGACCGTCGTGGCAAGGATAAACAGCAGGAGAGGCCCGCCCGGGGCGGTGACAGAAAGCCAGAAGACGACGATCACGAAGAGGACGACGAGTCCGGCGACCAAGAGTTTCAGAAAGCCACGGAGGCCATGTGCGTCAATGGCGGCGCCTCGCTACATACTTCTCACCGCCAGCTTAAACAGTGGGCGCGTGAGATTACAGCGGCGGAGCCGTCCGGTGCACAAAATCCGCTGAAATGGTCCAGCATGCCTATCATTTTTTACGCTGAGGATCACCCTGATCGCACTACTGCGGTCGGGTGTTTGCCGTTGTTGGTTTCACCGACAATACACAACCTCAAGGTGACAAAGATGCTAGTCGATGGTGGGGCCGGTCTGAACTTAATCTCGCCTACCATGATCGAGAAGCTGCAGATTCCTGACGGAGACCTCGAAGAGACCGGCACGTTTCAGGGGGTGAACCCGGGGAGAAGTCAACCAAAGGGAAAGGTCACGCTGCCTGTGACTTTTGGAAGTGATCCGAACTACATGACAGAAAGGATCGTGTTCGACGTTGCTAAGATCCCCTTGCCTTACAATGGGATCCTTGGCCGCCCAACGCTTGCCAAGTTCATGGCAGCGTCACACTACGCCTACAACACCCTGAAGATGCCAGTACCTGCGACGATCATCACCATCCCCTGCGATAAGAAAGATGCGCTGATTTGCGCTGACCAACTATATCGGCAAGCAGTTGCAGCAGCTGCTGCCACGAGGGCACTTGCTCCTGCCACTGGAACCCCGGGAGGGAAGAAGAAGAAGAAGACCGGTGAGGCCTCGGACACCCACTCCGGCAAGCGCACCTCTTCGGAGTGTTGTGCTCCCGTCGAGGACGTGCCAGAGAGCTCCACCGGCAAGAAGAAGACCGGTGAGACCTCAGACACCCACTCCAGCAAGCGCACCTCTTCGGAGTGTCGTGCTCCCGTCGAGGACGTGCCAGAGAGCTCCACCGGCAGAAACAAGAAGTCCAGGGCCACGCCGCCGGGAACCAAGAGGGTTTCTGCCAACGAGGACGGCACAGGAGGGGCTTTCACCATAAGCTCCACCCTTGACGACAAATAGGAAGACGCGCTCGTCACCTTCCTGCGGGCGAATGTTGATGTGTTTGCATGGCAAGCATTCGACATCCCCGGCGTTCCCAGGGAGGTGATTGAGCACCACCTTGTTGTCTGTCCTCATGCACGACCCGTCAAGCAGAAGGTCAGGAAGCAAGCTTTGGAACGACAAGAGTTCATCACAGAGGAGATCCGGAAATTGGAAGCAACGAGTTTGGTAAGAGGAGTGCTCCATCCAATGTGGTTGGCCAATCTAGTGGTAGTGCGCAAGGCGAATGGGAAGTGGAGGCTGTGTATTGATTACACAGATATCAATAAGGCTTGTCCTAAAGACCCCTTCCCATTGCCGCGCATCGACCAGATTGTTGACTCCACGGCTGGGTGTGACCTGTTGTCGTTCCTCGATGCCTACTCCGGCTACCATCAGATCTTCATGACAAGAGAAGACGAAGAGAAGACAACATTCATCACCCCATGTGGTACGTATTATTTCGTACGAATGCCTTTCGGGTTGAAGAGTGCTGGCTCAACGTTTGCAACGGCAGTCCAGATTGGTTTTGAACCCCAGCTCCAAAGAAATATGGAGGCTTATATGGATGATATAGTGGTCAAAACCAAGAATAGGGCAACCCTTATACCGGATTTACAAGAAACATTTGCAAACCTACGCAAGATCAATCTCAAGCTGAACCCTGAGAAGTGCGTCTTCGGCGTCCCGTCCGGCAAGCTTCTCGGGTTCTTTGTGTCATAGCGTGGGATAGAGGTCAATCCGGACAAGATCAAAGCTATAGAACAGATGGAAGCACCCAAACGGGTCAAGGATGTGCGTCGGCTTGCTGGCTGCGTTGCCGCCATGAGCAGATTCATTTCCAAGTCTACCGAGCGCGCCCTTCCCTTCTTCAAGATTTTGAAAAAGGCGGGCCCAATGGAGTGGACGCCAGAAGCCGAAGCAGCATTGCAAGATTTGAAGAGGTATCTTTCCTCCACGCTAGTACTAGTTGCGCCTAGTCCATAAGAACCGTTGCTGCTATACCTGGCGGCAACGAACCAGGTGGTCAGCGCCGCACTATTAGCGCAGAGAGAAATTGATGACGAGGTAATAGCAGTGGCAGAGCCTGATGCCATTGGTGCAGAGATGACACGGCCGGTCGGAGTGCCACCGAGGAAGAAAATGATGCAGCACCCGGTCTACTTTGTTAGCTCCCTCTTGCAGGGGGCTAGATCAAGGTACTTCGGTGTGCAGAAATTGCTCTTCGGCCTTCTTATGGCCTCGAGGAAGCTGCGTCACTACTTCCAGGCGCACGAGATCACCGTCGTCACTCGCCTCCCTCTGCAACGGATATTGGACAATCCAGATGCGACGGGAAGAATTGTAGAGTGGGCACTGGAGCTGTCCAGCTTTGGCCTCAAGTTTGAAAGTACCTCGATGATTCAAAGCCGAGTCCTGGCGGAGTTCGTTGCAGAATGGACCGCGACGCCTGATGAAGAAGTCCAGGAAACTGCTCTCCCCGGCAAAGAGGCGAATTGCGACTGGATCATGTACTTTGATGGAGCTTTCTCCTTACAGGGCGCCGGGGCTGGCGTACTGCTGGTCGCGCCCACTGGAGATCACCTCAAGTACGTGGTCCAGATGCACTTCCCCAGGGAGGTATCAACGAACAATACTGCTGAGTATGAGGGGCTGCTTGCTGGTCTTAGGATCGCGGCAGACCTCGGAATCAAGAAACTCATTGTCAGGGGCGACTCGCAGCTTGTCGTCAAACAAGTCAACAAAGATTACCAGAGCCCGTTGATGAAGGCATACGTCGATGAAGTGAGAAAGCTAGAAGAGCGCTTTGATGGTATACAGGCGGAGCACGTTCCCCAAGCGGAGAACGACATCGCCGATTACCTGTCAAAGCGCGCTGCCCTCAAGTTACCTGTGGAACCAGGTACCTTTGTGCTTCAGCTTTCTCAGCCATCCGTTGATCCATCAACAGAGCAAAACAAGAGGAGGAAATCAGGGCCCGGCAAGTACTTTCCCGCCAAGCTCCCCGGAGCCGCCGGCAAGGATGTTGCCGGGGACACTGAGCCCGCCACAGGACGGCTAGCTCCGGCGGAGCGTCAAGCTCTTGCCGTCGAGACAGCCGCTCCTAGAGTGGAGGAAATGCCTTTAGTCCTCGCCGTCGATCCCCAGGCTCCAGCGTGGGAACAACATACCGTCCGATTCCTCCAAACTAGGGAACTTCCTAAGGAGCAGGAAGAAGTGGAAAAAGTAGCCCGTCGGTCTGCTATGTACCAGTTCGTCGATGACGTCCTATACAAAAGGAGACCAAACGGCGTGAAATTGAAGTGTATCCCTCGAGAGGAAGGACTGGGGCTGTTGGCAGAGATACATGGAGGCATATGTGGATCCCACATAGGGTCAAGAGCCCTTGCCAGCAAGGCATTTCGGCAAGGCTTCTTCTGGCCCACTACCCTCCAGGATGCGACGACACTAGTCACCAGGTGTGAAGCGTGTCAGTTCCATTCAAAGAAACGTCATCAACCAGCTCAAGCCCTTCAAACCATTCCTCTCTCCTGGCCCTTCTCGGTCTGGGGGCTCGACATACTGGGCCCTTTCCCCCGCGCTGTCGGGGGCTTTGAGTACTTGTACGTCGCAATCGACAAGTTCACAAAGTGGCCAGAGGTGGAGGCAGTGAGGAAGGTCACAGCTCAGTCAGCCGTCAAATTCTTCAAGGGACTAGTGTGCCATTTTGGTGTACCCAACAGGGTCATCACCGACAACGGCACACAGTTCACAAGCCGCACCTTCATGCAATATACCCAAGACCTCGGCAGCAAAGCCTGTTTTGCTTCTGTTGCTCACCCACGAAGCAATGGTCAAGCTGAGAGGGCAAACGCTGAAGTACTACGAGGCTTAAGGACAAAGACCTTTGATAGGCTGCACAAGAGCGGAAGGCGCTGGATTGATGAATTGCCAACGGTTCTTTGGTCGATCAGAACGATGCCAAATCGAGCCATCGGCCAGACACCCTTTGCCCTAGTATACGGGGCAGAAGCAGTTCTCCCCACTGAACTCATATACGGGTCACCTCGAGTGCTCGCTTATGATGAGCTTGAGCAAGAGCAACTGCGGCAAGATGACGCAACGCTCCTTGAGGAAGATCGTCTTTGCGCGGCTGTGAGAGCATCACGCTACCAGCCAGCCTTGCGCCGCTACCATAGCCACAAGGTCCATGCCCGAAGCTTTGAGTAAGGTGACCTTGTTCTTTGGCGCGTTCAATCGGCCAAGAATACCAACAAGTTGACGCCAAAGTGGGAAGGCCCTTATCGGGTAATACGAGTCACCAGGCCTGGCGCAGTCTGCCTGGAGACCGAAAATGCCATTCCGATGAGCAATTCCTGGAATATTGAGCATCTTCGCAAGTTTTACCCATAAGGCGCGGTTTGCCGGCCCCACCGGCAAGCCACCTTTTGTACAAGCCTTGCCGGCAAGGCATGTAACCCTTTGTACAAAGCCAGGTGCAGACCCTGAGCATAAATAAATGAAGCGCTGGCGCCCTAAGTTATAGCATGCATGCTAGGTCGAGTCTCGTCCTTGGTTAGGGTTGATAGTGCTTAGCGGCGGCTAACCCCTAGCTTAGAGGTCGAGTTTGCATCTCTTTGTCTTTCTTTTATCTCCTTTGGTTCACAGGACGCACGGATATCCTTGCCGAAACCACTTGGGGAGAAAGAAAGGAACAGACTAGCGTCAAGGCCCCGACAAACCAGTATTGTCGGGGGCTGCAAGAGTAAAGATTCACCCACGGCAAACCAGGGTTGCCGGGGGTTGCAGCTTCAGATAAGTTCTCCATCCCTTATCATGCATTCCATTATGGACTGAGGTGTGTGAAATCTCGTTTGTTCCTTAAAACTACCGTGCTCCCCTAACTCTAGGCCCTGGGGCTCGTTCCTGGGACCAAGTTGGGTCGTAGTCGCGGCAGCGAAGGGGTAAAACGAGGAGCCTAAATCCACTTCATCCCTGCCTCCGCCAAAGGCGTGAGAAAGGTCGAGCGAAGTGGGGAGATGGCAAGGCCTGTTGCCGGGCGGGAAAATGTTTATCTTAGAGATATCAAGGATTTATTCCTTGTCGTGGGTTTCTCCTACAAACAAATGACCCGGCAAACATCCCTTTTTCATTAAAAACATTCCACTCAGGTATAGTCCATAGGGAATGAAAAACATGAACAAGGGGATTAGAAGTTTTAAATTTAACAGATGCCCGAAGGCTTACAAACTAAAAAGAGATAAGATGCCCGTAATGCCTTTCTTGTCCCTCTCCTCAGGAGGCATGTCAAGGAGGCGAGAAGGGCAAAAGGAGCGCCTAGGCGAGCTACGGGTGGCAGAAGACACCAAGAGAACATCTTGGTGGCCGCCCAAAGGCTCGATGGTGATGGCGGCGTCGGAAACAGAGCTCGAAGACGAGGCGGACGGACGTCAGTACGCCTCGAAGGCTTCGGTACCCGCGTACTCCGACATGATGACCTTGCCGCCCGCCCTCTTCCTCTTTTGGAGCCTCCCAACGCCAGCCGCCAAGGGGACGGCCCCGAGAAGTTCAAGGAGCTGGCGACACGGATGATGGGGTCGCCGGTGCCACCAGGAGCGGCACCTGACACCTAGTCGGACCCGTCATCCTGTCGCCTACCGCCCTCGTCGTGGCTGCCGCTGTCCTCCTCGTCACTCTCGCTCGAGGAGGAATCTTTGTCATCGGAAGAGCTCTCCACGCAGCACCTTGCACGAGTCCCGAAGTGCCCGAAGACCTTGACGGAAAGAAGGCCACCCTCCATTAACTTAAAATGGAGAGTGAGCCCATCCGTTAAGCTATGGATACGAGCAAACGTCTTCCATCCCTGACGAAGATACATCACATGAGGAGCAGGGAAGTCGACGCGGACCCGCATGCCGCTGATCCCACAACCCCTCATGTGCAGCCGCAATGACTCCGGCGGATCCAGCTCCATCTCCCATGCAAATGGAGTCGGGAGACGAAGGCGACGGTGCGGCGGCCGGCGCAACCTGATGAAGAACTCGCAAGGGTCATCCCCAACATGGCCCTCCATTGGAGGAGGAGCTACTGGTGGGGGCGAGGCCGGCGGGCTACCCCGTCCTCCTCTTCCTCGAGCGCCCTGGCCTCGCCCCCTCCCCCTTCCCCTCATGGCCGGCTCTGCCACCGCAGGCGCAGGAGAAGGAGGGACGCGTTGTCGAGCGGCGACCCTCGCCGCCACCATTGAAGGGCCGGGATTTCCTCTCTCCATGTCGAATGGAAGAAAGGAGCAGAAGATGAAGGAGGAAGAAGATGGAAAAATGCGGGGCGCCGTCCCTCCCCTCCCGCTCTTTATAAAGGGACGGGGCTGGGGCTCGACCGCCCCGCTCGGCCAATCAAGACACGGAAGGCGCAGGGAGCCATGACTGACCCGCCGCCCCAACCAGCGATGGCCCGGTTTCCCGCCTCCACCGTTTGCCACCCCAAGCGCATGGGAGATATGTGGCAGACGTGCAGAACCGAGGGGACGGGTGAGGCGACCTCTCCCCACCCCGTGATCGTGGGGAGTGGACGCCTTGAGGACCGCGCCTCGGCCCCATTCAGTAAATGGGCCGCGCCTGCACGCCTCCTCCCGTTTATGGGGAAGGCGCGAAGCCGCCTCTTTACTACGATGTGACGCATGCCTGCGGGAACCGCCCCACGCATGCTACCCACTTCACGCACGCCCCTCCACCCCGTGCCACGCGCGCGGATCGTGGGAGGCGCAACACGCAGAAAGTCTTACCGCGGTAAAAACCGCCCCGCCTGCCCGCGCACCGTTCTGGGCCTAGCCCAACAACGCGTCGCGCTTTTGTGTGGCCAAGGCCCGGGGGCTCCAGTCAGTGTACAAAAAGAGGGGTACACTTTTTGTACCCCTATAACTGTGCACGGGTAGTCTGAGCCACGGGCACCGCCGCACCAAGCAAGGCCAGGGAGGTAAGCCAGGGTAATACTGAAGCCCAAAGCCAAGACCACAAAGAGCGAAGGCACGAAGCGGTTTTCCTCGGCAAGATCCTTGTCGGGAGCCAGTTTTAGCAGCCCCGGCAAGATCCTTGCCGGGGCCGGCTTTAGCAGCCCCGGCAAGATCCTTGCCACCGCAACTCGCCCCATGCCTACGGAGCAGATCACCCTTGAGTCCACTGCCCCCATGGGGCAAGGATTCGGGAGATATCCCCGTAGTGGCATGCAGATCTTTGTGAAGACATTCAAGATCAGATACACACTAAGAAGACAACGACCCTTGGCGGGATCCCAGCCAAGGAAGACCACAAGACTTTCGGCAAGCACCTTGCTGGGGATGACAGCAGGCGCCGTGGCAAGACCCTTGCCGGGGCCCTGGCAAGGCCCTTACCGGGAACATTCGCAGGGCCACCATCAGGCCCACACCAACTAAACTTCCACCGCCATATGCAGCTGCCGACCCAACCAGCTGGGCAGGCACCTGCGTGGCGGCATGCAGATCTTCGTGGAGACCCACCATTGCACCACCTCAGCTGCCTGCCTAACTACATGGCATCTCAGGCATCGCTGGCCAGGGCGCGTGTCGACGCAAGAAGGAGCGGCGACGGACAAGATGGAGATCTCCCCCATCCCCGATAAAGCAAGGACACCTAAGCAAGATGCATTAAATGCGCCTTGTCATGTCATGTGAGGGATAACCTCGCGTCACTGCACCCTTTCCACCTCCTGTGTGCCACTGTAGCGACCCCTTTTCCCTATAAAAGGAGGCCCGAGGCGACCAGGAGAAGGATTCGGCTTTTTGGAGCTCCTTACGCCCCATATCTAGCTCAAGAACACAGATATACAATCCACCAAAGCAGGAGTAGGGTTTTACGCATCCTCGCGGCCCGAACCTGGGTAAACGAACCGTGTGTTATCTGTTTGATCCTCTCTTCTCTCAACCCCGCGCCCCGCAACCGTAGTAGGGATTCTTGTGATGCCATAGGTGTCGATCCAATACACTGACATACGGCTACAACCACCACTTCGACATCTTCGCCAAGTTTTGTCAAGGCATCTTCTCCTTTGGATGCACGACATCTTTGCCTACTTCCCATGAGTTGGCCTACATCGACATCTTCAACAACGAGGCCATCACCTACAAGCGAGGGTGACACTTCCATCTTTGGAAGCCCCCACATCATTTGATCCTTCTACAACAAGACGGCGACAAGACGGTCAAGCAAGGGCCATACCCTTCGACTAAGGCGACGAGCATGAACCTCTTCAACAACATGAAGATGGCACCCCAATATGTCACCTACTCCGATTCAAGCTATGCGAGCGCACATGAGACCTTCTCTTTGATCTCACATGAGAGAGACGTTTTGCCACATCCTACGACATTCATCTTTGGAGGCATTATGGATGAGGAGGTTGAGCATGGGACCATCCCTTCAACCAAGGCTGCGATAGGAGTTGAGCATGGAGACAATTGCACCTACGCCTCTTCGACACACGCATACGATGAGATGCCCCAACTTCCATGTGAGGAGAGCCGGCCCAATGAGTGACATGAGTGACTCCACCATATGTGACATTTGGTGCATTTCCTATGAAAGGATGAGTGTGACCACCACTAGCCCCACTCATGAGAGCATGCCACACATCCTATGTGAGGTTGAGAGCCATTTGAGTGACTCCAGCAACCATACGAGGGAGCGCATCCAAAAGGGAGTGAGTGAGCCACAACACTTAGTGAGTGAGGAAGTTGATAGGGCATGTGAGGCTACTATGATTTCTAACGACTTACCCTCTACCTCTATTGTGTCTTCTAATTTGGTGCAAGGTCCCATATATGATGAATCCCCAATCCTCGACGACTTCATCCTTCCAATGGACAAGACGATGGCCATGGTGGAGTATGATGCACCCCCAAATGGTTCCATCACGATGAAGATGACAACCATTTGGTCTTTCCCACCTCACCTACACCACATGAGTGGAATGAGAAAGGTAAAATAGGTGAAGGTGATGCTCTTGTCTCACTAGGGGACTATCTTAACAATGATTGCTTGCATGATGTTGATCCGCCTATTCACATGCTTCATGCTAGTATAATTTCCCCATGCGATGATTTACCCATTTATGATGAGTTTGATGATTGCCTTGTGGAGTCTATTAGTTGTGATGCCATGTTACATAGGATTTCATGTGATAATTCTCTTGGTCACATCATGTTTGACAACTCGCTTGACTTGTCGTATGCTATGCATGAGATCAACAATATGTCCAATTTGCAATCTCATCGTAGTGAGTATGCATATACCATTAAGATAAACCCAATTTGCACATATGGATGGATGACAAGCCCATGGTTATTGGCATTTGTTTTTCTTGCGAGGATATTGATATGCTCCATTTGCATCATTTATCTCATATGCCATACCATGAACACATTGTTTTGGCATTGTTTTGGATGTTGCCAATATTCTCCATGTGATGTTTCCACTAACGCTCATGAGGAAACCCCCATAGTTGCCTTATACTTTTTTTTGGAGATTTTGATGCATCCCATACTTTGCATTCTTCCCATAATTGTGTGCACCATATGTATTTCATGAATAACAATGCTCTTGATATTTCTTGTGATACATTACACACTTTGAGTCTCCATTATGCTATACATAACAACAAACCTATCAAGATGTATGACATGTTTCTATAGTACGCATCTCATTTATATGAGCATTGTCTATTTTGTGCTAACATCAACACACACGTGTGCATCATGATGGATGATGTGTACATTTACCATGCACACACTTTATTTCATTTATGTATTTCTTGTGTAGGTCCCCATACTTACTTGTCCACCTCTCAAGAGCATGAGTTGTCAAAACGAGCTCTAGAGTGCAATGATGACTTGAGATCCCGTGGATTGTCTTTTCCACCGCTCCCTTCGCGCACCGACTTCTCACAATTCTTCTACATGGCCCTCACATGGTTATGGGTTATTGTCCATTATGTATCATTTTCCCATATTGCCATGTTCACTTTGCATGATATGCTCATTACTATGCCTTTGCCATGCACTTGTGACCCATGCTTTGCATTATACATGATGATTGATTCTCCTACTTGTATGTGTATTTGCAAGCTTGGTTGAGATATTGCTTGTTATTGCCATGTTTGCTTTGTGCCAAATGCTTATGATGATACTTTGGCCATGATTTGCTTTCGTGCTTGTGATATGTCATGTGCATTGCCTTTGCATACTATTTGCTCACATGACATGATTGCCATGATTTCCTCTAGTGTGTTGCATCTCCGCTACACTAGTTTGCACGACGGGATTGATTTGCTTCCTCTGTGTATTGCATCACCAATGATTCATACTTTCTCATTTCATGCGGTTGATGGCATCCATTCTCATGTTTTGCACATGATTGCTATTGCTTGTTATCATATGTCTCCATATGTCGCCTCTCTCATGCTAGATGAATCGCCATGCCTTGAGTGCAACAATGATTTTAGTCTTACTAATGAGATTGCCCCCATAGCATTCTCACATATATTTGGAGCTTTTGACATATTCCTTATGAAGCCTGCTTGTCTTACTTCCTTGCACCATATACCTTGTGCCATGAGTATCGCCATTGTTGCATCATATTATTGATGCACTTGTGCTTCTAATGGTTATGTGCAAGAGAAGAGAACCATCATGATGGATGATGTGTTTATCTACCATGCGCATACATTCTTTGCTTGGTTTTGTGCATGTGTAGGATATTTAGACTTCATGTCAATTTCCACTTCCCGTGAGTTGGCTATTCGAGCTCTTGAGAGCGAACCACAATCAACTACGACGCTTCTACATCACACTTGCTTGTGCTTCGGCATTGTGAAAGACACACAAGGACACACTTTCAAGGTGATATCCTTCTCTTTTGAGAACCCCAAAACCATGAACATGAATATTGTGGATAATACTATGTGTGTTATTTGCACCATGATGCTTATTAGTCATCTTTAAACACTTGATTGCGCACATGTTAGAGATCTTGCTTCGACATGCCATTTCCGCATTTCCTTGCATCATGTTATATATGCCTTGTGTGTTGCATCCAATTCTTGGATTACCTGTTCCTCTCATATACTTGGTTGCAACAATGGCATTTCTTCACATATTCCATGTCCCATTGCTTGTCACATGATTGACATGATTGCCTCACACATGATGAACAATTGCTCTTTCTATTGTGTTGAGCGCCACTCGATTTTCACGACACCGTATGCACATTATGCTTGGATTGTCTTGCCACATGTGTTCAGACACTTCATTTTGTTTAATGTTGTGAATGGTCCATATGCAAACCATAGACCTTTGTTGAGCGCTTTAAGCATGCTTGCTATGCACTTGTCACACATATTTGCATCACTACCTCACATTTACTTGTTTGTTTGCATGATGACCTTTATTGTGCTCAATTTATGTGCTTACACGCCATGTCACAATACTTTGTCACACCTTATGATATGCTTGATGATGACACTTGTTGGGCGAATCACCTCTTGCATGCTTGGTTTTGCACTCACGCTAACCACATTTGTTTTTCGAAGTGTTTGTTGTTCTTGCTCCTTTGAAAGGAACCACTAGATGGTGCGACATTGGAGAGTGCACATTTCAAGCTTCAAGATGACGAGTACTTGGTGATCGTCCACTTCTACACGGTGACACCATCTCTTTCCCATGGTGATTTGGTACTCAAAAGAGAATGATATCACCTTGAAAGCGTGCCCTTGTGCGTTCTTCACAATGCTGAAGCACAAGCAAGTGCGATGTAGAAGCGTCATGAATGAAAGTGGTTCGCTCTAAAGAGCTCGAATGGTCAACTCACGAGAAGTGGAAGTCGACAGAAGTTCAAGTATCCTACACATGCACAGAACAAAACAAAGAACATATGAGCATGGTAGATAAACACATCATCCATCATGATGGTTATCTTCTCTTGCACATAAACATTAGAAGCACAAGTGCATGGATGATATGATGCAACAATGGCGATATTCTTGGCACTAGGTATATGGTGCAAAGGAGTAAGCCAAACATGCTTCACAAGTAATATGCCAAAAGCTCCAAATAAATGTGAGAATGCTATGGGGGCAATCTCATTAGCAAGACTAAAATCATTTTTGCACTCAATACATGGCAAATCATCTAGCATGAGCGAGACAACACATGGAGACATATGACAACAAACAATAGCAATCATGTCTAAAGCATGGGCATATATGCCATCAACCGCATGAAACGAGCATGTGCGAATCATGGGTGATGCACTACACTAAGCAAGCATGGTAATCATGTTGTGCAAGCTAGTGGCGCGAAGATGCAACACACTATAGTAAATCATGTTAATAATGTCATGTGAGCAAGTAATAGATATAGGCAATGCACATGACATATTGCAAGCACGAAAGTGAATCA
This sequence comes from Secale cereale, assembly GCA_902687465.1. NCBI lineage: Eukaryota > Viridiplantae > Streptophyta > Magnoliopsida > Poales > Poaceae > Secale > Secale cereale. The sequence goes on along the minus strand of LR738714.1, from coordinate 272,095,758 downwards.
AGACCAAAGTGTGATTGTAAGCATTTGGAACAAAGCAATCATGGCAATAACAAGTGATATCTCCACCAAGCTTGCAAATACACATACAAGTAGGAGAATCAATCATCATGTGTAATGCAAAGCATGGGTCACAAATGCATGTCAAAGGCGTAGGAATGAGCATATCATGCAAAGTGAACACGGCAAGATGGGCATAAGAGATATGATGGACGATAACCCATAACCATGTGAGGGCCATGTAGAATAAATGAGCGAAGTCTTTGCGCGAAGGGAGTGGTGGGAAAGGTAATCCACGGGATCCCAAGTCATCGTTGCTCTCTAGAGCTCGTTTCATCAACTTGTGGTCATGTGAGGTTGACGAGTAAGTATGGGGACCTACACAAAATAGACAGAAACCAAAGAAATTGTGTGCATGGTAAATGTACACATCATCCATCATAATGTGTATGTGCACGTGTGAATTAACACACGATAAGCATCGCTCAAAGAAATTTGAGGGACAATAGAGAAATATGTCATCCATCATGAAAGAATAGTTGTCATGTATATCACGATGGGGACACAAATTAGAGCAAGTATGTGGCACAACAATAGCATTTTCATTCATGGGGAGCATATTGTTCACACAATTATTGAGATCATGCAATGGATGGGATGGATCAAACTATCCTAACATGTATGAGGAAACTATGGGGGTCTCCACAAGTGCAATACTGGAAGCATAATATGGAGAACTGGAGCAACATCCAAAACAAGGCATATCCGACGCTAAGTGCTCATGGCATGGCATATGAGATAAATGATGCAAAGGGAGCATGTCAATATCATCACAAGAGAAACAAATGCCAATAACCATGGGCTTGTCATTTATGCCATATGTGCAAATTGGGTTTATCTTAATGGCATATGCATAGTCATTACAATGAGATTGCAAATTGGACATATTATTGATCTCATGCATAGCATATGACAAGTCAAGCGGGTCATCAAACATGATGTGACCAAGAGAATTATCACAAGAAATTGTATGCAACATGGCATCACAACTAATGGACTCCACATGGAAATCATCAAACTCATCATAAATGGGTAAACCATCGCATGGGGAAGTCGTACTAGCATGAAGCATGGTAATAGGTGGATCAACATCATGCAAGCAATCAATGTCAAGATAGTCCACTAGTGGGACGAGAGCATCACCCTCGCCTGTGTTACCTTTTTCATTCCACTCATGTGGTGTAGGTGAGGTGGGAAAGACCAAATGGTGGTCATCATGTTCATCTTGATGGAACCATGTGGGGGGAGCTACTTCTCGAGCTTGCGTTGTATTCCCTCGAAGAGGTAAGGGAGATGCAGCACAATAGCGTAAGTATTTCCCTTAGTTTTTGAGAACCAAGGTATCAATCCAGTAGGAGACCACGCGTGAGTTCCTCGCACCTGCACAAACAAATAAGAACTTCACAGCCAAGGCGATAAGGGGTTGTCAATCCCTTTATGTTCACTAACGAAAGTGAGATCTGATACAGACGATAGTTTATATTTTTTGTATTTTTGTTTATAAGAACAAAAAGTAAAAGCGGGAAAAGTAAAGTAGATGTAGATTGATATGTTGAGAATAGACTCGAGGGCCATAGTGTTCTCTAGTGGCTTCTCTCATGATAGCGATATTCTACGGCGGGTAAACAAATTACTGTCGAGCAATTGATAGAAAAGCAAATAATTATGAGACTATCTAGGCATGATCATTGTATATAGGCATCACGTCCGAGACAAGTAGACCGACTCCTGCCTGCATCTACTACTATTACTCTACACATCGACCGCTATCCAGCATGCATCTAGTGTATTGAGTTCATAAGAACAGAGTAACGCCTCAAGCAAGATGACATGATGTAGAGGGATAAACTCAAGCAGTATGATATAAACCCCATCTTTTTATCCTCGATGGCAACAATACAATATGTGCCTTGCTGCCCCTACTATCACTGGGAAATGACACCGCAAGATTGAACCCAAAGCCAAGTACTTCTCCCATTGCAAGAACTATAGATCTAGTAGGCCAAACCAAACTAATAATTCGAAGAGACTTGCAAGGATATTATGAGCAAACATAAAGAGTTCAGAAAATAACCAAATATTTCTCATAGATAATCTTGATCATAAACTCACAATTCATCGGATCTCGACAAACACATCGCAAAAAGAGATTACATCGAATAGATCTCCTACAAGACCGAGGAGAACTTTGGATTGAGATCCAGAGAGAGAGAGAGAGAGAGAGAGAGAGAGAGAGAGAGAGAGAGAGAGAGAGAGAGAAGAAGCCATCTAGATACTAGCTATGGACCCGCATGTATGTGGTAAACTACTCACAACTCATGGTGAGGGCGATCATGATGATGTAGAAGCACTCCGTGATGGATCCCCCTCCGGCGAAGCTCCAGAACAAGCTCCAAGATGGGATCTCACGGGAACAGAAGGTTACGGTGGTGGAATTAGGGTTTTCTCTCTATTGCTGATGGTTTCGGGGTACGTAGGCTTATATAGGAGGAAGGAGGACACCGGGGGACTCACGAGGGCCCCACGAGGCAGGGGGCGCGCCCTGGGAAGGGGGGGCGCGCGCCCCACCCTCGTGGGCACCTCGTGGCTCCCATGACGTGGTTCTCAATCCTCCCGTCCGTGATTTTCTCCAAAAATATCTCTCCCGAAGGTTTCATTCCGTTTGGACTCCGTTTGATATTCCTTTTCTGCAAAACCCTGAAACAGGCAAAAAACAACAATCTGGACTGGGCCTTTGGGTTTGTAGGTTAGTCCCAAAAATGATATAAAATTGTATGACAAAGCCCATTAAACATCCAAGACATCATAAATAATAGCATGGAACAATAAAAAATTATAGATACGTTGGAGACGTATCAAGCATCCCCAAGCTTAATTCATGCTCGTCCTCGAGTAGGTAAATGATAAAAACAGAATTTTTGATGTGGAATGCTAACAAACATAGTTTTTCAATGTAATTCTCTTAATTGTGGCATGAATGTTCAGATCTGAAAGATTCAAGATAAAAGTCTATATTGACATAAGAAATAATAATACTTCAAGCATACTAACAAAGCAATCATGTCTTCTCAAAATACTATGGCTAAAGAAAGTTATCCCTACAAAATCATATAGTCTGGCTATGCTCCCTCTTCATCACACAAAATATTCATATCATGCACAACCCCTTTCAACTATCACGCAATACATGAGCGTGAGCCATGGACATAGCACTATGGGTGGAATAGAGAGGTGGTTGTGGAGAAGACAAAAAGGAGGGAGATAGTCTTACATCAACTAGGCGTATCAATGGGCTACGGAGATGCCCATCAATAGATATGAATGTGAGTGAGTAGTGATTGCCATGCAACGGATGCACTAGACCTATAAATGTATGAAAGCTCAACAAAAGAAACTAGTGGGTGTGCATCCGACTTTCTTGCTCACGAAGACCTAGGGCATTTGAGGAAGCCCATCGTTGGAATATACAAGCCAAGTTCTATAACGAAAATTCCCACTAGTATATAAAAGCGACTAAGCATGAGACTCAATATCACGAAGAACATGGTGCTACTTTGAAGCACAAGTGTGGAAAAAAGATAGCAGCAATTGTCCCTTATTCTTTTTTATTTTATTTTATTTTATTTTTTTGGGCCTTTTTTTTCTTTGGCCTTTTTTTTCTTTTTTTTTGCGGAGGGGCTTTATTGATTTAGCCTTTCCTCCTATGGGACAATGCTCTAATAATGATGATCATCACAGTTTCATTACAACTCGATATACAACAAAGGGTGACTCTATATGAATGCCTCCGGCGATGTACCGAGATGTGCAATGAATCAAGAGTGACATGTATGAAAAATTATGCTTGGTGGCCTTGCCACAAATACGATGTCAACTACATGATCATGCATGGCAATATGACAATATGATGCGTGTCATTTGAACGGAACGGTGGAAAGTTACATGGCAATATATCTCGGAATGGCTATGGAAATGCCATTATAGGTAGGTATGGTGGCTGTTTTGAGGAATAATATGGTGGCTATTTTGAGGAAGGATATATAGTGGGTTTATGGTACCGGCGAAAGTTGAGCGGCACAAGAGAGGCTAGCAATGGTGGAAGGGTGAGAGTGCGTATAATCCATCGACTCAACATTAGTCATAAGAACTCATATACTTATTGCAAAAATCTACGATTCATCAAAACAAAGCAATCAACGCATACTCCTAGGGGGGGGGAGGTTGGTAGGAGTTAACCATCACGCGCCCCTGACCTCCACACAAAGGTTGGCACTTTACAAATACCTCATGCTCTAACTTCGTCACATAGCGGTTCACCATACGTGCATGCTACGGGAATCACTAACCTTAACACAAGTATTTCTCAATTTTATAATAACTCCACTAGCATGACTCTAATATCACTATCCTCATATCTCAAAACAATTATCAAGCATCCAACATCTCATCATATTCAATGCACTTAGTGTGAAAGTTTTTACTACATTGATATTGGATGTCTATCATGTGAAGACTAGTTTTATAGCCTAAACACATTACCATGCTCTTTTAATATACTCTCAAATGAATATAAGTGAAGCATGAGAGTTCAACAATTTCTTCAAAATATTACCACCACCGTGCTCTAAAAGATATAAGTGAAGCACTAGAGCAAAACTATTCAACTCAAAAGATATAAGTGAAGCACATAGAGTGTTCTAACAATTCCTGGGCCATATTTAACTCTCTCAAATAGGTGTGTCCAGCAAGTATAATTGTGGCAAACTAACAAGCGAAGACTCAAATTATACAAGACGCTCCAAGCATAACACATATCATGTGGTGAATAAAAATATAGCTCCAAGTATAGTTACCGATGGATGAAGACGAAAGAGGGGATGCCTTCCCGGGGCATCCCCAAGCTTAGACTTTTGATTGTCCTTGAATTTTACTTGGGGTGCCATGGGCATCCCCAAGCTTAGGCCTTTGCTACTCTTTGTTCCATAGTCCATCAAAGCAATACTCAAAACTTGAAAACTTCGCAACACAAAACTTAGACCAAAATTCTCGTGAGCTCCGTTAGTATAAGAAAGCAAACCACTACTCAAAGGTACTGCAATGAATTCATTATTTGTTTATATTGGTGTTAACCCTACTGTATTCCAACTTCTCTATGGTTCATACTTCACAATATTACTCATAGATGCATTAAAATAAGCAAACAACACACGAAAAACAGAATATGTCAAAAACAGAAGAGTCTGTAGTAATCTGCAGGTTTCGCATACTTATGTAACTCCAAACAATTCAAACTAAATTGTTAAATGTGAGGAATTTGTCTATTAATCATCTGCAAAAAGAATCAACTAAATAGCACGCTCCAGTAAAATCTGATGACCATTCTAGCGACCGTTAACGATTCTGTTTTTCACAGCAAGATCACATAAACTTCACACAAGTCTTCCCAAAGGTTCTACTTAGCACAAACACTAAACAAAACAAGAAACCACATCTAAACAAAAGCTAGATGCAATATTTATTCCCTAACAGCAGCAAAAACAAAACAAAAAATTGGGTTGCCTCCCAACAAGCGCTATCGTTTTACGCCCCTAGCTAGGCACGATAATTCAATGATGCTCACATGAAAGACAAGAATTGAAGCACAAAGAGAGCATCATAAAACATGTGAAAAACACATCTAAGTCTAACATACTTCCTATGCATAGGAATTTTATAGGAAAACAGATTAGCAAGACAAGCAAGATCTAGCATATGCAAGGAAGAAGAAAGAAACAATAGCAATCTCAACATAACGAGAGGTAATTTAGTAACATGAAAATTTCTACAACCATATTTTCCTCTCTCATAATAATTGCATGCAGGATCATAATTCAACAATATAGCTATCACATAACATATTCTCAACACGATCCATACGCATGCAAAGTTGACACTCTTCCAAAATAGTGGGATTAACATTAACTAAAGTCATGACCTCTCCAAACCCACTTTTATCAAAAATTCCATAAGATTAAATATTCTCCAAATATGTGGGATCTAAAGTTGACACTTTTCCAAACGCACTTCAATAATATTGCAAACATTATTATCAATCTCATATTCATCATGGGGATTAAATAAATTTTCAAGATCATAAGAAGAATCACCCCAATCATGATCATTGCAACGAATAGTAGTCATAGCAAAACTAGCATCCCCAAGCTTAGGGTTTTGCATATCATTAGCACAATTGACATCAAGAGAATTTATAATAGCATCATTGCAATCATGCTTTTCATCAAAGGAACTATCAAGTATGGGTGCAATAGCAACGATCTCATGTTTAACATAGGGAACTATAGCAAATTCTTCTTCATAAATATTGGCATCATGTCCACAAGAATAGAAAGCATCATGTTCATCAAGGGATATTTCAATCAAATCATCGGAATCATAATTATCTATAGATTCATGCATATCATTATTTTCCTTCAAAGCAGCGGTCATTCCTTCAATAAATTCTTTGATATTGGCATTATGAGCATAGTTTTCATAGCAATATTTAAGTCTGTCAAAATTTTCAGATTCTTAGAGAGTAATATCATACTTTTCAATCAAAGAAGCAACTTCATAAGCACCCTTAAAAGCAGCAAATTCTTCAATTCATTTGATATCATAGTAACTATAAAAACCCTTTGCGTAAGAAGATAAGATTTCATTATCATTAAACTCACATAGGTAGGGGAGGTGTTTTTCAGGGTTCTTAGAGCAACAAGTAAAATCACAGATTTCACAAAGATCCCAGCATAACACAACAATCTGTTTATCTGATCCCATAAGAGTATCCCCTTTTCAGACAAACGGTGACGCACAAAATGAGCATGCTCATCTAAAGATCTCCCATCAACTAGGCTAGTTGGGGTTTCAGCACGAGCGCATAAGGATCGAAGATGATGCAAGTAGAACGCTTTAAGGTGATCCATAACAATAGATTTTTAGCAAGCAAAGATGCAAGCACATAGAAGACACATATCACACAAGCAAACGAGAGGCAAGCGAACGGTAAACACACGGCAGAAGAAGGGCAAATAAAACGGCAAGGGAGAAGTGGGCAAGAGGAAAACGAGAGGCAAAAAATGTAATGCGAAGGACAAGGGTTTGTGATAGGTACTTGGTATATGACTTTTGCGTAAGCCTCCCCAGCAACGGCGCCATAAATTCTTCTTGCTACTTTTCGAGCCTTGTATTCCCTCGAAGAGGAAAGGGTGATGCAGCACAGTAGCGTAAGTATTTCCCTCAGTTTTTGAGAACCAAGGTATCAATCCAGTAGGAGACCACGCGCGAGTCCCTCGCACCTGCACAAACAAATAAGAACTTCGCAGCCAACGCGATAAGGGGTTGTCAATCCCTTTACGATCACTTACGAAAGTGAGATCTGATAGAGATGATAGTTTATATTTTTGTATTTTTGTTTATAAGAACAGAAAGTAAAAGCGGAAAAAGTAAAGTAGATGTAGATTGATATGTTGAGAATAGACCCGGGGGCCATAGTGTTCTCTAGTGGCTTCTTTCATGACAGCGATATTCTACGGCGGGTAAACAAATTACTGTCGAGCAATTGATAGAAAAGCGAATAATTATGAGACTATCTAGGCATGATCATTGTATATAGGCATCACGTCCGAGACAAGTAGACTGACTCCTGCCAGCATCTACTACTATTACTCCACACATCGACCGCTATCCAGCATGCATCTAGTGTATTGAGTTCATAAGAACAGAGTAACGCCTTAAGCAAGATGACATGATGTAGAGGGATAAACTCAAGCAATATGATATAAACCCCATCTTTTTATCCTCGATGGCAACAATACAATACGTGCCTTGCTGCCCCTGCTGTCACTGGGAAAGGACACCGCAAGATTGAACCCAAAGCCAAGCACTTCTCCCATTGCAAGAACTATAGATCTAGTAGGCCAAACTAAACCAATAATTCAAAGAGACTTGCAAGGATATTATGAGCACACATAAAGAGTTCAGAAAAGAACCAAATATTTCTCCTAGATAATCTTGATCATAAACTCACAATTCATCGGATCTCGATAAACACACCACAAAAAGAGATTACATCGAGTAGATCTCCTCGAAGACGGAGGAGAACTTTGTATTGAGATCCAGAGAGAGAGAGAGAAGAAGAAGCCATCTAGATACTAGCTATGGACCCCCAGGTATGTGGTAAACTACTCACAAATCATGGTGAGGGCGATGATGATGATGTAGAAGCACTCCGTGATGGATCCCCCCTCCGGCGGAGCTCGGGAATAGGCTCCAAGATGAGATCTCACGGGTACAGAAGGTTACGGCATGTTATTAGGGTTTTTTCTCTGTTACTGATGGTTTCGGGGTACGTAGGCCTATATAGGAGGAAGGAGGACACCGAGGGACTCACGAGGGCCCCACGAGGCAGGGGGAGCACCCTGGGAAGGGGGGCGCTCCCCCACCCTCGTGGGCACCTCGTGGCTCCCCTGATGTGGTTCTCAAGCCTCCCGTGCGTGATTTTCTCCAAAAATATCTCTCCCAAAGGTTTCATTCTGTTTGAACTCCGTTTGATATTCCTTTTCTGCAAAACCCTGAAACAGGCAAAAACAGCAATCTGGACTGGGCCTTTGGGTTAGTAGGTTAGTCCCAAAAATGATACAAAATTGTATGACAAAGCCCATTAAACATCCAAGACATCATAAATAATAGCATGGAACAATAAAAAATTATAGATGCGTTGGAGACGTATCAGGGGGTGCATCATATTCCACCATGGCCATCATCTTGTCCAAAGGAAGGACAAAGTCGTCGAGGATCGACGCGTCATCATAATGGGACCTAGCACCAAATGAGAAGACACAATAGAGGTAGAGGTCAAGTCGTTAGCGTTGAAAGTGGCCTCACTTGACCTATCAACTATCTCATTCTCTCTATTTGGTGGGTCACTCACTCCCTCAAAATAGGTGCACTCGAACTCACTTATGGTGGAGTCACTCATCTCACTCAAACGATGGGGGTTGTGGCTCTCCTCACATGGGAATTGGGGCAACTGATCATAAATGGGGCTAGTGGTGAACTCGCTCTCACTCTCAATATGTTGGCACAAGTCACTCAAGTCATCATATGTCGCCATGGTCGAATGGAAAATCCCATGCTCAACCATCTCATCACGGTCACCGTGGATGAAGGCCAAATATGGTACATCATCACTCTCCTCCATGACCGAAGGGAAGCTCCCATGCTCGATTATCTCGTCATCGTCGCCGTGGATGAAGGCCGAAGATGGCACATCATCACTCTCGCCTCCAAAGATGGAAGCATCATCCTTGCCCGTCACCATGTCGTTCGCCTCCAAAGCATGGTCCTCAAATGGCTCTGTAGTCGTAGTCGTCGCCACACCATCTTGAAAAAGAGTCGAAGTAGACTCGGCATCACTGATGCCACAAAGAGGGATGGCGGTGGAGTCAAACTTGGGAGCGTCGTCTTGGAGATCATCGAGCTTGGACATCGTGGTGGTACTAGCCTCATGCTTGTCGTCTTGGAGCTTGGTCTTCGAGAAGTGTGCTTGGGGTGGAGAAGCCTTGGCCTTCATGAGTTCTTGTTCCGCCTTGAGGGCACCAATGAAGTTGTCGTTGAGGGACTTTTAGTTCTTGAGGATGATAGTCTTGGAGATGTCGTTGTTCAATCCCATCATGAAGTGGAACTTCATCGAGATGGGGTCGTCCATGCCGGCTTGTTGCAAGGCATTCTTCATCTCCTTTAAGTACTTGTCGATGGACTTGGATCCTTGGATGGTGTTCTCCAATTAGCGTAGAAGATGTTCCGTGTAGGTGGAAGGAAAAACTCTCGCCGCATAGCTTTCTTCGCCTTGGGCTGATTCACATTGAAGCTCGTCGAAGGTGTGTGAAGCCATCGTGTTGACGCATTGTCGTGGACGTTTCTTGTGGAGCACTTCACTTGATCTTTGTAGGGAACTTGATGTAGCTTAAGATAGTCATCCATCTTGCACTCCCACTCGAGATACTCCTCAGGGTCATGAGTCCATAGAAAGGAATCACGTGGTCCTTTTCGACGTCGTAGTAGCTCATGGAAGTCGTGGACTTGAGGTTGGGGACCTTCTCTTGAGCGTGTGTTGGCGAAGATGCCACATATCCAAAGGCGAAGATGCCTTGAAGTCAATTGGCAAAGATTCCAAGGTAGATGTTGAAGTCGTAGAGCGGTTGTTGGTGTTGAGCTCTTGATTTTCACGTTCTCATTGGTGGTGGTGTCAATGCCGATGTGATCTTGCCGGAGATGGTAGCTCGGATAGAAGTGCACTTGAGCGTCTTCTCGCAGATGAGGGAGACCTCTTGGCGATATTGATGAGGGCTTTGAGCTCCTCCATTTGAGCATCCATATTGGCGTATAAGTGGTTCTTCATGGCATCGAACTTGACGTTGTTGGTGTAGACCGAAGTAGATGTGCTTTGCCTATCCATCACAATACTCGAGCAAAGGTGAGTCGGAAATGAGATAAACAATACCAAGTTACCTTTTCCCAAAGTTGAGGATGTATCCCTTTTCACTCAATGTGAAATGAAAGAATAGTGGAAATTGTACCAAACTTATTCACTCACACCTATCAAGTAAAGCTTATCAAGTGGCTTGGTTAGGATAAGTGGCACAAAATTTTGATGCAGTTGTTAGCAATAGTCAAATAATGTTTAAAGAGATTCACAAACTTGCAAGTGCAACAAGTAGACCAATAGCAATGAAATCACACGGAAACACACACACACACACAAATAGATAAATGGGGTCGTGCAACCAAGGAATGAGCACTGTGGAATCAATAGAAAACACTCGTGTTGCACAACTCTAGAGAGACGCTAGCACGATTGCTCTGTAGGCCGATACAACACTTGTGCACAACCTATGATATGCAAAATGTATCAACTTTCTATCACAAGTATGCTATGTATGTATGGTTCCCGATGTTCTTCTCAAGATGATCCAAGATGATCGGATATGACAATCTTATATGCAATGTGGTATGATGCTATGTGTCAGTGTCAAAACTGGTGGATCTCGGGTAGGGGGTCCCAAACTATGCGTCTGAGGATTGATGGTAACAAGAGGCTGGGGACACGATGTTTACCCAGGTTCAGGCCCTCTCGATCGAGGTAATACCCTACTTCCTGCTATATTAATATGGATGAATATGATTACAAGAGTTGATCTACCCCGAGATCGTAATAGCTAAACCCTAGAGTCTAGCCTATGAGGATTCGTGATTCTCTATTAGCCTCTACGGACTAAACCCTCCAGTTTATATATGCACCGAAGGGGCCTAGGGTTTGTACATAACTATCTTGCAGAGGAAGGAAATATTACACCTGAACCTAAAACATGCCATTATACGAATATAGGAGTCCTATCCAGATACGAGAGACGGTCTTCAACAATGATCTTCACGGCCCACTAGTCCGGCCCACCATGAGTTATCCAGCCACATGAGGACCCCTCAATCCAGGACTCCCTCAGTAGCCCCTGAACCTGTCTTCGGTGACGATGAGTTCGGCTTTCATATTGTCTTCGGCATTGCAAGGTGGGTTCCTTCTTTCGAATATATCTTCTGCAAAAAGGTGTATTGTGTTCGGCTCTGCAAGGTTAGTACAACCCTTAGCCTCGAAGGCAAGGCTCTTAAAAGAAAATGAATAATGTGTCTTTACTGACAACTTTTTGGTGAAGCATCGCGTTCATCCCACTAACATATCGAACCGTTTTATTTGGTTCTAGTTTCGCGTTTCGAGGTATATCCTCATTAACACGTCTTATCATAATAGAGACCGCGCCCGCTTATTGTGTGATTCTTATCAATGTGACGTGAGCATCCCCACGCGCATTACACACGACCGCTTTGGGAACCGGCAAGGTTTATGGCTAAAGTGGGGGACGTTCTGTATTCACATCGTTATAAAAGGATACCAATCCCTTTCATCAGCCCCACGCTTTCCTCATGCTCGAGCTCTCCAATCTCCCTAGCCCCAGCATCCTCATATCTTGCGCCCACCGCTCTTCGTTTCTCAACCACTGTCGGATGTGGGGTTCCGGAAAAACCCTTAAGGTTCGACCATTGGGGTGCTCACAAAGATCTCTCCATCCTCCCTAGCTCGTCTACTCAACAAACCTAAGCCTAGCTCGACAGATCCGATGAACAAGAGACACAAGATTTATACTGGTTCGGGCCACCGTAGTGGTGTAGCACCCTAATCCAGTGTGGTGTGGTGGATTGCCTTGTAGGAAGAGGAAGAACTAGTACATGGATGAACTGCCTCCTGAGGAGAGGTGTTCTTGGGCTTGAGTGAGCTGGCGGTGTGTGGCCTTCTATCTGCTCAACTCTGGGTGAGATTATCTCCCTCTCTGATGAGATGATCCCTATGGTGGTGGCTAGTCCTATTTATAGTGGCCCGGGTCCTCTTCCCAAATATTGAGCGGGAAGGGATCCCACAATGGCCAAATTTGAAGGGGGACAACTAGTACAAGCTATCCTGACAAAAGGTGGTCTTCGCTGCCGAAGGCTCTGGTAGTGACGCCGCCGTGGGCTCCGCGATGACCTCTGTCCTGCCGTCCTTCTTGTCTTGGTCTCGTTGCACCGATATGGAAACCATTGCCTAACGCATCGGGACTCCGCGCCTGCACCTTCTCCTTTAGCACCGAAGAGGAATCTGACACTCTACGCCCGCTGGCGCCCACCTGGCTTTGGTCGTCACTGCTCACGTCATGAGGACCTCACGAGGTGCCCCTCGCCTTGATATCTCTGATCCTCACGAGCCGGCCTGGCGAGGCCGCCTCGAGGGATGCCTTGTGTTGTCCGTCTCGCGAGGCTTGGTCCCTCGCGAGGGTCTTGAGTGTTGCTAAAGATGCTGGGTCATGCTAGGCCGCCTTGCGAGCCACGCTCTGGGCCGCAGGTAGGCACGTCTGGTACCCCCATTCTCAGAACGCCGACAGTAGCCCCCGGGCCTAAGGTGCGCTCGGGCTTGGCTTCGCGAAGAAGCAAAGGGCCAACTGCGGAGCGCCGCGGGCCCCAAAGCCTGCGATTCTGACTGACGCGTGGCGAGTGACGGGACGTGGGCGTCTGCACTCCCGCCCCGCCTCATCAACTGCATAGCTGACAAAAGGCAAGTGCGTGCCGCTGCGCCTTCATTGCTAGCTCTTGCCTTGCTCCAGATCCCCTTTTTTCTCCTCCTCTCCGCGAAGTTCCAGATCCTCGCCGCCTTCCTTCCAAATTCGCGCCGATGGCTTCCGGCAAGTCGAAGGCCACCACTTTGTCTGCTTGGTACGAGCCGGCTTTGCGGGCGCCGACTTTCCTGATGATGGCGGAGGGCACCAACGAGAAGGGGAAAACCACCGTCCGAGTTGCCTCCGCCGCACCGGAGGATCCCAAGAGTACCTTCTACCCTTTCTTTTCGAGTAGTATTCTTGCGGGGCTCGTTCCTCCTTTCTTTGATTTCTTTTTCTCCGTCCTCGGCCACTGTAAGGTTCATGCCCTTCATTTGCATCCCAATTCCGTCCTCCTTCTGTCCATCTTTGCCTTTTACTGTGAGGCATTCATGGGGATAATGCCGTCGGTGGCGCTGCTTCGCCACTTCTTTTACCTCTCAATCAAGGAGGGCCATTGCTCAGGGTGTGCTCATTTCGTCGCGGCCAACGGGGCCAACACGATTTCGAAGGCCGGGAAGAAGGCCGAGAACTTTAGGAACAAGTGGGTCCTTATGGAAGCCAAGTGCTCCCATCCTCGACTGGCGCTGCCGGTGGCCGCGCCTGAGTCAAATGATAGGTGGCTCGGCGCGAAGCTCGCCAATCCTCGGGCAGAGAAGGTGTTGGAGAAGATGGCCGTGGACCTGAGGCCAGAGGATCCCGACGCGGCAAAGCTGATGAGGGCTATGGTCGTTAAGGAATTCCTGACATGTTGCGTGGCTCCGCTGCAGGCCCGCGCGCGCCCCCTGTGGACGCTTGGAGACGAGGCGGCAACCTCCGGCTGCGCCGTGATGCCTTGACTGCTGATCAGCTTGAGGCAGCCCTCCGTCTTCTGGTTGGGGCTGACCTGGGGTATCCGCTAGCTTCCTTTATTCCCTTGTATCGCTGCCAGGATGGGGCAGCGGTGGTGGCCTCCATGCCTACCTTCAATGCGCGCGGGCTTGTGCCTCCGGCGGCCCCTGAAGCTCAAGTGGTGGCTGCGCGGGTGGAGGTGTCTTCGGGGGATTCCAGCGGTGAAGACGGCTCAGAGGCCACTGTGGAGGAAACGGGAGAGTTCTCTCCCCCACGAATGACCGAACTCCTTCACTCCATGCCTGACGATGATGGCGACGATGACCACCTGATGGAGGAGGTGCCTCCCTCGGCCAGAGCTATCACGAGGTCCAAGCACACTCCCCCACGGAAGCCGCCAGCACGAGTTGCAACGAAGAGCCGGTCGGCGCTGATCACCCGAGGGGGCGCCCCAGCCACGACATCGCCAAGCGCCGCTGCTGTGCCGCCTTTCTCGGGGACCCGTATTCCCATGGCGCAGGCCACGGGACCATTGGGCCCCATGGTCTTGAAGAGATCTCGGGGCGTCGTGGTGGTGGATTGGTGAGTACCTTGGCCTGTCTTTGTCTTCGTTCTTGATTCTGTTGCTGATTCAAGGTATCTTGCCCTGTGCTTGTAGGTCTGCGCTGCCGAAGAAGGCGAAGGGGGAGGCGGCTATGCTAGAGGCCCCACGGACCGGCTTGGCCTCATCCCCTTTGGCGCAGACGGACGGGGGAGGAGCTTCCGCTTCTGGTGCAAGGGTGTCACCGCAGGGCCCTAAGGTCCTGCCTCAGGCGGAGGGGACGATCCCAGCTCCGTCCGCTGGGTTCACCAGGGCTCAGGAGGTCTTGGCCGTGCCACAGCCCCCTGCTGTGACCATGCCATCAGCTTGTGGCCCTCCCGCTTCACCTAGCGCCTTGGAGGAGGCCTTCATAGCACTGAAGCAGCTCCTGGATGACCTTCAGGGTGCTCATCGCCGTCTGGAGGCCGGACGCCTGGAGCTGGTCTCTGGATGGCTGGGTTCCAACGCGTCTGTGCGGGACACGCTGAGCCAGGCCGTGGCGGCCTCCGCGGAGGACAAGCGAGCTGCTGACCAGGCTGCAGCTGCTCGCGAAGTGTCACTGCTGGACGCTCGGGCTGCCCAGGAGCATTGTCAGTCAATGGAGGCCGAGCTGAGAGACCTGCGTGGGAAGTGCAAGGTAGACGAGGAGAAGATGAAGGCTCGAGAAGATGCCGTGACCAGCTGTTATGCCAAGCTGGAGCAGCTGACGAAGGAGTTGTCTGCAGAGCGCGGCCGACTAGAGGAGCTAAAGCGGATGACAGAAGCTAGGGAGGCCTAGATGGAGGCCAAGGTGAAGGTCCTGGCCGAGGACCGCGCGGCCTTCAAGTCCCTCGAGGTGAGGTCTCGCCAGGCTCTGGGGGCACTCTACGCAAGGGCTTGGAGAAGCCGTTGGCGACGGATGATGAGGCCCTGCCCAGCTGCTTCCTTTCCTTGTCCTGGCGCTCGAGGATGTCATGCGCAAGATCAACCCTCTGGCGGAGGAGGAAGCTCGTGTTCTTTCTTCTTCTGCCTTGATGCGCATCCTCAGCCAGATGCACCTTCGTGACCCCAACGCTGATCTCGGGGCGCTGATCAAGCCTGTGGATGCGGAGCACGACGAGGCCACCGTTGAAGCTGTGAAGGACCACGTGTAGGCCCTGCTGAAGGAGTTCCTCATTGTCCACCCTTCCCCTTCAGCCGGTGGCGCCGCCGATGTCGCGGACGAGACCGCTTCCCAGGGTGCGGTGGCGCCACTAGGGGGGAGGTCCCCTCAGCAGCAGTGCCCAAGGCTGAGGGGAAGGCATGCAGGTTGGTGACGGCGCTCCTCTTTTATCTTCATTCTCTTGCAACATGAGTAAGCCTCGTGGAGGCGTTAAAACTTCCGTTTGATGCTTCGAAGGACAATTTGGCTTGTAATAATTGCTCGATATTCAGCCTTCTTTTCTTGTTTATCGTTCTACGTCGGTAGGGCCTGACCCCGCGCATACCTCAGCCGCCAGCTGGCTTGCCCAGGTCACTGGGTCAAGACCAGGGAGTGAGGGGCTACAAGGCCAGTTAGGCTCCTGAGTCGCAATGCTCCGGAGTCCCCCTTAACATGCAAACGATACCTAGGTAGGAAGCGCTAAGCAGGGATTTGGTGTTCTGCGTCGGCAGGGCCCGGCCCGCGCGTACCTCAGCTGCCGCTGGCCTTGACCGGAAACCAGGACAAGACCAGGGAGTGAGGGGCTATAGGTCCAGTTAGGCCCTTGGGTCGCGATGCCCAAGGGTCCCCCTTGACGTACGAACAGACCCCATACCTGTCCTCGCCGGGCTTGCGCTCGGGAGGGTTGCGTGTCGACTAGGCTCGAAGGACCTGGTGGGGCGTGCGCCAGGCATGACCCGGACACAGCCCCCGTGCCCAGCCCCCTCGCGCTACCTTCCCAAAGGGAGCACAGCACGGTGGGGCTGGCCACTGAGCCGAGGGGCTCCCTGAGGTTAATGCGACCGTAAGGCGGCCCCCAGTTGTTTATCACCAGTGCGGAGCATAGTGCTGCCGCTCTTGCGCGGGCATAGCCGCTCCTCGACTGTGTGGTGAGCTAGCGCGGAGCATGGTGCTTCCACTAGACCGTGGGAGGGACTCCCTACTGCGGAGAGCCCCCGGGCGTATACAGCCCAGCCCGGAGACGTGGCTGGCACGGTGGGGCTTAGACGAGGTGTATCTGGGCACCCATGAGCCAGCGCGGGACTCATGAGGACCTACCTCAAGGCGGGTTAAACCTGGTCTTGGGTGGAAGCGCTCGAGATGATCCTGCAAGGTGGTTAGACAGCCCGCACCGGGTGAATCCCGAAGTCGCCCTATGAGAAGGCCGGGCACCTACGACCCCAGGAGGTGACGTGAACGGGGCCAACCCGCCAGACAGAGCTCAACTGTTGGATTTATAGACGCTGCAGGGACGGACCCGAGCACACACGCCGTGCCTGGTCTTCTCACGTGGACGTCATAAGGGAAGCCACCCGGCGCGCGGCTCCCGGAGCGACATGGCATGGTACCGTGCGCCCTGACTCAACCGCTGGCATCCGGCTTGAGCTTGGGCGAGGCATCAAGGGCCACAGGAGGTGACGTACACGGGACCGGCCCGTGAGCCAGAGCTCAGCCGCTTGGATTTGGCGATGCTTCAGGGACGGACCCGAGCACAGACGCCGTGCCAACCCCAAGCCATAAGACGGATGCAAGCGAGCTTGCAGGGGCACATGATGTTCAAGGCATGAGAACGGTGGTCAAACAGATGATTCGAATGCAACACGATAGGGATGATGGCACTAGCTTTGGTAAGATGCAAGGGAGATACATGCCACCAGCGTGAACCTGTGCGGCCTGGGGATAGTGCAGCCCGAGGCCCCCAAAAGGTGACCTGAGATGCAAAAGGATGCGCGTCGCAGGGATAGACCCGTGCGACCTGGGAATAATGCTGCCCGAGGGGTGCTCCCAGTTGAACAAAAATCGAAAGATGTCACCTCGCATAATTGCTGACGTAGTGTTGGTGTAGCTGAGGGTGCTCGATGAAGGCGCTGCTCCTTACGTGCCATCTGGCTCCGACCCCTCGTGAGGCTCCGAGGCTCCCCAGATCTCGTGGAGGGCTGAGTCCAATTCCGCCTGGATCTTCTTGTGCCTGGCCTCACGAGCCATCAGGACTTCCCGCATGTAGCACTAGTGCAGGTTCGCCTGGTTTGGCAAGCCGAAGGGCATGCGCATGTAGATGTGGGGGACCCTGGCACCGGCCCACCTGGGAAGGCCGGTAGAGCTCCTGAGATGCGATCCTGTTGAGTGCCGGGACGTTGACGCAAACGCGCAGCCCGTCTCCTGAGCCTGGACCAACAACTGCCCTTGGAGGAGCCGCGCGGCGCTCGCCTCGCATGGCTCTTGGCTCCTGTAGGTCTTCGATGGTCTGGCTGATGAACTCCTAAGCGCTTGGTGCCTCACGCCTTGAGGCCTCTGGAGGGAAGTGTGCAGCGAAGCACTCTTCCACGTGGTGCCCGAGCGCCTCCCTCGTGACATTGGATAGGTTTGAGGCCCTCCAGAGGAGAGCCCCCGAGCCCATCCTGAGAGGGGCGTCGGGTGCGCTCTCCTATGTCAGAGGGGGAGGAGGCCCTGTGGTGCTGCCTCCCTGTGCTGCGTCCTCATGAGGCTCCAGAGCCAGAAGCTGCTTCTTCTTCTTGGGAACGACCTTCGGTGGGTAGATGATGCTGTCGCTGTCCGAATCTTCGACTACCGCCGCCTGGTAAGCGCGCTCGACTGAGCACACTGCGTCCTTCTCCTCGCAGGCGATGGTGATGATGCCACCGCTTCCAGGGATCTTGAGAACATTGGAGCCGTGGTGAGTTACTGCCATGAACTTGGCCAGGGCCGGATACCCGAGGATGGCATTGTAAGAGAGATGGATGTGGGCAACATCGAAGTCGATGAGCTCAGTGTGGTATTTGTCACGCTTGCCAAAGGTTACAGGTAGGCGAACCTGCCCCACAGGAGTGGTGGAGCCATCGGTCACTCCGGACAAGGGCTTGGTAGGCAGTAACTGTTCGTAGGATACTTGGAGGCTGTCGAACATCTCGATGGACAAGACGTTAAGCCCTGCGCCACCGTCGATGAGGGTCTTGGTAACTTGGACGTTGCTGATGACGAGAGAGCAAAGCATCGGGAGGGCGCTAGCCATAGTTGCGTACTTGAGCTGGTCTGCTGAAATGAAGGTGATGGGGCACCTAGACCACCTGAGTGGACAGGTAGGCTCGAGCTTGGGGAGAGCCGCGTTTACTTCACGGGCGAACTGCTTGAAGAGGTGCTGAGAAGATGGGGCCTGTGCTCCGCCCAAGATGCAAGGGATGGCACGCAGCTCCTGGAAGCCCCCAACCTCCTTGTCCTGGTCGTTGTTTCTCCTAGGCGATGGTAGAGGTGGTAGGCTGGTCCTGCCCTGAGGACGGTCCTCTCGTGGCTGATCCCTCCAGGCATCCTCATGGGGCTGGCCGCGCCAACGGTCCTCCCGAGGCTGATCACGCCACTCCTGACGGGGTCCACAATCGTCCCAGAGTCCTCCGGTCCGAACTCCCCTGCGGCCGTAGGCACGGCTGCTGCGCTCGGGGCGTTGGATGACGCGTCCTTCGCGGAGGGCCCTAAGCTCTTGACAGTCATGGGTGTTGTGGATGTGCACATTGTGGAAGGCGCAAAATGCTCGGCCGTTCTTGGGTGGCTCCGGGTAGTCGCGACCTCGCTTCATTTCTGGTTTGGCTGCAAGCTCTGGCGCTCCCTTGCGCTTCACGTCCTTGGCTTTGGCCTTCTTGTCTTAGGTTTCAGCAGCAGGGAGCTCGACGAGCGAGAGGCGCCCCTCCTCTACCCTGGCGCACTTGGTTGCGAGGTTGAACAGCTCCAAGGACATGCACAGATTGTCGTGGATGGCGAGCTCTTCTTTCATCTTGACGTCACGGACACCATCTGAGAACACCGAAATGATGGCCTCGTCTGTGACCTTGGGGATCTTGACGCGGACACTGTTGAAGCGCTGGATAAACTTCTGCAGGGTTTCTCCTGGTTGTTGCTTGATAAGTCGCATGTCGCCCGCGGCCCAGGGACGGTCTTGAGTGCCTGGAAGTTGGCGATGAAGCGGTCACGCATCTCGCTCCAGGTGGAGATCGATCTCGCGGGCAGGTTCAAGAGACATGAGCGTGCGCCATCCTTGAGAGCCATGGGGAACCAGTTCGCCATAATCTTCTCATTGCCGCCGGACGCCTCGATGCTCAGCTCGTAGATCTGCAGGAACTCCGCAAGGTCGGGGGTGTCGTCATAGCGTGGAGGCAGGTCGGGCTTGAACTTCCCAGGCAAGTTGATGTTGCGCAGCTCGGGAGCGAGGGCCATGCAGCCTGCCGTCGACACCAGAGCTTGCTGGGGTGGTGGGACTTGGTCTTGGTCTTCGCATGCTGTAGCGGTGGGGGGTGCACGGTCTCACCGCTCCGGTGGAGGGATTGCAGGTGCTCCGCCGCGGGGCCGCTGGATCTCCTAGCGGCTTCCTTTTTCGCGCGCTAGCACCGCGCGTGGGCGGTCACGCCGCGAGGCCAGACGCCTTGGGTCTTGGACAATGTCTTGACGCTGGGGTAGCAGTGGAGCTTCTTGGTCCTCGTTGTCCTCATGGGGAGGAGGACGAGGAGAGGGACGGCGGCGGGGAGCCCCCTGCGGCACTGACGAGCTCGGTGATGCGGTCGAGCCATTCTTCGTAGAAGTCATCGACAGGGAAGTAGCGCAGGAGCTCACGTGCCATGAGTAACGCAGCCTGCGCATCCGCGGGTCCGCGGCGAGCATGGGACGAAGAGATCGCCGGAGTCAGCGACGGGGTAGCGGTGTGTCCATCGCGCCATACAGAGGGGTGTAGAGACGATGCCTGCTGTTCTTGCCGCGTCCGACAAGTGGTGGCGTTGGCAGCAGGCGATGGAGAACGACGGGGTGGCCCGTCGGCAGGGGCTGTCTGAGCAACGCGGGCAGCAAGGGCAGCCCATCGTTCAGCACGGGCTCTGCGTGCGTCGGCCATGGACTGCTGGAACGATAGAGCACTGAACAACGGAAGGGAAGTTTCAGCGCACCCCTACCTGGCGCGCCAATTGTCGGTTGTGGGGTTCCGGCAAAACCCTTAAGGTTCGAACTCTGGGGTGCGCTCAAAGATCTCTCCTTCCGGCCTAGCTCGTCTACTCAACAAACCTAAGCCTAGCTCGTCAGATTCGATGAACAAGAGACACAGGATTTATACTGGTTCGGGCCACCGTTGTGGTGTAACACCCTAATCCAGTGTGGTGTGGTGGATTGCCTTGTAGGCAGAGGAAGAACTAGTACATGGATGAACTGCCTCCCGAGGAGAGGTGTTCTTGGGCTCGAGTGAGCTGGCGGTGTGTGGTCTTCTATCTGCTCAACTCTCGGTGAGATTATCTCCGTCTCTGATGAGATGATCCCTATGGTGGTGGCTAGTCCTATTTATAGTGGCCCGGGTCCTCTTCCCAAATATTGAGCGGGAACGGATCCCACAACGGCCAAATTTGAAGGGGGGCAACTAGTACAAGCTATCCTGACAAAAGGTGGTCCTCGCTGCCAAAGGCTCCAGCGGTGACGCCGCCGTGGGCTCCGCGATGACCTCTGTCCTGCCATCCTGCTGGTCTTGGTCTTGTTGCACCGATATGGAAACCTTTGCCTGACGCATCGGGACTCCGCGCCTGCACCTGCTCCTTTAGCACCGAAGAGGAAACTGGCACTCTGCGCCCGCTGGCGCCCACCTGGCTTTGGTCGTCACTGCTCATGTCACGAGGACCTCACGAGGTTCCCCTCGCCTTGATATCTCCGATCCTCATGAGCTGGCCTGGCGGGGCCGCTGTGAGGGATGCCTTGTGTCGTCCGCCTCATGAGGCTTGGTCCCTCGCGAGGGTCTTGAGTGTTGCTGAAGATTCTGGGCCATGCTAGGCCGCCTTGCGAGCCATGCTCTGGGCCGTAGGCAGGCAAGTCTGGGTACCGCCGTTCCGAGAACGTCGACAACCACTACTTCCTTCCCCAGCAATGGCTGGATCTGGTGCCAGGGGCAAGTGGGAGGCCTCCACGGTCACCGAGAAGACCGTGGAGGATCTTCGGAGCGCGGGCTATCTCGTTGTCAGTATCGCGCACTGAGTCCCCGCCAAGGGCTAGGTGATTCCTGTCGCAGAGGTGGGTGAGAGAGTCGTGTTCCTTTCACACTTTGTTAGGGGGCTAGGATTCCCGCTCCATCCCTTTGTTCAGGGTTTGGTATTTTTCTACGGGCTAGATTTCCACGATCTAGCCCCGAACTCAATCCTTCACATCTCTGCTTTTATAGTGATGTGTGAAGCTTTCCTCTGCATCCCTCCACACTTCGGCCTATGGCTTAAAACCTTCAACGTGAAGCTGAAGGTGTTGGACGGGCAGCACGCGGAGTGCGGGGGCTATGATTAGCAAGCTCCCGAATGCGACTTGGCCAAAAGGGTCATTCGTAGATACGAACAAGGTCTGGCCGTAGGAGTGGTTTTACATCACTGAACCCCGCGACACTAAATGTGCGGCGAAACCTGCTTTCAGATCTGGACCCCCGGAGAGGTTGACCTCCTGGACTGAAAATAGTCCGAATTGGGAGTCTCAAGTTGAGGTGACGGCACTCCAGAGCCGTGTGTCCGGCGTGATTTCCAAGGGCTATCAGCTCTCGACCATGGCCCAGGTAATGCTGGCCCGGCTTGTTCTTCCTTGCCAAAGCAGGGACTCCTTCCTATGGGAGTTCGATCCGGCAGGAGATCGGCCTCTGAAGCATCTCTTTGGGATTACACACAAAGAGATCTGGAAGCATCTGTTCAAGAGCCAGAAGGAGTGGCCGAAGGAAACCAAGGACGCGGGCTATAGTACCGCGTTCTCCGCCCCAGAGGTAACAAAAAACTTCGCCGAACATATATCCCCTTCCTTATTTAACGATAACAGGAATTGTAGTTTTTGCGTGTATACAGGGCTGGACGAAGAAGGCAATCCGGATGAAGTGTCCGACGCCTTTGCCCGAAGACCCAGAATCGCCTCGACTAACGGCGATGCTGGTCCCGGCGCCTTACAAGGCGCCGTTAAAGAAGCCCAAGAAGAAGGGAAAGGAGGCCGAAGAAGGCCCCCGCCCCGTGGACGAGAGGGCTGAGAAGATCAACATCCTCTCCTTCGAAGAGGAGGAGGATGACAAAGAAGAAGAAGAAGAAGAAGAAGAGGAGCCCCCCGCGCAAGGCAGGGGGCGAAGAGGGGGGCCGCCGCTGATGCAAGCACGACCGCTCCCCGGAGGAGGCTAAACCTCTCTACTCGTTCGGACTCATCATCCGAACAGAGCTTTGTAGTGAAGACAAGGGAGAAGCCCCCGACCGAGAAGTAAGTTTGTCTGAACATATTAATTGTTGCACCTTTATTTATTTAGCATTTAGATATTTTTTTAGTATTTCTCACCTACTGACCTATAGCCCTTCCCGAGGACACCCCGACGCCTCCTTATCGGAGGGGAACTCTCTAGCGCGTGGAGAGACGGAGAGTGACCCACTGGTCCGAGCTCCATCGCCCATGATTGGCGGGGCCATCGAAGTGTCCTCCCAGCGGGTGTCCTCCACTCACGGAGACGAGGGCGGGGCAAGTGACAGGGCGACCGGGGGTAATACCTCGGCTGCCGCTGACCATGGGGAAACAGTCCCCATGGAGACCGAAGACGGGGGGCCCAAACAATTCGGGGCCCTCCTGAATATTGACCAGAAGACTAGTGCGGCTCCGGCATCCGAAGACCAGACCCCCCAGGTGGGGGAAAATACGATGGCACCCAGAGTTAATCTGGAGGCGCCGGACCCTATGGGGGGAGCACTACAAAGTGCTTCCATCATGGAGGAGCACCGCACTATAATGGGTGCGGTGATGAAGAATATTCAGTACGTCAAAGGCGGACTGAATGAAGCTTTCAACAGCCTGTTAACAGGCTCTGAGGTAAGCAATGTAATGTTCTTTATGGAACTTTACCTGTTTTAAATACACATATATAGCTAGTAGCCCCTGATGCTTTGTGTGATTCTGAACAGAATCTAACGAAGTATCCAAAGTATAGAATATTCTAGAGCTGAACTACATGTTTTTTGTATTTGAGCAGGCTTCACTATTTGCGGTAACTGCACGAGTTGCAGAAGTTACCGAACTAAATCGGAAGCTCTTGCTGGCCAACGCGGACCTCGACCGCGTCAACCAGCGTTTAGATGAAACACAAGGTATGAGGATTAAAATGTCAAGAATACTAATAATGTTAATTGAGTATGGGTATAAACTCTTTTATGATAGTCAGTATTAAATAGTTGGCGCCACTGAGCTCGAGGCCCTCAAGGGCGAGCTCGCGAAGGCCAAGAAGGAGGCCGAGGCGAGCAAGGCAGCCGCTGACAAAGCGGTTGTCGAACTAGAGGCCGAAAAGGCCGCGTGCAAGAAGCACCAGGCTTAGGTGTCTGAAGTCGAGGTTGAGCTCAACGATGCTATTTGCAACTACGAAGCGTTGGAGCTGAAGCCTTCGCAACAAGCGTCCGAGCTGAGTGCGACTCTTAAGACTGCCCAGGATGCGCGAAGCGAATTGCGCAGCGCCTGTGAAGAAATCAAGCAGGCACGACAGATAGCATTTGGTAAGACCTTTCTCATAAAAAGCATCTTCGGAGGGCAGAAGTATCTTGGGCTGACACGGTTATGGAGTTCTCCAGGTGTGTTTGCTGATCTTCCGAGGAGCAGTGCTGACGCCGCCCAATACTTCCGAGCCCCGGAGGGGAACGACATGGAGAAGTTGTTTTGGTCGCAGTTCTATGTGCCAACACATCCGGTGCCCCTCAATGACCAGATGAAGTAGCTGGTCAAGCTGCACAACATGGCGGGTTTGGCCATGAAGGACTTGATAGTCCGGCTATGGCCCGCTGATCCAATCCCAAGTAGCTACTTTGGATTTGTGAAGCGGATCGTCGAGGCGAGTCCGCGTTGACGCATTGAAGCGTTCGCCTGCATAGAAGGTGCTTGGATGGCCTTCGCTCGTGTGAAGGTGCACTAGGCGAAGATGAGGGCTTAGGACATAGCGACTGCTGGCCCGCCCACAGGCAAGGGGCACCGCAAGCCGGAGAAACACTTCAAGGACGTCATAGAAGGCGCCCTCCTTGTAGAAGGCTAGTGCTCAAAGGATATTATCTTTGAGTAATTGTATCCTCCTATAAAGACTTAAGCTTATGAACCGATATATATATAACTTTTGCGCTAATATAATATGAGTGACTTTTATCTCCTGTGTGGCTGTTTATATAGTTCTGAAAGTTTCCAGTCGTTGGCTTCAGCCCCCACGTACAAAGTACCGGGGTGTTCGGTCATATGCAAATGCACGCTTTATCCAACGTCTTGGTCCGTGTAGGAGGTGTATGAGGAGCGAACCAGGCAATCAGACTATGCGGCGTTATTGCTTTCACTTAGCCATAGGAATTTGGCAAGTGAGGCTAGGTACTAACCCCTGGTGCGGATATGATATTTCCTAATTAAGGTATCCAATTGTACCTGGCTGGGCGAAAAAACCAACCCTTCATATAACACGGGGTAGATCTCTATCGATCGTATTATAAAACTAAGTCACCGGATTGCGGACCATGTTCACGCCTATCATGACAGTCAGTTTTCGGCTTTCTCTACTGAGGTACTTGACCGGACGAGCCAGAAGTACAATCACAGTAGTGCTCCCTTTACGCCCTAGCTGAACAATCGGGAACGTAGGGGTAAGCATAGGAGCCGGGCAACCCAACTATTGACCCAAGACATGATTAGGAACTGATGCATATAAGGCAAATATCCAGGACGCCGAACCCTCCGTATAGGTGTTCGGACTTTTTTGACATATACCGGGCTGAATACAGCCCATGGTAATAGAGCAATCTGACATGGGGAGAGAACATTTATGGCGAGTGAATAAAACTCCGAACATAATGTGAATCAAGCTGCTCTATTAATATCCCTTTATAGTACAGCGAGCCGTAAGCTTACAGATAATGTGGATGGCTTTCTTGGACATTTTACATGCCAGAAAGGTATAAGACAAGAAAGAGAAGAAAGGTTTACACAGGGTCTTAATCTAAAAAGAAACCTTAGCGCGGGTCCCTGCTGCACATCTGTGCCGTTCCTCCTCTGTAATGTGTCCTTGAAGGGGGGGGGGGTGTGATGACCATCTGTAAAAAGAAAAAGAAATCTGGAAAAGAGAAAAAGATCCAGTGTGGCCATAAACAAGATTGGTTCATTTAGTGAACCTTAAAAGATAATTTTAGAGTCCGAATAGGGTCGAGCCGAACTATGGACTATATGTAGTGTGCCCCCAGCGTCGCCCAAGTGATTTTTAGGGCATAATTATGTACCCAAGGCACATATGCCTTCACCTTGTGGGGCAGTCGATGGGGGCGTAGCTGCTAATCTAGCTCATGTTTATCTGAGCTGCCGCACTGAGGCGTGTGCCGGACATGTTTAGCTATGTCCGCGGCCGATAGGTGATCCGGCTTGAATAGGATGTTTTGGACTTCGGCTGCTAAGGCCGCAGTGTCCTCCTCCGTGCGGAGAGAGCGCTCCATATTTCCATTGACCATGATGATGCCACGTGGTCTAGGCATTTTAAGCTTGAGATAAGCATAATGCGGGACTGCATTAAAGTGGGCAAAGGTCGTTCTTCCGAGTAGTGCATGATAGCCACTTCGGAATGGAGCTATGTCGAAGATTAATTCTTCACTTCGAAAGTCATCAGGAGAGCCGAGTACAACCTCTAATGTTAAAGAGCCCGTGCAGCGGGCTTCTATGCCCGGTATCACTCCTTTAAAGGTCGTGCTGCTTGGCTTTATTCTTGATGAGTCAATCCCCATCTTGCAGATGGTGTCCTGATATATCAGATTGTGACTTCTGCCGCCGTCCATAAGGACTCGGGTAAGATGGTATCCTTCAATTATTGGATCGAGCACTAGGGCAGCCGAACCGCTATGACGGCTACTAGTCGGGTGATCCCTGCGATCGAAAGTGATCGGACAGGCCGACCATGGGTTGAATTTGGGGGCGACAGGCTCGACGGCATAGACATCTCAGAGTGCGCGCTTGCGCTCCCTCTTTGGGATATGAGTGGCATATTATGTTCACTGTTTTGATCTCCGGTGGAAATTTCTTCTGTCCCCGTGTATTCGGCTGGCGAGGTTCATCCTCGTCTTTGATCTGAGGTCCCTTCCCCTTGTGTTTGGCACTGAGCTTGCCGGCCTGCTTGAAAACCCCACAATTATGGTTGGTATGGTTTGCATGCTTTTCCGGGGTGCCATGGATTTGGCAGGGCCTATCTAATATTTTGTCCAGGCTAGATGGACCATCTTTGTTGCCTTTAAATGGCTTCTTACGTTGAGAGGGTCTGGAGCCGCTGAATCCGGCGTTTACCACTGTGTCATCTGGGCTTCCAGCATTATTTTGACGTTTGTTTTTATTACGTCGTGGCTTTCCATTGCCGTCCCTGACTTTAGATGTTCCAGGGTCGCTGGTGCTGCTACGAGCTAACCAGTTGTCCTTGCCCGCGCAAAAGCGGGTCATGAGTGTAGTTAGGGCTGCCATTGTCCTCGGCTTTTCCTGTCTGAGGTGTCTGGCTAGCCATTCGTCCTGGACACTGTGCTTGAAGGCCGCTAAGGCTTCGGCGTCCGGATAGTCGACAATTTGGTTCTTCTTAGTGAGAAACCGATTCCAAAGCTTGCGGGCTGACTCCCCGGGTTGTTAGATGATGTGACTTAGATCGTCAGCATCTGGGGGGCGGACATAGGTCCCTTGAAAACTGGCCTGAAAAGCGTCCTCAAGTTCTTCCCAACTCCCAATGGAGTTCTCTGGGAGGCTGTTTAGCTAGTGTCGAGCTGGTCCTTTCAGCTTGAGGGGTAGGTATTTAATGGTGTGGAGATCATCTCCGCGAGCCATGTGGATGTGAAGGATTAAGTCTTCTATCCAGACAGCAGGATCCGTCGTTCCATCGTATGCCTCGATGTTCACGGGTTTAAACCCTTATAGAAAATCATGATCCAGCACCTCATCGGTGAAGCACAGAGGGTGTGCGGCGCCTCTGTATTTTGCTATATCATGGCGTATGTCCGATGGTTGTGATGTTCGGTATTGACTCCAAACTGGTATATGACCGGCATGATTGGCTTGATAGCCGCCATCCGTGCAGGAGCACGGTCCCTAAATCCGTAGATGGATCTAGTCTTCCCGGCCTTGTTGTTCAGGTCCTCACGCAAATCGTGTTTCCGGGCCTGAGCAGCATCCTCCTTTCCTTTACGGGGTGCGAGTGCGGGCTTGTGTACGCCATTGCTAACCACTCTGTCCCGTCCACGAGGTGGTCGGCCTGGCTTATCGGCGGTGTTATTCTTCGGCGGTACGGGCGCAGTGGCCTCGTCGTCGAATTCGGGCAGCAGTTTACACTTAGGATAGCCTTTGGTTTGGCGATTGTAGCCATATTTTTGCTTAGTGTCTAGCACTTCGTTCCATATATCATTGATCGTGTCCTGTGGGCTTGAAGCCATCTCTGCTGCTTTTTAAGGCTCCTTGCAGTGGCAATAAGCCTGCGATGGAAGCACTTTTGTTCTAAGGGTTCTTCTGGGACGATGTATTCGTCGTTGCCCAGGCTAAGATCCTCTTCGGAGACAGGTTCATAATTACTGTCTTCGGCATCGCTGTCATCAGACAGTGGTTTCAGACGAGTATGTTTGCCGTCCTCTCGCTCGTCCTGCTCCATCGCTGGGTCTGCGGGGTCTTCGGCTTGCCCCGGACTATCACCGTCGTTGGTGATAGTGTTGCTATCTTTCCTTTACGGGATTTAGTTCGGTGCTTTGGACGCTGATGTTTGGGAGGTTCTTCAACAGGCTTGTCCTTTAAGGGATCATTTTCTCCGTCGCCCTTCTTCTTCTTAGGTGTATCCACCATATACACGTCGTATGAAGACGTAGCTGTCCACCGCCCGGTTACGGGCCGGTTTTGATCTGGAGCTGCTTCGGTTTCGAGGTCCATCCCTTCGAAGTGTTCGGAAGTGTAGTAAGATAGATCGGTTAGATCTTTGAACGTGGCTATCAAGTGGGTGGTGGGCGGGGAGCAAAATTCTCCATCAGCCTCCAGTTCAAATGGTATATAATTCGGCTGTGTACCCATCTAAGGAGAGGGATTTTAACGATTTTAACATGTTACCAAAGGGTGAGTGCTGGAAGATATTTGCGGCACTGAATTCGGCGATAGACGCCTGATCGAGGTTGAAGGGCGCATATGCGCATGATTCGGAACCTAAGGCCGAAAACGAGTCTGTAGTTCTGGTAACATAGATCCCGCTCGAAGTTGGGTCCGTGTGCGGCTCCAACGCCGTTGAGTCTGCGGCTTCCGCAGAGGGGTTGAGCTTCCCGTCCTTGGGTGACGCGATTTGTTCCGGATCTAGGGCCATAACTGTTGCAGGTGCTATTTCCTGATCCGATGACAAAGTTAGGTCGTATTCATCATGATGGCAGGGAGAGGTCGCCGTGGGCTCAAATCTATCGAAGATCAAGTCTCCGCACATATCAGCAACGTAGTTTAAGCTTCCGAATCTGACTTAAAGGCCAGGGGCGTAGCTCTCAACCTGCTTGAGGTGGCCTTCAGTGTTGGCATGGAGCATGAAGCCGTCGAACACAAAAAGCTGTCCGGGAGGGAAAATTCCCTCGGTGTCCCGTTGTGGTTGATCCATCAGTCCTTCGGTCGACAACATAGTGGAACTCACAATGAAAGCACCAATGTCAGTGTCAAAACCGGCGGATCTTGGGTAGGGGGTCCCGAACTATGCGTCTGAGGATTGATGGTAATAGGAGGCTGGGGACACGATGTTTACCCAGGTTCAGGCCCTCTCGATCGAGGTAATACCCTACTTCCTGCTATATTAATATGGATGAATATGAGTATAAGAGTTGATCTACCCCGAGATCGTAACATCTAAACCCTAGAGTCTAGCCTATGAGGATTCGTGATTCTCTATTAGCCTTTACGGACTAAACCCTCCAGTTTATATATGCACTGGAGGGGACTAGGGTTTGTGCATAACCATCTTGCAGAGGAAGGAAATATTACACCCGAACCTAAAACTTGCCATTACACGAATACATGATTCCTATCCAGATACGAGAGACGATCTTCAACAATGATCTTCACGGCCCACCAGTCCGGCCTACCACGAGTTATCCGGCCACACGAGGACCCCTCAATCCAGGACTCCCTCACTATGGCTATTGCTTATAAGCTTCTTTGTGTTTCTCTTTTTCTTAAAAGCTTATTTGTTTTTGTATGGCCATGCTGCGAAATGCACAAACCAAGATAACAATTGTGTATACGCGGGAACAATCTTGTGCACAAGGGATGGTACTATGATACCAAGATGATACCAATCTGACATGGTATGTATGCAATGGAAGGTTTAGATTAATGATCACTAATGTGCACAAGTAACGTTTCCGGTAATACTCAAAGGCTAGTCTCGATAGGCAAGTGACGCAAAATGGGCTAGGGGTTAACAATGCAATGGCAAGAAGAATGTACAATGATGGGATACCAAGATACCAAGGTGATATAGAAGGTTACCATTCTTGCTTACGGTTTGGGTGTCAACATGGTGAAAGTGGTTGTTGGCAAATACTTGGTGAAGTTGATCGGCGTTGTAGTCGATGTAGAACCATTCCTAGTTAGCCAAACACCCTAGGAAACGGGAAAACCACAACTCAAAATATCAAACACAAATGTGAAATGGTGGTAGTGAAAAGCGGTGGTGGTTTTGCGCTTGGCAATGCGGAAGTGGAATGATGGTCTATGCGAGTTGAAGTTGAGGTCACTGTCCCTAAGTAGCCTAAACACCTTAGGAGACACGAGCCACAACTCAAACAAGCTCAAACAAAATTGGGTTAAGTTGAGGTGGAGCAATTGTATGGTGGGCAAGGTTATGCGGAAGTGGTGGTGGTGGTTGACGAAGAAGCAATCGTCCCTAAGTAGACAAGACACCTTAGGAGACTCGAATCACTACTCAAGCAACCACTAATGCGATGGGGAATTAAATGGGTTAGGTTGTGGAAGGCTATGGTGGCTATGCGGATGATATGGTGGAGGGCCTAGGAAAACTTGCCAAATTTTGAAAAATTTGATGGAGTCAAATGATTCTGGTAGTATTTTTGTGGGATGGGGGATGTAATAGCTTCAAAACGAGGTAAAGAACATCAAAATCGGAGTTCAGATTAATTAGTTATGGACGAAACAAAAATCAGCCGAAGTCGATATCTATAGGTACCACACGTCCGGCAAGTGTCGGATGTCCGGTGGACTGACGTCCGGAGAGCTCGAAAATCCGTTAATTTCTTTCTATTGGGTGGCATTGGATTTCTGGAAAGTGTCGGACGTCCGGTGCTTCGGGCGGGTCCGGACATCCGGTAAAGTGTCGGTCGTTCGGTGGGTCAGGGTCAACGCGGGATTTGAGATTCGGGACACGATTTTGGGCGAAAATTGATGATTTGGGGCTAAAAATTGAGGATATTTCATGGATCGAAAGTGGGGAAACTTGTGGAGATGCTAGATCCACTTGAAACACAGCAAATCCATGGATCAAAATCAAAAAAACATCATCAAACCAACAAATCACAAAAAATTGGGGCTATTTTTGGTGGGGATTTTCAAAATTGGGGAAGAACACAACAAAATTAGGCTAGAAAAAATGGGGGACACTCCAAATTCATGATAAACGTGGCTGGTGATACGAAGATGATGTAGGGTGGAAACCCTAGGGCTGATCTTTCACGATTTGGAGGGGATCCCACGAAGAACACGATGAACACGGGGAAGAACGGAGTGAAATCACGAGGAAAAAACACTAAAGGACAAGTCCAATCACACATCCACTAGACTAACAACACATAGATCCACAAGATACATGAACAACAAAGGGAAAGATACAAGGTAGAGTTCATCCGAAATCCAAAGGAGAAGGGATCTTGATGATATCCCGTAGGATCTTCTCACATGCTCACATGGAGGTCTTGAACTCCATGGGAGTGGTAGTCTCTCTCTCTCTCTCTCTCTCTCTCTCTCTCTCTCAAGAGTAGAGTGGTACAAGGAGCAAATCTCTTTATCAAATGAGATATCACTTTGCTAACTCTAGAAATGAGGTGGGGGAGGAGTATATATAGTCTTAGCCACGAAGGGGTAAGTGGGAGAGGATACATGGGCCTATGGCCCGGCTGTGCACGCGCAGGCGCCGGACGTCCAAGGGGTGTCGGTCGTCCGGAGGCTGTTGTCAGACGCCCGGTGTTCACCGGTCGTCCTGGAGCTATAGAGCGTCGGACGTCCGGTGGCTTCCGGTTGTCCGGACGCTGCAGAACCCACAGCTCTGTCTTCTTCTGTCTCCGCTTCCAAGATTCCCTCGTGGATGGTGTAGGTGTTCCTTGGAGCTTGCACTTCTCGATGTCGGTCGTGAAGCTCCGGCATTACCTATGCATGCACATGAGAGGAATGCGAAGTAGTATACCATCCTCGATGTGGTCAAGTGAACATATGTAAAGGAGATGATTCACCTTTATGTATGATAAATAGAGGTCACACGTGTCACTTGCCAAATGGACTCTTGACATGGTGATGTCCATAGGATGCTCCGCATAACCGTGCTTTCGAACTTCAGAGCAAAACTTGATAGTTTCAAAGCCCACTCTACTATCCTGCCGATGGCTTCTGGATTTCTCAGAATGCGCTGTAGTGGGAAACGAGTGACAACTGTGATATCGTGTGCTTGGAATTAATGGCGTAATATTCTCGATGCCATGAGAAGGCCAAAGATCTGCTTTTGCACTCTAGATTACCTTGACCTAGCCCCTTGTAGGAGGGAGCTAACAAAGTAAACTGGCCGCTGCACCATTTTATTCTTTACTAGCACCTTCTAGTTACCAGTATCTGCCTATGTCACTTCTCCCCCCGTCCATGCTAGGTTTTACCGGGGATTATCTTGGCTCATCATTGGGCGATTCTGCTGCCTTAGTTCCATCTCTATCAACTTCCCTCTGCGCCACCAGCGCATCACTAACCACTAGATTCATTGCCACTAGGTACAGCAGCAATGGCTCTTGCGGCTTAGGTGCGAATAACGTTGGTGCAGAGGAAACGTAGGCTTTGAAATCCTGCAGCGGGGCCTTCAACTCCGGGATCCATTTCATTGGACCTGCCTTTTTCAAGATTTTGAAAAACGACAAGGCGCGCTTGGCAGAATTTGAAATGAACCCACTCAGTGCATTGACGCAACCAGCTAGACACCTCACATCCTTGACAATATTTGGTGCCTGGATCTGTTCTATTTCCATGATCTTGTCGGGGTTGGCTTCTATCCCTCGTTGAGATACAAAAATCTGAGGAGCTTGCCGGACAGAATGCCGAACACGCACTTCTCAGGGTTGAGCTTCAAGTTGATCTTTCGCAGGTTTGCAAAAGTCTCTTCCAAGTCTTGTATGAGCGTGGACTTGTCCTTGCTTTTCACCACTATGTCATCCATGTATGCCTCAACATTTCGGTGTAGCTGGGGTTGAAAACCAAGCTACACAACCCTTGCAAATGTAGAACCGACGCTTTTTAACCTGAAAGGCATACATACAAAGCAGTACGCGCCACATGGATATATAAATGCGGTTTTCTCTTTATCCTCTTTGGACCTGAAAATCTGATGATAGCCATAGTATGCATCCAAAAATGAAATAAAATCACATCCTGAAGTGGAATCAATGATCTGATCAATGCGTGGAAAGGGGAAAGGATCATTTGGACATGCTTTGTTCAAGTCTATGAAGTCGATGCAAAGTCTCCACTTCCCATTTGCCTTGTGAACCACCACTGTATTTGCTAGCCATGTTAGATGCAACACCCCTCGGACCAGGCCAGCTACTTCAAGTTTCTCGATTTCTTCGACAATGTTCTACTGTCATTCCAAGGCTTGCTTCCCGACCTTTTGCTTTACAGAATGAGCATGTGGACAGAAAGCAAGGTAGCGCTCGATTACCTCCCTAGGAACGTCGGGGATGTCAGATGGTTGCCATGCAAACACATCAACATTCGCCCGCAGGAAGGCAACGAGCGCGCTTTCTTATTTGTCGTCAAGGGCGGCACTGCTGGTAAAGGTACCTTCAGTGATGTCCTGCATCGCTGGAACCTTATTTGTCGCAGGGGGAGCAGCCTTGGATTTCTTGCTAGCTGAACTCTCTGGCAAGTCACCATCGGGCGCAGCACACTCCAAATAGGCGCGCTTCCCGAGGACATTGCCAGCGCCTTGCTAGCTTTCTTGCTCTTCTTTCCTCACTTGGCGGGAGCTGGGGCCTTGGTGGCCTATGCTGCTACCGCATCTCGGTACATCCTATCGACGCACATGACTGCATCCTTTTTATCTGGCGGGATGGAGATGACTCCCATCGACCCCGGTGAGGGAGTCATGGACTAGGGGGTCCTCAGGTCGCTGGCCTACCTCTCGTGGGCCGGATAGATGGGCCGCTGGGTGACCACTACGGTGCCGAACAATCCGAAGAACTTATGGCCGTATTGGAGGCTCTCGGAGGCTCGGTGTGTCCTCCAAGTCAAGATACGACGAATATGTATGTTTATTATTTCGTTGTAACCAACCAGGTGTAAACCCTTGTACCCCTAGTGTCTATATAAACCAAAGGGTTTAGTCAATAGAGGCTAGAACAACAATCATTGCGCTATTAGCCTAGGGTTAGCTCATCCAATCTCGAGGTAGATCCACTCTATAACCATCCTATACTCCATAATATAATCAATTAGGACGTAGGGTTTTACCTCCCAGAGAGGGCCCGAATATGGGTCAACATCGTGCCCTTCGTTTCCCGTTCTCCATTGAACCAAAGATCCACAGCTCGGGACCCCCTTCCCGGCATCCACCAGTTTTGACACCGATGTTGGTGCTTTCATTGAGAGTTCCGCTATTTGGATCGCCAAGGAATCAACGGTTCGCATGATCATCGGAGATGGCATCAACACCGGGGACATCTTCGTCCCCGGTCAGGTTTTCATGTTCAGCAGCATTGTTCTGCACACCAACCCGACCGGTCCCTCGACCGAATTGATATTTTTTGTCGGATTCAGGGCTCCGCAAAACCCATTAAGTTCGAACACAGGGGCGTGAACGAAGACCTCTCCCACTCACGTCTACCTACCGCCTCGCCCTCATCTCGATGGAAAGATTCAAGCAAACAACGGACAAACACATAAGAGTTTATCCAGGTTCGGCCTGCCGTGTGGTGTGAGACCCTACTTCCTGCTTTGGTGGATTGGCTCCGGACGAGCTAGAATATGAACTGGTACAAGGGTTCCCAAGCTCGAGAGGCGAGCTCAGGAGGGTTAGGAGGCTAGTGTTCTTGCTCCTTGTGCCGGTGGTCAAGTGTGTGAGTCGATGATTCTCTCCTCCCTTCGCAGTGGAGGTTTTAGCTACTTATATAGGTGGCCACGGTCCTCTTCCCCCGAAATGTTTAGGCGGGAAGGGATTCCACAACGGCCATTTTTGAGCGGGAACACAAGGACGTTCCTACCCTGACAAAAGCAGTCTTCGCCTGCAAAAGGATCAGGCGGTGACACGGTGGTGGGCTCGACGGTGGCATCCTCCTTATCGTCCTTGCAGTATTCGGTCTTGTTGCACCAAAGAGGAAACATTTGCCCCGCTCCTTGGGAACCAACGGCTGTGTTGTCTCCTTTGCACCGAAATGGCAACTGTGCCGCTGGCGGACGCTGGCACTCGCAGGCGCGGTGCATCACTACTGACATCACTGCCTCCTCCTGAGGCAGGCTTGGCCTTGGATTCTCCGCCCCTCCGGAACGCCTTGCCGAGGCCGCTCCCGAGGGGGTCTTGGCATCGTTCTCCTCGCGAGGCATGGCCCCTCACGAGGGTCTTGAGCAGCTGGTCGATCAGCTGGGCCGTACTAGGCCGCTTGTAGGAGCGCGTCGCGGCCCTCAGACAAGCAAGTCTTTGTGTTTTCACTAGTTTTGCTTGTGTGTAGTCGTCTAAACATCGTGGATTATATCTGAATAATATTCCAACAACTTGGGCTGCTTTGAAAACTTCTATGCATACTCATTGGGTTCCACCATATTATCAACGTGAATTACTACTCAAATTTCAGCGTTTAAGACAAGGGAAATTTTTTGTAGAGGAATATTATCAGGAATTACAAACCGGCATGATTAGATGTGGTATTGTTGAGGATAATGAAGCTATGCTTGCACGTTTTATGGGTGGATTAAATAGAGAGATTCAGACCATTTTATAGTATACGGAGTATAACAATATCACTCGTTTATTCCATCTTGCTTGCAAAGCTGAATGTGAAGTGCAGGATTGGCAGGCCTTGGTGCGTACTAATTTTTCTACAGGTCAACCTTCATCATGGATACCGCGTGCATCATCTACTTCCACTCGTCCGACTGCGCCACTGCCTACTTCATCTGTCACTTCTAACCGTGATAAAGGCAAACAGGCACCACCACCATTAGCTAGGAGTACACCTTCCGGTCCTGCGCAGAGCTCTTCTTCATCTATGGCATCCACATGGCCAACACATGATGTTATCTGTCGTCATTGCACTGGTCGTGGTCACTATGATAGCAAATTCCCATCTTAGCGTGTCATGATCGTTACTGAGGATGGTGGGTATGAGTCTGCTAGTGATTACGATGACGAGAATGTGGCTCTTATTGTGAGTCAAGAGCACTATGAAGATAATTCTGCACAAGAAACACAATACATGGCTGCTGACGACGCTGACATGTATGAATGTTTAGTCGCTCAACTTGTTTTGAGTGTACAGGTCATACAAGATGGGAAAAACCAGAGGCACAATTTTTTTCATACAAAGGGAGTTGTGAAGGAACGTTCTGTTCACATCATCATAGATGGAGGGAGCTGCAACAATTTGGCTAGCATGGACATGGTGGAGAAGCTATCTCTCACCACAAGACCACATCCACATCCTTACTACATCCAATGGTTCAACAACAACGGCAAGGTTAAGGTAACACATACTATTCATGTGCATTTTTGTATAGCTACATATGCTGATTGTGATGTGGTACCCATGCAAGCATGTTCCTTATTACTTGGTAGACAATGGCAATATGATAAGAACTCTGTACACCATGGTAGAAAGAATCAATAAACTCTTGTTCATAAGGATAAACATATTACTTTGCTTCCTATGACTCCTGATTCCATTTTTAAAGATGATATTAATCGAGCTAGTGAAGCAAAATAGGAGCAAAATAAGAGTGACAATCAAATTGTGGCTAAAGAATTGGAGTAACAACTGAAACCTAGTAATAAACCATCATCTCACTCTGAAATTAAATTGAAAATTGGATGTTTACTTGCCAGCAAATCTGATATTGATGACTTAGATTTCAATAATTCTGTTTGCTATGCTTTTGTGTGCAAAGAGGCATTATTATCATTTGAGGACGTTCCTTCCTCTTTGCCTCCTGCTGTCACTAACATTTTGCAGGAGTTCCCTTACGTCTTTCCACAAGATGTGCCACCGGGATTACCACCTATTCGAGTGATTGAGCATCAAACTGATTTAATTCCCGGTGCATCGCTACCCAACCATGTGCCAAATGTACCAACCCAGAGGAGACGAAGGAGATAATGCGTCAAGTACAGGAGCTGCTCGACAGTGGTTATATACGCGAATCTCTTAGTTCTTGTGATGTTCCTATTATACTAGTTCCAAAAAAGGATGGTACATCACGTATGTGTGTTGATAGTAGAGGCATTAATAATATTACTATTCGTTATCATCATCATATTCCTAGGCTAGATGATATGCTTGATTGAGTGGCTCTACAATTTTATCCAAAGTTGATTTGCAAAGTGGATACCATCAAATTCGTATGAAATTGGGAGATGAATGGAAAACAACATTTAAAACTAAGTTTGGATTATATGAGTGGTTATTCATGTCTTTTGGGTTAACTATTGCACCCAGTACTTTCATGACATAAATGAACGAAGTTTTACATGATTTCATTGGACGTATCATGGTAGTCTATTTTGATGATATATTGATTTATAGAAAATATTTCGAGGAACATTCGGAACATTTACGTGATGTTTTTATTGCGCTACGTGATGCACGTTTGTTTGATAACCTTGGGAAGTGCACCTTTCGCACCGATCGAGTATCTTTTCTTGGCTATGTTGTTACTCCACAGGGAATTGATGTTGATAAAGCCAAGATTGAAGCTATTGTGAGTTGGTCGCATCCCAAAACGGTCACACACGTGATGAGTTTTCTTGGCCTCACTATTTTCTGTAGGCGTTTTGTGAGAGAATTCAGCACCATTGTGTCGGGGAAACGACACATATGGGATCCTAGGGATCCCTTTTGTGGCGGTTGCGGGGCGTAGAGTTGTGCAAAGAGCGGGTCTAGGCGATCAACGCGTGGGAATTTTTACCCAGGTTCGGGCCGCAAGATGATGCGTAAAACCCTAGTCCAGCTTGTGAGTGTATATCCAGTGTTCTTGAGCTCTTGAGCTGGCCTCCATGTGTGGTTGTTCAAAAAGTCCGAATCCTGTCTCTGTATGCCATGGGCCTCCTTTTATACGTCCAAGGGGTTGCCATAGTGACACACAAGAGGTGTAAAGCTACTACAATGTACAAGGTTATCCCCTGGCATCTTAGGACAAACACATTTAATGCACCACCTATGTGTCCCATAGCTTTATTGGGGACTGCAAGAAAGCTTGTCCCACCCATTGCCGCCTCGCCTCGCTTCGACACGCGTCCAGGCTAATAAGGCGTGGCGCCACAATGGCTGCTAGCTGTTGTGGTGGCAGGGTCTTCACGAAGATCTGCATGCCACCACGCAGGTGCTTGTAGTCGGCGTAGGAGCCGCAGGCTGCCACGTATGTGCATGTCCAGTTGGAGGGCCGGTCGTCGCATAGGAGTGGCCGCGGGGCGACGAAACCTTGGCGGGTGCGGACCTAGCTATGGCCCCGTAGACGCCCCCGGCAAAAGGGTCTTGCCGGGGTCTTGTGGCCGTCCCCAGCAAGGCTCTTGCCGGGGGCTTTGATCGCCCCCGGCAAGGCTCTTGCCAGGGGTCTTCACCTTCTGGTCCCTTGGCCTTACAAGGGTCTGCAAGCCACTGCGCAGGTGCCCCTTTGAATCTTGGTCTTGACGTTGTCGATGGTGTCTGGGCGAGTGGCCCCCAGCAAGGCTCTCATCGGGATCGCTCAGGCTGCCTCAACAAGGGTGTTGCTGGGGGAGGATCCCACCTTGCCCCTCTGTCCTTCATGTCTCTTTCACGAGAATTGCCTTGGCTGCCTCGTGCCTTCCTTCACTTGCTCCGCCAAGCACTGCCGTAAGCGCGGCTCCAACTGCCCGTGCACAAGTAAAGGGGTGCAAAAGGACCCCTTCTTTTGTACACCGACAGGAGCCCCCGGGCCTGGGCCACACGTAAGCGTGGAGCGTTGTTGGGCCAGGCCCAGAACGGTGTGAGGGCACGCGTGGTAGCGTTTTAATCCGTGGGGATTCTTTCGCCGGTTGCGTTTCTCCATGACTCGCGTTAGTGCGTGAAGTGCGGGTCGTGCGTAGAGTGGTTGCAGCGTGTCTGCGTCATGTCACATCATGGTGAATAGTAAAGAGGCGGCACGCGCCTTCCCCATAAAAGAGGGGACCACAGGGGCGCTGCTCATTTACCCTCCACGCCTCTTCCAATCTCGGAACCGCCGTTCCCCTTTCCTTCTCCAGGCATAAACCGGAGTTCTTGCCCCCGCTTACCGCCGCCACACTTTCACCGCCCTTGATTCTCTGCCCTTTCTCAGTCGTCATGGGGCCCAAGACATGCAAGGTTAAAAAGACGGCGAAGGAGGGGATGGCGACAAATGATGGGGAGAAAGAGTCGCCGGAGAGCGCGTTGTTGGAGCAGCGGGTGCGGTTCCCACTCTTCGAGCCTACGGTCAACGCGGTCACCCTCAAAGACAGGTTTAAGTGCCTGTGGGGGGAGGGAGACGATGGCGCACCCCGCCACACGCGTCGTGCATGCCTCCTGCTTCGCCAAGGGCAGTCCAGGCCGGTATCCTTTCTTCGTCGATTACTTCTCTTGCGGGCTCTGCCCCCTTTCTCGGATTTCTTCAGCGACATTAGGTACACCTATGGCTTCCGCCTCCTGGACCTCACGTCAAACGTTGTGGCGTGCCTAGCCTACTTCGCCCATCTCTGCGAGGGCTTTGCCGGAGTGCACCCTAGCACGGCGCTCTTCCGCCACTACTTTACTCCTCGCATCTAGCTGGGGGCGCCATCTCGGGCTGCATTACTTGG
The DNA here is from genome assembly GCA_902687465.1 of Secale cereale. Lineage (NCBI taxonomy): Eukaryota > Viridiplantae > Streptophyta > Magnoliopsida > Poales > Poaceae > Secale > Secale cereale. The sequence continues at coordinate 272,055,673 of LR738714.1, read as the reverse complement.
ATTCCGAGGCAGTAGGCCAAGGGCGCGTACCTGGAGGGTGCCACGAAGGAGAGGTGGGAGGAGTGGCGAAGCTGGTGGTGCCGGATCAAGGAGACATACCCGCCAGAGTTATGCCGGGTCTGTTCGAAGGCGCCGGTCCGTCGCAAGGACTGGAGCGATATTGACATGAAAAACCACACGCTTATGATCGCCACCACCAGGATCCATCACCTTGCCGCGGCCGGGCTCACCCTTGAAATGATCGGGGCCGATTTTATCCGCCGCCAGATCGCCCCACTTCATAACAAGGGGAGGTCGGTCTGGGAGTTCAGGAACGCGGCCGACATCATTAGGCTCCGCCCTGGTTTGAATCATAACTTAACAGTGTTGCAGCACGCCCATCTCTGCCAGAGGCTCTTCCAGCTTAGGGTCGACGAGGCCAGATGGGTCGAGAGGACCGGCAAGGCCGGCAAGGCCGGCAAGGCTGAGAAGGCCGGCAAGGCCCTCGAGGCCACCAAACCCGACAACTTGTTCGGGTTGCCAGCGGGGGTGGTCCCGCAGAGCAACAACTCTCGCCAAAGCGCCATTATTGCCATGATGCCGGTCTTCAATGTGCACGGCCTCGATCCGACCTGGGTCGAACCAAAGGCAGAAGTGGCACATGCATTCTTCGACAACTTGTCGGAAAAGTACGTCTGCGAGGAGCCATGGCTTATCCGCGACACTGCTGCCAGGGCGGAGGAGCCAGCCCCTGCCGAGGAGGAGCTTGCTTACATTGCTGCCAGGGCGGTGGAGGCCGACATTGCTGCCAGGGCGGAGGAGGCCGACATTGCTGCCAGGGCGGAGGAGGCAGCCCCTGCCGAGGAGGCCGGCTGCTTTGGCACCGTGGGGGACGAGGACGACGTGGCCGCGGAGGAGAAAGAGTTCACCGAGTGGGAGAGGCCCACCAGGAAGGCTAGTAGCGCTGGCGCTGGATCCCCCTCTATTGATGAGGCGGTCGAGGAGTCAGCCGAGGAGGAGACCGACGCGGACGACCCCCCTGCCCATGGGAAGAAGCGCATCATGTGGCAGGCGGGCTCCGGCGAGCCAGTCCGGCTCAGCAAGCCCACGTAGCGGCAGCATGCCGAAGCACCTTCTATACGCCAGGCGAGGACTGTGGTCGCCGCTTCTTCTTCGTCCAGGCGCCCCCGGACACCATTCCCTTCTCCTCCACCTGTCGACGTCGCCCCGGAGGTCGATTTCGATCTGGGGTCCTTTAGCCCGAGGAGGAAGAGGAGGCTAGAGGAGGAGGTGGACGAGTAAGCATTTTTCCCTCCACCATCTCTTGACCTTCCGCTCGCGCTGCTCTTCCTCAACTTGGTTTGATTTTTGAAGTGACATGGAGACGCTGGCCCAGAGGGCGGAGAAGAGGGCCAGGACTTCAGCGGGCAACGAGCCCCCGGCAAGTGCTTCGTGCACGCTAGCGTTAGTGGTGATCGGCCCGGAGAACAGCCCTCAGCGCTGCCCCCACTCCAGCCCCCAGCGTGAGTCCATTCTCTACTCCTCGCTGGCGGCCGTTGGGGTGTGTTCTATTGATATTGACCTCGTCGGGTTTGCAGGAGGAGAGCGGCAACCAAAGGGGCGTCACCGGCGAGGGCGCCCACTAGCGAGCCCACGCACATGGAAGGAGAGGGAGCGAGCACGGAGCTGATGGTTCTACCCCGGTGACGGATGTGGTGGGGAAGGAACCACCTCTCCCTCGCTCGGCGTGGGTAAGTCGCCGGCCCCTGGTCCCCTGTCATCTCCGCCACGTGACACTCTTTTTTTCTCCGTTCTAAACCCTTGGTCTTGGCCCCGCCTCATCCTCTCTTCTTGTTTTCATCCCCCCCCCCTTGGCGGACGGAATGGACGTTGACGCCGTCATCGAGGAGGTGGCCAAGGATGCTGAAGCCGAGGCCACCGAGATCGTGACCGGAGAAGCCACCTCTTCCGCCACCGAGGAGGTGCCAAAGGGGCCTGGCGGGGAGACCGGCAAGGCTGCCGCCGAGGAGACCGCCAAGGGTCCTACTGGGTACCGCGGCAAGGCCGCTGCCAAGGAGGTCGCCAAAGTTCCTGCCAGGGACCCCAGCAAAGCCGCAGCCGAGGAGGCCACCGAGGGGCCCGCCGGGTAGGTGGTGGCCAAAGACCAACCCTCTTCCTCCGCGGCTCCCGCCCCGGGCGAATATTTGAAGGTGCGCGACGACCTGTTCGTCCTCCTCCCAGGGACGGTGAGCACCAGGGAGCCGGCCGAGGGGGCAATATTTGATGATGAGGTCCTTGCCACCGCTGGGCTTCAGGTGGTTGATGATCCGAGTGCCAACAGCAGCGGTTCTCAAGAGGAGCAGCTCCTTCGGGCCATGAGGGCCAGTTTCCAAAAGCTTCAGGCACTCTACCGCGTCCGTCAAGACAAGGTGAACTCTAGGATGGTGGCCATGGACAAAGTGGTAGCAGACTTCAAGGACTATATCGCCCAGATGCATGTCTGGTTCAACGAGGCCCGGGACGAGCTGGGCGCCATGCAGGTGCAGCTGGACCAGCGCAAGCAGGAGTTCGCCCAGCAGCTGGCCAACGTCAAGAAGGCCTAGGAGTTGGCGAAGGAGCAGGGTGCCAGGGACGAGGCTGCCCCGATGCAGAAGAAAGCTCTTCCGAATGCCCAAGAGGAGGACCTCAAGGGCTGTGAGCGGGTGCTTGTCGCCGTGCTCCGTGACAAGGACGAGGAGATTGAGATGCTTGTCGCGCGGTGGACTCTGGTGCTGGAGCTGAAGCACAAGGATGCTTTTGACGCTCTAGCCCAGGTCTAGGCCGGCAAGGTGGAAGAGCTGGAGCGGGTGCATGAGGGGCTGGAGGAGGAGGTCTTGAAGCTGGCAGATCTGTAGGTCACCATCTCTGACAAGACCAAGCTACTCTCCGACGCCAATGCCTCCATCAATGACTTGAAGCAGAAGCTGAATGCCTCGGAAGAGGCTCTCTCGGGGGTCAGGGCCCATGTGGAGTCCCAGACCAAGGCCCTTGAGAACGAGAAGCAGCAATGGCAGGACGACGCCGCCACCCACAATTACTTTGTGGGCATGTTGCAACTCTGGACTGACAGCCTCGTCGACATTGCGGAGAGGCTCAGCAACCAACTAGCCGCCTTGGGTATGATGGGCTTCAGGTACTCTCAGGAGGCGAGCTTGACCCCTAGCGCCAGGCTGACCTTGTTCTTTGGGCGCGTCCTCGAGGCCCTGGAGCAGCTCCGCTCGTATTGAGCACTTATCTGGCTAGCGAGGCTCAGAAGCTCTGCCCGGGCGCCCTGACCAAGGTGCTTACCAAGGTGGCATTCTGGAACCGTGACGTCGACTTCGCCAATGCGCTTGATAGCTTGCCGGAGGATGCGGACCTCGCGGTGCTCGAGGACCGTATCAGGCCCATCATCAGCCGTGTCAATGGAGTCAAGAGGGTGGAAGACTAGCACCGGGACTAGCCACCCCTCTTCTTAGTTCCACTGCAAGTTCATGCCCAAGACAGATTTATCTTAAGTTAGAACTGCGGTGACCAATGGTGTAATATAACCCTACTGTACTTTGAAGCAGTGCATGTTGTCTCCCTGTTTGATCTTCCCTTGTCTGTACGCACCCTATGCTTAGTTGGATAGGCATGCCGACGCGTAAACCCGTGCCACGGCGCTTTGAGGACAGATCCTTAGCAGACTGCCTGGGGTGCTTGCTACCGGGCAAGCCACCTTGCCATTCTCAGCGCAGCCGCTTGAACTGTTGAGCGGACCCGAAACAGGACAAGGGCATTGCCAATAGCGACAGGGCTCTTTTGCGTGCAGGTTCTCCATACAAGGAGCGGGGTCATTCGAGGAAAACAACCCTATATATATAAAGAAAAAAAAAGGGGAAATGCTTAAGTTTCTGCGAGACTTAGCTTTTTTTCGTTGCCATGTAGATGGTGACTGCGGCTGCAGACAATGCCGCCCGCCTGGTTGACGGCACCAAAACAACGGGGGTGATGCCAACCTCCCCCACCGCCTTCTTCCTTGCGACCACCGCAATGGAGGAGGTGGCGTGTTCACTCCCAGACCAGATTTTCACAACCAAGGTCCCCTACCTGGCGCGCCAAAGATGTCGGGGAAACGACACCTATGGGATCCTGGGGATCCCTTTACTGCAATTGCTAGGCGTAGAGTTGTGCAAAGAGCGGGTCTAGGCGATCAACGCATGGGAATTTTTACCCAGGTTCGGGCCGCAAGATGATGCGTAAAACCCTAGTCCTGCTTGTCAGTGTATATCCAGTGTTCTTGAGCTCTTGAACTGGCCTCCATGCATGGCTGTTCAAAAAGTCTGAATCCTCTCTCTATATGCCTCGGGCCTCCTTTTATACGTCCAAGGGGTTGCCACAGCAACACATAGGAGGTGTAAAGATACTACAGTGTACAAGGTTATCCCCTGACATCTTAGGACAAACGCATTTAATGTGCTGCCTATGTGTCCCGTAGCTTTATTGGGGACGGCAAGAAAGCTTGTCCCACCCATTGCCGCCTCGCCTCACTCTAACACGCGTCCAGGCTGATAAGGCGTGGCGCCATGCTGGCTGCTAGCTACTGTGGTGGCAGGATCTTCATGAAGATCTACATGCCACCACGCAGGTGCTTGTAGTCAGCGTAAGAGCCGCATGCTGCCACGTATGTGCTTGTCCAGTTGGCGAGCCAGTCATTGCGTAGGAGTGGCCGCGGGCCTGGCTATGGCCCCGTAGACGCCCCCGGCAAAAGGGTCTTGTCGGGGTCTTACTGGGGCTTCGGTCGCCCCCGGCAAGGCTCTTGCCGGAGGTCTCCGCCTTCTGGTCCCTTGGCCTCTCAAGGGTCTGCAAGACACTGCGTAGGTGCCCCTTTCAATGTTGGTCTTGACGTTGTCGATGGTGTCTGGGCGAGTTGCCCCCGGCAAGGCTCTTGCCAGGGCGCGTGGGCCGCCCCGGAAAGGGTGTTGCCGGGGGAGGAGCCCACCTTGCCCCTCTGCCCTTCATGTCTCTGGCTCGAGAGTTGCCTTGGTGGCCCCATGCTTTCCTTCTCCTGCTCCGCCAAGCACGGCCGTAGGCGCGGCTCCAACTGCCCGTGCACAAATAAAGGGGTGCAAAAGGACCCCTTCTTTTGTGTACCGACACATTGTTGCACCTCTCAATTAGCTCACAAAGAAGGATGTGCCTTTTCTTTAGGGTACTGCATAGGAATAAGCCTTCACGGTATTGAAAGATAAGTTGACACATGCGCCTTTACTCCAATTTCCTGATTTTAATAAAACTTTTGAGCTTGAATGTGATGCTAGTGGAATTAGGTTAGGAGGTGTGTTACTACAATATGGTAAACCTATACTTTTTCGAAAAATTGAGTGAGCCTAGTCTGAATTATTCCACATATGATAGGGAATTATATGCTCTTGTTCGGTCTTTAGAGACATGGCAACATTATTTATGGCCCAAAGAATTTGTTATACACTCTGATCATGAATCTTTCAAACATATTACAACTCAAGCAAAACTAAATCATAGACATGCTAAATGGGTGAATTTATTGAGAATTTCCCTTAAGTCGTAAAACACAAGAAGGGTAAAGAAAATGCTATTGCTAATGCATTGTCTCATCGTTATACTATGCTTTCACAACTTGACTTTAGAATATTTGGTTTGGAAACCATCAAAGATCAATATGTGCATGATGTTGAATTTAAAGATGTATTGCAGAATTGTAAAGATGGGAGAACATGGAACATGTTCGTCATTAATGATGGATTTGTGTTCCGTGCTAACAAGCTATGCATTCCCGCTATCTCAATTTGTCTTCTATTGTTGCAGGAGGCACATGGAGGAGGGTTAATGGGACACTTTGGCGTGAAGAAGACGGAGGATTTACTTGCTACACATTTCTTCTCGCCAAAGATGAGACGTGATGTTGAGCGTCTTGTTTCTCGCTGCACTACATGTCAAAAAGCTAAGTCACGACTCAATCCTCATGGTTCATATATGGCATTGCCTGTACCTAGTGTTCCTTGGGAGGATATATCTATGGACTTTGTTCTAGGTTTACCTCGAACAAAGAAGGGGAGGGATAGCATATTTGTTGTCGTGGATAGATTCTCGAAAATGGCACACTTCAAACCATGTCATAAAAGCGATGATGCTGCTAATGTTGTTGATTTGTTCTTTCGTGAAATTATTCGCTTGCGTGGTGTGCCAAATACTATTGTTTCAGATCGTGATACTAAATTTCTTAGCCACTTTTGGAGTTGTTTATGGGCTAACTTGGGAACTAAACTCTTTTTTAGTACTACGTGTTACCCCCAAATTGATGGACAAACTGAAGTAGTTAATAGAACTTTGTCTACTATGCTTACGGCATTTTTAAAGAATAACAAGAAAATGTGGGAAGAATGCTTGCCTCACATTGAATTTGCATATAATCGTTTGCTGCATTCTACTACTAAGATGTGCCCTTTTGAAATTGTGTATGGTTTCCTACCTCCTGCACCTATTGATTTGTTGCCTCTTCCATCTTCGGAGAAGGTTAATTTTGATGCTAAACAACGTGCTGAATTGATCTTAAAAATGCATGAGTTAACTAAGGAAAACACTGAGCGCATGAATGCTAAATATAAACTTGCTGGAGACAAAGGTAGAAAACATGTTGTCCTTGCACCTGGTGATCTTGTTTGGTTACATTTGCGTAAGGATAGGTTTCCTGATTGGCCAAAATCAAAGTTAACGCCCCGTGCTGATGGTCCTTTTAAGGTGTAAGAGAAAATAAATGATAATGTATGTAAACTTGAGCTGCCTGTTGATTTTGGGGTTAGTCCCACTTTTAACATTGCATATTTGAAGCCTTATTTGGTTCAGGAATATGAGCTTCCGTCGAGGACGACTTCACTTCAAGAAGGGGAGGATAATGAGGACATCAATACCATTGTTACACCCACATGCCCTGCTGCTATACATAAAGGGCCAATTACTAGAGCTCACGCACGCTAATTAAATTGCCAGGTACTTTCGTTTCTTTGTAATGATTCTAATGTTCATGAGAATATGATGCTACCTAAATTCGATACATTTGTTTTGCTTACAAATGAAGGGCCTAGCTTGGACAAGGAGGATGAACATTGGAGCAAGAACAAGCATGGTGATGATGGCATGCACAAGGGGAACAAGAATGAAGTTTCAAGTGATGATTCCAGGACTTTGAAGCCACCATAATGAGTACATGAAGGCTTGGACGAAATATACAAGATGCCACTTCACAAATTTCGTCCAGAGGCTATTATAGGTGCCGCATCACATTATTATTGGGCCAGGACCTTCTAATTTCGATGTACTTAAGTATAGGCTGTTTTTAGAGTCTGTATGTGTGGGGAAACAAAGTTAGGGTTGGTTTCTGTCGGTGTACTAGAGTAGGGGTACCCTAGTATCCCGAACTTGTGCACGGGCAGTCGCGGCATCCCGCGGCAAGGCTTGCCGGGTGACCGCCAAGGTCCTCCGTGGCTCCTTTGGAGCCATTCAAGAATAAAGTATTCAAGCCAAGGAGACAAGGCCCCGGCAAGAGGAGCTTGCCGGGAAGGCCAACCAAGGCATCTCAAGGAACTTGCCGCGACGCGCCACGCGTCCCGGCAAGGCCCGGTGAGCGACGAGCTCCCGGACGCGACAAGACAATGACCGCGGCAAGGTGCTTGCCGCGGCAAGCTACCACTCTGTACCCGCGCTCCAGCACATCCACCAACGTGTCGCTATGGGACCTTTCCAGGCGTACGTGGCGGGAGGCTGTGCAGCCAGCGGTGCAAGGTGGCAAGCGGTGCTGACAAGATTGCCATCGTGGCGACCGGTGGCGCCCCTGACGGTCCCTTTTGCACTATTTGGGCGACGCAGATGGGCATTCAATGTCCTTGTCCCCTGCCGTCAGAGTTAGGTATGATACACTGTAACAGGTAGTTGTACCAACCGCAACACCTTTCCATTTTTACCCTTGTCTACGTTGCCACCTGTCGGTGACCCCTTGAGCATATAAAAGGAGGCCCATGCGCAACGTAGAAAAGGGGGGAGAACACTCTCACGCTCGGTCTCGTTAGCTGCTGGTGTGTACTGTAGCACTCAGCGCTCCCGGGCAAGAACTCAATACAAACCACAAAGCAGGAGTAGGGTTTTACGCATCGTGTGGCCCGAACCTGGGTAAACTGCTCGTGTGTTTCGCCTCGATCCGCTCTTCGTGCGATCTTCGCCCCCCGCCAAACCGAAAGGGGCTCGGTCCGCCGGTCCCATAGGTGCTCGTGGATTCGTTCCCCGACATCTTTGGCGCGCCAGGTAGGGGGCGTCGAGGTTGTGTGAACCTGATCCGGCGTTCACACGAGCTAGATCTTCATCATCTTCATCGACATGCCGCCGCCGAAGAAGGCTTCAGAGGCGGCTGCTCCGTCCGCGCCGAACCCACCACCGCCGGAGCAAACGGCTGGAGGGGTAGACGCCGGCGGAAGAACGGGCGTCGACGAGGGAGCTCACGGTGCTGCCAGGTCCAAGGACAAGGCTGCACTGCCATCGGCGGCGTAGTCGGCTCCCACAACGACCGGGCGCACTCCAAGACCTCGGCGTCCGTACATGCACCGCGCCCATCTCAGGAGGCGCGGGACCGGCAGCGTCATGGTACTCACGGTACCATACGTTTGCTGGACCAAGATCGAGCTGGTGGATCTCGGAGTGCTCAAGACCAGCATGCACGCCAACATGCCGGCACGAGCGAGGCACGGTCGCCTGGACGGGATACTGCTCATTCTAACATAGTTAGAAGTCTGAGCATATCCCGCTCCTCACACCATTCGCCACCGCCACCCACCACTTCAGCAGAAGCTTTGGCGCGAGCTCAACTGCTCCTGGACTACCCTCCAACGGCGGACAAGATCGACGACTGGAGGGCCACCATTCAGAGTCTCATCGGCTTCGCCAACGGCGACACTCCACGGCAGCCGAGTACATCGCAGCCGCGGCAAGTCAGCCAGGCACGAGCCGGTGGCGACAAGACCGGTGGGGGTGCAACCACTGTGCACTCTCTGCCCTGAAGACCAAGATCGCCGACTCGTCGGATCCACCTCAACAGCGACTCCACCGCGTCATCTAATCCGCGAGCTCGTCGTGATCAGCGCCAAGTTCTTCACCAACGATAGCAAGAAGACGCTCGTACTCGCATCGAACGCCGAAGAGAAACGCGGCGTCAATCGGACCAGCGCGCTGGGCCCTCTGTCGACTTGCATGCGCCAGGGGAACCAGGCGACTTGCCATACGCGGTAGGTTGCCCTGCGTTTACTCGTGAGCTGCGGCAAGTCCAGTGGCCCAGCACGAAGAATTTCAAGCCCGACGTACCAGAGAAGTACGACGGCAAGTCGCATCCGTCGGAGATCCTCAGCATCTACACCATCGCGGTGCAAGCTGCCGGGGGGCGGGACGACAAGATCCTTGCCAACTACTTCCCGCTGGTACTCAAGCCCAACGTCAGGTCCTGGCTCATGCACTTGCCGGACGACTCCATATCCTCCTGGGCAGACCTATGCCATCAGTTTGTCGGCGCCTTTACAGGCGGCCACAAACCTCATGCCCAAGAGAGTGACCTTCATCTGCTCGCCCAGAAGGAAGGAGAGCCCCTGCGCAAGTACATTCTGAGATTCAGCCATGTACAGCACAACATCCCAGATGTCCACCCTGCCGCGGTCATCAGCGCGTTCCATCAGAACGTGCGTAACTGTAGGATGCGGGAGGAGATGGCGATGTGCAAGATCAGAGACGTTAGTGAGCTGTATGCCCTGGCCGACAAGTGTGCACGTGCTGAGAAAGGGAGGAAACTCCCCGGAGAGAATACAGGAGCAGGAGGATCTGACAGCGAGGATGCTGCCCCGGCAAAGAAAAATCGGCGGCAGAACAACAGGAAGAAGAAAGGCAAAGATGTGCTAGTCATTGAGCAGTCCGGCAACGAAGGTGGCGCCAAGAAAGCCAAAGCTGGTAGCTCCAGCAAAGAGATTGCCGCATACACCAATTGCCAGGCTATGGCGGTCGCCGACAAGCAGTACTACAAGATCCACCGCACCAAGGGCCATGACCTCCAGAGCTGCAAGAAGGTCGAGCAGCTTGTCGAGCAGCAAAAGGCTGAATATGAGCGACGCGACAAGGAGAAGGCCCAAGGAGGTGCTGGAGGATCCGGCAAGAAGCGCCCCGGCCGGGGAGGACGCCGTGGCAAGGCCAAGCAGCGGCAAGGAGACAGACCTCCCCGCGGCCGCGACAAGGATGAAGATGATGATGATGATGAAGACATGGATGATGTCGAGACCAGTGAGCAGGAGTTCCAGAAAGCCACAGAGGTCTTGTGCGTTGACGGCGGTGCTTCTCTGCATACTTCACACCGCCAACTCAAGCAGTGGGTGCGGGAAGTCAATGCGGCAGAACCACCTGTTGAGTCGCGCAAGCTTCTGAAATGGTCCAGCACGCCTATCATCTTTGATATTGAGGACCACCCTGATCGCACGACTGCGGTCGGGTGTTTGCCTATGTTGGTTTCACAAAGTATCCGCAACCTCAAAGTCACTAAGATGCTAGTTGACGGCGGGGCCGGCTTGAACCTGATCTCCTCCGCTGTACTCCAGAAACTCTAGGTCCCTGACAGCGAGCTTGAAGAGACCGGCACATTCCAAGGAATCAACCCGGGAAGGAGCAAGCCAAAGGGGAAGATCACGTTGCCGGTGACATTTGGCAGCGAGCTGAACTTCAGGACTGAGAGGGTCACTTTTGACGTTGCCGATTTTCCATTGCCTTACAATGGGATACTCGGCCGTCCAGCACTCGCCAAGTTCATGGCAGCCTCTCACTACGCATACAACATGCTGAAGATGCCAGGCCCGATAAGTGTCATCTCTGTCCCTGGCGACAAGAAGGATGCTCTTATCTACGCCGACAAGATCTACCGGGAAGCGGCAGCCGCAACAGATCGCAAGTCACCTGCCGTTGAAGCTCCCGGGGAGAAGAAGAAGACCAAGTCCGGCAAGAGTTCTGATGCCCACTCCGGCAAGCGCACCTCTTCGGAGTGCTGCGCTACCGTCGAGGACGCACCATCGAGCTCCACCGGCAAGTGTAAGAAGACAATGGCAGCTCCGCCAGAGACCAAGAAGGTGTCCGCCAAGGAGGTCGGCACTGGTGGTACCTTCACCATCAGTGCCACTCTTGACCCTAAATAGGAAAGCACGCTCATTGCTTTCCTGCGGGCGAACGTCGACGTGTTTTCGTGGCAACCGTCTGACATCCCCGGTGTTCCCAGGAAAGTAATTGAGCACCATCTTGACATTTGTCCTCATGCGCGGCCTGTCAAGCAGAAGGTCAGGAAGCAAGCAGTGGAGCGCCAAGAATTCATCGCAGAAGAGATCAAGAAGTTGGAAGCAGCAGGCCTTTTCAGAGGAGTGCTCTATCCTACGTGGTTGGCCAATCCTGTAGTTGTGCGCAAGGCAAACGGGAAATGGAGGCTTTGTATCGACTTTACCGATGTTAACAAAGCTTGTCCCAAAGACCCATTTCCCTTGCCGCGCATTGACCAGATTGTTGACTCCACGGCCGGATGTGACTTGCTTTCATTTCTTGACGCATACTCACGATACCATCAGATCTTCATGGCAGAAGAGGATCAGGAGAAGACCGCATTCATCACTCCATGTGGCACATACTATTTCATACGGATGCCTTTCGGTTTAAAGAATGCTGGTTCAACATTTGCAAGGGCAGTCCATGTCGCTTTTGAGCCACAAATACACAGAAATGTGGAAGCCTACATGGATGACATAGTGGTCAAGAGCAAGGACAAGGCAACTCTGATTCAAGATTTAGACGAGACCTTTGCAAATCTGCGCAAGATCAGCCTCAAGCTCAACCCCGAGAAGTGTGTGTTTGGAGTCCCTTCCGGCAAGCTTCTCGGTTTCTTCGTGTCTCAGCGGGGAATTGAAGCCAATCCCGACAAGATCAAGGCCATTCAGCAGATTGAAGCACCAAAGCACGTCAAGGATGTACGAAGACTTGCCGGTTGCGTGGCTGCTCTCAGCAGGTTTATCTCTAAGTCTGCTGAGCGCGTCCTGCCGTTTTTCAAAATATTGAAAAAGGCTGGTCCAATGAAATGGACTCCGGAAGCGGAGGCTGCGCTACAAGACTTGAAGAGATACCTGTCCTCCACTCCAACACTTGTCGCACCTAAGCCACAAGAGAAGTTGCTGCTGTATATAGCGGCAACCAATCAAGTGGTTAGTGCTGCGTTAGTAGCGGAGAGGGAGGCAGATGATGAGCCAGCAACCACGGCAGGCGCATCCAGCGACAAGCAGGGGGCTTCCCCGACAAGCTCTAGTCCCGACAAAGATGGATCTGCGCAGGTGCGCGAGGAGATGCGGAAGAGAATGGTGCAGCGCCCAGTTTACTTTGTCAGTTCCCTTCTGCAGGGGGCTAGGTCAAGGTACTCTGGTGTGCAGAAATTGCTTTTCGGCCTTCTCATGGCCTCGAGAAAGCTGCGCCATTACTTCCAAGCGCATGAGATCACAGTTGTCACTCGTTTTCCGCTGAAGAGGATACTGCAGAATCCAGAAGCAACAGGCAGGATTGTTGAGTGGGCACTGGAACTGTCAAGCTTTGGCCTCAAGTTTGAGAGCACTTCAACTATCCAAAGCAGAGCATTGGCAGAATTCATAGCAGAGTGGACGCCAACACCAGATGAAGAAATTCCAGAAACGAGCATCCCCGTCAAGGAGGCAAGCAAAGAGTGGCTGATGTACTTTGATGGTGCCTTCTCGCTGCAAGGTGCCGGTGCTGGCGTGCTGCTTGTTGCACCCACCGGAGAGCACCTCAAGTACGTAGTCCAGATGCACTTTCCCAAGGAGCAAGCAACAAACAATACCGCAGAGTATGAAGGTTTGCTTGCCGGTCTCAGGATCGCGGCAGACCTTGGGATCAAGAAGCTCATTGTCAGGGGCGACTCGCAGCTTGTCGTCCGCCAAGTGAACAAGATTTATCAGAGTCCGTTGATGGAAGCCTACGTTGATGAAGTGAGAAAGCTAGAAGAGCACTTTGACAGCCTACAGATGGAGCATGTTCCAAGAGCTCAGAACGACATTGCCGATGGCCTGTCGAAGTGCGCCGCACTTAAGTTACCTGTGGAACCAGGGATCTATGTGCTCAAGCTGACTCAACCATCTGTAACACCATCAACTGGACAGAGCAAGAAGAGGAAGTTGATTTCTGGTGATTATTCTTCGGCAGAGCTTCCCGAAGCCGCCGCCAAGAAGGTCCCCAAGATCAACACCAAGAGTGTTGAGGAGCAGTCTGCTCCTGCAAGCCCTAGGGTTTGTTCCGTTGAAGCAGAGGCTCCCGACAAGTTTTGCTCCGGCAAGCTTGCCGGGGAACGTCAAGCTCCGGCTGAGCCGCAGGTTCTCGCCGTAGAAGCGGATGTTCCCGCAGCAGCAGATGTGCCATTAGTCCTTGTTGTCGAGCATCAAGCTCCAACATGGGCACAACAGATTGTCCGTTTCCTTCAGACAGGAGAACTTCCCAAAGAGCAAGAAGAAGCGGAAAGAGTAGCCCGGCAGTCAAGTATGTACCAGTTTGTCGACAACACACTGTACAGAAGAAGACTCAACGGTGTGAAATTGAAGTGTATTCACCGGGAAGGCGGACAAAAGCTGTTGGCAGAGATACATGGAGGCATATGTGGTCACCACATTGGCACAAGGGCACTTGCCGGCAAAGCATTCAGTCAAGGTTTCTTTTGGCCGACAGCCCTCGAGGATGCAACTGCACAAGTAACCAAGTGTGAAGCGTGCCAGTTCCATTCCAAGCAGATACACCAGCCAGCTCAAGCTCTCCAGACGATCCCTTTATCCTGGCCATTTTTGGTCTGGGGCTCGACATCCTCAGCCCTTTCCTCGAGCAGTCGGGGGCTTTGAGTACTTGTACGTTGCAATCGACAAGTTCACAAAGTGTCCGGAAGTGGAAGCAGTGAGGAAGGTGACAGCACAGTCAGCAGTCAAGTTCTTCAGGTCGATTGTTTGCCGCTTCGGGATCCCTAACAGGATCATCACCGACAATGGTACGCAATTCACGAGCCGCACCTTCATGCGGTACGTCCAAGATCTTGGCGCCAAGGTCTGCTTTGCTTCTGTTGCTCACCCGAGAAGCAACGGTCAAGCGGAGAGGGCAAATGTTGAAGTGCTGCGTGGGCTCAAGACCAGGACTTTTGACAGGCTGCGCAAGTGCAGAAGAAACTGGATTGAGGAGCTGCCGGTGGTTCTTTGGTCGATCAGGACGACGCCAAATCGAGCCACTGGCCAGACACCTTTCGCTCTAGTCTATGGAGCAGAGGCAGTTCTCCCCACGGAACTCGTATACGGGTCACCTCGAGTGCTCGCTTATGATGAGCTTGAGCAAGAGCAGCTGCGACAAGATGACGCGTTGCTCCTTGAGGAAGACCGTCTTCAGGCTATTGTACGAGCTGCTCGCTACCAGCAAGCTTTGCGCCGCTACCATAGCCGCAAAGTTAACGCCGGAAGTCTCGAGGAAGGCGACCTTGTTCTTCGGCGCGTTCAGTCCGCCAATAATTCCAACAAGTTGACGCCGAAGTGGGAAGGCCCTTACCGGGTGAAACGAGTCACTAGGCCTGGCGCTGTCCGCCTTGAGAACGAAGATGGCATTCCGGTGAGCAACTCCTGGAACATTGAGCATCTTCGTAAGTTTTACCCGTAAGGCGCGGTTGCCGGAACCTGTTCCGGCAACCACCTTTTGTACAAGTCTTGCCGCTATTGCATGTGATCCTTTGTACAAAGCCAGGCGTAGACCCTGTGCATAAGTAAAGCTCATGTGCTCCACACATCTTGTCAATTTCATGCTTTCTATTTTTTGCATGTGTTATCTGACACTTTGTGCATCACCTACCCCCGGTAAGCAATAACGAGCCGTAAGGCTCCATATCTTTATTTTCTCCTCTTTCTTTTTCTCAAGGAAAGGAAGGTTCTCTCGCCCACAAGTTTGCCGGGGGGAAAGGAGAAGATAATGGTATGGACCAGGCGTCGTTCGAGAAAGTTTCGCCTTACCGGGAAGCAAACAACAGAAAAGCTAAGTTGCCAAAGTTTGAGCAATCAGATTTTTTAAATTTTAAGTTATCTTCCTTGAACGACCGTGCTTTGTATGGAAAACCTGTGCGCGGAGGAACCAACTCGTAGCTAGTTGCGCCCTTACTTTGTTTCGAGTCCGCTCAACAACTTAAGTGTGCTGCGACTAGTTGCGACAAGGTTTCTTGTCGGTAACGGCACCGCCAGCAGGCTGCTGATGTCCCGCACTCAGCGCTCGCGGCTAAGGTGCCTGCGCCGGCAAGTTCCCTAAAAGCGTAGGGCAAAAACATACAAAGGAAGGAATCAAGTAAAGGAAATAACATTGCAATCATTACCCAAAATAGAGTTATATTACAAGGTAACTTGTCGCGGCTCTAACAGATTGTTCTCATAACATGACCAGCAGCGACAAGAAAAGAAGAAAACTGGCGGCCTAGTCTACGCGATCGCCCTCAATCCTCTTGATCCCGCTCACCTTGTCCACAATGGGTGCGACAATGGTCTTGAGCGCTTCCAGATCAGCATCCGGCGACAGGGTCTTGAGGACGTTGGTGAGGTTGAGGCCCGGGTTGCGGAAGGCCACCTTCACCAACACCTTTTGAAGAGCTCCCGCGCAGATCTTGCACGACTCGTCGGCCAGCTGCTTTGGGATCTTCTCCCGGAGTCGCTGGAGGGCCGTCGCCACGCCTTTGAAGAACAAGGTGAGCTTGGCGCTGGGTTGGAGGTTCTCATCGGAGGGATACCCGAGATCCTCCATCCCCAGCTGCGCCAGCTCCTTGTCAATGTCTGCGGCAGCGTCCACGAGACCCTCCGTCCAGTGCTCCACATTCTCCCTAAAAGCGTTCTGGGCGGCAGCAGCACTCGCCAGCAGCGCCTCATCGGCCTTGATCTTCTTCTTCAAGGCCACCTCCTGCTCCCTGGCGCCGTCCAGCGTCTTGGTCAAAGTAGTCAGCTTCAACTCAAGATCTGTGTTGGAATCCTTGGCGGCGCCAAGTTCCTTGCCCTTCTCGGAGAGACGAACCTGTAGCTCTGACAAGCTGTAGGCGTCCTTCTCCCGCTCACGCTTGAGCGCGGCAAGCTCTTCACCGCTCGCCTTGAGATCGGCCTCCAGCCGCGCCACCTTCGTCTCCAGCTCCTTCTTGGCGGCCTCGGCAGCTGCGGCAGCATCCACTGCTTGCTTGAGGGCTCCGCCGAATGTTTGCTCGCGCGCAGTAAGCTCCTCCTCGTGGCTGTCGAGGTTAACCTTCCACTGCGCCAGCTCGCCCTCCTGCGCAGACAGCTTCTCAGCGGCAAGCCGCTGTTGTTCTTCGAGTTCAGCCTTCTCGAGGAGGAAGGCCTTCTGCTCCTCGGCGAGTTGCGCCCGCTCCTCTGCCAGGGACTGGAGAGCTTCCTAGTTGAGACCCCGGAGCTCCTCCGCGTGCTTCTCGATGTCCACTCCCGCCTTCGCGACAAGCGCCTCTCGGGATTCCAGCTTGGCCTGCCGAGCACGGTAGAGCGACACCAGCTTCCGCAGCAGCCGCTCTTCCTCAGGCTCGCCGCTGCGGCTGCTCGGCGCATCAACCAGCGTCAGCCCAGCGGAGGCGAGCACCTCTCCATCGAAGCTTTCTACTTCGACCGGCGCCCTGGAGCTTGACGCCCAGGGGAGGTTGATGAAAACGCCATCGCCGGCCTTCATGTAGATGCCTGGCTGGGGCTCTTCGAAGCCTGACGCTGCGGCAGCGGCGGAGGGATCGGCGATCGGCGTAGCGCCTGGCGCTCCTGCGGCCTCAGGGCCGACAGTACGATCGCCGGACCCCTCGCCAGCTTCTGAGGCGGCAGCTTTGGCGGCCTCTTCGCCGGCGGTATCATCAGCGCCGGCTGCTTCTTCGGTGGCAGCGGCGTCGTCGGCAGCAACCTCGGTCTCCATCGGCTCCGCAGCAGATGGGTCTGACGGCTGGAAAAGGGAGAAAAGTCAAGCAAATATCCAAAAAGAAAATCAAAAGAAGAAGAACCCAAGGGAAGTTTTGAAGCGAGAGGATTACCTGTACCGGGTTCTGCAGTCATAGTCTCCGCCGCCGGGGGGCCGCTGGTGCTGTCCCTTGCCGGAGAACTCTCCCTTGCCGGAGAACTCTCCCTTGTCGGAGAACTCTCCCTTGGCGGCGTAGTCGAAGCAGATGGCATGTCGGGGGCGGCCTCCGGGCGCTCCTGGTGGGGCTGCTCTGCTCCTACACAAACCAACAATCAGATGTCAGCAAAGAAAGAGCATCCATGCGCGCCTAACAGCGGAAAGCGAACCATATACTGACGCTGGGGGCTGCTCTGGAGAATAGATGTCGGGTCCGGCAAGGTGGTCTCGGGCGCACCCTCTGCTGTCGCGGTGGGTTCGTCCTCGGCGATAATCACCTCTGGACGTGCCGGGACCTTGGCTCTCTTCGCCGCTCTCTGGGCCAGAGTCCTAAAAAGGAATAAGTTCGGAGTAAAGCAAATGAAATACAAGACAAAACAGCAAGAATTGATGAACTACAAGTACAACAAAGAATCTTACTCTTCTTCTTCCTCGTCGGAGCTGAGCACGGAGAAGTCGAAGTCCGACTCACCTCCGGCGCGAGGAGGCGGAGCAGTAGGTTCCCTTGGCCGCTTGGCGGGAGCAATGGCGGTGGTCCGAGACGACCCCGCTCCACCTGCCGCCGCGGCGTGAGAAGCGGCAGGAGCAGAAGCGGTGGTCCGGGTGGACCCCGCTCCAGTTGCAGCAGCAGCGTGAGGTGCTCCCGCGGCAACAGTGCTTGCCGCGGTGGAGCGTGTCGCGCGTCGCAGCGACTATCGACTCGTCTGCCGCTCCGCTACGTCCCCGGCCTTGCGGAGACGCCTTCTTGGTGGAGCTGGGGGCTCTGCTTGCGACGAGCTATCTGAAGATGAGGAGGAAGAGGAGTTGATCTCCAACGAGCCGCTCGTATCCTCGGCGGGCTCGCTCAAATCGACATCATGCCCGGCAAGCTCTTCCTCGCCGGCAAGCTCCTCTCGCTCGGCACGGCTTGCCGACTCTACAGCCTCTGCCTCCTCCACGGTGAATCCAAACTCGCCCGCGGCTGCGGCTGCCGCCGCCTCTTCCAACCTAGTGGCGATGCGTTTCATCTCCGCATCGGTGGTGTCGCGAGTGAGGCTTTTCTGTTCGTCGGAGCGGACCGGCACTTCTACCAAGCCGTCAAAGAACTCCTGCACGACGTCGTCTGCAGGCTCTTGCCAAGTTGGGACAATTCCATGCGAGTCGCACAGCGGCATCATTGGACGGATGCGGCTGAGCGAGGAGTTGTTGCACAGCGGAATGACATCCTTCGGCAACCTAAACACTTCGGGATGTTGAGGGTCGTACTTGAACAGCTCCCGGAGCATTGCGTCAAGTTCCATAACGGTGAAGTTGAAGTTGAGGCCCGGGTGCAGCCTCATGATGTCCACCGCATTCTGGAAGTCCCAGGCGGGTCTCCTCCTCTCCTGCAGGGGGGCGATGTGGCGGCGAAGAAAATCTGCGCCAACCGCACCTACATTGAGCCCGGCAAGCCTGAGGCGTTGGATCCGGGTGACGGAAATCTTCAGCCTATCGTCTTCCGGGGCCACGTTGCTCCAATCGCTGCCGCACGCTACTGGAGTTTGGCGCTGGGCGGTAAACGGCTGCGTGTACTCCTCGACAATCCAGCACCAGTCTGCTCCCCATTCCTCCCACTTGCCGCGGAACTCTCCCTCCAGATAAGCGTCCTTCTTGCCGGCTCTCGAGATCCAGGCGATTCCGCCGGATAAAGGCTCTCCTCTCTCAACTCGGGGCATAAAGAAGTGGCAAAAAAGGGCTACGTTTGGATAGACTCCGACAAAGTTTTCGCAGAGATGTGCGAAAACTGCCATGGTCAGAACAACATTGGGGGTGAAATCAAGGAGGCGGAACCCGTAGGTGTTCATAATATCGCAGAAAAACTCAGAGAAAGGCAGGCAGAGCCCGTAGTAGAAGAACAAGGTGAAGAAGGGATATCTATTTGGAGCCATTTTCCAAGCGACGGCTGGAAGTACCTTCGTGCGCGGATGCGCTCGCGTCTCCGTCGACCAGAAGAGGTAGTAATACTCCCTCAGCTCCCTCGCGGCGAGCTTGGGGGGGGGGGAGATTGCCCGCTCCTTTCGCAGCGCCGCGAGCCGCTGCGCCTCGGTCGACTTCACAACCTTCCCCTTGTCGGCTTTCGGAGCCATGGCGGAAGTGGTGGGGGAGGCCGATGGCGTTGGTGGTGCTGGTGGCGATGGGGGGCAGAGCGCTGCTCTCTTTCAGCTTTGGGAAGAAGGGGGAGCGGCGGAGGTTTCCGAGATTGGAATAGCAACCAGCGAGTGGGCAAACTGCCCCTGTTTCCCTTGCTTATAAGGAGGGAGGGGGCGGACGTTCCGTTTTTTCGAATAAAGAAACCACCCACGATCTCTCCCACGACGCCGCATTCAACGCGCGTCGTTCGGGGAGGGCGCGGTGGATACGGAGAGAGATCTGGCGTAACCCAGGCCGCGCGTGCCCGTGCCCTGTTTTGGGCCTGGCCCAACAGCGCTCGGCACCGTGTTTGGCCCAGGCCCGGGGGCTCCTGTCGGTGTATTAGAGTAGGGGTACCCTAGTATCCCGAACTTGTGCACGGGCAGTCGCAGCATGCCGCGGCAAGGCTTGCCGGGTGACCGCCAAGGTCCTCCGTGGCTCCTTTGGAGCCATTCAAGAACAAAGTATTCAAGCCAAGGAGACAAGGCCCCGGCAAGAGGAGCTTGCTGGGAAGGCCAACCAAGGCATCTCAAGGAACTTGCCGCGACACGCCACGTGTCCCGGCAAGGCCCGGTGAGCGACGAGCTCCCGGACGCGACAAGACAACGACCGCGGCAAGGCGCTTGCCGCGGCAAGCTACCACTCTCTACCCGCGCTCCAGCACATCCACCAACGTGTCGCTATGGGACCTTTCCAGGCGTACGTGGCGGGAGGCTGTGCAGCCAGCGGTGCGCGGTGGCAAGAGGTGCTGACAAGATTGCCATCGTGGCGAGCGGTGGCGCCCCTGACGGTCCCTTTTGCACTATTTGGGCGACGCAGATGGGCATTCAATGCCCTTGTCCCCTGCCGTCAGAGTTAGGTATGATACACTGTAACAGGTAGTTGTACCAACCACAACACCTTTCCATTTTTACCCTTGTCTACGTTGCCACCTGTCGGTGACCCCTTGAGCATATAAAAGGAGGCCCATGCGCAATGTAGAAAGGGGGGGAGAACACTCTCACGCTCGGTCTCGTTAGCTGCTGGTGTGTACTGTAGCACTCAGCGCTCCCGGGAAAGAACTCAATACAAACCACAAAGCAGGAGTAGGGTTTTACGCATCCGTGCGGCCCGAACCTGGGTAAACTGCTCGTGTGTTTCGCCTCGATCCGCTCTTCGTGCGATCTTCGCCCCCCGCCGAACCGAAAGGGGCTCGGTCCGCCGGCCCCATAGGTGCTCGTGGATTCGTTCCCCAATAGTTTCGGACCCCTTATACAAGGGGTCACGGAATTCCCCCTACTCCTCCAAATATACAGCCCTTAGGGCGTCGTTTAGACTTTCTGTTTTGTTTTGATTAAAGTTCTCCATAGATGCAACTTCACATACTTCGTTTGTGTTCAATGGCCATACAAAGACGTCACAGATTCCCACCTTGATCAATAAAGCTTTCATCTTATATTTTCAATATCTAGATTGCAATCTCAGTTTCTTGCTTGTTCTTCGTTTGCTTGCAAGAAATAGACCCTCGTGGTCATCTTGATCGTGTTCCGGCGTTGTCAATAACCTCTCGGAATTGGTTTAGCGATTGCTAAGGCACGACATCTTTGCACGTTCGTATCAGATCGTCAAAGTCTAATCCTCCCAAAACGATAATCACCATCTCATCGAAAGATGGGACACATTTGCCTCTAACAGAGGGGCTCAGGGATCAGCCCATGCACGATGACCTCAATCATTCCTAAGACAACAATTACCTTCCTCTCTCCGAAGAGGAGGTCAACTTCAAAGACGAGGACTTCATCGTTCCCAAAGACCCTTTGGACCAAGAACTGTTCAAACGACGGCTTATTGCCACAACAAGAAGCCTAAAGAAAAGGTAGTAGAGGATACAAGCCAATCATGACACCCTCAATAACAAGTGGACTAAATTTCTAACCGTAGAAGAGGGGTACAGCTACGAGCGGCAGACCAAAAGCTATCCCGAGTGGAAATTGCTACCACAGTTTGATGACGAGGCTCTTGAGCCTATACCTCCAAGATACACCCAGGCTAACCAGCCAGTCCGCCCCCTCGAGGACGAGACAGGTCGGCTTAGCAGGCCGAACACCAACCAGCTCCCCCTCGCCAAACAGGTAGGGATCCAGTTCGCCTGGAATATGAATATGACCTACGGCGTGACCTGGGCGCTAGAGTAGGCCACCCAAGTTCCATTTGCGGATCAAAGAGTATCCTCCCGCTGGAACGGATGGACACGAAGCATGGCTAGACCGAAATGTTAGAGCTCGGGAACATCAACGGGCCTAGATGGAAGATGGCCTCCGGCGAGACGTGGCCAGACTAAGTGGCGCCGCTCACCCTATGTGCTTCACACATGAGGTGAT
This sequence comes from Secale cereale, assembly GCA_902687465.1. Classification (NCBI taxonomy): domain Eukaryota; kingdom Viridiplantae; phylum Streptophyta; class Magnoliopsida; order Poales; family Poaceae; genus Secale; species Secale cereale. The sequence goes on along the minus strand of LR738714.1, from coordinate 272,033,939 downwards.
GCATCATCAGTTCACTGAAGGGTTTAAACCCGTAAATATCGAACAATATGATGGAACTATAGACCCGGTGGTGTGGATCAAAGACTACCTTCTCCACACACATATGGCACGAGGGGACAACCTCCACGCCATAAAATATTTTCCATTAAAGCTCAAAGGACCAGCCAGGCATTGGCTGAATACCGTCCCATAAAACTCAATAGAATGTCGGGAGGAGCTCGAGGATGCCTTCTGAACCAATTTCGAAGGCACCTATGTCCGGCCTCCGGACACCGATGACCTAAGCCACGTGGTCCAACAACCCGGAGAATTAGCTCGGCAATTCTAGAATCGGTTTTTGACAAAGAAAAAATAGATCATCGATTGTCCGGATGCCGAAGCCATAGCTGCTTTCAAACACAATATAATGAACAAGTGGCTAGAGCGCCAGCTCGGCCAGGACAAGCCAATGACCATGTCCGCACTCACATATATGATGACCCGCTTTTGCGCGGGAGAAGATAGTTGGTTGGCTCGTAGAAGCATCAACTTGGAGGACCCCGGCAACTTAGAAGTCTGGGGCAAAAATGGAAAGCCATGACATAACAAGAATAAGCATCGTCATAATGGCAGTGAAGCTAAAGACATGGGAGTAAATGCCAGATTCCGCGATCCCAAGTCAGGACCAAGGAAAAGGCCCTCTAAAGGCAACCAAGACGGTCCAACCAAGCTGTTTATCATCTTGGACAGGTCGTGAAAAATCCATGGCACCTATGAAAAGCCTATTAATCACACCAACCGTAATTGTTGGGTGATAGAACTCGCCGGCAAACTCATAGCCGAGGACTCGAGCAAATGCCCCTGCAGCGAGGACAAAGAAGAGCATCTCAGGCCAAACAATGGAGGCCAAAAATAGTTCCCTCCTGAGGTCAAGATGGTGAACATGATCTACGTGTCACATCCCTAGTCTGTGCTTGCATTAGGACTAGCTAGAGTGTGCATCATATTTAACTTTTCCAGAAACTTGAAATGGGGATGACAGAAACCCCAGCACCCCTCTTAACTCAACTAGGGTTTAATAAAATCTTTTCCAATGTACCCAAAATGCCCTTCAAAAATGTTCATCATCTTTGCCTTGGTCTTAAACCTCTGACAAACATGGTGCACAATATTCTAGGACATCCTAAGGTCACTGGTTTAATTCATATTGTAAATGCTATAAAATATTTTAAATGCCCAAATAATCATAAACCAAAATGTTCCCTGTTGCTTATATAATATACAGTGGACATGGTTAGTTTCAAGATTTATAAAAATGTTCTAGCATTTTTAATAAATCAACACAGTTGCAGAAAAACAAAAACAAAAACTAAATTAGAAAAGAGGAGAGAGAGAGAGAGAACTTACCTGGCCGTCCCACCTGGCGGCCTAGCTGGCCGGCCGAGCCCAGCAGCCGCTCCACACAGGTGCTTCCTCTCGCCAAGCAGGCAGAGAAGAGCACGCCGGCGAGCCTGCGGGCGCCACGCAGCTACTCACCATTCTACTTCACCCCTCGCCACCGCGACGCCCTGGTTCGTCTCCATGTCGTCGCCCGAAGCCTCTGGACATCTCACTTTTCCCCCTGCCTCCCTCCTTCGCCCTCTCCTCGCCATGGCCGACGCGCCCGCGAGCTCACCGCCGTCGTAACCGCAGCAACCATCGTCCACGCGCCGCCCCGTCGAGTCCCTGAGCTTCACCGTCGTTCGCTACGTCGAGTAGGCCGAGCCCCGAGCACTTGCACGCTCTGCTCCGCCATCGTTGACCTCGTCTTCACGGACCACCGCCGGAGACCCCCTTCGCCGTCGCCACCGCTCCAGCTCATCCCCGAGCCCGCCGTTTAGCTCGTTGCAACCGCCGTGAGCTCCTGCCCCTCCCCATCCTCTTCGTTCTCGCTCTCGAGCCCCGTCGCGACCGCACCTTGCTCGCCCGCACGCGCCGCCGCACGTGCTCGCCGCCGACGTGTCTCCGGCCACCAAACGGGCCTGCCGTCATGCCCTTCCTCCTCACCGCACCCCGTAGGCCCCGTAGGAGCTAACCCCATGCCCTCACGACCACCGCAGCGTCGACCCCGAGCTCACCCCAGCTCCGGCCACCGCCAACGTCGTCGCCGGCGACGTTCCGGCCATCCCTAGGCCACGCCACCACCACCACTCGATGCGGACGAGCGTTTGCATCACGCAGCCCCTCTCCGCCGTCGTTTTGGTCGCCGGAGGGCCAAACCCGAGGCGCTCCGCCTCATCTGGCCTCGCCGGCGACGAGCCGCCCGTGAGTTTGACTCGCTGACCAGGGGGTTTGACCTCCCCCTGTGCCACTGACATGTGGGCCCAGTCGTTGACTATTTAGATTTAGGATTAATTAGTGTTATACTAATTTCTGTTAATTAGTTGACCCACTGACGTGTGGGCCCGACACTGTTAGCTGTTAGTTAGTTTAAACTAACCATTTTAGTTAACTTTGTTCGACTGACGTGTGGACCCCACACGTCAGGTTTGACCTGGACCAGCCCTGTTGACCTGCTAACGTCAGCATGAAGTCATGCTGATGCAGTAAGTATTTTTTGGGATTTAAATAAATCAGAAATGATTTATTTATTTTCAAAAAATGCCCTAACTTTTAAAATTCATATAAATTCATCGGTAGCTCAGATGAAAAAGTTTTATATATGAAAAATGATCAGAAAAATCCAATCTATCCATTGGTACTGGTTTCATGCATGTCTAAGCAAGTTAACCTTGATGTTCACATCAAAACATGATAATGCACTTTGTATAATAATAACTTGGGTATGAATTTGAATCTTTGATTCAAATAAGCTCAAACATTTCTGTTTATAGTTGCATTAGCTCAAAACACATTCATCTTGCCATGTCATGAGCATGCATCATATTGCTGCATATTGTTGTGTGTTGATTATATTACCGGTGTTCTCCGTGGTAGGTTTTGCTCCCGAGGATACATCTGCGTATCCAACTGAAGAGCAGTACCCGTCAACCAACCTGTCAGGCAAGCAACCCATTGATCATTCCGATACAAACCCATCTTCTCGCTTCTGCTCTCTTTTACTACAATAGGGCAACAACGTGTGAACTGCTTTTGCTGCGGTAGTTGAACCCCATTCCTTTGCATGACCTGTCGTTGCCACAGTAAATAGTTGAAACCCACTAGCATGTGTAGGAGTTGACTGAGCCATGTTGATGTATTTCCTACCATGCTATACATGTTCTGCCTGCTATGCTTAGAGTTGTGTCAGGTCTGGTTCATCTGGGTGATGGATCAGAGTGAAATGGTGATGTCTGGAAATGAGAGTGAAGTGTGGAATATGTTTTGGTAAAGGTATCGATGAAAGGCCATGTAGGAGTACATGGTGGGTTGTTTCATTGGAACCGTCCATAAGATCTGAGATCTGTCTGTGTGATATAAGATCAGCTACTACCATGCATTGGGCCCGAAACCAATGGACCCTCTCGACTTATTAACTGCCCTTGTCCTCTGTCTAGGAGATGCAACTAGTTTCTGGTGTTTGTAGCATACTGGTGGTCATGCGCAGCGCTGATCCTCGGGGTGGGCTGTGATGCGGCAAGTACGTGGCCAGGTGTACGGAGTCGCCCGTTTGGTGGCTCGGGAACCCTGTACACAACGTTTGGGGCCGTGAGTGACACCCCGGCCGGATCTCCCCACTGATGGAACCCAAATAGGCGATAAACCTGGACTAGGGACTTGTGTGGTTAGTCAGGTCGTGGCCGACACCCTCGCTGGGCTTCCGCTTGAAGGTTGCCAAGTACACGTCGAGTAAACGATGATAAGTGGTGGAAGCATGTGTGAAGAAGTACACCCATGCAGGGTTACCAATCTATTCGAATAGCCGTTGTTCACGGTTAAGGACCACTTGGTTGCTTATACAGTTCATAGACAAGTTAATGGTTACTCCTAAAAGTCTCAAGACAAGTGCGGGTGTCGTGGATGGCCCTTCCGTAGGATGACAGAAGAGGATCCTCGGTAGTGTATTGTTGTGGTGAGTAGTGGACTCATGTGCATAGTCTCATCTTTGCAAACTACTGAGAGTTGTAGTATAGGTTAGCCAAGAGTCATAGCTGGCTTGCTGCATAAACTCCACTACCCTTGTTGATAATGATGCATGTATGATAGGTTCTAATGTAAGTCTTGCTGAGTACCTTTGTACTCATGTTTGCTTAATAACTGTTGCAGAGGAGAACCCCACCCCCTCTGATGGGTTCTACATAGAGCTTGACGTCGACAAGTAGCTTGCTACCCAGACGGAGATCTTGGACTTGTGAAGGGCCTTGTAGGTAGCCAGGCTACACCAAGCCAGTTTTCTTTCCAAGTTGTTTGTACTCAGACAAGTTAGCTTCCGCATGTGCTTGTATGCTTGTATGACTTGAGTGTTGAGTCATGTGACCCCTACCTGTATGGATATGTTATGTATGGCTCTTCGGAGCCTCCTAAATAAATTACTTTGAGTCATAGAGTTCTGTGGTGATGCAATGTTGTATTTGCACATATTGAGCATATTGTGTGTATGTTATAGAAATGCTTGGTATGTGTGGGATCCGACACCTAGTTGTTTACCCTAGGTAGCCTATCTTACAGGGAAATGTCTCCTAGTGCTTCCACTGAGCCTTGGTAGCTTTCTATTGCTCCGGAACACGCAGGCTGGTCGGCATGTGTCCTTCTTCATTCCTGTGTCTGTCCCTTAGGGGAAATGTCACGCGTTGTTCCTTTAAGTCCATGTAGCTTGCTACGACTTGGGTTCATACGTTAATGACCGACACGTTCGTTGTTGGGTCATGGATGCCTATCTCTATAATTTAGTGCCACTTTTGGTTTATAACTAGCCATGTAGGCTCAGGTTCTCTGTCATATGGATGCTAGCGACACTATCATATACGTGTGCCAAAATGCGCAAACGGTCCCGGGCCAGGTAAGGTGGCACCCATGGGGATACCGTGCGTGAGGCCACAAAGTGATATGTTGTGTTACATGCTAGATCAGTGCGACTTAGAATTGGGGTCCTGACAGCGTTGGCATCAGAGCCGGACTGCATGTAGGTTCTTCAAGCCAAACTAGTCGATGTTGAGTCTAGAAATTCTTAGTTATATGTAGGGGAATTGATTGTGGAAGGGAATGTAAGGCTCTTTTTACTTCTTTACCTTGTGCCCTTCTGATTTGAGTCAGCCTATTCTTTCTACGGGGGTTAAGGACTAGGCCTCTCATCTTTACTAGGTTCACGTGTTACTAATCCGTAGACTCTTAGGATTGTTGGTTTCAAGCCTCAGTTCAGTTTCTACCTTCCAGTATGTTGATTAGTTGGACCCGGAACCTTGATATGATTTTGTATAGTGGCTATGCTATCATTTGTATGATGTCTTTTTTTTAGCATTTACAGTTGTTATGCTGCCCGATTTCTTCTAGAAATTCTAATGCCTTTGCATTATCTCGTGTTTCAGATGTCTGACCGCACCCCTCATCAGGTGGTCCGTCTGACCCGGTGCATTAATGTGCCAGGTCACACGGCCATGTTGGTCCGTGTATTGACCGAGACTGGCTACCGTTGGTATCTTTAGTATACTGTGGAAGACCAGTATTGTTATTTCAACCAGAGCCGGTACTTCTGCACAGTCCGGATATATCCTTCATATCCCGAAGCTACCGACCCCATCCACTGGACGTATGGACTTGGGGTTACCATCGAGATGGCATGCCTTGCTACTGAACACTAAGTTCTTCTACATGCCAGCCTCACTTCCTGGAGAGGAAGGCTACTACACTGGTCTGTACACTAATGCCGCTCATGAGGAGCCGCTACTTCAGACTAGCACACAGATGCTGGAGGATAGGGACCGTGAGGTCCGTGCCCTCCGGATGGAGCTCTATAACACTCAAGCCAACCACTGGGCCACTGACACAGCTTGCACCTGCCGTGTAGGCCGGATATCTGGATATGCGGGATTTGTACCCCGTGCGGACTCGTCTGCCCGACCGTATGGATTGGCGTGACGTTGGGGGGATTACACCTCCACGTGGGCGTCGTTTACCACCAGCAGCGGGACCGAGGCCGCATCCGTGCCCCTACCACAGTCTCCAAGTGCTCGTGAGTTTCCAGATCCACATTTCCATTTCCAGGCTACGGAGGTAATCTTTACGAATATTACTACGGAAATGTCTGAGCTGGACCATGGCAGTAGTAGTATTGTAGTAGTTGTATTTCCACAGTCCTGTGTGTCTTGTGGAATATGACTTAGTGTGTACTGAGTTTCGGAGGCATAGATAAATAATGTATAGGAGCTTGGAATGCCTCTGATGAGATGTATCGTCTTTCACCGCAGTTGTACTTTAGCCTTGGCTTGTACTAAACTATGTATGGTGTGTATGACCAATGGTGTATATATGGCAGTTTCTATATTACCATGTCGTACAGATGAACATCTCTGCATTCGGTGTCATCCATTACATTCTGCACCCCTATGTCAAAGTTTTGCCATCCTTGTATAAACCGTTGTTTTGTTTTCCTAGGATGGTCAACACTCGCAGCACCCCTGCTGCTCAGGAGCAGGGTCAAGCCAGTGGAGCTAGGGATGAGAATCTGCCTCATCCACCCTCCTTGGCTGAAGTCATGTTGGAGGCAGAAAGGAACAAAAGAGAGACCAACCGTCTGCTGGAACTCATAGAGCAGAATACTTACTTTCGCCAGAGGAATGACGTGGTGTCTATTAATGACTTTATCAAGATGTGCCCACCAAAATTCCATCACCCCGTTGAGCCTCTTGATGTGGATGATTGGCTTCGCAGTATCACCCACAAGCTACATTCTACCCGCGTGGCCGAAGCTGATAAGGTTACCTACGCTACCTACCATCTTGAGGGCCCTGCTAGGCTTTGGTGGGAAAACTATGAGGCTATGCGTCATGCTGGCCAGATTACCACTTGGACAGAGTTCAGCGAGGCATTCTGTGAACATCACATTCCAGAAGGTCTCATGGATTGCAAGCGGGAGGAATTTTGCAATTTCACCCAGGGCAGGCTAACCGTGGATGCCTGTAGCCGTGAGTTTGGTAACTGGGCACGCTATGCTCCCGAAGAGGTGTCCACCGACGCCAAGAAGCAGGCGAGGTTCCGCAAGGGACTCAGCCCTGAACTTCGCCGAGATCTCCGTCTGCACGAGTGCACCTCGTTCCAGAAGCTAGTGAACAAAGCCATCAGTGCTGAGACAGGTCAGACTGATTATGAAGCCACACGCAAGCATCCCCGTGACTTTGGTTCCTCATCCGGCTCTGGCTCTCACAAGCGCCATGTGTGGGTTCCAAACACAGCTCTGCCACCCAGGTTCACTTCGAGGCCATCCTATGAGGCGCCTCGCCCAACCCAGCAGTATGCACCGCCCAAGATTTATGGAGGACCATTTGCCAATACTGCTCCACGCACTAGCACTGTGACATGCTTCAAGTGCGGAGAACCAGGCCACTACATGCGAGAGTGTCATCATAACCAGCCAGGAAGGTCCGTTGGTTGTGGTAAGCTAACAGGAATGGTGAACTATGTCAAGCCAGTCACCACTACACGTGGTCACGTCAACTATGTCTCTGCTGAGGAAGCTTATGAGGATCCTAACGTCGTCCTTTGTACGCTCCTTGTTAACTGCCATCCGGCATCTGATCTTTTCGATATTGGAGCATCTCATTCGTTCATATCTGAGAGTTATGCTCGAATGCACAACATGACTTTTTGTGACATGCCCACCACCATGGAAATTCAAACTCCTAGCTCTAGATGGCAAACCTCTAGAGTAAGCTATGGGAATGAAATTCTTGTCGATATACTTGTTTTTCTCGCATCCCTAATAGCTCTCAAGTCCTCGGACATAAACATCATCTTGGGTATGGACTGGATGACAGCTCATTATGCCAAGATTGATTGCTACACTAGGATTGTTCAACTTACACACCCATCCGGCAAGACAGTCAATATTTTGGCCCAAATGGCTGAGCGTTAGCTCTACTCTCTTAATGCCAGCCCTCTACCAGAACTCGAAGATATCCCAATAGTCCAGGACTTTCCGGATGTCTTTCCAGAAGAACTGCCAGGTGTTCCACCTGACAGAGATGTAGAGTTCGTGATAGATCTTGTTCCAAGAACTGTCCCAATCTCTAGAAGACCCTATAAGATGGCACCCTTATAACTAGCTGAGCTTAAGAAACAACTTGATGAGTCCTTGAAAAAGGGTTTCATCCGTCCTAGTTCTTCTCCTTGTGCTTGTCCCGTCCTCTTCGTCAAGAAGAAGGATGGAACGGATCGGATGGTTGTAGATTATCAACCTGTCAATCTGGTCACCATAAAGAACAAGTATCCGCTCCCCAGGATCAACAACCTATATGATCAGCTCGCTGGATCCTCAGTCTTTTCCAAAATGGATTTGAGGTTGGGCTACCATCAAATCAAAATCAAGAACGAGGACATTCCCAAGACGGCCTTTGTCACTCGTTATGGCCAATACGAGTACACCGTCATGTCCTTCGGGTTAACCAATGTCCCAACCACTTCTCTTGGCTAATCAATTCTATATTCATGGAGTACTTGGATAAATTCGTCGTGGTATACCACGATGATATACTCATTTACTCCAAGAACAAGGAAGATCATGCCGAGCATCTAAGGCTGGTATTGACGAAACTTCGAGAGCACCGCCTTTATGCCAAATTCTCCAACTGTGAATTCTGGTTGCCAGAAGTGACCTATCTAGGTCATGTAATCTCGTAAGGGTATTGCTGTCAATCCCAAGCGAGTTCAGGCCGTGCTTGACTGGACTCCACCTGAATGAGTCAAGCAAGTTAGGAGTTTCCTTGGCTTAGCCAGCTATTGCCGACGCTTCGTCGAGAATTTCTCCAAGGTTGCTAAACCTCTAACTGAACTCCTCAAGAAAGATAAAAAGTTCGAGTGGACCCCACAGTGCGAGTTCAGCTTTCTGGAACTGAAAAGACGCCTGACGTCTGCTCCCGTACTGGTACCACTAGACTTTTCCAAGGACTTTATTATCTATTGCGACGCCTCACAACAAGGACTAGGTTGCATACTCATGCAAGATCGTCAAGTGATTGCCTACGCATCTCGAAAGTTGCATCCACATGAGGATAACTATCCTACACATGATCTAGAGCTTGCAGCTGTAGTCCACGCACTCAAGACATGGCGACATTACCTTCTTGGTAATTGCTGTGAAATCTTCACTGATCACCAAAGTCTGAAATACATCTTCACCCAACAAGATCTGAATCTCTGGTAAAGCCGTTGGGTTGAGTTGCTCACAGATTACGACTTAGGAATCACTTACACCCCTGGGAAGGCCAATGTCATGGCTGACGCACTAAGTCGTAAGTCTTATTGTAACAATCTGATGTTACAACAACGGCAACCTCTTCTCCACGAGGAATTTCGTAAGCTTAACCTTCACATTGTTCCTCGAGGATTCCTTTCCACCTTGGTCTCGAAACCTACCCTTGTGGATCAGATCATCAAAGCACAGAAGGTTGATCCGGGAATCTCCCGTATCAGGAGGAACATCAAGAAAGGAGTCGTGGGATGTTTCTCAATTGATGATCAAGGTGTCGTATTCTTTGGAAACCACCTAGTGGTTCCTAAGGTGCGAAACCTAAGACGGCTAATCCTTAAGGAGGCTCATGAATCTCCTCTCATGATTCATCCCGGTAGTACCAAAATGTATCAGGACCTACGCCAGAGGTTCTGGTGCACTAGGATGAAGAGAGAAATCGCTCAATTCATTGCTAACTACGACATTTGTCGTCGAGTTAAAGTAGAGCATCAACGGCCTGCTGGCACCCTTCAAACTTTATCTATTCCCGAATGGAAATGGGATAAGATCGGTATGGACTTCATTACCGGATTTCCCAGGACCATGAAAGGGAATAATGCTATCTTTGTCGTTATCAACCGCCTCTCCAAAGTAGCCCATTTCCTGCTTGTTCGAGAGGGTATAACCGCTAGCCAGCAAGCAGACTTGTATATCTCTCGAATAGTATCTCTTCATGGTGTTCCATTGGAGATTAACTCAGACCATGGAAGTCTATTCACCTCCCGATTTTGGGAAAGTTCCAAAATGCTATGGGGACTCGTCTCTCTTTTAGCACCGCCTTTCATCCTCAGTCAAGTGGTCAAGTAGAATGAGTCAATCAAATTCTGGAAGATATGCTCCGAGCCTCTGTCATCTCATTTGGTATGGATTGGGAGAAATGTCTTCCATTCGCCAAGTTCGCTTATAACAATAGTTATCAAGCTAGATTGGGCAAGGCTCCCTTCGAAGTTCTGTATGGACGAAGGTGTCGAACGCCTCTTAACTGGTCAGAAACTGGGGAAAGACAATTCTTTGGTCCGGATATGATCCAGGAAGCAGAAGAGCAAGTTCGCATCATTCGTGAGAAATTGAAAACAGCCCAATCTTGCCAGAAGAGCCAATATGATTGCCATCATAAGGCTGTGACTCACGAAGTTGGCGATAAGGCTTACCTTCAGGTTACTCCTCTTAAGGGAACCCATCGCTTCGGTATGAAAGGCAAATTGGCTCCTCGTTACATCGGTCCTTTTCACATTCTTGCCAAACGAGGAGAAGTTGCCTACCAACTGGAACTACCTCCGCATCTTTCCAATATTCATGATGTTTTCCACGTCTCACAACCCAGGCGTTGCTTCTCGGATCCTATCCACGGAGTGGACCATGAAACGCTTGATCTCCAGGATAATCTCACATATCGAGAATACCCCATTCGTATTCTTGATCAAACCAAGCGTAGCACTCGACGTCATAATATCAAGTTTCTCAAGGTTCAATTGTCACACCATTCCGAGAACGAAGCTACTTGGGAAAGGGAGGATCGTCTTCGACTTGAGTACCCCACCCTTTTTCCGGAGGAACTTGAATCTCGGGACGAGATTCTTTTGAGTGGGGGTGAGTTGTCACATCCCTACTCTGTGCTTGCATTAGGACTAGCTAGAGTGTGCATCATTTTTAACTTTTCCAGAAACTTGAAATGGGGATGATAGAAACCCCAGCACCCCTCTTAACTCAACTAGGGTTTAATAAAATATTTTCCAATGTATCCAAAATGCCCTTCAAAAATGTTCATCATCTTTGCCTTGGTCTTAAACCTCTGAGTAAAATGGTGCACAATTTTCTAGGACATCCTAAGGTCATTGGTTTAATTCATATTGTATTTGCATTTGGGCATTTAAATGCTATAAAATATTTTAAATACCCAAATAATCATAAACCAAAATGTTCCCTGTTGCTTATGTAATATATACAGTGGACATGGTCAGTTTCATGATTTATAAAAATGTTCTAGCATTTTTAATAAATCAACACAGTTGCAGAAAAACAAAAACAGAAACTAAATTAGAAAAGAGGAGAGAGAGAGAGAGAACTTACCTAGCTGGCCCACCTGGCGGCCCACCTGGCCGGCCCAGCCCAGCAGCTGCTCCACGCAGCTGCTTCCTCTCGCCGGGCAGGTAGAGAAGAGCACGCTGGCGAGCCTACGGGCGCCACGTAGCTACTCGCCGCTCTGCTTCACCCCTCGCCACCACGACGTCTTGGTTCGTCTCCACGTCGTCGCTCGAAGCCTTTGGACATCTCACTTCTCCCCTGCTTCTCTCCCTCGCCCTCTCCTCGCCATGGCCGACGTGCCCGCGAGCTCAACGCCGTCGTAACCGCAGCCACCATCGTCCTCGCGCCGCCCCGTCGAGTCCCTGAGCTTCGCCGTCGTCCGCTACGTCAAGCAGGCCGAGCCCCGAGCGCTCGCACGCTCTGCTCCGCCACCATCGACCTCGTCTTCACCGACCACCGCCGGAGATCCCCTTTGCCGTCGCCACCGCTCCAGCTCATACCCAAGCTTGTCGTCTAGCTCGCTGCAACCACCGTGAGCTCCTGCCCCTCCCCATCCTCTCTGTTCTCGCTCTCGAGCCCCGTAGTGACCGCACCTTGCTCGCCCGCACGCGCCGCAGCACGTGCCCGCCCTGACGTGTCTCCGGCCACCTAACGGCCCGGCCGTCATGCCCTTCCTCCTCACCGCACCGCGTAGGCCCCGTTGGAGCTAACCCCATGCCCCCACGGCCACCGCAGCGTCGACCCCAAGCTCACCCGAGCTCCGACCGCCGCCAACGTCGTCGCCGGCGACGTTCCAGCCAACCCCAGGCCACGCCACGTCCACCACTCGATGCAGACGAGCGTCCGCATCACTCAGCCCCTCTCCGCCGTCGTTTTGGTCGCCGGAGGGCCAAACCCAAAGCGCTCCGCCGCGGCTGGCCTCGCCGGCGACGAGCCGCCGATGAGTTTGACTCGCTGACCAAGGGGTTTGACGTCGCCCTGTACCACTGACATGTGGGCCCAGTCGTTGACTATTTAGTTTTAGGATTAATTAGTGTTAAACTAATTTCAGTTAATTAGTTGACCCACTGACGTGTGGGCCCGACACTGTTAGCTGTTAGTTAGTTTAAACTAACCCTTTTAGTTAACTTTGTTAGACTGACGTGTGGACCCCACACGTCAGGTTTGACCTGGACCAGCCCTGTCGACCTGCTGACGTCAGCATGAAGTCATGCGGACGCAGTAAGTATTTTCTGGGATTTAAATAAATCAGAAATGATTTATTTATTTTCAAAAAATGCCCTAACTTCTAAAATTCATATAAATTCATCAGTAGCTCAGATGAAAAGGTTTCATATATGAAAAATGATCAAAAAAAATCCAATCTATCCATTGGTACTGGTTTCGTGCATGTTTAAGCAGGTTAACCTTGTTGTTCACATCAAAACATGATAATGCACTTTGTATAATAATAACTTGGGCATGAATTTGAATCTTTGATTCAAATAAGCTCAAACATTTCTGTTTATAGTTGCATTAGCTCAAAACACATTCATCTTGCCATGTCATGAGCATGCATCATATTGCTGCATATTGTTGTGTATTGATTGTATTACTGGTGTTCTCCGTGGTAGGTTCTGCTCCCGAGGATACATCTGCGTATCCAACTGAAGAGCAATACCCGTCAACCAACCTGTCAGGCAAGCAACCCATTGATCATTCGGATACAAACCCACCTTCTCGCTTCTGCTCTCTTTTACTGCATTAAGGCAACAACGTGTGAACTGCTTTTGCTGCGGTAGTTGAACCCCATGCCTTTGCACGACCTGTCGTTGCCACAGTAAATAGTTGAAATCCACTAGCATGTGTAGGAGTTGATCGAGCCATGTTGATGTGTTTCCTACCATGCTATACATGTTCTGCCTGCTATGCTTAGAATTGTGTCAGGTCTGGTTCATCTGGGTGATGGATCAGAGTGAAATGGTTATGTCTGGAAATGAGAGTGAAGTGTGGAATATGTTTTGGTAAAGGTATCGATGAAAGGCCATGTAGGAGTACATGGTGGGTTGTTTCATTGGAACCATCCATAGGATCTGAGATCTGTATGTGTGATTTAAGATCAGCTACTACCATGCATTGGGCCCGAAACCAATGGACCCGCTCGACTTATTAACTGCCCTTGTCCTCTGTCCAGGAGATGCAACTAGTTTCTGGCGTTTGTAGCATACTGGTTGTCGTGCGCAGCACTGACCCTCTGTGTGGGCTGTGATGTGGCAAGTACGTGGCTGGGTGTACTGAGTCGCCCGTTTGGTGGATCGGGAACCCTGTATATATCGTTTGGGGCTGTGAGCGACACCCCGGCCGGATCACCCCACGGATGGAACCCAAATAGGTGATAAACCTGGACTAGGGACTTGTGTGGTTAGTCAGGTAGTGGCCGACACCCTCGCTGGGCTTCCGCTTGAAGGTTGGCGAGTACACGTCGAGTAAACGGCGATAAGTGGTGGAAGCGTGTGTGAAGAAGTACACCCCTGCAGGGTTACCAATCTATTCGAATAGCCGTTGTTCACGGTTAAGGACCACTTGGTTGCTTATACAGTTCATAGACAAGTTAATGGTTACTCCTAAAAGTCTCAAGACAAATGCGAGTGCCATGGATGGCCCTTCCGTAGGATGAAGGAAGAGGATCCACGGTAGTGTATTGTTGTGGTGAGTAGTGGACTCGTGTGCGTAGTCTCATCTTTGCAAACTATTGAGAGTTGTAGTATAGGTTAGCCAAGAGTCAAAGCTGGTTTGCTGCATAAACTCCACTACCCTTTTTGATAATGATGCATGTATGATAGGTTCTGATGTAAGTCTTGCTGAGTACCTTTGTACTCATGTTTGCTTAATAACTATTGCAGAAGAGAACCCCGCCCCCTCTGATGGGTTCTACATAGACCTTGACGTCGACGAGTAGCTTGCTACCCTGACGGAGATCTTGGACTTGTGAAGGGCCTTGTAGATAGCCAGGCTACACCAAGCCTGTTTTCTTTCCAAGTTGTCTGTACTCGGACAAGTTAGCTTCCGCATGTGCTTGTATGCTTGTATGACTTGAGTGTTGGGTCATGTGACCCCTACCTGTATGGATATGGTATGTATGGATCTTCGGCGTCTCTTAAAAAAAGTACGTTCAGTCATAGAGTTATGTTGTGATGCAATGTTGTATTTGCACATATTGAGCATATTGTGTGTGTGTTATTGAAATGCTTGGTATGTGTGGGATCCGACACCTAGTTGTTTACCCTTGGTAGCCTATCATACAGGGAAATGTCTCCTACTGCTTCCACTGAGCCTTGGTAGCTTGCTACTGCTCCGGAACACACAGGCTGGCTGGCATGTGTCCTTCGTTCCTGTGTCTGTGCCTTAGGGGAAATGTCACGCATTGTTCCTTTAAGTCCATGTAGCTTGCTACGACTTGGGTTCATACGTTGATGACCGACACGTTCATTGCTGGGTCATGGATGCCTGTCTGTGTAATTTAGTGCCACTTTTGGTTTATAACTAGCCATGTCGGCTCGGGTTCTCTGTCATATGGATGCTAGCGACACTATCATATATGTGTGCCAAAATGCGCAAACGGTCCCGGGCCAGGTAAGGTGGCACCCGTGGGGATACCGTGCGTGAGGCCGCAAAATGATATGATGTGTTACATGCTAGATCGGTGTGACTTAGGATCGGGGTCCTAGCACTACGCCACCCTTTGTGCCCAAGACGGAGAGAAAGCGCACTCTACGGGATGTCTACGTCGACGAGCCCATAGTACCTAAATTCAACCCATGGTCGGCATGCCCGATCACTTTCGATTGTAGAGACCATCCGACTAGTATCAGCCACGAAGGAACGGCAGCCCTAGTTCTCGACCCCATTATTGATGGGTACCACCTCACTAGATTTCTTATGGACAGAGGAAATAGCCTCAATATGAGCTATGCAGGTACAGTGAGGAAAATGAGAATTGATCCATCAAGCATCAAACCCAGTAACACTATCTTCAAGGGGGTTATTGTACGTGTGGAGGCCCGCTGCTCGAGCTCTACAACTCTGGAAGTGGTGTTCGGATCACCGGACAACTTCTGAAGTGAAGACTTGATCTTGGACATAGTCCCCTTCCGCAGCGGCTATCACGCCCTTCTCGGCCGAACTTCATTCGCATGCTTCAATGCCGTCCCACATTACGCATACCTGAAATTAAAAGGCCCAGTCCCAAGGGCGTCATTATGGTCAACGATAATACGGAACACTCACTCCGAACCGTGGAACACACCGCAGCCCTAGCAGACGAAGACTAAACCGGCATAGAGGGAGCAGATACCAGCTTGCCACTCAGGCTCTAAAGGCAACAAAATGGGCTCGAGCCCTTTCCCCGATCTGGGAACCTCCCTACGTTCCTCGCAAATAGGGATACACTACCCACGACATACTCACACTAGTCACACACCATGTGCCTCGGAAACACAATTTTGTGCTCAAAATACCATGGTGCATCATGGGGGCTAATGGATAAACCTCAACACCATGTGAGGGAGTCCTGGACTATGGAGTCCTCCGGCGTCCGGGTTATATAACGCTGGGCGTACTAATGGTCCATGAAGGTACAAGATGGAAGACTCTCCCCCGTTACCGGATGGGGCTCTCCTTGGCATGGAAGGCAAGCTTGACGTGTGGATATGAAGATTCCTTTCTCTGTAAACCGAATCCATACAACCCTAGCCCCCTCCTGTGTCTATATAAACCGGAGGGTTTAGTCCGTAGAGGCATTCATAATCATACAGGCTAGACATCTAGGGTTTAGTCATTACGATCTCGAGGTAGATCAACTCCTTTAACCCCTATACTCATCAAAGTCAATCTAGCAGGAAGTAGGGTATTACCTCCATCAAGAGGGCCCGAACCTGGGTAAACAAACTGTCTCCTACCTCCTGTTACCTTTTATCCTTAGACGCATAGTTCAGGACCCCCTACCCGAGATCTGCCGGTTTTGACACCGACATTGGTGCTTTCATTGAGAGTTCCACTGTGCCGTCGTCGAAAGGCTCGATGGTTTCATCGATCACCTACAACAACATCTCTAGGGAGGAGGTTTTTCTCCCCGGCCAGATCTTCGGCTTCGTGCTGCATGCCAACTTGCTTGGTCGCCTGGAGCAGATCGACAACTGCGCCCCTGGTCACTAGGTCAGTCGCGGAAATCTGAACTATGTCACTGACATCCGAGGAGATTTGATATTCCAAGGGTTTACGACCCCAACCACCACTTCGGCCTTAGATCCGAAGCACGTCACCCCATCCGAAGACGAGAGTCTCGAGCCCGCCGGACTATCTGCGGCCATTAATCCCAACACGGGAGAACCAGAGGGGCTAGCACCGATGGCAGTTATCTCAAACCGGACGCTTCTCCGTACACTAGCTTCGAACTCTCGAAGTCCGCATATTGCAAGCTCGGCCAAGGAACTCCGGTCCAAATCTGAATCCCGCTATTAAACGAGGCTCTGGATTTGATGCGATCCCTTGCCTTAACGAAGGAACCGCTTCCGAATTATGCCCAGCCCGGGCTAGGGGCTGAAAACAAGGAACTTTACTTCCCACCCACCACCCACTTCATAGCCACTGTCGAGGATCAAACCGACATGCTCGACTATGCCTCCGAACACATCGACGGTATAGACAACGATGCCGGAGAGGAGTAGGCCCCAAACCCACTATTTACCGGGCGTTGGACGGCCACTTCCTCATACGACGTATACATGGTGGACACACCTAAACAAGACAACAACGATAATAAGAAGGATCCAGTTGAGGAAGAACCTCTTGAGATACCGCCGAAACATCGACGTCGGCGGCACCGCCCTAAATCGCGCCGCGGAAAAGACAGCGATACCAGCACGGGAGAAAATGATACTCCGGAACGCGCTTAAGAACAAGAAGACCCCACCAAACCAACATCCGAACAGGACGATCGGAAGGAGGGGCAAGCCGACTTTGATGAGCAAGTAGGGAATGAAGCCTCGAAAGACAACAACTATCTGCTACTCTCCGAGGACGACTTGAGCCTTGGCGATGAAGACTTCATCATGCCACAGGAACCTCGTGAACAAGAATGCTTCAAGCGCCAGCTAATAGACACGGCAAGAAGCCTTAAAAAGAAGCAGCAACAGCTTCAAACCGACCAAGAACTGCTCAACGACAGATGGACTGACGTCCTGACAGCTGAGGAGTACGGCCTTGAACGCCCAACAAAGAGTTATCCGAAGCGTAAACTGCTACCCCAATTTGACGACGAAGCCCCGGAGCCCATACCACCCGCATGTAATACGGCTGGCGAACCTGACCGACCACCAAGCGGCTGGGAGAGAACAACAACTCATGCCGAATACCAGCCAGCACCCCCTCGTCGTAAAACAACAGCTTGGGGATAGACATAAGACCTACGACAGGACCTGGAAAATAGAACAGGTCAAACTAGATCCATTTACGGATCTCGGGGGCGTGCACCGGCATGATAGGACGGTTAGCAATCCTGGCGCGACAAGCAAAACCACGCCCGGGCCGAAAACCAAATATATACTCCATCCGAACTGCGCCATGATATAGCCCGATACGGAGGTGCCGCATACCCCCTATGCTTCACCGATGAGGTAATGGAGCACCAGTTCCCAGAAGGGTTTAAACTCGTGAACATTGAATCATACGGTGGCACAACAGAACCCGCAGTATGGATTGAAGATTTTCTTCTCCACATTCACATGGCTCGTGGTGATGATCTACACGCCATCAAATACCTTCCCCTCAAACTTAAGGGGCTAGATTGACACTGGTTAAACAGCCTTCCGGAAAATTCTATCGGATGCTGGGAAGACATGGAGGATGAATTTAGAGACAACTTCCAAGGCACCTATGTTCGGCCTCCAGATGCCGATGACCTTAGTCGTAAAATACATCAACCCGAGAATCGGCCCAACAGCTATGGACAAGGTTCTTAATTAAAAAGAACCAGATTGTGGATTGTCCGGACACTGAAGCCCTTCCGGCTTTCAAGCATAGCGTGCAAGATGAGTGGCTCACCCGACACCTAGGCCAAGAGAAGTAGAAGTCCAAGGCAGCCCTCACCACACTTATGACCCGTTTTTGCGTGAGAGAGGATAGTTGGCTCGCTCGTAGAAGCAATAGCACCAGTCACCCTGGAACCTCCGAAACTAGGGACGGCAATGGCAAGCCACTACGCGACAAGCACAAGCATCGGAACAACAACGATGGAACCCAAGATACGGCGGTCAACGCCGGATTCAGTGGCTCCAAACCTGGTCAATGGAAGAAGCTATTCAAGGCAAACAAGGACGACCCGTCCAGTCTAGATAGAATCCTTGATCGGCATTGCCAGATTCACGACACCCCCGATAAGCCCGCCAATCATACCAACAAAAATTGTTGGGTTTTAAAGCAGGCCGGCAAACTTAACACCGGACACAAGGGGAAAGGGTCGCCCAGCAACAACGATGACCAAGAGCCTCGTCAACCGAACACAGGGGAACAGAAGCAATTTGCCCCTGAAGTAAAAACAGTGAATATGATATATGTCACACATATCCCTAAAAGGGAACACCAGTGCGTACTACGGGTCGTCTACGCCATAGAACCGGTCGCCCCAAAATTCAACCCATGGACAGCTTGTCCGATTACCTTTGATCGAAAGGACCACCCAACCAGTATCCGTCACGGAGGTTCAGCATCACTGGTCCTCGATCCAATCATTAACGAACCCCACCTCACGCGAGTCCTTATGGGCGGTGGCAGCAGTCTCAATATACTTTATCAAGACACTGCCTACAAAATGGGAACTAATTCGTCAAGAGTCAGGCCCACTAAAACTACCTTCAAGGGAATAATACCTAGTGTGGAGACCCATTGCACGAGCTCAATCACACAATAAGTCGTCTTTGGTTCGCCGAAAAACTTCCGAATCGAGGACTTGGTTTTCGACATCGTC
Organism: Secale cereale; assembly: GCA_902687465.1. Taxonomy (NCBI): domain Eukaryota; kingdom Viridiplantae; phylum Streptophyta; class Magnoliopsida; order Poales; family Poaceae; genus Secale; species Secale cereale. Next base: position 272,014,512 of record LR738714.1, on the reverse strand, counting down.
CCTTTCCACAACGGCTATCACGCACTGCTCGGACGCGGCTGCTTTTGCCCGCTTCAACGTGGCTCTGCACTACGCCTACCTAAAGCTCAAGATGCCTGGTCCACGCGGTACCATCACAATCAACCGAAGCGTAGAGCGCCCTCTCCGTACCGAGGAAAATACCGCGGCCTTCACGGCCGATGTACAAAGTGGCTCTGTGAAACCGCACACCAACAGCTCCACAAACCCAGGGCTGGATTAGCAGTTCGGCCTCCGTCGATCGCCATGTATAGTAGCGAAATTCGTGTCGCGCATACATAACTATGCACTCAAAATACCCCGGGCATCAGCGGAGGCAATACACGGGACATGCCTATAGCACGGTTCGACCTTATATGGCCCTCCCCACTTATCTAATCATCTTTTTGCTTTTTATCACAGGTACAATTAAAACCTACCAATCTTACAGACTCACAAAGGCCTCTCTCCGAGCCCGGTTCCGTATATATAGCCGAAGACCATTCCCTTCAAGGAATCTTTCATATTGAGGCAAAAGTGGCGCATACATGCGGAAGGAAGGTGCAAGGGATTTCATAGACCGCAAACTCCCCTCAAGGAACCTGTATAGAGATTTTTTTCCTCAGCCCTAGACCCCTAGCATGTAAAATGACCTTGGTGATTGTGGTACCCTTTGTAAGGCTAGCTTTGATGTGTCAATCGGATTACAATGAGCCAAATGTTTATTCGGCATCATCTTTACTCAAATGTCGTCTCTTTAGTTGTATCACGGATACACCTCGGCATAAATTGCCAGGGGATCCAAAAGGTAATATATGTGTTGCAAAATAAAAAGCCCGAATAGCTTAACAACACAATTCGGCATCCCGAGCTCGGCAGTATATGCATCGGCTCCGAATCATGTCTTTGGTCAATAGTTGGGTTGCCCGACTCCTGTGTTTGCTACCTGACGTTCCGTCTGATCGGCTAGGGTAGTAAAGGGAGAACTACTGCGATTGTGTTTCTGATTCGCCCGGTCAAGCACCTCAGTAGAGAAAGCTGAAAACTGACTCTCATGATGAGGTGAGAGCCGGTCGACCGCTCGACGACTTATTATAATCTTTAGCGATTCTTTCCTGTGTTAGACGAAGGATTGTTTCCCAGTCACATATCTAACGCACCCACATTGGGAGCCGCGTACATACTAGGGGCTACTCCGTAGACCCATTGATAAAACTCTTGTGGCTAAGTGAAAGCAATAAAACCGAATAGTCTGATTGCCAGGTTCGCCGCACTGATACCTCCTTCATGGACCAAGATGTTGGGTTAAGTGTATTTATGTGCAACTCCGAACACCCCGGTAGTGGGGATTGAAGCCGACGACTAGTATAAAAATGGCTGCACAGGAGGATAAAACTCTTCATAAGTAAAAGAATATATTACAAACAACTTAGTTCATGATACAAACCCCTGAAGCAGCTCAGACTCGTTCATTCGAACACTACATCCTTGGAGCATTGGCCTTCTATAAGGCAAGCACCTGCTAGTACGTCCGCAAAATAGCGCTCTGGTGTGCTGTTGTCCTTGCTTTCAGGCGGACCCTCAATTGCCACCTTTTTGGCCTTCATCTTTGCCCAGTGCATCTTGACACGGTCAAAGGCCATTCGCGCCCCTTCTATGCACGACCACCTCTTGATATTGTCGAGTCGGGGTAGCGCATCAACGAGACGTCGTACGAGGCCGAAGTAGCTGTCCGGAATATCTTCGTGATGCCAAAGCCAAACTATAACGTCCTTCATGGCCGCTTTGAACATCTTGCGCAGCTCCGCCCATTGTGCCATCTGGTCATTTAGCAGTCCGGGATGCTTTGGCCCCGCAAACTGCGACCAGAAGAGCTTCTCCGTCACGTACCCCTCCTGGGCCTGGAAGAATTGAGTAGCGTCTGTAGCACTCTTCGCTGATCCGCATATGCATCTCGAGAACTCCACAGTCGATTAAGTAAGGCATACTTCGGGTCCCGAAATTTAGCATGTAAAAGAAAGGGCTTACCAGCCACTATCTGTCCGGCTTGACGGATTTCTTCGTGCGCTGCGCGGGATTCAGACCGCGCCTCCAAAGTGTCTTGAAGGGCCTTGGCGAGTTTGTTCCCCTTCTCTTTATTTTCTTTTTCCAAGGACTCACATTTGGCAGTGATGTCCTTGAGTTGTTGCTCCATCTCGGTCACCCGTTCCTCAAAACGGTGCCGAGTGGCCTGTTCGGTGTCAAATCCACAGCCGCTTTATCAGCAGCTGCATGGCTTACCATTGCCTGCTCCTTGGCTTGGGCAAGCTCACCCCTAAGGGTCTCTACCGCGGTGGCACCATCTGTACATACACGCGCATTGCAGCTCTTGAAACTCCACAAGGCATGGACATAAAACAAGCACACATCAAGATGTATCTTATACCTAGCGCCTGGTCGAGCCGCGTGTTAACAAGGACTAGGTCCTCATCGGCTCGCCCCAGTTTTTGTTTGAGTTCGGAAACTTCCGCCGATTGAGCGGTCGCTGCTAATAGCGAAGCCTGTTTTAATACAAATAGAAAGTATGTTACCACCTGACAACTGACTATCGTTCCTCTGCTCGCTTTTCTTTCAAAAACTGAACAGAGTCTCAGGGGCTACTATCTATATATATGCATGTTTCTCGTAAAAATGACCAAAAAACATTACATTGTGTACCTCGAAGCCCACCAGTAAGCTGGAGAAGGCTTCGTCAAGCCTGCTTTAGGCGGACTAGATCTTATCAGACAACATACCCATCAGGATACGATGCTCGTCAAGGACGGGGGCACTTCGGATTGCGTCTGCCGTGGCATATCGCGCCTCCGGATTGGCAGAGGTTGCCGCTCCCTCCTCTCCGGCAGGCGGTCGCTCATTAGACTCCAGAGCCTTACGGATCTCCAGAGTAGTATGCGGCTGGGGGCCGAATTGACCGGTGCTCCCGTTGCTGGTCTCCATTGGGGCTGCACCCCATGTCCCTCCAGCAGCCGAGGCATTACCCTCTGGCGATGTTAAAACACCCCCCCACGCCTCTTCAAGGTTTGGGGAGGGCCTGTGAGATACCACCTCAGCATCATCCGCCCTAGGTGGCGGGGAAGCTAATGGAGGCAATTCACTCTCCATCATCTCTGGCGCCAGATCTCCTGAGGATGAGGATAGCTGGGGAAGATCATGGGCCGGACTAAAAGACAGAACTTAGAGTTACCATCACGGGTCATAGAGATCGCATAAAGTAAAGGATCCCGGGCTACTTAGGAGTTGGCTTGGGGTTTGGTCCGGCGATGAGGCTTCGGGATGACCTCGACATCTGACTTCAAGTCATCGGGGATAATGATTTTGTCCCTCTTGGAAGCCTAGGCTTCCAGGTCTTTAGAGGATGCCCTCTTCTTACCTTTGCATGGAGGATCTTCTTCTTCCTCCTCTCCCTCGTCGTCGTCGCCCTCATGGGAGGATGGGGCATCAGCCTCTCCGGATCTTGCGTCCAGAGTACCCTCCCCTTTCTTGTTCAGCTTGTCCTTCTTAACCGGCACCTGGTATGTCGCCGGGACCAGCATCCTCATTAATTGAGGATTGGCGGGGTCTTCGAGGAGCGGAGCCGGATACAACATTTGCTCTGCCTTCTTGATCCAAACCTTTTTTGGGAATGGACTACTCAATATTTCTCCTTTTGGGGCAACGAACCTATTAATGTTCGGAGTTTTAAGAATTTACCTCGGTGGCTGGATGGTTGCAATTGAGGCCACTGTCGTCTGATGATTTCGGCCACTTTTTCTGCTTTTTGAAAAGTAGCTTCCAAATCCCCTTATGTGTCGTGCCGTGGAACCACTGCAGGGTCCACGATCCTTCCGGTTCGAACTCCCACATCTTGTGGGTCCGCCGTTGGCAGGGAAGTGCGCAGCGGATCAACATCACTTGGATTACGTCTGCAAGGGTAATGTCATTTGCTATCATGCTCCTGATACCGTTTTGCAACGATAGCAACTCGGAGGCCGACCCCTAGTCCGGACCCTTGTTGGTCCAGGATGTGAGCCTCAGCGAGGGTCCGGATATGAAGGCTGGATCGGCTACCCATTTGGAGCCACGGGGTTCTGTGATATAGAGCCATTCTTGTTGCCATACCTTGACGGTATCCACAAAAAACCCCTTTGGCCAATTATTTTTGGGAGCTTGCTCACCATTGCACCACCACAGTCTGTGTGTTGCTTGTCAACCACCTTCGGCTTCACATTGAAGATCCTGAGCAATACGCCGAAGTGTGGAGGGACGCGGTGAAAGGCCTCACACACGACGATGAACGCCGAGATGTGAAGGAACAAATTTGGGGCCAGATCGTGAAAATCCAGCCCATAGTAGAACATGAGACCCCTTACAAAGGGGTGAAGCGCGAATCAGAGCCCACGGAGGAAGTGGGGGATGAACACCACCCTCTCGTCGGGCTCCAGGGTAGGGATGACCTGCCCCAGATTGGGAAGCCTGTATTTGATCTCCATGGTTAGGTACCGCGTTTCCTGCAACTCCTTGATGTTCTCCTCCGTAACAGAGGAGGCCATCCATTTGCCTTGAGATCCGGCCATGGTCGGGGGAGTTGTAGAGGGAAGGAGAGCTTGGAGCTTGGGCGCTAGAGCTCGGGGATGGATAGGTAGATAGAGAATGAGGCATAGGGCGGATGAGTTAGATTCCATCCGCTTATATGGACTGCGAATATCAAGTGTTCCCCTCCCTCAAGCCTTAAAACTTGCCTGCTCCCGAGGGGTCGTGCGGGTGGCACAATTAATTTACCAAAGCTCGTATTGATTAGAATCCCGCAATAAAGGGACACGATCTCTGCTTCGACGAGACGTGTCAATGGGAGTTGCGAGGCGGGAGGCCCAAAAAACGGTTCGAGATGACGATAGAGCTAAAACGTGACGTTTCCCTGAATAAAGCTGTCACTAGATATATATTTCGTGTTTCTATGATCAGGAGGTTGACCTATTATATACAGAGCCGAATATAGATCTCTTGTCCGGAGGACTACTTTCGAGAATTCAGAGGAGGAACCTGCCTTGCAATGCTGAAGACAATCTGCGTGCCGGATACATAGTCATTGAAGCCTGGTTCAGGGGCTATTGAGAGAGTCCTGGACTACGGGGTCCTCGGGCATCCACGCTACGTACCACGAGCCGGACTAATGGGCCATGAAGGTACAAGATGCAAAACTATCCCCCGTGGCCGGATGGGACTCTCCTTGGAGTTGAAGGCAAGCTTGACGTGTGGACATGAAGATTCCTTTCTCTGTAAACCGACTCCGTACAATGCTAGCCCCCTCTGGTGTCTATATAAACCGGAGGATTTAGTTTGTAGAGGCATTCATAATCACATAGGTTAGACATCTAGGGTTTATTCATTACAATCTTGACGTAGATTAACTCTTGTAACTCCAATACTCATCAAAGTCAATCTAGCACGAAGTAGAGTATTACCTCCATCAAGAGCACCCGAACCTGGGTAAACAAAGTATCCCCTGCCTCCTGTTACCTTCGATCCTTAGACGCACAGTTTGGGACCCCCTACCCGAGATCTGCCGGTTTTGACAACGGCACCATGTGTTCGGCTCAACCGAACTACAATCCAACATGTCTTTGAATGGCAACGAGCACCATCTCAGACCCATTCTGCATCAAGCTCCAATGGCTACTTCTCAAGGCCCCTATTCAAGGGCCCACTAATCGATCCTTTTTTTCATCTAATTAGAAGAAAAGACGTAGACATGCAGCAGGGCACAGTAGAGGCTACAACTCACGCATCAAGGCCCTGCGTAAACCTTTCAACTATTAAGCATTTACCTTTCTTTCCTTTTACCTGTAATAGATGCCTCGGCGGTCTGAATTTTATGGACAGATATTCTAAGGTTATTGATATAAAAATCGCCTCTTACAGTATTCGGGCAGACATCTTTATCGCCCTCATTTGTTTCTTCGTTGCTCTTTGACTTGCTGGGCACACATGTAATTTTCACAAGATACAATAGGCCAATAAACCAAGGGTGCAATCTCACGCGCCCCACGCATCAAGCGCGCCACTACATTCTCGCTGTGTGTCCGGTGACTTGAATATTGCATTATATGAATCTGGTCCGAATTATGTCTTGGGTCAATAGTTGGGTTGCCTGGCTCCTGTGTTTACCCCCTTACCTTACGAACATTCGGCTAAGAGGATAAAGGGAGAACCACTGCGATTGCAATTCTAGCTAGCCTAGTAAAGCACCTAAGTGTAGAAAGCCGAAAATTCATTGTCATAATGAGCGAGAACCGGTCGACGATCCGGTGACAAGTGTTAAACTATAAATCGATTGTGATTTTCCCATGTAAAACGAAGGGTTCATCCTTACAAAAGCCACGTGATGAAAGGCATATGCCTTGGATTTTCCCAACATCACAAAAACACTGGGGCTAGTCATTGCCCCGCAGTCAAGCTCCTATGGCTAAGTGAAAGCATTAAAGTTGTATGGTCTGATTGCCTAATTCCCCCCATGCACTACCGCATCCGGGCACCGAGAGGTCAGCTAAGGGTCAGAGTGCGGGGATAAAACACCTCATGTAGTATCTACCTAGGGGCTAAAGTCGAGGACCGGTAACTTTCAGATTTAAAAACGGCCGCACATGAGTCAAAATTAAAATCAACACGGACACATATCTGTTAAAAGTGCACAAAGGACCCATTATATAAGCAAAAGGTCTAATTGTCATTCACATAAGGTAATTTAATCAAGGATTACATCTTTGGAGCATGTCCCTCTATCGCCCAAGCACCGTTCATAACGACGGGGAAATACTGCTCGGGGTGACAATGCTCGTTCCCAGTAGAAGGGGGACCAGTGGCCATCTCTGTCGGTGTCAAAACCGGCAGATCTCGGGTAGGGGGGGGGGCAAGCTGTACGTCTTAGGATCGATGGTAATAGGAGATAGGGGACACGATGTTTTACCCAGGTTCGGGCCATCTCTATCGAGGTAATACCCTACTTCCTGCTTGATTGATCTTGATGAATATGATTACAAGAGTTGATCTACCTCAAGATCGTAATGGCTGAACCCTAAAAGTCTAGCCTATGTGATTGCTATGATCTATATCTTCTACGGGCTAAACCCCTCAGCTTATAGACACGCCGGAGGGGGCCTAGGGTTACAAAGGTAACTTGGGGAGGAAGGAATTGTTACATCCGGACATCTTTCTCGCCTTACTACAGACATTGGAGTCCTAACCGAATACGGGGAGGGCCTTCTGGCTCAATCTTCATGGCCCATCAATCTGGCCCAGTTTCAATGGCCTGGACGCTTGAGGTCCCCCGAATACAGGACACCCTCAGTAGCCCCCGGACTTGCCTTCAAGGACGAGGTTGTATCCGGCTTCATGTCTTCAGTCTTGCAAGGTGAGTCCTCCGTTGAAACAGTTGATAGTTTGGCTTCATATTTAATGTCATATCATATCGATCCTCTGCCGCCATTGCTTCAGCTCCCACGTGTCAGTCGAATGTGAACCATCTGGGTATTTTGTTAATTAACCCCTTGACTGCATAAGGAAGGCGCTTATGTAAAGAGACTAGATCTTAGATGCCATTCCATCCACACGAAAGATTCTTATAGCCTGCCACGACAAATCACCAAACATGGCCAGCATCCCTAGTTCTTCCTCGCGCCCTCACGACCCTCAAGCGGGGGACGAGGAGAGTTGCTCCGTATCTCGTGCGCATCTGAGAAAACTCCAAGCGCAGGGATATCTCCCTCCCGAGGATCTAGTTCCCGTCTGGGCAGGATTAACTTCTCTCGGCGGTCAAGCCTTGGTAGAAAGTTTCCCCAATCCTTCCAAAGAAGGACGGGTGTGCTTCGTCTCCTTCCTCCTAAGAGGCATTATATTTCCTATTCATCCTTTTCTCAGGGGGTTCTGGAGTTCTATGGCCTCCAACTGCACGACCTTACGCCGGGGTCTATCCTACACATTGCGGGCTTCGTTGCTCTATGCGAGCTTGTTCTGGGTTGTGAGGCTCATTTCGGGCTATGGCGAAAGTTCTTCTGCCTTGTTCCTCGCTCCCATAAGGGATACATATTTGAGGTAGGCGGCGCCGAAGTGTGGCGCATAGCCGAGATAGGTTACCTGCCCAGCACTCCGAAGAAGGCATTCGAAGAGTGGCCCTCGGAATGGTTTTATATCGAAGACGTTGTCTTGCCGGATCCAATCGGGCAGGGGCTTCCCGAATACTCCAGTGCTCCTCTAAAGAAGCGCCTCAACTGGTGTTCCCGCAGTCTCAAGGAAGAAGACAGTGCGGAGATAAAAAGACTGGCCAGCAAGATCAGCCTACTTGCCCACCTCAAGCTGATGATAACCAAGGTGATGGTGATTTCGATAACGCTATGCGTGCGACCGCTCTACGCCAGAGGATTTCCTATGTGGCACTATAATGGCCAGGATGATTCCTCATGATGCCTACGCCAGGGCCCGGACAACCCCACAGCTCTAGCTGCTATTCTGGCCGACCTCTACAAAGGAGAGAAGGAGGACTTTCTTCGCTTGGAATGCCGGGAGGGTTTCTGCATGTACAACCCCATCGATCGGGTAAGGCTTTCCCTGATCTGTAGCTTTACAATGCTATTATTTAATCAACCGAACTGAGTTCGGCTGCTTTCAGCAGGAGTGGAGGAAGGTGGTCGGAAAGATTAGCAGTCCCATCCCATAGCCATAGGACCGTATTCGAGACTTGGATCCCGGATTCGAAGAGGATCTGGATAGTCGTATGGATCTTAAATACGGAGTGTTTTACCAAACCAGCCACGATGGTACCGAAGTGGCTATTATAGCCGACTATCCTGGTCTTCTTCCTTCCTCTTAGGTAAATGCCCAGGAAATTCCTCTTCAAAGAGAATATTCCTAGCGTGGCTCACCCATCGCATTATCTCGTGCTCAAAAGGGTGGTGCTCCTCCCACCGAACTGCATCAAGAGTGTCTTCCCAAGGGGCGACACCTACGCAGGGCGGGTCTCGGAAACGAAAGGGGACCGGAGACACCACCGAACCTCCTCCTTTATCGAAGAGGTATGACTCTTGAACATATGTCTGGTGGCGGAGCTGGATTATATTTTCCGCTTTATCTTTTATTTTTTGGAAGAGTATACGCCAGACTGTGTCCGGTGATCCTGCTGGTCATGCCCCACACAATCCAGCCCCCGGCCCATCCTAAAGGACCAGGTCGGATGCGGTGGTAACGCTAGATTGTCCTATTCAAGAGGATTCGGATGAAGTATCAATTACCAATTCTGAAGTGGAGAGTGGGATGAATCATCGACGGCGCAAAGTGGCCATGCGTGACCTAGATTTTACCGAGGAGGCATTTAATGCAATCAGTCATGCGGATGCGTACATCCGAGCCGCTCGAGGCGGACTTGCCGGAGCCACTCATCAGCTTTCCAAGGACATGCAGGTGAGTGTTTAATTCAATATTCATATGCCAATCGCCCCCGAGACATAACGCAGTTGGCCCAACTGATTTAAGGATCACTGTGTTCGTAGGTACTCAATGAAAAGAATAACGCTTTATCCAAGGAATTGAAAGAGTGCCAAACCAAGCTTACTACTGTTACCACCAAGTTGGGGAATTCAAAGAAGTCCAAGAATGGTTCTTATAGTAAGGACAATAGTGTCGGATCTAGGGTTTCGGCAAAACCCTTAAGGTTCGAACTCTGGGGTGCGCACGAAGATCTCTCCTTCCGCCCTAACTCGCCTACTCGACAGCCCTAGGCCTAGCTCGTCAGATCCGAAGAACAAGGGACACAAGATTTATACCGGTTCAGGCCACCGTTGTGGTGTAATACCCTAATCCAGTGTGGTGTGGTGAATTGCCTTGTAGGCTGAGGAAGAACTAGTACATGGATGAACTTCCTCCTGAGGAGAGGTGTTCTTGAGCTCGGGTGAGCTTGTGGTGTATGAGAGGTCTCAATGATCCGATCCCCCTCTATGATGGTGGCTAGGTCCTATTAATAGTGGCCCAAGTCCTCTTCCCAAATATTGAGCGGGAAGGAATCCCACAACGGCCAAATTTGAAGGAGGACAGCTAGTACGAGCTATCCTGACAAAAGGTGGTCTTCGCCTACCAAAGGCTCTGGTGGTGACGCCGCCGTGGGCTCTGCGATGACCTCCGTCTTGCCATCCTGCTGGTTGGTCTTGTTGCACCGATATGGAAACCTTTGCCTAATGCCTTGGGACTCCTCGCCTGCACCTACTCCTTTAGCACCAAAGAGGAATCTGGAACTCTGCGCTCGCCTGGCATTGGTCGTCATTGCTCACATCACGAGGACCTCGCGAGGTACGCCTCGCCTCGATATCTCCGATCCTCACGAGCCGGCCTGGCGAGGCCGTCCAGGGGATGCCTTGTGCCATCCGCCTCACGAAGCTTGGCCCCTCGCTAGGGTCTTGAGTGGTTGCTGAAGATGCTGGGCCGTGCCAGGCCATCTTGTGAGCCATGCCCTAGGCCGCAGGCAGGCAAGTCTGGGTACCCCCGTTCCTAGAACACCGATAGTAGCCCCCGGGCCCAAGGTGCGCTCGGGCTTGGTGTCACGGCGAAGCCAAGGGCTAAGCGCGGAGCACCGTGGGCCCTCAAAGCCTGCGGCCTTGCTTGACACATGGCGCTTGATGGGACGTGGGCGTCTCCACTTCCCCACTCAGCCTCGGCGACTGCACGAGTTGACAAGTCTCTGCGTGCACAGCGGGCCATCATTACATGTGTTTATGGGGCCGGTGGTTGGCCTTCCTCTCGCTATAAATAGGGCGGCAACCAGAGCCCTTGCTGCCCATCTTTTTCCTTTGTTCCCCTTGCTCCTTCGCCTGATCGAACCACCCATCGCGCCGCCCAGGAAGTACTCGTCCATGGAGAAGGGGAAGGATCAGCAGGAGGGGCTTGGCTCACCACCAGCTAAGAGAGGACGAGGCCGTCCTCGTAAGTGTGCCGCGACCCCCGTCGGGGCTGCGAGCGGGCGTGCGCGGACTCGCATAGCGCCTGTAGCCGCCCTTGGTAGCCACGGCGGCGGTTCTTTGAGTGACGGGAGCCGTCGTGGCGTTGGCGGTCTGGTGAACAGAGGGAGGCGCTCTGGGGTTGTCAGACCTCCCTAGCCGCACTCTCACCTGGCGGAGGCTGCGCTGGAGTTTATCGTGTGGTCGGAGAGACCAGCCGGCACCAGGCTCCAGCTCCCGCGCTCCTTAGCCAGCGAACTCCTTGCTGCGAGCTCCGACGGCTTCTGGCTATAGGCGGATGGATGTTGCAGTAGGACGTCGTGGGTCATGGTGGAGGTCTCCGCCTCAGGCGTTGTGGCTTTGGCCCGAGGCTGGCAGACATTCGCCCGTGCGCGCGGCTTGGGCGGCCGGTGCATCCTTCACTTCAAGCACGGCGATGACTCGACCCTCTTTGTGAGGGTGTTTGGGGAAGATGGGCGCCGCGCCGAGTGCTGCCCCAAGGACAACGACGACAGAGAGGTGCTTGGCCTGGGCGATGGCAGCAGCTCGTCCAACTGCGGTGGCTCGTCCTTCAGCGGCAGCTCCAGCAGCGGCGGCTATGACCAGCCTCCACGCCCGCCTAGAAGGCGGCGTTGGGTCGTCTCGTCGTCACACTCGGCTGAAGCGTGAAGAGGGCTCTGCCTAAGCGTGAGGCGTAGGTCCTCGCGAGCAATCGTGCCCCGAGGGTCGCCGTCAGCCGTTCCTAGTCTTTCTTCTTTTTTGTCCTGCATCGTTTGATCAAACAAGCATGGAGCCCTAGGAGGGCATGTAACGAACTGTGGTTTCATGACATTTAGCACCATGCATAGTGTTCCTTTCTATTGTTGTGCAATCCATGTTTTACATGTCCTTAGGGCGAGGAGACTTATCTTGATGTACTCGGGATTGCTCTCCTCTCATGACGTTTGACCCTTCGTGAGGCTGCAAAACTTGTTAGGTTATTATCTTTTACTACCCGAGGCCTTTGATGCGGGTCAAGTGTGATTGGCCACCCCTTGTAGCGGTACCCATGGGGCACAAATATAAGGATGGGGGGCATGTCAGTTACGAGCCCTTGTTCGGGCGCCTCGTGAAGGCTGAAGAGGAGGGAGAGCTGGGGAGAGCGTCGTGCAACTGCCGCTCTCCCTGGGCTAGCCCGATAGCTGGGGGAAGAACCACAGAGATTCTGAGAGAAGAACCGTAGAGGGGGATCAAAACCAAGCAATCGAGGAACACCGGAACCTTCAGCATCCATTAAAGAAGAGAAGTAGGAATAAGCCAACTCCAGAAATCAAATGAACGGCCGCGTCCGGCACCTAATCTAGTCTTCTCACTAGCGCGAAGCTAAGTGCTGCCACTAGGACGTGGGAGGGAACCCCTGAGGCCCGAGGGCGGCTCTCCGGAGACTCCGGGGCGTGTACAACCCCACTCATTATTATGTGAGAGTGTCACGAGCGGAGATCATCACAGGCCGGAGCCTTGCTTCACAGGCACCGGGCCTTCGCTTCTCAGGCGCGAGGCCCTTGTTCCTCGCAGGCACAGAGCTTAGTCTTCTCAGGCACAAGGGCCTTGTTCCTCGTAGGCACGGATCCTAGTCTTCTCAGGCGCAAGGGCCTTGTTCCTCGCAGGCACGAAGCCTAGTCTTCTCAGGCGCAAGGGCCTTGTTCCTCGCAGGCACGGAGCCTAATCTTCTCAGGCGTAAGGGCCTTGTTCCTCGCACGCACGGAGCCTAGTCTTTTGAGGCGCAAGGGCCTTTTTCATGGGTAGAACCTCCGGAGGTGCCTGATATTCCATGCATTCAGGACGGGGATGCCGTCTCCTTTTTCCAGGCGCACGGCGCCGGGTCTAGAGACCTGGGTGATCTTGAATGACCCTTCCCACATGGGCGAGAGCTTGTGCAGTCCTTCTCAGGAGAGGACTCTCCTTAAAACGAGGTCACCTACCTCAAGCGTCCTAGGAAGAATGCTGCGGCAATGGTACCGTCGCAACGCCTGCTGGTATCTTGCTGCTCGGAGTGAAGTGTCGCGCCGGCGTTCCTCCCCCAGCACGTGGTATGTTCCCTGCACGACGCCTTGTTGCGCCTCGTCAAATGCTAAGACCCACGGTGACCAGTGCCTGACCTCGTGAGGGAGGACCGCTTCTGCTCCGTAGACGAGGAAGAATGGAGTCTCGCCCGTCGGCTTGTTGGCAGTGGTACGTATGGACCACAACACAGATGGGAGTTCGTCGTGCCATCCCCTTCCGCAAGCTTCTATCTTCTTCTTGAAGGTCCTGGTCTTGAGGCCCCTCAGGACCTCCGCGTTGGCGCGCTCGGCCTAGTCATTGCTCCTGGGGTGCGCTACAGAGGCGTAGCAAATCTATGTTCCAAGGTTAGCACAGTATGTCTTGAAATGGTTACTAGTGAACTGCAAGCCGTTGTCGGTGATGATGCGGTTAGGGACCCCGAACCGGTTTACGAGGCCCTTGATGAACTTGACTGCAGAGCCGGCTGGGATGGTTCGGACTGCTTCCACCTCAGCCCACTTTGTAAACTTGTCGACGGCGACGTAAAGGTATCGATAGCCCATGGGCACTCGAGGGAAAGGGCCCAGGATGTCCAACCCCCAGACCGCGAACGAATAGGAGAGTGCGATGGTTTGCAAGCCCTGGGCCGGTTGGTGGATCTGCTTGGCATGGAACTGGCAAGCCTCGCAAGACTTCACCAGCTCGGCGGCGTTGTTAAGTGTCGTGGGCCAGTAAAAACCACTGTGGAATGCCTTGCCAATGAAGGTGCGCGATGATGATTGATTCCCGCAGTCCCCGGCATGGATGTCAGCTAGCAGCTCGCCTCCCTGCTTCTTGGAGATGCATCGCAAAGAAACGTCATTTGGCCATCTCCTGTAAAGCTCACCGTCCTAGAGGCAGTATGTCGTAGCCTGTCGGGTGATGACCCACAAGTGTAGGGGATCTATCATAGTCCTTTCGATAAGTAAGAGTGTCAAACCCAACGAGGAGCAGAAGGAAATGATAAGCAGTTTTCAGTAAAGTATTTTCTGCAAGCACTGAAATTATAGGTAATAGATAGTTTTGTGATAAGATAATTGGTAGGAAGTGACAAATGGTAAAAGTAAATAGGTGCAGCAAGGTGGCCGAATCCTTTGTGTAGCAAAGTACAAGCCTGGACAAACTCTTATGCAAGGTAAAGCGCTCCCGAGGACATATGGGAATTATCGTCAACCTAGTTTTCATCATGATCGTCTGATTCGCGCTCGGTACTTTGATAGTTTGGTATGTGGGTGGACCAGTGCTTGGGTGCTGCTCTTACTTGGACAATCCTCCCACTTATGATTAACCCCTAATGCAAGCATCTGCAACTACAAAAGAAGTATTAAGGTAAACCTAACCATTGCCTGAAACATATGGATCCAAATCAGCCCCTTACGAAGCAACGCATAAACTAGGGTTTAAGCTTCTGTCACTCTAGCAACCCATCATCTACTTATTACTTCCCAATGCCTTCCTCTAGGCCCAAATAACGGTGAAGTGTCATGTAGTCGACATTCACATGACACCACTAGAGGAGAGACAACATACATCTCATCAAAATATCGAACGAAGACCAAATTCACATGACTACTAATAGTAAGACTTCTCCCATGTCCTCAGGAACTACAATAACTACTCACAAGACATAATATTGTTCATGATCAGAGGGGTATTAATATGCATAATGGATCAGGACATATGATCTTCCACCAAATAAACCAACTAGCATCAACTACAAGGAGTAATGAATACTACTAGCAACCCACAGGTACCAATCTGAGGTTTGGGTACAAAGATTGGATACAAGAGATGAACTAGGGTTTGAGAGGAGATGGTGCTGGTGAAGATGTTGATGAAGATAGCCCTCCCCAAGATGGGAGAGTTGTTGATGATGACGGCGGTGACGTTTTCCCCCTCCCGGAGGGAAGTATCCCCGACAGAACAGCTCTGCCGGAGCCCTAGATTGGTTTCCGCCTCAGTTCCGCCTCGAGACGGTGGCGTCTGGTCCCAAAAGCCTCCTCCTGATTTTTTCTAGGTCAAAACGCTTTATATAGGAGAAGATGGGCACCTGGGGACCACGGGCTGGCCCTCGAGGCAGGGGGGCGCGCCCTGGGAAGGGGGCGCGCCCCCCACCCTCGAGGCCAGCCAGTGGCCCCTCTCGTTGATTTCTTCCACCAGAAATTTTTTATATTTTCCGAAAAAAATGTTCTGTGGAGTTTCGGGGCTTTTGGAGTTGTGCAGAATAGGTTTCCAGAGTTCGCTCCTTTTCCAGCCTAGAATTCCAGCTGCCGGCATTCCCCCTTCTTCATGTAAACCTTGCAAAATAAGAGGGAAAAGGCATAAGTATTGTGACAAAACATGTATGAACAGCCCATAATGCAATAAATATCAACTTATAAGCATGAGGCAAAATGGACGTATCAACTCCCCCAAGCTTAGACCTCGCTTATCCTCAAGCAAAAGCCGATATTGAAAAATATGTCCACATATTTAGAGATAGAGGCGTCGATAAAAATAGAATACAGACATGAGGGCATCATGATCATTCTTATAACAACAACTTATATTAATATAGTCATATGATTCTTAAGCCAAAGTAACAATTCATCCACAATATCAAGTATGCATCATAAACTTCATTGAAAACTAACAAACTTTGGTCTCGGTCATTGAAGCAATTGCAATTTATCGTAATATCGGAAAGAGTCAATATAAGAGCTTTTCAGCAAGCCTGCATACTCAACTATCATATAGTCTTTCACAATTGCTCACACTCACACAATACTTATGTTTATGGAGTTTTAATCGGACACATAGAAAGATAGGGGCTTATGGTGTTGCCACCCAACCTTTTACCTCAAGGGTAATTTCAACAGTAATATATCATGAAAACTCACATCCAAGTGGGTATATATATATTAGGATCTTTACAACACAATGTGCTTGCCAAAGGATAAAATGAAAAAGGAAAGGTGGATCTCACCTTGACACTTATAAGACAAGAATAAAGGATAGGCCCTTCACAGAGGGAAGCAGGGGTTGTCATGTGTTTTTATGGTTGTATGCACAAAGTCTTAGCATAGAAGAACTTCGCTTTATATTGCCACTTGTGATAAGGACCTTTATTATGCAGTCCGTCGCTTTTATTACTTCCATATCACAGGATCGTTTAAAGCTAATTTCTCCCACACTAATGAATCATACATATTTTAGCGGATTTACACCATGACAACTTACTTGGAAGGATCTTTCTCAATCCATAGGTAGGTATGGTGGACTCTCATGGCAAAACTGGGTTTAAGGATATATGGAAGCACAAGTAGTATCTCTACTTAGTGCAAGAAATTTTGGCTAGCATGAGGGAGAAAGGCAAGCTCAACATGTTGGAAGATCCATGACAATATACTTTATTTCGAATATAAGAAGACATAACCCATTATGTTGTCTTCCTTGTCCAACATCAACTCTTTAGCATGTCATACTTTAATGAGTGCTCACAATCATAAAAGATGTCCAAGATAGTATATTTGTATGTGAAGCCTCTCTTATTTTATTACTTCCTATTAATTGCAACGATGACCAAAACTATGATTGTCACCTACCAACAACTTTTATTTATCATACTCTTGTATGTGAAGTCATTACTTCCCATAAGATCGATATGATCTCTTTGATACTCTTTTTGTTTTCTTTCTTTTTATCATGACCCAAGTGAGGAAATCAAGCCCTTGACTCAACACTAATCTTTATTATATAGCTCACGGACTCGATTACAAAGGATAAAGCTCACAAAGCAAAAGCTCACAACTAGATCATGCTAACTTTATTCTAATAGATGAAGATACTACCAAAAGGATCGAACTAAGCAAAAAGGTAAAGATAGAGGTGATGGTGATACGATACCGGGGTCACTCCCCCAAGCTTGGCAGTTGCCAAGGGGAGTGCCCATACCCATGGGATTATGTCTCCTTCTTCGGGGTTGTTGATGACAGAGTTGTTGCTGATGTAGGCTTGTTGTTCTTCCAAGGCATGGGCTCACCATCATAGAAGGATGATCGAGTCTCCGGGATACTCAAATCTGCAGCCAAACTCATGTTCTTGAATCTATATTCATACTCATAGTTTTGGTTTTGCAGGTCATAAATCTAGGCTTGGAGATGATCGATCTTCTCTTGAAGATTGGAGATGGCTTCCCCGAAGATCCTTGAGTCCATCTTGAGATTGTTGGCAAGCTCCAAGATCATCATGTGGTTGGCGTTGAGTCCTCGTTCCACCATACCTTGGCACTTGAAAACTTGTTGCTCCATTGCTTCGAGTCTTGTCTCCACGCTTGCCGTCCTTCTCGGCCCTTCAACATCACGGATGTGCAGCACCCCCTCATGCAACTCCATGGTTTTGGGGTGGTGCAGCACCCCCGCAAGGTAGGGATTGATGACCTTCTCGAAGAACTGGTCCTTGGAGGTGTTGGAGGAGGCCATGATGATCTGGATCTATCAAAAACAGCGGCTCGAAACGGAAACAGAGGAATTCTGCGTGATACGGAGGTCAAAACCTTCGTGAGAATATATAATGATTTTCCCGAACAAAAGGAGTAACCCACAAGAAAACGGAGTCTAGGGGACACACGGGGTGCCCTCGAGGCAGGGGGCACGCCCTGGGAAGGGGGGGCGCCCCTACCCTCGAGGAGGCCCCGTGTCTCCTCCGGACTGTGGTTTATTTTTCTATTTTTCTAAATATTCCAGAACGGAGAAAAATTGCCTTTCGAACTGTTTTGGAGTCGGTTTACTTACCGTATCACGTACCTCTTCCTTTTCGGAGGCTGAATCATTCTGGAAAGTGTCCCTTATGTATTCCTCCGGGGTTATGGTTTCAATAATATTAGTTTCAACATTTATAGGATTACCTGAGTTATAATGTTTGATCCTTTGTCCATTCACCACCTTCGAATTTGTGCCCTCAAAGTTGTTGATCATTATGGCACCGGAACGATAGACCTCCTCGATAACGTAAGGTCCTTCCCACTTGGAGAGAAGTTTTCCTGCAAAAAATCTTAAACGAGAGTTGAATAGCAACACATAATCACCTACGTTGAACTCACGCTTTTGTATCCTTTTGTCATGCCATCTTTTAACTTTTTCTTTTAATAACTTGGCATTCTCGTAGGCCTGGGTTCTCCATTCATTGAGACAGCTAATATCAAATAACCTCTGTTCACCGGCAATTTTGAAATCATAATTGAGCTCTTTGATAGCCCAATATGCCTTATGTTCTAGCTCAAGAGGTAAGTGACAAGCTTTTCCATATACCATCTTATATGGAGACATACCCATGGGTTTTTGTATGCAGTTCTATAGGCCCATAATGCATCATCTAGTTTCCTGGACCAATTCTTTCTAGACCTATTAACTGTCTTTTGCAAGATTAATTTCAACTCCCTATTACTTAGTTCTACTAAACCACTAGTCTGTGGGTGATAAGGTGATGCAATTCTATGGTTGACATCATACTTAGCAAGCATCTTACGGAAAGCACCATGAATAAAGTGTGAACCACCATCAGTCATTAGATATCTAGGGACTCCAAACCTCGGAAATGTAACTTCTTTAAGCATCTTAATAGAGGTGTTATGATCAGCACTACTAGTTGGAATAGCTTCTACCCACTTAGTAACGTAATCAACAGCAACTAGGATATGTGTGTACCCATTAGAGGAAGGAAATGGTCCCATATAATCAAAGCCCTAAACATCCAATGGTTCAATAACAAGCGAATAATTCATAGGCATTTCTTGACGTCTACTAATATTACCGATTCTTTGACATTCATCACATGATAAGACAAACTTACGGGCATCTTGAAGAGAGTAGGACAATAAAAACTGGATTGCAATACCTTGTGTGCAGTTCTGTCTCCCGCATGGTGTCCTCCGTAAGCTTCGGAGTGGCACTTGCGTAGAATCTGTTCCTGTTCATGCTCAGGTACACAACGTCTAATAATACCATCTACTCCTTCTTTATAAAGATGTGGGTCATCCCAAAAGTAATGTCTTAAATCATAGAAGAACTTTTTCTTTTGCTGGTATGTAAAGCTAGGAGGTATAAACTTAGCACCAATGTAATTGGCATAATCAGCATACCAGGGAGCAGTACGAGAAGTACTTATGACAGCTAGTTGTTCATCAGGAAAGCTATCATCAATAGGTTGTGGGTCATCAAGTATATTCTCTAACCTAGACAAGTTATCTGCTACGGGGTTCTCAGCTCCCTTTCTATCAATAATATGCAGGTTAAATTCTTGCAGCAAGAGAACCCATCTAATAAGTCTAGGTTTAGCATCATTCTTTTCCATAAGGTATTTGATAGCAGCATGATGAGTGTGAATAGTTATTTTAGAATCAACGATATGGGGTCTAAACTTATCACAAGCAAACACAACTGCTAAAAATTCTTTCTCAGTGGTGGCATAATTTCTTTGGGCACTATCTAGAGTTTTACTAGCATACTGGATAACATTCAATTTCTTATCAACTCTTTGCCCTAAAACAGCTCCTACAGCATAATCACTAGCATCGCACATAATCTCAAAGGGTAAGTTCCAGTCAGGAGGCTGGACAATAGGTGCAGAGATCAATGCTTTCTTAAGTATTTCAAATGCTTCTAGACAATCATCATCAAAGAAAAAAGGAATATCTTTCTGTAAAAGATTAGTGAGAGGCCGGGAGATTTTGGAAAAGTTCTTAATGAACCTCCTATAAAACCCGGCATGACCAAGGAAACTTCGTATACCTTTGATATCCTTAGGGCATGACATCTTTTCAATAGCATCAACCTTAGCTTTGTCAACTTCAATACCTCTTTCAGAAATTTTATGTCCTAAGACAATGCCTTCATTAACCATAAAGTGGCATTTCTCCCAATTCAAGACAAGGTTAGTGTCTTCACATCTCTGCAAAACTCGATCAAGGTTGCTTAAGCAATCATCAAAAGAAGTTCCGTAAACGGAGAAATCATCCATGAACACTTCAACAATCTTTTCACAAAAATCGGAGAATATAGCCATCATGCATCTTTGAAAGGTAGCAGGTGCATTACATAAACCAAAAGGCATACGTCTATAAGCAAAAGTACCAAAAGGACAAGTGAAGGTAGTCTTTTCTTGATCCCCCTTTGACACAGGTATTTGAGAGAAACAAGAATAGCCATCTAGAAAGCAGAAATGAGTATGTTTGGATAACCTTCCTAGCATTTGATCAATAAATGGCAAGAGGTAATGATCTTTCTTAGTAGCTTTATTTAACTTACGGAAATTAATTATCATCCTATAACCTGTAACTATTCTTTGCGGGATCAATTCATCTTTATCATTAGGGACTACAGTCATACCTCCTTTCTTAGGAATGCAATGGACAGGACTTACCCACTGGCTATCAGCAATGGGATCGATAATACCTGCCTCTAGAAGCTTTAGAATTTCCTTCCTTACCACTTCTTTCATCTTAGGATTTAACCGTCGCTGATGATCAATAACTGGTTTAGCATTTTCTTCCAATTTTATCTTGTGTTGACATATAGTGGGACTAATGCCCTTAAGATCATCCAGAGTATATCCAATAGCAGCTCGGTGCTTCTTCAGAGTTTTCAATAATCTCTCTTCTTCATGCTCTGAAAGGTTAGCACTAATAATAACAGGATATATGTTCTATTCATCAAGATAAACATACTTAAGATTATCAGGCAAAGGTTTAAGTTCAAATACGGGATCACCCTTGGGTAGAGGAGGATCCCCTAGGATTTCAACAGGCAAGTTGTTTTTCAATACGGGTCCCTGTGTAAGGAATATTTCATCTTTCTCCCTTCTCTCATTCATATGCATATCATTTTCATGATCTAGCAAGTATTGTTCTAAAGGATCATTAGGTGGCACGGCAATAGACGCAAGACCAATAGGTTCATCCTTACTAGGTGGTGCCTTTTCAAGGGGTTGTCTACGGAATTTAGCAAAGTTAAAATCATGAGACATATCCCCTAATCCAACAGTGACAATGTCTTTTACATAGTCTATCTTGGCATTAACAGTATTCAAGAAGGGTCTACCAAATATAATGGGACAGAAAGCATCTTGTGGGAACCTAAGAACAAGAAAATCAGCAGGGTAATTAACCTTCCCACACAAGACTTCAATATCTCTAACGATCCCAACTGGTGAAATAGTATCTCTATTAGCCAGCTTAATAGTAACATCAATCCTTTCTAACTCAACAGGTGCAATATCATGCATAATTTCGTTGTACAAATCAAGAGGGATAATACTCGCACTAGCACCTACGTCACATAAACCATGATAGCAATGATCTCCTATATTGACAGAGATAACAGGCAAGCCTACGACAGGTTTATGTTTATTCCTAGCATTGGGTTTGGCTATTCTAGCAGACTCTTCTTGGAGATAAATAACATGTCCATCTAAATCTTCTACCAAGAGATCTGTAACCATAGCAACACTAGGTTCAACTTTAATTTGCTCAGAGGGTGTAGGTGTTCTAGTATTACTCTTACGGACTACAGTTGAAGCTTGAGCATGATCCTTTATCCTAACAGGGAAAGGTGGTTTCTCGATATAAGCGGTAGGAATAACGGGATCAACATTATAAGTGATAGTCTTTTCTTCATCTTTAATAGGTTCAACTACTTTTACTTCAATAGGGGGATGGTATTTAAACCACTTCTCCTTGGGGAGATCAACATGAGGAGCAAACAATTCATAGAAAGAAGCTACTATCTCAGAGTCAAGTCCATATTTAGTGCTAAACTCACGGAAAACATCGGTATCCATAAAAGCTTTAACACAATCAAACTTAGGGGTCATACCTGACTCCTTACCTTCGTCGAGATCCCAATCTTCGGAGTTGCATTTAATTCTTTCCAATAAATCCCATTTGAATTCAATAGTCTTCATCATAAAAGAGCCCGAACAAGAATTATCGAGCATGGTGCGATTATTGAGAGAAAGCCGAGCATAATTTTTTTGGATGATCATCTTTCTTGAAAGCTCATGATTGGGGCATGAATATAACATTGACTTAAGCCTCTTGAGCGATGCTTTCTCATTCGCGAGGTCAAAAATTATAAATATAATTACGATCACGATGAACCTGGTGCATAGGGTAGAACTTCTGATGAAATTCCAACTTCAGACGATTATAGTTCCAAGATCCCATATCATCGCATAGCCTAAACCATGTCAATGCATCTCCCTTCAAAGATAAAGGGAATACCTTCTTCTTGATAACATCCTCGGGCATACCTGCAAGCTTAAACAATCCACAAACTTCATCCACATAGATTAGGTGTAAATCGGGGTGAAGTGTTCCGTCTCCTGTATAAGGATTTTCAAGCAGTTTCTCTATCATACCCGGAGGAATCTCAAAGCAAACATTTTAAATAGATGCAGTAGGTTGAGGAGCAACTATTTGCTCTTATGCTTGGGGTGAAGATAGCCCGAACAAGCCCCTCAAAGGGTTTTGAGACATAGTAACAAGTGACAATAAATTTCAGCACACTATATAAATTTCTACTTACCAAATTCCACTTACCAAAGGCGCTTCACTAACCGGTAACGGCGCCAGAAAAGAGTCTTGATGACCCACAAGTGTAGGGGATCTATCATAGTCCTTTCGATAAGTAAGAGTGTCGAACCCAACGAGGAGCAGAAGGAAATGATAGGAAGTTTTCAGTAAGGTATTTTCTGCAAGCACTGAAATTATAGGTAACAGATAGTTTTGTGATAAGATAATTGGTAGCAAGTGACAAACGGTAAAAGTAAATAGGTGCAGCAAGGTGGCCCAATCCTTTGTGTAGCAAAGGACAAGCCTGGACAAACTCTTATGCAAGGTAAAGCGCTCCCGAGGACATATGGGAATTATCGTCAAGCTAGTTTTCATCACGATCGTCTGATTCGCGTTCGGTACTTTGATAGTTTGGTATGTGGGTGGACCGGTGCTTGGGTGCTGCCCTTACTTGGACAAGCCTCCCACTTATGATTAACCTCTAATGCAAGCATCCGCAACTACAAAAGAAGTATTAAGGTAAACCTAACCATAGCTTGAAACATATGGATCCAAATCAGCCCCTTACGAAGCAACGCATAAACTAGGGTTTAAGCTTCTATCACTCTAGCAACCCATCATCTACTTATTACTTCCCAATGCCTTCCTCTAGGCCCAGATAAGGGTGAAGTGTCATGTAGTCGATGTTCACATGACACCACTGGAGGACAGACAACATACATCTCATCAAAATATCGAACGAAGACCAAATTCACATGACTACTAATAGCAAGACTTCTCCCATGTCCTCAGGAACAAAAGTAACTACTCACAAGACATAATATTGTTCATGATCAGAGGGGTATTAATATGCATAATGGATCTGAACATATGATCTTCCACCAAATAAACCAACTAGCATCTACTACAAGGAGTAATCAACACTACTAGCAACCCACATGTACCAATCTGAGGTTTGGGTACAAAGATTGGATACAAGAGATGAACTAGGGTTTGAGAGGAGATGGTGCTGGTGAAGATGTTGATGAAGATAGCCCTCCCCAAGATGGGAGAGTTGTTGATGATGACGGCGATGATGATTTCCCCCTCCCGGAGGGAAGTATCCCCAGCAGAACAGCTCTGTCGGAGCCCTAGATTGGTTTCCGCCTCGGTTCCACCTCGAGACGGCGACGTTTTGTCCTGAAAGGCTCCTCCTGATTTTTTTCCAGGTCAAAACGCTTTATATTGGAGAAGATGGGCACGCGGGGACTACCGGCTGGTCCTCGAGGCAGGGGGCGCGCCCTGGGAAGGGGGGCGCGCCCCCCACCCTCGAGGCCAGCTAGTGGCCCCTCTCGTGGATTTCTTCCGCCATATTTTTTTAATATTTTCCGAAAAAATGTTCTATGGAGTTTCGGGGCTTTTGGAGTTGTGCAGAATAGATTTCCAGAGTTTGCTCCTTTTCCATCCCAGAATTCCAGCTGCCGGCATTCCCCCTTCTTCATGTGAACCTTGCAAAATAAGAGGGAAAAGGCATAAGTATTGTGAAAAAACATGTATGAACAACCCATATTGCAATAAATATCAACTTATAAGCATGATGCAAAATGGACGTATCATCGATCTACGCGCTCGGCATCTTCCTCCTTTAACGGCAACACTCCTTGCACCAGGTATGACTTGAATTCCTCGATCCAGCACCCCTCCTGAGGCTTGAGCGCTAGGAGCAAGCGAGCTCCTGAGGCCGGACCGCAGGCCGGGGCTCCCGTGGTAGGCGGCTGGGGGAGTTCTTCCTGATGCTTCGCCGGCCCTTCCCGCGGGGGTGACGCCGAGGGCCTGAGGAGCCTTTCCTCGAAGACACCGGGTGCCTGAGGCAGTCGCCTGGACGCTTTCTTGATGATGTCGTCGGCCTCCTTATTGGTGCCGTGGGGCACGTGCTCCAGCTCCAGGCCCAAGAACTGCTTCTCCATCCTGCGTACCTCCATGAGGTATGCCTCCATATGTTCGTCCTTTGGCTCGTACACTTTGTTGGAGAAGTTGACAAGGAGCTGGGAGTCACCCCTAATGACGAGGCGTTTCACCCCCAGGGCTATCGCCGCCCTGAGGCCGGCGATGAGGCCCTCGTATTCCGCGATGTTGTTGGAGACCTTATCACCTGGCTGAAAACAGAGTTGCACGGCGTAGTAGAGCTTGTCTTGAGCGGGCGAGATAAGCACAACCCCTGTCCCAGCGCCTGGCGGGCGAACGAGCCGTCAAAGTACATGACCCAGCCATTAGGTGCTTCACTCCCTGGTGAGAGGGATTGGTTCGGGCTCGCTTCGATCCCTGGGGCGTCGGTCCATTCTGCCATGAAGTCAGCAAGCGCGGCCCCCTTCATGACTCTGGTGGTGCTGAACTCTAGCTGGAATGCCTACAGCTCTATATTCCATTCCGGACCCTTCCTGCCGCGTTTGGGCTCCGGAGTATCCTTTCCAGGGGGTAAGCTGAGATGACCTTGATGGGGTGGCCTTGGAAGTAGTGGCGCAGCTTACGTGAAGCGACGAGGAGTGCAAGCAAGAGCTTCTGCGGCATGGGGTAGCGTGCTCGGGCATCACAGAGCATCGTGCTGACGAAGTATACCGGGTGCTCGACGAGGGTGGAGTCCGGACTTTCCTGTGGCTGTGTGGTCTAAAAAGGTGTCCGAGGGGCTTGGTAGTAAGTTGGGGCAGCCGCGGCCCCAGGGAGGTCGGCTTGTATGTCACTGCTATCTTCCGGCCCTGACGGGGCCTCGGGAGTGCCTCCCTTGGGTTGCAAGGTCTTGTCTTGACGCTCCACTCGAACAGCCACCAGCGCCACACTAGCTGAATGAGGCGTTGCGGCCAGGTAAAGCACCAATGGCTCTTGAGGCTTGGGTGCCACCATCACTGGCGGGCTGGTGAAGTATCTCTTGAGGTCTTTGAACGCTGCATCAGCCTCAGGGATCCATTCGAATGGGCCCTTCCTCTTCATCGGCTTGAAGAAGGGGAGGGCTCTCTCCCCTAGTTTGGAGATGAAACTCCCCAGCGACGTTACATAGCCGGCCAGCTTCTGCATCTCCTTGAGGTTCTTGGGCGGACTCATCTTTTCGATGGCCTTGACCTTCTCGGGGTTTGCCTCGATTCCTCAGTGCGACACGAGGAAGCCCAAGAGCTTGCCTGAAGGGACTCCGAACACGCACTTCTCCGGGTTGAGCCGCAGGTCTACCTTGCGTAGGTTGGGGAAAGTCTCTTCCAAATCTATGATAAGGGTTGAGGCCTCCTGAGATTTTACCACGATGTCGTCCACATATGCCTCAGCGTTTCTCTCGGGCTGCTTTCCCAGTGCGATGTGCATTAACCGTTGAAAGGTTGCTCCTGCATTCCGTAACCCAAACGACATGCAGGTGTAGCAGTACACCCCGCACGGGGTGAGGAAGGCAGTCTTC
The DNA here is from genome assembly GCA_902687465.1 of Secale cereale. NCBI lineage: Eukaryota > Viridiplantae > Streptophyta > Magnoliopsida > Poales > Poaceae > Secale > Secale cereale. The sequence continues at coordinate 271,988,495 of LR738714.1, read as the reverse complement.
TCGACGTCTTGCAGCGCCATCTTGACCTGGTGGTAACCTGAGAAGGCGTCCAGGAAACACAACAAGTCGCACTCGGCGGTGGAGTCGACGATTTGATCGATGTGTGGCAGAGGGAACGGATCCTGCGGGCTAGCTTTGTTGAGGTTGGTGAAGTTGACACACATGCGCTCTTTTCCTCCCTTCTTGGGTACAACGATGGGATTTGCCAGCCACTCCGGGTACCGGACTTCGCCGATGACACCCGCCGCCTCTGGCTTACGAGTCTCCTGCACGGTGAAGGACTACTTCTCCGTGGATTGACGCCTGGCCTTCTGATTCACGGGGCGCATGTTAGGGCATACGTTTAGGTGATGCTCGATCACCTCTCTCGGGACTCCCGACAGATCCTTGGGTTCCCACGCGAACACGTCCCTGTTCACGCGCAGGAATCCAACCAACGCCTCCTCCTAAGCTGGGGGAAGGCCAACTCCTATGGTGAAGGCGACACCTGATGGCTCATCTTCATCCATAGGCACCTGCTTTGTCTTGGCATGGTCTTGGGAGAAAAGTTGCTTCTTCTTGGCAGGGGTAGCCCCCTTGGTCCCAGGGGCAGCTTCCTCGGTAGGACGCGCTGCCGCAGCGGTCTGGAAGACGTGCTTGAGGGCCGGCAAGGCTTCTTTGGTGTCCCCCATCACGGTAAGGACTCTGCGCCTCCCTGGCATCTTCATGAGGTTATAGGCTGGATGGGTTGCGGCCATGAACTGAGCCAGCGCTGGGTACCCGAGGATGGTGTTGTACGGGAGGCTGATTGGGGCGATGTCGAAGTCGATCAACTCGGTGCGGTAGTTGTCTCGGGTGCCGAAGGTGATCGGGAGGAGGATCTGCCCTAGGGGGCTGGTGGAACCACTGCTGACCCCCGAGAAGGGTTCGGTGGGGTGTAGCTGCTCGAGTGGCACTTGGAGCAAGCTGAAAGCTTCCACCGAGAGCATGTTGAGGCCAGCCCCGCCGTTGATGAGGGTCTTGGTGACTGCCACGTTGCAGATGATTGGGGTGCAAAGCATCGGGAGAGCGCCAGAGCCCGCGGTGGAGGCGGGGTGGTCTCCCGAGTCGAAGGCGAGATCGGCCTTGGGAGTCACCCATCCAGGAGGAGCCCCCTTGCGTATGGAGGCGACGCCCGTGTGGCGAAAGATCTGCTTGATGTGTTGGCCGGAGGGTGGCGCTTCAGAGCCACCGAGGAGGGCCGTGACGGTGTGGGGCGCTGGAGCCCCAAAGCGCGTGACGAAGAGGTTGTGTAGCTCTTCCCAGGATGCCACGGACAATTCTGGAAGCTGAAAAACCAGGCGCGTGGCATGCCATTGAGTGCCATGGGGAGCCAGCTGGCAATGATCTTGTCGTCGCTGCCGGCCGCCCAGATGGCCTCTTTGTAGGCCTGGAGGAAGACAAACAGGTCCGCCGCCCCGTTGTAGCGCGGTGGCAGATTCGGCCTGAACCTGGGTGGCCATTGTACCCGCCGTAAGGCAGGGGTGAAGGCCCGGTGACCGGGAGTGACGCTGTGTGCGGCCACCAAGCCCGTCGGAGGAGGGACACCCGCCATGAGAACTCGGTGAGCGGAGAGTGGGACGGATGGGGGGAAAACTTCGGCACACCCCTACCTGGCGCGCCAAATGTCGGATCTAGGGTTTTGGCAAAACCCTTAAGGTTCGAACTTTGGGCTGCGCACGAAGATCTCTCCTTCCGTCCTAACTCGCCTACTCGGCAGCCCTAGGCCTAGCTCATCAGATCCGAAGAACAAGGGACACACGATTTATACTGGTACGGGCCACCGTTATGGTGTAATAACCTAATACAGTGTGGTGTGGTGAATTGCCATGTAGGCCGAGGAAGAACTACTACATGGATGAACTGCCTCCTAAGGAGAGGTGTTCTTGAGCTCGGGTGAGCTTGTGGTGTATGAGAGGTCGCGATAATCCGATCCCCCTCTATGATGGTGGCTAGGTCCTATTTATAATGGCCCAGGTCCTCTTCCCAAATATTGAGCGGGAAGGAATCCCACAACGGCCAAATTTGAAGGGGGACAGCTAGTACGAGCTATCCTGACAAATGGTGGTCTTCGCCTGCCAGGCTCTGGTGGTGACACCGCCGTGGGCTCCGCGATGACCTCCGTCCTGCCGTCCTGCTTGTCTTGGTCTCGTTGCACCGATATGGAAACCTTTGCCTAATGCCTCTGGACTCCTCGCCTGGACCAGCTCCTTTAGCACCAAAGAGGAATCTGGCACTTTGTGCTCGCTGGCGCCCGCCTGGCATTGGTCTTCATTGCTCACGTCACGAGGACCTCGTGAGGTGCCCCTCGCCTCGATATCTCCGATCCTCACGAGCCAGCCTGGCGAGGCCGTCCAGGGCATGCCTTGTGTCGTTCGCCTCGCGAGGCTTGACCCCTCGCGAGGGTCTTGAGTGGTTGCTGAAGATGCTTGGCCATACCAGGCCGTCTTGTGCGCCACGCCCTGGGCCGCAGGCAGGCAAGTCTGGGTACCCCCGTTCCCAGAACGCCGACAAATAGTATCCGAACAGTATGGTCCCATACCGATCAATGATCTTTAAGTATACATTGTTTTAATCTGTAGCTACAGGGCCAGTAGACCAACTGGGGGAAAAGCTAAGGGCTGCTCGGGCAGCAAAGGAGCAGGCCGAAGGGCAAACTGCTGCTGGTGACCATGTATTAACACGCGCCATAGATGAGAAAAACAAGCTGCAGGATAACAATGTCAAGCTGACGGTGGAGTTAAAGGACGTAAGAGCCCAACTCTCGAAGGCTTTAAAAGAGAACAAGAAGCTTAAGGGCGGCATATATAGAATGATGATAAACCCAGCTTTCATTACAATCCCTTGATTCGAAATTTTCTTTAGGAAAAACTGTCCCTTCAGATTTGTTGACTAGGCGGCCCGTGGGAGAGGTGTCCATATTTCAAGGTGGTCTGCTGCAAGAGCTTTCCAATGTGCACGAACGAGCTCGCCAGGCCATGAAGAACATGGCAAAGGCTTTATGGCCAGCCGATTCTCCTCCAGAAATTATGGTGGAGCTGGCTGGTTTGTTCAAAGGGTCCCGACGCCGCTTTGAATTATGGAAAGAATCAGCATGCCGAGAAGGTGCCCGGGAGGCCTGGGCTATGGTGAAGAGATGTTATACCGGGCTAGATCCGAACCATATGGCTTGGGTCGGACCTCGAGGGCCAGACGGACTAGAAATCTCTGTAATCTTGGTGTATGATCAAGTAAAGATAGCCGCCAAGTATTCCCAACAAGATTATAAGTTAGACAGTCTTATAGATGGTATAGATGAAGAATGAGCATTTGATTCTATGTAACAATGTACTTTATCATCAAACTTATCTCAGACCGAAATATAAAGTTCGTCATGGCCGACCTTCTACTTTCACCTCCAAAGACCCGAGGGTTGGAGTGTCTCCGAATACTATACCTCTGGTAAACATGTGGTATGTTCGGTGACCAAGCGATCCGATCATAATTGCTTGAATAGACAAACTATGTTCGGGAAGCTATGTTATATTACTGTTTAACATAAGAAACATCTTCCAGAGAGAATAGTTCCGCTAAGGGTTCCTTTCCCTGGGTCAACAAGCGTATATGTATGCATGCCTAGCCTTTCAATCCTGCAAAGAGGATTCAAGGATGTCGTATCCTATTAAATTTGAAAAATGTATGTGCTTCTAAAAGCAGTATGTCGTGTATCCGCCGACCAATCATTCCCTAAAGAGCACTAGCTTTCGGCTTCACCCATCTGAGGTACCGGTCTGGATTACTCGGTTGTAACAATCGCAGAGGTGCTCCCTTTACACCCTAGCCGAACAATCAGGAATGTAGGGTATAAACACATGAGCCAGGCAACCCAGCTTGGAAATAACTTAAGTCATAAAGGTGCATATAATGGCAAGGAGACTGTATGTAACAGATATCATGATAACTTTGAGCAATATGCTTTTTTGATAATGGGCTTCATTATAGAAGCCCCCAAGTATCTTTGAGGTGTATACATTTAAGGATGTTCTACCTTGGGATAATTCGGTTGAGCCAAAAAAATTATCGATAAAAAATAAGAAAAAGGGAAGAGGATAACTGTAAAAACAAGGAATAAGACCTAGACTAAGGAAGAAAATATGTCCTACCAAACTATCCGTAGAATCGTCGGAGCCTGATAGCGCTCCATGGGTTTAGCTTGAGGCGATTGTCTGATGCATTTCGAAGGCGATAGGCTCCACCGGCGAGTACTTCGTCAATAATGAAGGGGCCCTCCCATCTTCATTTGAGCTTGTCTTTTTTCTTCTCCGGTGGTGTAGTACAAGTTCGCCAACATTGTATGTCTTTGCCCGCACTTCTCTGCTCTGGTATCGCCTGGCCTGCTATTGATAAAATGGGGAACGAGCCTGCGCGATATCGCGTTCCTCTTCAAGGCCATCTAGGTCATCCTGCTGATCGAGCTCGGCCTCTCTCTCTCCGTACATGCACACTCGAGGTGATTCATGAATAATATCGCAGGGCAAGACAGCCTCTGCGCCGAACACCATGAAAAAAGGTGTGTATCCGCCTATCCGGTTGTCCGGTTAGGTGTAGTTCGCAGCCCCCAGAGTATGGAGTCGAGCTCCTCCACCTAGTGTTTATCTTACTCCTGAAGGGAGCGCACCAGTCGGGGTTTAATGCCACTCATTATCAAGCCATTAGCTCTTTTTACCTGACCGCTTGTCTGAGCGTGGTACACGGAGGCATAATCAAGTTTAATGCCTAACTTAGCGCACCAATTTTTCACATCGTCAGCTGTGAAGTTGGGGCCATTGTCTGTGATAATACTATGAGGGACACCATAACAGTGTACTACACTGGATATAAAATCTATCACTGGTCCTGCCTCAGCTGTTCGGACTGGCTTGGCTTCTATCCAATTAGTGAATTTATCCACCATGACCAGTAAATATTTCTTTTTATGGCTGCCCCCTTTAAGAGGTCCGACCATATCCTGCCCCCAGACCACAAAGGGCCAGGTAATGGGGATGGTTCTGAGGGCTGTGGGAGTCATATGACTTTGGTTTGCGAAAAGCTGGCATCCAACACAATGTTGGACTAAGGTCTGTGCGTCTCCACACGTAGTTGGCTAGAAGATACCAACCCAGAAGGCTTTGCTTACGAGAGCTCGAGCCGCGGCGTGATGGCCGCCAATGCGAGCGTTTATTTCGGCTAGAAGTTGTCATCCCTCCTCTTCAGATATGCACCATTGGAGAATACCAGTAGTGCTTTTCTTGTATAGTTCACCCTCGTGAACCTTATAAGCTTTCGAACGCCGGATTATGCGGCATGCCTCATTTTGGTCATTGGGCAGCTCTTGCCTATTAAGGTAGGCTAGGAAAGGCTCCTTCCAAGGAGCTATAACATCCATGATCTCGTGAGAAGACGATGTGATTTATGTGTCGGAGTCCCTGATGACATCTGTATTGAGTTCGGCAGGGGGCGTGTTCGGGTCCGGATTGGCGTCACTGCTCTCATCCTGCTGTCGTACTGATGGTTTGAACAATCTTTCCACAAAAGTGTTATTTGGGAGTGGGTCGCGTTTGGCTCCCATGCGAGAAAGTATATCCGCTACCTGGTTACTGTCCTGAGCTACATGATGAAATTCTAGCCCCTCAAATCGAGCCGATATTTTTAATATGGCATTTCGATAAGATGCCATTTTTGAATCCTTCGCATCAAATTCTCTGTTTACCTAAGATATGAGAGGTTTGAGTCTCCGCCCACCTCGAGGCACCGTATACCCATGGATACGGCCATGCGGAGGCCATGCAGTAGTGCCTCATATTCGGCCGCGTTGTTTGAGTCCCTGTACATGATCTGTAACACGTAGCGGATTTTATCTCCTGTTGGGGAAATCAAGATGATGTCGGCCCCTAATCCGTCTAGCATTTTGGAACCGTCGAAATACATTGTCCAATGGGAATATGATCTGTACTCTTTAGGGATATCGGCTTCAGTCCATTATGCGACAAAGTCGGCCAACACCTGGGAATTAATGGTCCGGCATGGTTTGTACATTATTTCAAACGGTAAGAGCTCAATGGCCCATTTGGCTATGCGTCCAGTGGTGTCTTTATTGTTTATGATATCATTAAGTGGTACTTCGGATGCCACTGTGACCGAACACTCTTGAAAGTAGTGTCAAAGCTTTGGAGATGCCATGAATACCGCATAGGAATTTCTTTGGTAATGGGGGTATCGTGACTTACACGGTGTGAGAACCTCAGATACATAGTATACGGGTATTTGAACTGGGAATTTATGTCCATCTTCATCTCGTTCGACGACGAACACCACACTCACAACTTGATGAGTGGCGGAGATTTAAAGTAGCATTGGCTCGCCAACGTCTGGAGCGGCTAGGATTGGGTTACCTGCTAATAAGGTTTTTATTTCCTCTAGTTCGGCCATAGCCGCATCCGTCCATTCAAAGTTGTATGTCCGCCTCAGCATTCTATAAAGCGGTAGTGCTTTCTCCCCTAATCTGGACATAAAACGGCTCAAGGCCGCTACGCACCCTGGTAGCTTTTGCACTTGTTTGAGATTGGTTGGCGTAGTTAGCTGTGACAGGGCCCGAATTTTAGCTGGATCTGCTTCGATTGCTCTATGGGATACGATGAACCCTAATAGCTTTCTGGCCGGAACGCCGAAGATGCATTTTTTTGGATTATATCGTATGTCATATGCTCGTAAGTTATCGAACGTAAGGCGGAGATCATCCACCAAGGTTTCGACGTGTTTAGTCTTGACAACTACATCGTCAACGTATGCCTCCACTGTCTTGCCAATTTGTTTTTCTAAGCATGTTTCAATCATGTGTTGATATATGGCGCAAGCATTTTTGAGTCCAAATGGCATGGTGTTAAAGCAAAAGGGGTCGTACGGAGTAATGAATGCCGTAGTAGCCTGATGTGATTCCTTCAATTTTATATGATGGTATCCGGAATAGGCGTCGAGGAAACACAATGATTCATGTCCTGCGGATGCATCAATAATTTGATCAATGCGGGGCAGAGGAAAGGGATCCTTAGGGCAAGCCTTGTTTAGGTCCGCAAAGTCGACACAAAGGCGCCAAGAGTTGTCCTTCTTAGGTACCATGACCAGGTTGGCGAGCCAGTCTAGGTGTTTGATCTCCCTTATGAATCTAGCTTCTAATAGCTTGGCTAGCTCTTCTGTGACGCCCCAAGACTGACGCTCCAGAAGACTTCCATATATTTCGACGTCACCATGTGTTTCATTTGTGCTTGCTCTATTTATTTATTTTGCATTGCATCATGTCATCATGCCATCACGCCATTTAATTTTTAATAACTCAACTGAATAAATTGCCTAGATCTTTTGGATCTATTTAAATTGAGGGATTTCACATGCTGATTTCTCTTTATAACATATGCTCTCAATATATTAGGTATCTATTATAAAAATATTCCATTAACTTTGGAATCACCAATAACACACTTGCAAAATTCCCATGCCTTTTCTACTTCATGTTTTGACTCTCTAACCTTGCCAACAATTCTTATCCATTTTTTGAGGTTCCTCCAAAAATCCGAACATTTTTGGACACTTATAAAACCAAGTCCTAGTTCAAACCCATTTGAATTAAATTCAAATGAGTTTGAATTACATCTTTCAATCATGCCTCTACTATTTTTCGTGGACCGAGCACATTTTTACGAGTCCATGAAAATTATCCCCATGCCCAAATTCCACCCCTACCTTCTCTTTCTTTTCTTTCTCTTTTTCTGTTTTGTTTTAAAATGGAAAAAGAATGTAGAGAGAGAGAGAGAACCCAGCCCACCTAGGCCCAAACACAGCCAGGCCTACCCACCATGGACCAAAGCCCATCTCCCCGCCCCTCAGCACTAGCAGATCGTCCCTCCGTCCCTCCTAGCGCCGCCAGAGGGATCAGAGATACCTCGACCTCTCACCTCTGCCCAATCCCCGCGACCTCTCCTCTTGTCCTCCCCGCGCCTGGCCCTCTCCTCCCCACGCCTTCTCGAGCGCCATGGCCGCCACCCGGTCGCTGCAGTCGCCGTCGTCCCGCCGGCGTGTCGAGTCCCACCTCCTTCTCCCACTAGCGCCACGTCCTTCTCCTCCACGCCATCAGCATCGTCGTCGCCAGCCCTGCTTCGTCTCCATGGCGTTACCGTTGCTTCGTGCCTCCACGCCGCACCCTCCTCCTCGAAGCAGGCCCTGCCGCCATCGCCCCGGCGAGCGCCGCCCCTGAGCTCCTCGCCATGGCCTCCCCTACGCCTCGCCTTCGACCTCGGCTGCCCGCCAAGCAGCCGGAAGTTACCGGCCGCTCAAGCCCCCCCCCCCACCTTGCCGGGCCTCCTCCGCCCTTGCTCTGCTTGGTTCCGGCCAGTCCGACCATCTCCGCCGGTCCTCATCATCACCTCGTATCCTCCTGCAGCCTGCGCTAAGCCAGAGGTCGCCACCGTTGCCAGTTGCCAACTGACGGCCTTTTCTCACCCGTGCATCTCCGTGGTACCCGTTGAATTGCCAAGACCACCACCGCCTGTGCACGCCTCTAGATTCGTCCAAGTCCGACGATGCTTTTGTACAACTACGCTGCGGATACCAAGACCGGCAAGTCCACATGGGAGCCCGAATGACTACTTCCACGATGATGCGAGTACAAGTACCCTCGATGTGTTTTTGACCATGTACCACGACGCCTAGATCCATCGGATCAGTCAAGTTCATCTACGAAAACGTGTATGACCGTCGTAGAGACCGCAAGTACCACTACATCGACGTGTACGACTACCGTCGACCCTCGAGGGCACCGTGAACGTCAAGTACCTCTACCCGTGACCCAAACATCTACGACCCGTGTACCACTACCGTCGCCGAAGACCCATACAACGGAAGCTTCAAGTTCGACTACGTTCGTGTGTACCACTACTTCCACAACGAGATCTGTACCACTATCGTCGACCCTCGAAGAACCCGTGGACGTCAAGTTCCTCGCCGTGACCCCGAACATCTATGGATAGTGTACGACTATGAACCATGTACGACTACCGTCTCCAAGACCGCGAGTACCACTACTTCCCATGACGCCCCGTGAATGACTACTTCCACAACCGCTGCGAGAACCACTACGTCCCCTACGACTTGATCCGCTTCGATAACGCACGCTACAAAGGTATACCCGCTAAAACGATGACCCGTGGGCGAATTCTTGCGATGTATGAGTTGAACCCTTGTTTGCCTTCAGTCCGAATTGTTAGTGAATGTTGCCCCTCTTTTCCCTTGCCACCGACATGTGGGAACCTGGTATGCGGGATCACCCCACCATCTTTTGCTTGACACGCTCACGCCACCCTTCTCTTGCTTCGGCATCTGAATGAGTTGTCAGAACCGGAACGTTATCGTGGCACCGTTTCCGTTTTCGCCACCATGACACACCTTTCCTTCCGTCGCGGCGACAAATGCTCCATATCATATAGCATGCCAAGTTTTCATAAAATTGCATAAAAACTTGCAAATGTCATCCACATCATGATAACAACATCTAAATGGTTAAAATTGCTGTTTGCATAAAAAATTCTAAATGACCTGGGGATTTTCTGGAATTGTTGTTATTATTTCCGGCATTATTTAAAGTGCCTAGAAAGTTTGCACATGCTTCACCTCTTGCCATGTTAATAACAATTAACATTGTTGATTACATAACCGGGATCAAACTAAACACTTGAATGTGGTGCTTTCTCAATATGCAACTTGTTGCATATTGAGCTCCACTTAACTTGTAGTGTTGCTTGTGCACTTTGCCATGCCATGCATATTTAAACTGAACATGCATAATACTTGTTTGTGCATCATATGCTATGATGTGTGTGTTTACCTTGTTGTTTGCTTCTTTCTGGTTTGCTTCTCTCGTTAGCTTCGATTTCGTTCCGGAGTTGTGAAGATTTGTTCGGCCATGACCATTTGCCTTCTTCATGGACTCATTCTTCTTCCTTGCAGGATCTCAGGCAAGATGACCATCACCTTGGATCTCATTACTATCATTGCTATGCTAGTTGTCTCGGTGCTATCGCTATATGTCGCGCTGCCTATCTATTGTTGTCAGCCTCTCGTTGTTGCCATGAAGTCTCTAACCTTTGACACCATCCCAGCAAACCGTTGTTTGGCTATGTTACCGCTTGCTCAGCCTCTCTTATAGCATTAATAGTTGCAGGAGAAGATGAAGATTTCTCCATGTCGGAACTTGGAAGTTGAAATATCACAATATCTATTACTATAATTAATGCACATATGTACTTAGTAATGGGTAGAAGGCTTGGCTTTTTCTTGGTGTTTTGTTCCACTCCTGCCGCCTTAGAATCCGATAAACCGGTGTTATGTTCCTTGATTTTGTGTTCCTAACACGGTTGGTGTTTATGGGTCCCCCTTGATAATTCGCTTTGTTTAAAGCTTTTCCAGCAAGGCCCAACCTTGGTTTTACATTTGCCTAATAACTAAAACTAGCACAGGGACCGGCTAGCACCCGAGGATTCTTAATCATCCCCCGGGCCAGTGCTCCTTTGAGTGTTGGTCCAAACTGGGCGATGTCCGGCGCCCCCTGGGCCACCAGGGTCTCAGCTAACCCGACGTCTAGCCCATCAGGTGTGCCCCGAGAACGAGATTCGTGCGACTCCTATCGGGATTTGTCGGCACATTGGGCGGTCTTGCTGGATTAGTTTTACCATTGTGGAAATATCTTGAGCACGGGATTCCAAGAATACTCGGGTCTTCCCAATTTTGGAGTTGTTACTCCGTTGATCGTGAGTCTTGTGATGGGCTAAGTTGGGACAACCTGCAAGATTATGATCTTTTGAAAGTCGTGCCCGTGGTTATGTGGCAGATTGGAATTTTTTAATATCCGGTTGTAGAAAACTTGACTGACGATCCGAAATAAAATACACCAACCGCGTGAGTAACTGTGACCGTCTCCTTTCTATTTGAGAAGGGAACATAGTGGGGTTATGTTTGACTCGTAAGTAGTTTAGGATCACATAGTGATTATTACTAGTTTGCGACCGTTTGCGGACATGCTTTTCTTATTCTTTTAATCGTAAGTTAACCACCATACATATGCTTAGCCGCTGCTGCAACCTTACCACTTATCCTTTTCGACACCCATTAAGCTTTGCTAGTCTTGATACCCATGGTTATGGGATTGCCGAGTCCTCGTGGCTCACAGATACTACACCAACAGTTGCAGGTGCAGGTTTCCGATGACTTGACGTGAAAGCGATGTTTCCTTGTGTTGGAGTTCTTCTTCTTCTTCATCATCAATCTTGGGATAGGTTCCTGGTGGGCAGCCTGGGATAGCAGGATGGATGTCATCGTGTTTTCATGTGTTTCATCCGTAGTCGGATGTCTTGTGTATGATGTGTTGTATTCATGTGACTATTGTACGACTTGTATGTATCCCCATCTATGTATCTAATGGTATGATGTAATGATATCCATATTGCTAAGCGCTCGAAATGCGGTTGTGCCCCAATCACGAGGTTATCACGTGAACGGGATAGAATCGCATCTTGGGCGTGACAAGTTGGTATGAGAGCCTCGACCGACTATAGGAGCCCCCTTGATTGATCGTAGGTTGGCCGTTGTCGAGTCTAGAAAAAAATTATTTTGGAGTATAGTTATATCGAAGAGTAGGTATTCTTTTTACTCCTCAGCCCCTTCGCCGCTCTGGTGAGAAATCTTGAAGTAGGTGTTTTGAATTACTTCTCTTCCCCTTCAAGTTTTTTAGGATCACTCAGTTAGTTTTTCATCCGTTGCGATGTCAGCACTTTTCATCCGGTGCAATTCTCTTCGATGATTCAATCATCTTCATCTTTTGCAAGATAAAACCTCAGTTCTTTCTCAACAGCGTCGTTTTCCCCATCGGAAGTGGTCTTTCTTTTTGCCAACCGCACACCCCTTTTTCTTCTCGGAGCCGGAGTCCCTAATCGAGTATTCATCTTATTCGTGCGAAGCCTTTGCTTTCTTTACTCAATCATTTCAACTAGTGAATTCTCGTCTAGTTCATCATTGTTCATTTTCTTTTCCTTTGTTGGTGGATTCAATTCAAGTATTAGGTGTTCATCATATTCTTTTCCATTGCTCATATGTTTCCCCTTGCTCGTTCACCTCTCGCCATTTAATCGTTCTGGAGTTCCGAAGACATCTCAAGAGATTCGTCTGTGTTCTAATTTATCCGAGGTCGTCACCTCATTCGAGTCTTTCAATCGTTCCGGTGCATCATCACCTTTACAATCCTTTTCAACGGTGTTTTCTCTTCAGTGGGCTCATAAACCACAGGTCTTTTCCAGGATCTTACCTGACTCTTCTAATATTTCTGGAGTGATTCCCAAATTCTTTTCAAGTGTGACGTAAGAATGAATTCTATCAGTCATATGCCTTTTCAAAGATCGCTTTCAAATTCTTTTCAACGTTGGTTCAACTTATCCTTTTTTCATTCTTCTGGAGTATCTCAACAATTTTGGTGGTGTTTCTCGTCATCATTTGAAGACCGAAGAAGAGTTCCTCTAAATCTTGTCCATTCTCTCGACTATTCGTCGTTCAAGCTTAATGCTATCCCCTCAAATTGTTCCGATCGTCAATAAATCTTTTCTTACTCATCCAAAGCATTACCCCAACTCTTTTAATTTCTCGATTCTCCGAAGGCCATCATTTCAGATGATTTCTTCGTTCTCAGTTCTCAACTTCGACCTCCAACTATTCTTAATTTATGCCTCTTCGTTCGTCTCCATATTTTTTTCGGTGTTTCATTCAAGTATTCTCTACTCTTCTCGTGATGCCTTTGTTCTTTTGTATCTAAGATTCCTCGAGTGACTTTGTTCTTTTTCTAATTCTTTCCAGCGATTCGTTCTCTTTTCTTCATTCATTTCAATTCTTACGGTGGTTCATCCAACATTCATTTAACTTTGTCATAATATCAATTCATTCGTTCTTTCTAAAATCCTACTAGTGTTTCGTTGAATACTTTCTCAAGTTTGTGCGAGATATCTCTTTAATTCTTTGCAACGAGAATAAGTAGTATGCCAAATCCAATGTTTCCCATCAATTTAAATTGGTGAAGCATACGCGTAACATAATTCTTATTCGTGTTTCATCCAAGTGATTAATCCCTTCCTTCAGAGTTTGCTCAGGAGGAATAAATTCTTGGTTTCAAGTGCTTCATCTTTGTTTCTCCAGAGTTCCAAGCGATCTCAATTATCTTGTCACGAGCTCAATCTAAATCATTGCAAGGCTTCAATCTTATTCTCTTCATCCTTCACTTTTCATCTTTTTTTACTGGAGTTCTTCATGGTGGTTCATCATGATTTAATTCATCCTCGAAGGTTCTTCAAGGTTCTTGTTGAAGGAGCTCAAGTGTTCTTCATCTTGCATTTCGAAGTGCAAATATTTTCTCCCTTATCTTTTGAGTATGTCATTTTATACAATTTCCCTTCAAGTTTCATGATTCACAAGTTGTCAAGAATGAGATATTTAAACCCGTCAATCTCTTCGTTGGAATTTTATTGTATATATTTCACCTAAAGCCTTTCATTGGAGATGTGCTATTGTGGTGCTTATCAATGACCCAAGTTCTTCATTTATCCTTCCAATGAAATAAGTTTTTCGTCTCCTTATTGATATCAATCCAATCAATTGTTTCCGTTAGTGGCAGAATTTCACCTCAAGTTTTTAGATGTTTTCCATAAGGCCACAACAAACTTATTCTTTTCGTTTTTGATTTTCCATCAATCCCATTCAATCCATCTTTGTAAGGATTCTTTCCAAATTCATTTGTGGGAGAAGTTGTCATTTTCTTCTCCACTCTTTTCTTTCCAACAATCTAGCATATATTCTTTCATTCCGAAGACATTGTGATGTTGCTCTCTCCAAACCATCATCTCGTTTTATCAAAATCATGTTATTTTCCTTGCCGGCCCATTTAATAGGAATGTCGTACCCTCCATTAAATATCTCTCATCTTATCAAGTTTTGACTCTATTTTCAGTGGGAGTGCTGTCTGAAATCTTTTCTTACCCCTTGTGCTATTTTTTCAATTATTTCGGAGGCAGTGTGTTGTTGATTTCATTAAGTATCATCCCATCTTCTCAAGTTCATGGTCATTCCTTCCGTTTTCAGTCGGAGTGCTGCCCAAATTCTTTCGTTCTTATTCCTTCTCTATCTTGGTTTAACCAGAGTGTTTTTTTAATTCTTTCGTGATCTTTGAGCTCTTGGTTCATGTCCTTGCAACCTTCAAGTTCTCGTAGTGTTTATTGTTCCTCTTTGCTAACACAGTGTTTGCAATCTCGTTCTTATCTGTTGTATTCTATCTTTCAATTTGGTCAACCTCTCAGGTTTGTTTGTTTCACTTGTTTGTCGGAGAAGCAACTTTGTTTTACCTCTTCCTTTTTTCGTTTCTCTTCGGTGCCATCTCTAGGATCTCGGGTCGAGATCCTCTGTTAGTGTGGGAGAGTTGTGACGCCCCAAGACCTACGCTCCATAAGACTTCCATATATTTCGACGTCACCGTGTGTTTCATTTGTGCTTGCTTTATTTATTTATTTCCATTGCATCATGTCATCATGCCATCACGCCATTTAATTTTAAATAACTCAACTGAATAAATTGCATAGATCTTTCGGATCTATTTAAATCGAGGGATTTCACATGATGATTCCTCTTTATAACATATGCTCTCAATATATTAGGGAGCTATTATAAAAATATTCCATTAACTTTGGAATCACCAATAACACACTTGCAAAATTCCCATGACTTTTCTACTTCAAGTTTTGACTCTCTAACCTTGCCAACAATTCTTATCCATTTTTTTAGGTTCCTCCAAAATTCCAAACATTTTTGGACACTTCTAAAACCAAGTCCTAGTTCAAACCCATTTGAATTAAATTCAAATGAGTTTGAATTACATCTTTCAATCATGCCAATACTATTTTTTGTGGACCGAGCACATTTTTACGAGTCCATGGAAATTATCCCCATGCCCAAATTCCACCCTACCTTCTCTTTCTTTTCTTTCTCTTTTTCTGTTTTGTTTCAAAATGGAAAAAGAATGTAGAGAGAGAGAGAGAGCCCAGCCCACTTAGGCTCAGCCGCAGCCAGGCCTACCCACCATGGGTCAAGGCCCATCTCCCCGCCCCTCAACCCTAGCCGATCGTCCCTCTGTCCCTGCTTGCGTCGCCAGAGGGATCGAGAGATCCCTCGACCTCTCCCTCTGCCCGATCCCCGAGACCTCTCCTCTCGTCCTCCCCGTGTCTGACCCTCTCCTCTGCACGCCTTCTCGAGCGCCATGGCCGCTGCCCGCTCGCTGCAGCCGCCGGCGTGCCGAGTCCCGCCTCCTTCTCCCACTAGCGTCGCGTCCTTCTCATCCATGCCATCAGCATCGTTGTCGCCAGCCCTTCTTTGTCTCCATGGCGTCACCATTGCCCCGTGCCTCCATGCCGCGCCCTCCTCAGCAAAGCTAGCCCCGCCGCCATCGCCCCGGTGAGCGCCACCCCTGAGCTCCTCGCCATGGCCTCCCCTGCAACTCGCCTTCGACCTCGGCTGCCCGTCAAGCCGCCGGAGGTTACCGGCCGCTCAAGCCCCCCGCCACCCTACCGGGTCTCCTCCGCCCTTGCTCTGCTTGGTTCCGGCCAGTCCGACCATCTCCGTCGGTCCTCATAATCACCCTGTATCTTCCTGCTGCCCGCGCCAAGCTAGAGGTCGCCACCGTTGCCGGTTGCCAACTGACGTCCTTTTCTCACCCGTGCATCTCCGTGGTACCCGTTGAATCGCCAAGACCACCACCGCCCTTGCATGCCTCTGGATTCGTCCAAGTCCGGCGATACTTTTGTACAACTACGCTGCGGAGACCAAGACTGGCAAGTCCACACGGGAGCCCGAACGACTACTTCCACGACGATGCGAGTACAAGTACCCTCGACGTGTTTTTCGCCAAGTACCGCGACGCTCAGATCCCTCGGATCAGTCAAGTTCATCTACGAAAACGTGTATGACCGTAGTCGAGACCGCAAGTACTACTACATCGATGTGTATGACTACCTTCGACCCTCGAGGGCATCGTGAACATCAAGTACCTCTACTCGTGTCCCAAACATCCACAACCCGTGTACCACTACCATCACCGAAGACTCATGCAACGGAAGCGTCAAGTTTGACTACGTTCGTGTGTACCACTACCGTCGACCCTCGAGGACCCCGTGGATGTCAAGTTCCTCGCCGTGACCCCAAACATCTACGGATAGTGTACGACTACGAACCGTGTATGACTGCCGTCACCAAGACCGCGAGTACCACTACTTCCCATGACGCCCCGTGAACGACTACTTCCACTACCACCGCGAGAACCACTACGTCCACTACGACTTGATCTGCTTCGATAACGTATGCTTCAAAGGTATACCCGCTGAGACGATGACCCATGGACGAATGCTTGCGATGTATGAGTTGAACCCTTGTTTGCCTCGAGTTTGAATTGTCGATGCACGTTGCCCCTCCTTTGCCTTGCCACCGACATGTGCGAACTCGGTATGCGGGATCACCCCACCATCTTTTGCTTGACACGCGCCACCCTTCTCTTGCTTCGGCATCTCAACGAGTTGTCAGAACCGAAATGTTGTCGTGGCACCGTTTCCGTTTTCGCCGCCATGACACCCCTTTCCTTCCGTCGTGGCGACAAATGCTCCATATCATATAACATGCCAAGTTTTCATATAATTGCATAAAGACCTACAAATGTCATTCGCATCATGATAACAACATCTAAATGGTTAAAATTGATGTTTGCTTAAAAATTGCTAAATGACATGGGGATTTTCTGGAATTGTTGTTATTATTTCCGGCCTCATTTAAAATGCCTAGATACTTTGCTCATGCTTCACCTCTTGTCATGTTAATACCATTTAACATTGTTGAGTACATAACCGGGATCAAACTAAACACTTGAATGTGGTATTTTGTCAATATGCAACATGTTGCATATTGATCTCCACTTAACTTGTAGTGTTGCTTTTGCACTTTGCCATGCCATGCATATTTAAACCGGACATGCATCATACGTGTTTGTGTATCATATGCTATGATGTGTGTGTTTACCTTGTTGTGTGCTTCTTTCCGGTTTGCTTCTATCATTAGCTTCGGTTTCTTTCTGGAGTTGTGTGGATTCATTCGACCACAACCGTTTGTCTTCTTCATGGACTCGTTCTTCTTCCTTGCGGGATCTCAGGCAAGATGACCGTCACCTTGGATCTCATTACTATCATTGCTATGCTAGTTGTCCCGATGCTACCGCTATATGCCGCGCTGCCTATCTATTGTTCTCATTGTTGCCATGAAACCTCTAACCTTTGACACCATCCCAGGAAATCGTTGTTTGGCTATGTTACCGCTTGCTCAACCCCTCTTATAGCGTCGCTAGTTGCAGGCAAAGATGAAGATTGCACCATGTCGGAACTTGGATGTTGGAATATCACAATATCTACTACTATAATTAATACACATATATACTTTGTAATGGGTGGAAGGCTTGGCATTTTGCTTCATGTTTTGTTCCACTCATGCCGCCTTAGGATCCGATAAACGGGTGCTGTGTTCCTTGATTTTGCGTTCCTAACGTGGTTGGGATTTATGGGCCCCCTTGATAATTCGCTTTGTTTAAATATTTTCCAGCAAGGCCCAACCTTGGTTTTATATTTGCCTAATAACTAAAACTTGCATAGGGACCGGATAGCGCCCGAGGATTCTTAGTCAACCCCCGGGCCAGTGCTCCTCTGAGTGTTGGTCCAAACTGGGCGATGTCAGGCGCCCCCTGGGCAACCAGGGTCTCAGCTAACCCGACGTTTTGCCCATTCAATGTGCCCCGAGAACGAGATATGTGTGACTCCTATCGGGATATGTTGGCACATCGGGCGGTCTTGCTGGATTAGTTTTACTATTGTCGAAATATCTTGAGCACGGGATTTCGAGAATACTCGGGTCTTCCCAATTTTGGAGTTATTACTCCGCTGATCGTGAGAGCTTGTGGTGGGCTAAGTTGGGACACCCCTGTAAGGTTATGATCTTTTAAAAGCCATGCCTGCGGTTATCTGGTAGATTGGAATTTGTTCATATCCGGTTGTAGAAAACTTGACAGAGGATCTGAAATAAAATACACCAACCGCGTGAGTAACAATGACCGTCTCTTTTCAATTTGAGAAGGGAACATGGTGGGATTATGTTTGACTCGTAAGTAGTTCAGGATCACATAGTGATCATTACTAGTTTGCGACCGTTTGCATAGATGATCTTCTTATTCTTGTAATCGTAAGTTAGCCACCATACATATGCTTAGCCACTGCTGCAACCTCACCAGTTATCCTTTTCCACACCCATTAAGCTTTGCTAGTCTTGATACCCATGTTTATGGGATTGCTGAGTCCTCATGGCTCACATATACTACAACAACAGTTGCAGGTGCAGGTTTCCAATGACTTGACGTGAGAACGATGTTTGCTTGTGTTGGAGTTCTTCTTCTTCTTCTTCGTCGGTCTTGGGATAGGTTCCTGGTCGGAAGCCTGGGATAACAAGATGGATTTCATCGTGTTTTCATGTGTTTCATCTGTAGTCGGAAGTCTTGTGTATGATGTGTTGTATTGATGTGACTATTCTATGACTTGTATGTATCCCCATCTATGTATGTAATGGTATGATGTAATGATATCCATCTTGCTAAGCGCTCAAAATGTCGTTGTGCCCCAATCATGAGGTTATCACGTGATTGAGATAGAATCGCATCTTGGGTGTGACATCTTCCCCCATAGCCTGTCTATTGGGTTCAGAAAATCGTTTTAATGACTGCTTGACTGACATGAACCCTTTGATAATGTTGAGGCTGTGTTCGTCCAGCCTGCGTGGGATTCCTGGCTTATCTGAAGGATGCCAAGCAAATATATCCCAATTTTCGCGAAGGAAGGCGCGTAATGCGCTGTCTACCGCCGGATCCAGCTGTGCCCCGATAGATGATGTTTTATTAGGGTTCGTTGGGTCCACTTGGAATTTCACAATCTCATCTGCCGGCTTAAAAGAGGTAATTTCAATCGTTTGTCGAGGACTACGTCATCCCTGTCCACCGTAGATCGTAAGGTGGTTAGTTCTTCTGCCGGGAGGGTTTCAGATAATGTCTCAAGGACTAAAGATTCAATTTTGTTCTCGACACGGAGTGCTCTATCCGGATCACTTGTAACTATGATTATTCCATTGGGCCCTGGCATCTTAAGGTTCATGTACCCGTAATGGGGTATAGCCTGAAAGCGTGAGAAAGCGTCCCGCCCTAAAAGGGCGTGGTATCCGCTGTTGAAGGCGACAATGTGGAAGAGCAGTTCCTCCGACCTATAGTTCTCGAGTGTACCGAATACTACGTCGAACTTAATGCTTCCCGAACACCGGGCTTCCCGGCTGGGAATGATTGCTCGAAAGTTTGTATTACTTCGTTCAATGCGGGATTTTTCAACCTGAATTTTTGCAAGCGTGTCCTCGTATATGAGGTTGAGTCATCTACCTCCGTCCATGTGAGTACTTTAGTGACGAATAAGCCATCTACGATGGGCTTCAGTATGAGAGCGGCTGTGGCTCGGACCGACCGGACTCGTGGTTCGTCTTCGGCAGAAAAGGTTATTGCCATGTTGTTCCATGGGCTTGCAACATTGATTTGATTGACCTCTGCAAGTTCACGTTTCGCTCTCTTGCGCCGGTTATTTGAGGAGAACGTCTCAAAACGGTGAAGACATCGAGGCCTTTCTCCCCTGGCGTTGTGGTGGTGAGGATTGATTCACCTCTCTTTGCTACCTACCGGAGTACCCAACATGCTCTAAGGCAATGGGTAGGGGTATTATCCGGGGCGGCATGTATTTGACAAGGTTTATCTAACAGTTCGTCTAGAACGGATCTGTGCCTTGTGAAAGGTCTGTTTTTCTTGCCATTGTGTGTGTTATTGGATGCCCTACAAGGGTATGGCCGTTTCGCCTTGTCGGCGTATGGTCCATAGACGGACTGTTCCAGAGGTATACTCTGGGCCTTCCAAGTGTTTTCCATGGCACAGTACTATCGTACCAAGTGCGACAGTTTTGCAAAGCTCCGTATTTGACGGCGGTTGAGAACGTTCAAGATTCCATCGTCCGTACAATTGCGATGAAATATAGGCACCGTATCGTCGTCACAACAATCCTTAATCTTGTTTTTAACAAGTAGGTATCTGGCCCAAAAGTGATGAACAGTTTCCTGGGGCCGCTGCCGCATATACGTGAGGTCATATATGTCCGGTAGTCCGGATTTGCTTGGAGAGCGTGTACTGTGGTGGGTGGGTGTGGATAAATTGAAGTCCCGACCCAATGTAATGTCCGGGTTGGCACAACCTCCGGTGCGGACGATCTGGGCCCGACAGGGTTTGGAGATTCCGTGGGCCCAACGTATGTCCTAGAGCTCAAAGGGCGCGGTGCACCACCTGTCAGAGGTGTCTTTGGCTCGATGGGTTCGGAGATCCGAATAACGTCGGCCTCCATTTTAAGAGGTGATGTATCCTCAGCTCGATCCTCGATTGCTACCACCAGGTGAGTGGTCGAGGTGGAATTGACTTCCTGATCGGTTTTAAGTCCGATCTGTTCATCTGACGAGGAAGCCCCAGGGCGGTGATGCGATCCAGCAGCTCATTTAAAGATGAGGAATCCGCCGAGATCATGCCATCGGGGAGATCAAAGCTGATTTAGGAGTGGTGCTCGATGGCCGCAGGAAGTGTGGCCGGCCCGGAGGCCACGCGGGCGCATACAGCGAAATCGCCGAGCTGGAGGATCTGGCCCATGGACAGGTTGTTCCCGAGGGTGATCTCGTTGCTGATGATGAGACGAGCCATCGATCGCTTTTCGTGATCGTACAACAGAGCTCTCAGTGAAAGGACCATTGTCGGTGTCAAAACCGGTAGATCTCGGGTAGGGGGCCCAAGATGTACGTCTTAGGATCGATGGTAAGAGGAGACAGGGGACATGGTGTTTTACCGTAGTTTGAGCCCTCTCTATCGAGGTAATACCCTACTTCCTGCTTGATTGATCTTGATGAATATGATTACAAGAGGTGATCTACCTCAAGATCATAATGGCTAAACCCTAAAAGTCTAGCCTATGTGATTGCTATGATATATGAGCTAAACACCTCGGCTTATATACACACCGTAGGGGGCCTAGGGTTACAAAGGTAACTTGGGGAGGAAGGTGTCGTTACATCCGTACATCTTTCTTTCCTTACTACACACATTGGAGTCCTAACCGAATACGGGGGAGGGCCTTCTGCTTCTATCATCATGGCCCATCAATCCGGCCCACCTTCAATGCCCCGGACGCCTGAGGACCCCCAAATACAGGACTTCACTGGCTTGATCTTTGGCTAGTGCACCATGGTCTTCGCGAAGGCCATCCGCTCTCCCTCAATGCACACGGAGCGCTACACATCATCAACCAGGGGCGACGTGTCGCGCAGCTTCTGCACCAGGACAAAGTAGCTGCTCGACACTTTCTCGGAGGGCCATAGCTGGACATAAATGTCATTCATGGCTGTCTCCACCATCCGATACAACTCCATCAGCTGCTTCAGCTGATTGCTCAGGATGGGATGGTGTTCGGGTGGCTGGAATTGCGTGAGAACAACCATTGATCGGTGTACTCCTCCCACATTGTGTAGTTCTTGCCGCATCCGCCGCACTCCTCGGAAGCTCCGCGAAAGTGCATGCGGAACACCCAATCTGGGTGAGCAATGTGAATCTGTTCCCGCCAAAGACAGTCTACAATAAATATTGCTTACCATCAACAATCTGCGTCACTTGACGAAGCTCCTTCGGGACACCTGGGACCTCCGTCCTCACCTCCTGGAACTCCTGCTTCACCTTGGACATTTAGGAGGACTGGTCCTTACTCTTTTCCTCAAGGTCCTCACATTTCGTGATGGTATTCTTGAGATCCTACTGCACTTCGGCCACTCAAGCCTCATGCTTCTCACACATGGTTTTCACCATGGTGAGTTCGACAGCCGCTTGGTCGGTTTCCGCCTTCTATTTTGCTGCCTCTGCCTTGGTCTCCTTCAATTCAGCCTTGAAGCTCTCAACCATAGCGGCGGCAGCTACGATTAATCAATGCTCGCTCAGAACAATCCCGAATACTTAACTAAATATACGGGCTATAGCATTTCGTTCGGGCGTACCTTGCGCTTTGTCAAACCGCTTGTTGATGAGGGCGAGCTCCTCGTCGGAACTCTTGAGCATCCGATTCATCTCATCCAGTGCCACGGCGTTGGCAGCCGCCGCCAAGGAGGTGGCCTATCATACCAGAGCAGCTACATCATTTAAACCTCCTAATTTTTTATCGTTGTTTTGGATTTTCACCCTAACCAAGTCTCGGGGGGCTGCTACATATAAGATTTTTGGTGTCTATATCCGTTTTATGATAGAAAGTATTACACGGCTCACCTCGAAGCCTATGAGGAGGCTGCTTAAGGCTTCCTTCAGTCTGCTATTAACGGAGTGAATACCTTGTCGAACCACGCCCATCAGGGCTTGGTGTTCGGCAACAATGGAGGAGTTCTTCACCACCTCCACCAACACATCCGACAACCCTGCCACAGCCCGATTATCGGTCCGATGCGGGTGGTACGAGCCCCCCCCCTCGGAGGAGGGTGGGATCGGTGCCTCTGAGGACTTCGGGGGCTCCAGCGCGGCCTATTGGGAGGGCTCGGATCGACTGAGCTCTTCCACTTTGTTCTCCAGGAGGGATCCGTCCTCCTGGTCTTGGGCGGCCAAGCCGTTCGCCTCGGCCATAACTATGTCACCACCTCCCCCTATGCTTTGGTGGGGAGGGGTCCTTCTGGACGGTACCTCCTCGGTCTCTCCGATGACCTGAGGAGGCGTCGAGCGTGAGATAGACCCACTCTCCGCCAGTTGGGCTGGCGGTAAATTCCCCTCCGAGGTTTCGTCGGCGGGGCAGTGCGCGGTGGGCTATAGTAGGAGATACATATAATGCCAGCAATAGGACCGGAAAAGTAAAATATCCAAAAAAGATGATTTACGTACCTCCTAGCAGGTGCCTTGACCCTGGGGATCCGCTCTGGGACCTTCTCGGACGCCGTGGACTCCCCATCGGAGTTCGAGCTGTCAATCAGGACCAGTTTAGGTCTACACTGCCTCTTTGGAGCACAAGGAGTCTGCTCCTCCTCAACGTCCTCACCCGCTGCCCTCTTCTTGGAGCGGGGGGAGTCACTCTCCTCTTTGTCCTTGTCCTCCTCCCCGTCTTGGACAGAGGTGGCCGCGATGTCTCCAGATTTGCTATCTGGTTGACCTCTTGTGTGGATGCCTTCCTAGGCCTCTGTTGTGTTCTTCTTCTTCTTTTCTTTCTTCTCTGGCACCTTATAAGAAGCCACAGTCAGCATCTCTTCCAGCAGAGCTGTCCGAGAATCTTCGGGCATTGGGGCCAGGCTGCTGATCTTCTTGGCCTTCTTGAGCTAGCCCTGTGCAGATAACACAAACTTAGGCTATGTCTCTCACGGTGTGTCTATCCGAACATAAAGCGGGAAAAAACTTAGTTACCTCCTTCAGGAGATTCGAGGCTTCAAGGCTGATGTCTTCCTCTTGGATGGCGTCGACTTCTGAGCCTTAAACAAAACCTTCCACAATTTGTCGTGGGTGGTGCCGTAGAAGTATTTCATGGTGGCCAGATCCTTGGGCTTGTAGGATCATATTGGGATGGCCCTCTGCTTACAGGGGAGGACGTGGCAGTGGAGCATGACTTGAACCACGTTGGTCAGTTTAGTGTTGGCCTCTATCAGGTTGGTGATGCGCTTCTGCAGTGTCTTGATCTCTTAGACGGGTCCCTATTCGAGACCTTTCCTGGTCCACCATGTCAGCCTCGCTGGGAGCCCGTATCTGAATTCGGGAGCTGCCGTCTAGGCTGCTTCCTGTGGTTCTGTGATGTAGAACCACTCTTTCTGCTAGACTTCGACAGAGTCGATGAATGTGCCCTCCAGCCACTCGACCTACATCATCTTACTGATCATAGCCCTGCCATAGTCCGCTTGCTCGCCGCCAACAATCTTCGGCTTGGCGTTGAACACTTTCAGCCACAAGCCGAAGTGTGTCCGAACTTGTAGGAAGGTGATCGAGGCAAAGGTGTGTCGTCTTTCGATGCGATGGTGGCTATCGTTTTCGATAGAGTGGAATTTGGCGATCCGACTATGAATGTGCGAGGACGTCGTGCCTTAGAAATAGCTAAATCAACTCCGAGAGGTTATTGACCACGCCAGAGCACGATCAACCTGACCACGAGGGTCTATTTCCGGCAAGAAAATGAAGAACAACCAAGAAACTAAGATTAAAATCTGGATATTGCGAATTTAAGAGGAAAGCTAATGCGGGGATAACCCGATCTAGGCCGATATTTCTTTGGAGGGATCCCAAGGATGAACATGAAGAACACGAGGGGAAAAGCTAGGGAAATGAGATGAAACACTCAAATCAGCAAGATTAGGTCACACATATGCTAGATCCGGGAACACAAAGAGTGATACAAGATCCAAGGTCAACAAAGGATGGTACACGGTAACGAGTTCTTCTTC
Organism: Secale cereale; assembly: GCA_902687465.1. NCBI lineage: Eukaryota > Viridiplantae > Streptophyta > Magnoliopsida > Poales > Poaceae > Secale > Secale cereale. The sequence goes on along the minus strand of LR738714.1, from coordinate 271,963,796 downwards.
GTGAGGAGGTCTTGAGGTCTCCTCCACGAGGAGATCTTGAATCCACTTGGGGGATCTTCTCCGTAGTGGTCACGGTCTCTCGAATGAGAAGAACCAAGAGGATGAGCAAAGCTCTATCTCACGAATGAGATATCACAATGCTAACCTTAGCTAGGAGGAGGTAGGAGAGTATATATAGTCTAGGGGGCGAAGAGGTACATGGGCTTGGCCCAAAGGAATTGCACGCAGGCAACATGAGCCGGATGTCCGGGCCACAGGCCGGGTATCCGGGCCTTCATGGGGGGGGGTCGGATGTCCGGGCTGAGTGTCGGATGTTCGGGGCGTCGAGGTCATGTTATGGGTTTGTTTTGTGATGAACTCCGGATTGCCGGGCTGGGGCCGGATATCTTGGGTCCAGCTGGATGACCGGTCCTTGTAGCTTCGGCTGAGGGGCGCTGCTGCTGTTGATGCTCCAGGGGCCGGATATCCATGGCTGGGGGTCGGATATCCAGGCCCTAGGGACTTCACCGGTTCTGCTTGTTGTTCCTCTTCCTCCATTAGCTTGGGGACTTGTCCATCTTCATGAGCCTCTCCGAGGAAGTCTTCTTGGTAGCCAAGTACACATAGCATTTCCGTTTGAGGTAGTAGCCATATCTTGCATGATTCATATGGAAGTTCGTTAAGGAGAGATGTCACCTCGATCTCGAGAGCTCTTGCACGGGCTCATGTCATCGGTCCACTTGGTGTTATAGGAGACGTAGGAAGTTCCATGGGGATGACCAAAGGATGTTCCGCATCATCTCCCTGCCTCTTGGGAAAGATCCGACCTCGGATCAAAAGGCTCATCACCATGGTAGGGAGAGATATCCTTGATGTTGAAGATGTCGCTCATGGAGTACTTGTCGCGAGGGATTTCAAACTTTTATGCATTGTTGTTGTAGCGCGCAAGCAGCTTGAAGGGTCCTTCAGCCAGAGGTAGTAACTTCGACTTGCGCTCCTTGGGGAAGCATTCCTCACGAAGATGTAGCCACACAATATCTCCAATGTCGAATATCATGGGTCACTTGTTGACCTTGATCTTGGAAGCGAGTCGTTGAACTTGACGCTTGATTGTGTGCCTTGTATCTTCATGCATCTTCTTGAGATAGCTTGCTCGTGCACTTCCATCCATATTGATGCGCTCTTGTAGAGGTAGAAGAAGGTTGTCCAATCGGGACAACGAGTTGAAACCGTAGACGACCTCGATAGGAGACTTGCCGGTTGTGGAGTGTCTTGCACGGTTGTAGGCGTACTCGGCGATGGGCAAACATTGCTCCCATTCCTTGAGGTTCTTATTGATCAACATGCGAAGAAGTGGCGATAGCGTGTGGTTCGTCACCTCCATTTGGTCGTCGAGCTTGGCGCGAAGCATCTTCCAAAATTTGCAAAGAAACTTTACGTCTTGGGCAGTCCGTGTAAGCGCAAGATTTCCCTACAAAAGAGATTTGCAACATGTGAAGCATCGTCTATCTTGTTGCGTAGAATGAAATGATCCATCTTGGAAAAACAGTCCACAAAAACAAAGAATGAATCCTTTCCATTTTGAGTTCCAGGCAAACCAATGACAAAGTCCATACTAATATCTTCCCATGGTTGGTATGGAATAGGAAGTGGCATGTAAAGATTGTGGGATTGAGCTTTGGACTAAGCTTTGCGACATGTTGAACATCGGTTGGTGAAGCGTGAGACGCCGCGGAACATCTTGGGCCAATAGTAGTTCTTGGAGAGTGTCGCAAATGTCTTGTCGTGTCCAAAGTGTCCCATAAGTCATCCTCCATCAGCTTCTTGCAAAAGTAACAAACGAAGAGAAGACTTGGGAACGCAAAGTTTGTTAGCTCTCATAACATACCATCCTTGATATAATATCGTTCCCAAGAAGTATGCGTCAAACACTTAGCATAAGGATTTGCAAAGAAAACACATGCGCATACAAGTCTTTTAAGTGCTCAAAACCAATAATATTCAACTCAAGTTGAGTAACAAGCATGTATTTGCGGGATAAAGCGTTGGCAACCACGTTTTCCATGCCCTTGATGAATTCACTCCACTTAGCATGACACTTGTTCAACTTAGTTTGACCATTAAGATACTTAAGTGTTTCATGGTCCGTGTGAAGAATGAACTCATGAGGGCGAAGATAATGCTCCCGCACATGCAAGGCTCTCACTAAAGCATATAGTTATTTGTCATAGATGGGATAGTTAAGTTGTGCTCTAGAAAGTTTTTCACTAAAGTAAGCGATCAGGCGCTTCTCTTGCATTAACGCGCCTCCTATTCCAGCACCACTAGGATCACAATGTATCTCAAAAGGTTTATTGAACTTGGGTAAAGCAAGCAAAGGTGCATGTGTAAGCAAGTTCTTAAGCTCATTGAACGCGGTATCTTGAGATGGACCCCAAGCAAAGGGTGCGTTCTTCTTGCTCAAAGCATGTAAAGGCATAGCAATCGTGCTAAAATCCTTCACAAATCGTCGATAGAAACTGGCTAGACCTAGGAAGGTACGCACTTGTTGTAGGTTCGTTGGTTTGGGCCAAGTTTTGATCGCTTCGATCTTGGTTTCGTCAACATGCACACCCTTGGAAGAAACAACAAATCCTAGAAAATTAAGTTTGTCTACACCAAATTCATTTCTCCGTGTTAGCATAGAGTTTCTCTTTGCAAAGGGTTTGCAATACGGCTCTAAAGTGAGTCACATGATCTTTGAGCGATTTATTAAACACAAGGATATCATCAAAGTAGACCACGACAAAGATGCCAATGTAAGGTCTAAGGACATAATGCATGACTCTCATGAAAGTACCGGGTGCTTCGGATGAGCGCATAACAAGCCATTCTTATATGCCAAATTTGATCTTAAATGTGGTTTTCCACTCATCACCCTCTAGTATGCGGATTTGGTAGTAGCCACTCTTAAGATCAGTCTTAGAGAAAATTGTTGCTCCGCTAATTTCATCTAGCATATCATCTAAGCACGGTATGGGTGACGATATCTAACGATGATAGCATTGATAAGACTATAATCAGAACACATTTGATAAGTACCATCTTTCTTGGGGATAAGGATTACCGGAACGGCACATGGGCTCAAGCTTTCTCGTACATGACCGTTGGATCTCCTTGGGTTCTTCAGGGTTCACACGGTAAGGTGCCTTGTTCGAAAGAGGTGCTCCGAGGATGAGGTCAGTGCGGTGCTCGATGCCGCGAAGTGGAGGTAGACCCGGAGGTAGCTCATCGGAAAAGACATCTTGGGATTCCTGCAACAATTGAGACATCACTAAAGGTAGAGGTGGTGAAATGTTAGGTTGTTCCGCTTCACCTTTGCATAAAAGCACAAAGTGAAGGACACTTGATGGGTTCTCACACACTTCTCGTATCTCACTTTTGGTCGCTCATCGTGGAGGAACTTGATTTGGGCTTCTGACTCCATTGTGTCCTCATAGGCGCCTATCTTGAAAGATACTTGCATGGTGTGCTCGACCCGAATAGTTCCAGCATCGCTAAGCCATTGGAACTTGTAGGGATGAGGGTGCTTCATCTTGCTCAACTGAAGCTTGTAGCATAGCGCCTCACTTGACAAATTGTGACAACTTCCTCCATCGATAATAACCTTGACGGAACATCCATTGATGCCGGGCTTGGTGTGGAATATGTGGCAATGTTGGTCTTTGTCTTGTTGGTGTTGAAGTGTCAAGACCTTGGATACAACGAGAGCTGGGCTCGTATCATTGTTACGAAAGACTTGATTGTCTTCATCCTCATTCACTCGATGATGCATGGCCACGTGCTCAAGGGCTTCCATTTCGTGATCGTACATAGAGTCATAGCAACCATCATCGTTGATGATCATGGTGCGTATGTTTTTGCACTCATATGACTTGTGGCCTCATCTTTGACATTTGAAGCATTTGATGGAACTCATCTTGGAGGTATCCTCGGCAGGAGTTGTAGATGATGAAGTTCTCGGCTTGAATTTGGTCGTAGTAGGAGGACGACTTGATGTTGTCAAAGGCTTGTAGCTTGACTTGTCGCCTATGCTTGGAGAAGGTTTGGTTGAAGTAGGAGGCGCCGAAGTCGTTGAATCTTGGTTGTAGGAGTCGTAGTTTTTGGAAGTGAACTTGGAGTACTTGTAGTCCTCTTGTACTTGTCGCTTCGCTTTGGTTCCTTGGTGCACTAGCTCGAGGAGGTTCGTGTATGGTTGGAAGTCTGCAATTTTCTTGATAGGATAGTTGAGTCCATTCCATCATCTTGCCATCGTTTGCTCTCCATCTTCCGTGACATTGGCTCTTATTATGGCAATCTCCATTTCCTTGTAATACTCTTCAATAGACTTGGTGCCTTCCTTTAGGAGTTGCAACTTTTTGAACAAGTTGTGGTTGTAGTGTGTCGGCACAAAACGCGCTCTCATAACATCCTTCATTTGGTTCCAAGTGGTGATGGGTGGTTCACCTTTTGCTTCACGCCTTTCAATTACTTGCTGCCACCAAATAAGAACATAGTCTTGGAACTCAAGGGATGCCATTGCGATATTCTTCTCTTCATCATAGTTGTGGAGACGAAAGATCTTATCAACTTTCAATTCCCATGAGAGATAGTCTTCGGGATCGATGCTTCCAGAGAAATTTGGCATTGTGAACTTGATCTTACCACAACGATGCTCTTCATTGTTGGCTTGCCTATTGGGAGGGTGTTCTTGACGTGGAGGATTGTCGACCTCAAGTTGCTCTTGGCATTGTGGAATCTCATTGTTTGGTTGCCCTTGCCGAACTTGTGGTTCTTGTCGAGGTTGTTGCTCTTGTCGCGCTTGAGGGGGAGCTTGGCGTTGCATTCTTGCTTGGTAGCGCTTTTCTTGAAATTCATCTCGAAGTGCTTCTTGCTCTTGACGAGTGTGTCGGTAGCATGCTGCGACGGTGAGATGTGAGTCATGTAGGGCATGTTATGCCTCAAGAGCTTGATCTTCTTGCCATTGTTGTTCTTGATGTTGTGCCTCGGCATCTAGCTCGTCTTGGTGTTGGCGCGCTCGCTCTTCATCTTGTTGTCGTATGCGTTACCTTTCTTGCGCTTGCTTGAATGTAGCTTGGTTTTGATGATGTTGACGTTCTTGCTCTTCAAGTTGCGCTTGTGAACTCTTGCCTGGAAGTGGGTTCCAGCTTGCATGTCGGTCTTGGCGCGCGGCTCGACAAAGAGTGTTTGATGTGGGTGTACTTGAGCCGGAGATGGAGTCGGAATGATGACTTGAACGGATTCTTCTTTGAGATGAAGAAGTGGAAGAGGGTCGATTGATCATCAAAGTCCGTAGCTCATCCATTTGAGTATATATGATGTCATTGATGTGTTTGAAGTATTCCTTAGTTCGGGCTTTGGAATGCCTCAAGTCGGTGGCGAGTAGCTCAATGCGCTCTTGCATAGCTTCATTCTCTTGATGTAGAGCTCGTTGAACACCAAATAGGTGAACCTTGATAACGTAGTTGTTTGATTCCTGAGTATCATCAAATAGTGGGTTCGTTGATGTACTTGGCTTATCTATCATCGCAAGTAAATGTGTGAGTGGAAGAAAAGGAAGGACTATCACTACTGCAGGATGCTGCTAATGCGACACTACGATCAGAGACCCTTTGACGAAACTGCGGAGCCACCAAACATGGTTCATATTTTAGTGGCGTGTGCGATGCAGGGCATACGGTCCAGTTCAATTAAATGTTTGCAAGGAGGAGGAACAAAAGAAACGGGCAACAAGATGGAGGTGTGTGCAATATACAACATACGGTTCACTCGGATGAACAGTTTGTGTTTAGGCAACACGAAAGAAACGGTCAGCCAGATGAAGGTGTGTGCGATATACGGCATGCGGTTCACTCGGATGAACTGTTTGCGTTGAGACATGAGAACGAAAACGGTTCAACTTAACAAGATGTGTGTGATAAAAGTAAAATATATATTACATGCATGATTCACTACTAGGAAAAGGGCTATAGATGATATAGACACTAATGGCGCACCATGTATGTAGTGCGCCACTGCTATATAGCAGTGGCGCACCAAATATAGGTGCTCCATTACTATCATATTACTAATGGCGCACCTGGTGTGTCGTGCGCCATTAGTAGTTATGAAAAAAATCAAAAAAAATGTTAGTAGTGGCGCACCAGGGTATAGTGCGCCATTACTCGTTTAACTAGTAATGGCGCACCGCACCCACGGTGCGCCACTACTAACATTTTTTTTTTGTTTTTTTCATAACTACTAATGGCGCACCACACACCAGGTGCGCCATTACTATGTCAAACTTAGTAATGGTGCACCTATACAAAGTGCACCATTACTAAGTTTGACTGAGGTTTGACCAAGTCATACACATAGTAATGGCGCACTTTTTAAAGGTGCGCCATTACTATGTCCAAATTTCACCAAATGCACCCCTCGGTGGACCGCTTTTTCAGTTTTTAAAAAAATAAAAGAAAATGTCAAAAAAAATAAAAGAAAATAAGTTTCCCATGTGATATGTGGTCTAGTTATTGGGAAAATTTACAAATATGAATTTTGACTTTATTTGCAAAATCTCTCTGGAATTTAGTAAAACGGGCATAACTTTTGCATACGAACTCAGATTAAAAAGTTTTTTATATGAAAAATCGTCTACTCGAAAAGTTACATCTGAATTCAACTGGGGGAACCTCGTTGAACATTTTCAAAATCTCAAAAGACCTAACAGAACAAAAGTTATGGGGCTTTTAAGATCTAGAGGGGGGAAATATAAAAAAAATCAAACTTAGTACTGGCGGACTATTTGCTAGGTGCGCCACTAGTGACAGAAATATATATTTTTTTTGGAAAAAAAAATTTGGGATTTTTTTTTGGAAATTGTTTTCAAAATATGATACGTAATATGACCGGGAAGTTTGAAATATTTTTTCAAAATTTCATCACACTCATGAACATGACCGGGAGGTTTAATAGGATTGATATGATAGATATATCAACAAGTGCCTGTGAAGTGAGCTGGTGCTGGGGTTGGATAGAACTGCAAAGTTAAGCGTGCTCGGGCTGGAGTAGTGTGAGGATGGGTGGCCTTCCGGGAAGTTTGACCATGGAGTGCGATTTGACTTGAGATTAAGCATATTGACCCGAGATTAAGCCATAGTGACCTGAGATAGTAATGGCGCACCTCTAAGCATAGTAATGGCGCACCAGGTGGTGCGTCATTAGTGTCTGGGATACTAATGGCGGACCAGAGGTGCGCCATTAGTATTAATTACAAATGGTGTGGTAGTAGTGGCGCACCTGTAGTGCGTCATTAATGGCCAAAACAGGTGCGCCACTAACAGGCCTTTTCCTAGTAGTGATTAACTAGCATAAACGATCATCTGATCATCATCTACTTCTTGTGACTCTTGCTTAACGTGTGGCTCGATCCGGGCTCATCCATTTGGGTAACGAGGCACTTCCTCATGTCAACAATCCGCATGTGCATCTCGTAGCATGTCACGCTCTTGGCCGCGAACCTGAGGTGAGGTTCATCCAGTTGCCGCATCCAGACCCTGTGCCAGGATAGGGGACTTGTTCTCTGGGCATCCTGCTTCATCTTTTCGTAGTAGGGGTCGATGATGGCCGAGGCGAGTTCGACCAGGGAGTCCTTCTTCGTGCTGCCCCAGACCCTGTAGTGGTCACGGATTTCGACAAGGTTCTTGGAGGCCAAGCCCGTAACACTGAGCGCATTTACATAGTCTTTGGTTTCGACCGTGGCAAACTTGTAGTCGGTACTGTTGACAAACCTGTTGAAACGGTCTCAAGGCTATGTGGCCATGCAGTAGTGGTAGATGAGGACATGATGGTGCACGCACAACTAGGCGACGACAACCTTCTGATCTAAGCCGGAACGACCGGTGGTGTACTAGAGGTCGATGCCGACCACCTTTTACTTGTCTCGAGGAAGGAACTACTCAAGGCTGTTGATGTAGTCGTCCAGCATGGCCGGGTCGATGGTGTACACCACCGAGAGATCTGTCTCCCTCGCGTGGGTCTCCACTCTATGCTCGCCGAACTCCATTGGAGCGCCGCTGGACATCCCCTCTCTATGTGTCGTCGTGGGTGTGCTTGTTGTGTTGTGGGGCGCGATCGAAAGGTTGACGACACTAAGGTTATAATGGCCGCAGGAATTAAAGGGGAAGCCAGACGGCCAGGAATATCGGCAGGCCCTTGATGACAGTTCTAATTTGTAGCACATAACTCCATCGTGCCGCACGTAACGGTATTGCGTGGCAACGCACGCGGCGCAACCGCATCCATATGGGGCCCCCGAAGTGATCGTGCGCATGACGAACCGCTGGCAGAGCGCGCACGGAGGGACGCGAGCAGAGCGCTCTGCGGTCGCCTCAACGGCGAGCAACCATATATATATGCATATAGCAGTTGAACGTGCAAGGAAAAGCTGTCCACAAGTTGAGCGAGCCGACGGACGCTAGCAGAGCGCGCCAACGGACGCGAGCAGAGCGCGCCGCGGCGCCTAACGACGAGCAAAGCTTGCCGAGGGACGTGAGAAGTGTTGGGGAACGAAGCATGGGAAACAAAAATTTTTCCTACGTTCACCAAGATCAATCTAGGAGATGCATCTACGAGGGGAGAGTTGGATCCACATACCCTTGTAGATCGCTAAGCGGAAGCGTTCAAGAACGCGGTTGATGGAGTCGTACTCGCCGCGATTCAGATCGCCGAAGATCCAAGCACCGAAGCAACGGTGCCTGCGCGTTCTTCACACGTACAGCTCGGGGACGTCTCCTCCTTCTTGATCCAGCAAGGGGGAAGGAGAGGTTGATGGAGACACCGGCAGCACGACGGCGTGGTGGTGATGGTGGTGGAGGATTCCAGCAGGGCTTCGCCAAGCACCGCGGGAAGACGAAGATGGATGTGGGAGAGGGAGGGCAGCACCGAGGCACGAACGTGTGTGTCTGCCCTCCCGCTGCCTCTCTTTATATAGGGGGAGTAGAGGCGAGGGGGTGCCCTAGGGTTTTCCCCTAGGGGCGGCGGCCAAGTGGAGATGGGGGGGCGGCGGCCAGGGTTGCGCCAGGGTTAGGGCTCCCCCCCCCAGGTGCCTTGCCCCCCAAGCTAGGGGGTGCGGCAGCCCTAGGAGGGGCCAGCCCCCCTTGCGCATGAGGAGAGGGCCCAGGGGGGGGGGCGCACAGCCCTATGAGGGCTGTTGTGTCCCCCCTATGTGGCCCATTAGGCCCGAAACTCCTTCCGGGACCCCGAAACCCCTTTCGGTCATCCGCCGTCTTCCCGATACTCCCCGGAACACTTCCGGACTCCGAAACCTTTCATCCTATATATCAATCTTCGTCCCCGGACCATTCCGGAGACCCTCGTCACGTCCGGGATCTCATCCGGGACTCCGAACAACCTTCGGTAACCATGCACTGTTCTCACTAACAACCCTAGCGTCACCGAACCTTAAGTGTGTAGACCCTGCGGGTTCGGAAACTATGCAGACATGACCGAGACACTCCCAGGTCAATAACCAATAGCGGGATCTGGATACCCATATTGGTTCCCACATGTTCCTCGATGATCTCATCGGATGAACCACGATGTCAAGGATTCAGGCAATCCCGTATACAGTTCCCTTTGTCTCGTCGGTATGTTACTTGCCCGAGATTCGATCGTCGGTATCTCTATACCTAGTTCAATCTCGTTACCGGCAAGTCTCTTTACTCGTTACCGTAATACATAATCCCGTGACTAACTACTTAATCACTTTGAGCTCATTGAGATGATGTATTACCGAGTGGGCCCGGAGATACCTCTCCGTCACACGGAGTGACAAATCCCAGTCTCGATCCATGTCAACTCAACAGACACCTTCAGAAATACCTGTAGAGTACCTTTATAGTCACCCAGTTACGTTGCGACGTTTGGTACACACAAAGCACTCCTACGGTGTCAGTGAGTTACATGATCTCATGGTCATAGGAACTTATACTTGACATGCAGAAAACTATAGCGATAACTGATACGATCAAAAGCTATGTTTAACGTTTGGGTCTCGTCCATCACATCATTCTCCTAATGATGTGATCCCGTTATCAAATGACAACTCATGTCTATGTCTTGGAAACCGCGGTCATCTTTGATCAACGAGCTAGTCCTGAAGAGGCTTACTAGGGACACAAAGTTTGTCTATTCATCCACACATGCATTTGAGTTTCCAATCAATACAGTTATAGCATGGATAATAAACGATTATCATGAACAAGGAAATATAATAATAACTCTTTTATTATTGCCTCTAGGGCATATTTCCAACAGTCTCCCACTTGCACTAGAGTCAATAATCTAGCATTACAAGGTAATGAACCTAACACCCATAGAGTCTTGGTGTTGATCATGCTTAGCCCGTGGAAGAGGCTTAGTCAACGGATCTGCAACATTCAAATCCGTGTGTACTTTGCAAATGCTTATGTCCTCCTCCTTGACTGAATCGCGGATGGAATTGAAGCGTCGCTTTATGTGTCTGGTCCTCTTGTGAAACCTTGGTTCCTTGGCTAGAGCAATGGCACCAGTGTTGTCACAGAACAGAGTCATTGGGTTTAGTGCACTAGGCACAACTCCAAGATCTGTCATGAACTCCTTCATCCAGACACCTTCCTTTGCCGCCTCCGAGGCAGCTATGTACTCCGCTTCGCATGTAGAATCGGCTACCACGCTCTTCTTGGAACTGCACCAGCTTACCGCTCCCCCGTTGAGAATATATACGTATCCGGTTTGAGACTTAGAGTCATCCGGATCAGTGTCAAAACTTGCATCGACGTAACCCTTTACGACGAGCTCTTGATCACCTCCATAAACGAGAAACATTTCCTTAGTCCTTTTCAGGTACTTTAGGATATTCTTGACCGCTGTCCAGTGATCCATACCAGGATTACTTTGAAACCTTCCGGCCATACTTATGGCAAGGCTGACATCTGGTCTTGTGCACAGCATTGCATACATGATAGAGCCTATGGCTGAAGCATAGGGGACGACACTCATCTTTTCTCTATCTTCCGCAGTCACTGGGCATTGAGTCTTACTCAACTTTGTACCTTGCAATACCGGCAAGAACCCCTTCTTGGATTGATCCATTTTGAACTTCTTCAAAACTTTATCAAGGTATGTACTTTGTGAAAGTCCTATCAAGCGTCTTGATCTATCTCTATAGATCTTGATGCCCAATATGAAAGCAGCTTCACCGAGATCCTTCATCGAAAAACTCTTGTTCAAATACCCCTTCACGCTATCCAAAAATTCTATATTGTTTCCAATCAGCAATATGTCATCCACATATAATATTAGAAACTCTATAGAGCTCCCACTCACTTTCTTGTAAATACAAGCTTCATTGTAAACTTGTACAAACCCAAACGCTTTGATCACCTCATCAAAACGAAGATTCCAACTCCGAGATGCTTGCACCAGCCCATAAATGGAACGCTGGAGCTTGCATACTTTGTCAGCATTCTCTGGATCGACAAAACCTTCCGGTTGTATCATATACAACTCTTCCTTAAGAAAACCGTTAAGGAACGCTGTTTTGACATCCATCTGCCAAATTTCATAATCGAAATATGCAGCTATCGCTAACATGATTCGGACGGATTTAAGCATCGCTACGGGTGAGAAAGTCTCATCGTAGTCAATTCCTTGAACTTGTGAAAAACCCTTTGCCACAAGTCGAGCTTTATACACGGTGACATTACCGTCAGCGTCCGTCTTCCTCTTAAAAATCCATTTATTCTGAATGGCCTTCCGCCCTTCAGGTAATACTTCCAAAGTCCATACTTTGTTTTCATACATGGATCCCATCTCGGATTTCATGGCCTCTAACCATTTGTCGGAATCCGGGCCCACCATCGCTTCTCCATAGCTCGTAGGTTCACCGTTGTCTAACAACATGACCTTCAAGACAGGGTTACCATACCACTCAGGTGCAGTGCGTACCCTTGTCGACCTACGAGGTTCGGTAGTAACTTGATCAGAAGCTTCTTGATCATCATCATTGGCTTCCTCTTCAACCGCTGCAGGCTCCACAAAAACATCTTTCTGTGCTGCGCAACTCTCTAGTTGAAGCAGAGGTTCAATAACCTCATCAAGTTCTACCTTCCTCCCACTCAATTCTTTCGAGAGAAACTCTTTCTCGAGAAAGGACCCGTTCTTAGCGACAAACACTTTGCCTTCGGATCTGAGATAGAAGGTGTACCCAACAGTTTCTTTTGGGTATCCTATGAAGACACATTTGTCCGCTTTGGGTTCGAGCTTTTCTGGCTGAAGCCTTTTGACATAAGCATCGCAACCCCAAACCTTGAGAAAAGACAACTTAGGTTTCTTACCAAACCACAGTTCATACGGTGTTGTCTCAACGGACTTAGATGGAGCCCTATTTAAAGTGAATGCAGCTGTCTCTAACGCATATCCCCAAAACGATAGTGGCAAATCGGCAAGAGACATCATAGAACGCACCATATCCAATAGGGTTCGATTACGACGTTCGGACACACCATTACGCTGTGGTGTTCCAGGTGGCGTCAACTGTGAAACAATTCCACATTTTCTTAAGTGATTGCCAAACTCATAACTCAGATATTCTCCCCCTCAATCAGATCGTAGGAACTTGATCTTCTTGTTACGATGATTTTCAACTTCACTCTGAAATTGCTTGAACTTTTCAAAAGTTTCAGACTTATGCTTCATTAAGTAAATATACCCATATCTACTTAAGTCGTCAGTGAAGGTGAGAAAATAACGATATCCACCGCGCGCCGTGACACTCATCGGACCACACACATCAGTATGTATGATTTCCAATAAGTCACTTGCCCGTTCTATTGTCCCTGAAAACGGGGTCCTTGTCATCTTGCCCATGAGGCACGGCTCGCATGTGTCAAGTGATTCAAAATCAAGAGACTCCAAAAGTCCATCAGCATGGAGCTTCCTCATGCGTTTCACGCCGATATGACCCAGACGGCAGTGCCACAAGAAAGTGGTATTATCATTATCAACTCTACATCTTTTGGCATCAATGTTATGAACATGTGTATCATCACTATCGAGATTCAATAAGAATAAACCCCTCACTTCGGTTGCATGACCATAAAAGATATTACCCATATAAACAGAACAACCTTTATTCTCTGATTTAAATGAGTAACCGTCTCGCATCAAACAAGATCCAGATATAATGTTCATGCTTAACGCAGGCACTAAATAACAATTATTCAGGTTCATAACTAATCCCGATGGTAATCGAAGAGCGAGCGTGCCGACGGCGATCACATCAACCTTGGAACCATTTCCCACGCGCATTGTCACTTCGTCCTTCGCCAGCCTCCGTTTATTCCGCAGTTCCTGTTTAGAGTTGCAAATGTGAGCAACCGAACCGGTATCAAATACCCAGGCACTACAACGAGAGTTGGTAAGGTACACATCAATAACATGTATATCACATATACCTTGCTTGTTGTTGTTGTTGGCCCCCTTCTTGTCTGCCAGATACTTGGGGCAGTTCCGCTTCCAGTGGCCGTTCCCCTTGCAATAGAAACACTCAGTCTCTGGCTTGGGCCCAGCCTTGGGTTTCTTCACTGGATGAGCAACTGCCTTGCCACCCTTCTTAGAGTTACCCTTCTTGCCCTTGCCATTCTTCTTGAAACTGGTGGTTTTATTGACCATCAACACTTGATACTCCTTCTGGATGTCTGCCTCAGCGACTTTCAGCATCGAAAACAGCTCGGCGATGGTTTTGTTCATCCCTTGCATGTTATACTACTGCACGAAGCTCTTGTAGCTAGGCGGGAGTGACTGGAGAATTCTGTCAATGATAGCCTCGTCCGGGAACACAAGTCCCAGATCAGCTATGCGGGTATAGTACCCAGACATCTTCAGTAAGTGCTCACTGACAGACGAATTCTCCTCCATCTTGCAAGCAAAGAATTTATCGGTGGTCTCATACCTCTCGATCTTGGCATTCTTTTCAAAGATGAACTTCAACTCCTGGAACATCTCATATGCTCCATGACGTTCAAAACGCCTTTGAAGTCCTCCTTCCAAGCTATACAATATGGCACACTGCACTACTGAGTAGTCATCCGAACGCGACTGCCAGGCGTTCATAACGTCCGCAGAGGCCTGAGGAGCGGGGGGTTCACCTAGCGGTGCATTTAGGACATAAACCTTTTGGGCAGCTGTGAGGATGATCCTCAGATTGCGGAGCCAGTCCGCAAAGTTGCTCCCATCATCTTTCAGTTTAGCTTTCTCTAGGAACGCATTAAAATTCAGGGGAGCTACTGCGCGAGCCATCTACAACAAAAGATTCGCAAAGACATTTTAGACTATTGTTCATGATAAGTGAGTTATTACCTAATCAAATTATTTATAACTCCCACTCAAATTGACATCCCTCTGGTCATTCGAGCGTGACATGATCCAGATCCACCAACCCAAGTCCGATCATCACGTGAGATGAGGTGGTGTCAATGGTGAACATCTACATGTTGATCATATCTACTATATGACTCATGCTCGACCTTTCGGTCTTCCGTGTTCCGAGGCCATGTCTGTACATGCTAGGCTCGTCAAGTCTAACTCGAGTGTTCTGCATGTGCAAAACTGGCTTGCACCCGTTGTATGCGAACGTAGAGTCTATCACACCCGATCATCACGTGGTGCTTCGAAACGACGAACCTTCGCAACGGCGCACACTCGGGGGGAACACAATTTTATCTTGAAATTTTAGTGAAGGATCATCTTATAATGCTACCGTCGTCCTAAGCAAAATAAGATGCATAAAAGGATTAACATCACATGCAAATCATAAGTGACATGATATGGCCATCAACTCGTGCTTTTGATCTCCATCTCCAAAGCACCGGCATGATCTCCATCGTCACCGGCGCCACACCATGATCCCCATCATCATGATCTCCATCATCGTGTCGCCATCGGGGTTGTCGCGCGCCCACCATGCTCTTACTACTATTGCTACCGCTTAGCGATAAAGTAAAGCATTACAAAGCGCTTAATGATTGACACGCAGGTCACACAAAAATTAAAGACAACCCTATGGCTCCTGCCGGTTGCCGTATACATCGACATGCAAGTCGATATTAACTATTACAACATGATCATCTCATACATCAAATATATCTCATCATGTCATTGGCCATATCATATCACATACATACCCTGCAAAAACAAGTTAGACGTCCTCTAATTTGTTGTTGCATGTTTTACGTGGCTGCTATGGGTATCTAGCAAGAACGCTTCTTACCTACGCAAAGCCACAACGGTGATATTCAAGTTGCTATTTAACCTTCTACAAGGACCGCCTTGTTCTATTCCGATTCAACTAAGATAGGAGAGACAGACACCCGCCAGCCATCTTATGCAACAAAAGTCACATGTCTGTCGATGGAACCGGTCTCATGTACGTGGACATGTAAAGTTGGTCCGGGCCGCTTCATCCCATAATACCGCTGAATCAAGAAAGACTAAGGAGGGAAGCAATCTAAACATCAACGTCCACAAACCCTTTTGTGTTCTACTCGTGAAAGCATCTACGCAAGATCCTAGCTCATGATGCCACTGTTGGGGAACGAAGCATGGGAAACAAAATTTTTTCCTACGTTCACCAAGATCAATCTAGGAGATGCATCTACGAGGGGAGAGTTGGATCCACATACCCTTGTAGATTGCTAAGCGGAAGCGTTCAAGAACGCGGTTGATGGAGTCGTACTCGCCGCGATTCAGATCGCCGAAGATCCAAGCACCGAAGCAACGGTGCCTCCGCGTTCTTCACACGTACAGCTCGGGGACGTCTCCTCCTTCTTGATCCAGCAAGGGGGAAGGAGAGGTTGATGGAGACACCGGCAGCACGACGGCGTGGTGGTGATGGTGGTGGAGGATTCCAGCAGGGCTTCGCCAAGCACCGCGGGGAGACGAAGATGGATGTGGGAGAGGGAGGGCAGCACCGAGGCACGAACGTGTGTGTCTGCCCTCCCTCTGCCTCTCTTTATATAGGGGGAGTAGAGGGGAGGGGGTGCCCTAGGGTTTTCCCCTAGGGGCGGCGGCCAAGTGGAGATGGGGGGGCGGCGGCCAGGGTTGCGCCAGGGTTAGGGCTCCCCCCCCCAGGTGCCTTGCCCCCCAAGCTAGGGGGTGCGGCAGCCCTAGGAGGGGCCAGCCCCCCTTGCGCATGAGGAGAGGGCCCAGGGGGGCGCACAGCCCTATGAGGGCTGTTGTGTCCCCCCTATGTGGCCCATTAGGCCCGAAACTCCTTCCGGGACCCCGAAACCCCTTTCGGTCATCCGCCGTCTTCCCGATACTCCCCGGAACACTTCCGGACTCCGAAACCTTTCATCCTATATATCAATCTTCGTCCCCGGACCATTCCGGAGACCCTCGTCACGTCCGGGATCTCATCCGGGACTCCGAACAACCTTCGGTAACCATGCACTGTTCTCACTAACAACCCTAGCGTCACCGAACCTTAAGTGTGTAGACCCTGCGGGTTCGGAAACTATGCAGACATGACCGAGACACTCCCAGGTCAATAACCAATAGCGGGATCTGGATACCCATATTGGTTCCCACATGTTCCTCGATGATCTCATCGGATGAACCACGATGTCAAGGATTCAGGCAATCCCGTATACAGTTCCCTTTGTCTCGTCGGTATGTTACTTGCCCGAGATTCGATCGTCGGTATCTCTATACCTAGTTCAATCTCGTTACCGGCAAGTCTCTTTACTCGTTACCATAATACATAATCCCGTGACTAACTACTTAATCACTTTGAGCTCATTGAGATGATGTATTACCGAGTGGGCCCGGAGATACCTCTCCGTCACACGGAGTGACAAATCCCAGTCTCGATCCATGTCAACTCAACAGACACCTTCGGAAATACCTGTAGAGTACCTTTATAGTCACCCAGTTACGTTGCGACGTTTGGTACACACAAAGCACTCCTACGGTGTCAGTGAGTTACATGATCTCATGGTCATAGGAACTTATACTTGACATGCAGAAAACTATAGCGATAACTGATACGATCAAAAGCTATGTTTAACGTTTGGGTCTCGTCCATCACATCATTCTCCTAATGATGTGATCCCGTTATCAAATGACAACTCATGTCTATGACCTGGAAACCGCGGTCATCTTTGATCAACGAGCTAGTCCTGAAGAGGCTTACTAGGGACACAAAGTTTGTCTATTCATCCACACATGCATTTGAGTTTCCAATCAATACAGTTATAGCATGGATAATAAACGATTATCATGAACAAGGAAATATAATAATAACTCTTTTATTATTGCCTCTAGGGCATATTTCCAACAAGAAGAGGCCGGCACAGTGATACGTGGCAAATAAGACATCAAGCACGAATTATATTAGAGTTGCGTGCGTGATTCGTGGCATACAGTTGATCCATCTGAGCTGTTTGTGATGGAATAAGCCGTGTGTGCTGCGGGCAAACGCTTGCTGGTATATAACCTGAAATTTAACCAAAAAAGTGTTAATGCATGTTATTAAAATTGTATAGCTGGAAACTATGTTCAAATACGACTCCAACGATATAATCTTTGGCGACATGCATTCGTATTTTATTAGTTAAATCCTACTTATAAACCAGGATGGGGGTATATTAGGAATTAAATCGCAAATGTTTTTTTAACCGTATGTGTATGTGTCCTTTGGTCCTCCTCTCGCACATCTTGTCACCCCGCTGCCGCAGATGGCTTACAACACAAACTTGCACATCGCGCGGGGGCGTTCTTTTGGCCAAACGGTGGCGCCAATGAATTGTCGGTAAGCCGTTCCCGCGCAACCTCGTAGGTTCCCGCGCAAGCTTCCCGCCCGACTCGGTGAAATCCCCCAAAATCCCAATGCTTACCGGCCTTCTGATGAGGACATGACTACCTTGGATACGACCAAAAATATTGCATACATGTATATTTGCGAGGTGATTTCTAATGCAAACTATGCAACAATTTATTTATGTCATCCATGACAAAAATACTTAACAGACTTTTGTGTCATGTCTAATTCCAGGTGTATGGGACATTTGTACAATCCACATATGAAGATAAGGGAAAAATAGAAGTTTAGGTGCTGTTCAAAAAGTTCTCTCACGTCACTTTTGGGCCAAGAGAAAATAGAGTCCAAGTCTCTCACGTTCTGCATCCAGATTCGGACTGCACAGACATTACTGACTCAAAATGGCAAGAACTCCTTCATACGGACTCCGAATTGGGTGATTCTTTTTCTGTTGGAAACTAGATTTCGTGCACTTTCCAACCCCTTTGGATTCACCTTCAAATTCGTCCGGGGCGTTGAGATATCGACGAAACAATCTGACACTGCAGTAGAATTCGAGTCAAACTCCAAGTCCAAAGGTGTTGCATCACCTCCACTTGGGCCCATGAGCCTTGTACGACCTAGGGTTAGTTTTAGCCTGCCTTGGGACATCCTCCCACCTCCTTGGCCATCACCCCTTGCTCCTATATAAGTAGATCCATCTAGTAGCTTTTTCTTTGGGATTTGTTTAGTCAAAAGTTTGCCATTGCAACTTCGTGTACTTCGTTTGTGTCCAACGACCAGACCAAGACCGCTTACGGATCCCCACCTTTATCAATACTTCATCTATATTTGCAATATTCAGATTGCTTTATCATATTCTTGCTTGTTCTTCGATTGCATGCAGGAATAGACCTTCGTGGTCAGGCTGATCGTGCTTCTGGCATTGTCAGTAACCCCTGGAGATTGGTTTAGCGATTGCTAAGGCGCAACGTCGTGGACGTTTGTAGTTGGATCATCAAAGTCATCTCCACCAAATCGATAGTTATCATATCATCGAAAGATCGGGCCCCTCGCCTCTATCACCTTCTATAAAAACCCTCACAGCCGGTGGGTCCCGTGTCGCATTTTCCCCACCCACCCTGTAGCTTATCTCGTCTGCTTCGCCCACAATCGCCAATGGCACCGGTCCATCGTCGTCGCTCAGCCACTCTGCCGTCATTAGAGGACAGCTCCAGCTGGGAGGCTACACCACGGCGGTGACATAGTCCCCGATGTAGTGTAGTGCGCGTAGTGTCCCTGTTAGGTGTGTGCGGAACACCCCCCACACGCTCCGCCGCCGCTGCCTGTCGTCAACTGTTGCCGGCTACCGTTCCCGCCACACCACCGTCGGAAGCCAGGGTCATCTCCCACTCCACCGCCGTGGCCCGAAGGCGGGAGGTGGTCGTCGTGGCCGCCACCCCACTGCCGGCCACCGCGGCCATCACCCGCTCCGCCACTGCGGCCCGAAGGCAGGTGGTGGTGGTCGTGGCGCCACCCCATCGTCGGCTGCGGTGGCTGCCAGCCCACCGTGGACCGCCGGGATCATCACCCGCTCCACCACCGCCGCTCGAAGGAGGGAGGCGGAGGTGGAGGGCTGCACGTGCGTCAGTGACCTTGCGCGCTACATCGAGTTCCTGTGGGAGGAGGAGGAGCGCCTCGTCGAGCATGCAAAGAGCCTTACCGTAGTCGTGGCCGCAGCACATGCCGACGCAGAGGCGAAGAATCAGGAGATCTATGAGTAGTCAGCCGCTTCGAGAGGGATCCTCTGGAGCGGTAGTGGGTGTTCGAGCTGATGAGAGCCGCTGAACGTGTAGCAGCCGCATGCACCGTATTGCATTTCTCCAGCTCGTCGGTAGGCTCCTCCTCCACCTCTGCCTCTTACTGAGCACGCTCGGCAGAGGAGAGGCTGCCAGAAGTAGCACAAAGCCCCTCCATGGTAGTAGTAGTAGTATTTAGGGGCTATTGTGTCCAGTTCATCTGACTATAGATGTGTGGTCGAACTGTACAACGTACTTAAAATTAGCTAGTATATATAGTTGAACTAGCTATTTCAGTACGTGGTTGGCAACAATTGGGGAAAAGTTTGGTCGGTTCAGCAGTCGAGTTGAACTGTTTGTATAAATTAAGAACGACTGCTTAATCTATGAATGAAATCTAGGCTTAAGTACTGAATTTTAGTTGCAAAACTTAGATAGTGCTAGTGATTTCTAGCTGCATATTTTGAAAAATTGCAGTGTTACAAGGATTGACAAATGGCAACATTATTAGATCAACAAATGTAAATCTTTCCAGTTTGACAAATAGCAACATACCCAATACGACAGATGCAAATCTTACCAAATTGTTTGTACATGGTTGAACACGGGTCATCCAAAACAATCGTTTCCGTTGAAGGGATGCACAAATCCTGTGCTATGGATTTTCTCTTGACTTAAGGGGGAAGACCATAGCTCTCACTTTGCATACGGGTGTTCTATCTAAAACGTTTGTGACCAAGAGCTGCACAAATCCTGCTCGGCACATTTTCCCTTGGCTTCCTGGGGAAGTTGTCGATTTGCATACGGGTGTTCTAACTAAAACATTTGCGATGAGTGTTTTATTTTAAACACCAAATTAAACTGCGGCATGGGCGCCATTAATGGAGAGGATGTGAGCAAGGCGGGTAGCCATGGAAGTCAAAGGGCTCGCTTCCAGGTGAGCTTGCACGGCGTACAACTCGTACGTTTCCCGTTGAGCCTCCGCATTGAAGTACAGCTCGCACGCCTTCCGTTTAGTCAAGCACTCAAGCACCTGTCCGCACGGCACCTCCTAGCCATTAAAAGATTGAAGTGTGGTGTCACGTGAATGGTTAACAGAACACACACAATTTAAATTATACAAAACGTTTGAGATGTTACAGTGGCAGCTATTTGTTTCAAAATGCCTTTGTTGGTTGTTATTCGAGTGCGCCTTATCTCAAAATGGACACAAAAAATACCACAACATGTCGGGTGCCATTCCATTATAGCATGTCAAGTTTCATGAATTCCAGACAAGTTTTGGATTTACTTGAATTTAAAAACAAAGCATCTCAACGTTTTGCCGGCAATCAACAGCGCCCTGGTGTTTGAAATTCATTCCCGTTTCTTGCATGTGACCTAAGCATGCCCCGTAGGACACAGATTTGGCTTTTCAACCAATTTATATGCATTGGAGCTTGTGCAGGTACTTCAAATTTGAATTATGCACATGAAATGTCTAGAAAACCCAGTTAATGTATAAAAATGTCCAAATGAATCCCAAAAAGTCCAAAAGTAAACACAACACTCTTGTTGTTCTATGTTGACACTCAATTTTTTTTGAAAGCAATAAGAGGCAACGGATATCCTTTCATCCCCAAAGGTGGCACGTTCCCTACCGAAAACCATCACGCTTGTTGTGAGAAGCTAAGATTTGTCAGAAGCTTATACCCAAACCTGCCCCAAATGGGACAATTTTTTTACCACGGCATGTTGCTGCTGCGCCATGATAGCATGCCATGTTTCATGAATTTTAGATGAGTTTTGGATTTACTAGAATTTAAAAGCCATGTATCTCAATGTTTGCGGCAGAGTGGCGGTGGTAGGGTGTTTGAAATTCATTCCCATTTCTTGCATAGGACCTAAGAATGCAACCAAGGACACATATTTGATTTTTCAACTAGTTTATATGCACTGGAGAATGTGCATGTAGTTTAAATTTGAATTATGCGCATAAAATGCCTGGGAAACCCAGTTAATGTATAAAAATGTCCAAACGAAAGTCGAGCAATTCCAAAATTGAACACAACACTCCTGTTGTTCTATGTTAACACTCGAATGATTTTGAAAGAAATACGAGGCAACGGATATCATTTCGTCCCCAAAGGTGGCACGTTCCCTTCTGAAACTCTCACGATTGTTGTGAGAAGCTTATACCCAAACCTGGCCCAATTGGGACAATTTTTTACCACGACATGTTGATGCCGCTCCATGATAGAATGCCAAGTTTCAAGAATTTCAGACGAGTTTTGGATTTACTAGAATTTAAAAACCATGTATCTCAATGTTTGCAGCCGAGTGGTGGTTGCACGGTGTTTGAAATTCATTCCCATTTCTTGCATGGGACCTAAGCATGCAACCAAGGACACATATTTGATTTTTCAACCAGTTTATATGCACTTGAGAATGTGCATGTAGTTCAAATTTTAATTATGCGCAAAAAATGCCTGGAAAACCCAGTTAATGTATAAAATGTCCAAACGAACCCCGAAAAATTCCAAAATTGAACATAACACTCCTGTTATTCTATGTTGACACTCAATTTTTTTGAAAGCAATAACAGACAACATATATTATTTCATCCCTAAATGTGGCACGTTCCCTACCGAAACCATCACGCTTGTTGTGAGAGGCTCTTGATTGTGAGAAGCTTATACCTAAACCTGCCCCAAATGGGACAATTTTTTTTACCACGGCATGTTGATGCCGCTCCATGATAGCATGCCAAGTTTTATGAATTTCACAGAGGTTTTGGATTTACTAGAATTTTAAAAACTAGGTATCTCAATGTTTGCGGCCGAGTGATGGTGGCAGGGTGTTCGAAATTCATTCCCATTTCATGCATGGGACCTAAGCATGCAACCAAGGACACATATTTGATTTTCAACCAGTTTATGTGCACTGGAGAATATGCATGTAGTTCAAATTTGAATTATGCGTATAAAATGCCTGGAAAACCCAGTTAATGTATAGAAATGTACAAACGAACCCTGAAAAATTCCAAAATTGTACACAACACTCCTGTTGTTCTATGTTGACGCATGAATTTTTTTGAAAGCAATAAGAGGCAACGGATATCGTTTCGTCCCCAAAGGTGGCACGTTCCCTACCGAAACCATCACGCTTGTTGTGAGAAGCTTATACCCAAACCTGCCCCAAATGGGTCAAATTTTTTACCACGGCATGCTGATGCTGCTCCATGATAGCATGCCAAGTTTCCTGAATTTCAGACGAGTTTTGGATTTAGTAGAATTTAAAAGGCAGATATCTCAATGTTTGCGGCCGAGTGGCGGTGGCAGGGTGTTTCAATTTCATTCCCATTTCTTGCATAGGACCTAAGCATGCAACCAAGGACACATATTTTATTTTTCAACCAGTTTATATGCACTGGACAATGTGCATGTAGTTCAAATTTGAATTATGCGCATAAAATGCCTGGGAAACCCAATTAATATATAAAAATGTCCGAACGAACCCCGAAAAATTCCAGCATTGAACACAAAGCTCCCGTTGTTCTATGTTGACACTCGAAAGATTTTGAAAGCAATAAGAGGCAACACATATCGTTTCGTCCCCAAAGGTGGCACGTTCCTAACCGAAACCATCACGCTTGTTGTGAGAAGCTCTGGTTTGTGAGAAGCTTATTCCTAAACCTACCCCAAATGGGATAAAAAATTACCACGGCATGTTGATGCCACTCCATGATAGCATGCCAAGTTTGAGGAATTTCGGACGAGTTTTGGATTTACTAGAATTTAAAAACCAGGTATCTCAATGTTTGCGGCCGAGTGACGTTGGCAGGGTGTTTGAAATTCATTGCCATTTCTTGCATGGGACCTAAGCATGCAACCAAGGACACATATTTGATTTTTCAACCAGTTTATATGCACTAGAGAATGTGCATGTAGTTCAAATTTGAATTATGCGCATAAAATGCCTGGAAAACCCAGTTAATGAATAAAATGTCCAAACGAACCCCGAAAAATTCCAAAATTGAACACA
Source organism: Secale cereale (assembly GCA_902687465.1). Taxonomy (NCBI): domain Eukaryota; kingdom Viridiplantae; phylum Streptophyta; class Magnoliopsida; order Poales; family Poaceae; genus Secale; species Secale cereale. The sequence goes on along the minus strand of LR738714.1, from coordinate 271,940,138 downwards.
ACACTCCTGTTGTTCTATGTTGACACTCGAATTTTTTTGAAAGCAATAAGAGGAAATGGATATTGTTTCGTCCCCAAAGGTGGCACATTCCCTACCAAAACCATCACGCTTGTTTTGAGAAGCTAAGGTTTGTGAGAAGCTTATACCCTAACCTGCATCAAATGGGATAAATGTTTTACCATGGCATGTTGATGTTGCTGCATGATAGCATGCCAAGTTTCATGAATTTCATACGAGTTTTTGATTTACTAGAATTTAAAAGCAAGGTATCTCAATTTTTGCGGCCGAGTGGCGGTAGCATGGTGTTTGAAATTCATTCCCATTTCTTACATGGGACCTAAGCATGCAACCAAGGACACATATTTGATTTTTCAACCAGTTTATATGCACTATAGAATGTGCATGTAATTCAATTTTGAATTATGCGTATAAAATGCATGAGAACCCAGTTAATGTATAAAAATGTCCAAACGAATCCCGAAAAATTCCAAAATTGAACACAACACTCCTGTTGTTCTATGTTGACACTCGAAAGATTTTGAAAGCAATAAGAGGCAACGGATATCATTTCGTCCGTAAAGGTGGCACGTTCCCTACCGAAACCATCACGCTTGTTGTGGGAAGCTAAGGTTTGTGAGAAGCTTATACCCAAACCTACCCCAAATGGGAGAGAAAAATTACCACGGCATGTTGATGCCGCTCCATGATAGCATGCCAAGTTTCATGAATTTCAGACGAGTTTTGGATTTACTAGAATTTAAAAACCAGGTATCTCAATGTTTGCGGCCGAGTGACGGTGGCAGGGTGTTTGAAATTCAATCCCATTTCCTGCATGGGACCTAAGCATGCAACCAAGGACATATATTTGATTTTGCAACCAGTTTATATGCACTTGAGAATGTGCATGTAGTTGAAATTTGAATTATGCACATAAAATGCCTGGAAAACCCAGTTAATGTATAAAATGTCCAAACGAACCCCGAAAAATTCAGAAATTGAACACAACACTCCTGTAGTTCTATGTTGACACTCAATAAATTTCGAATGCAATAAGAGGCAACTGATATCATTTCGTCCCGAAAGGTGGCACGTTCCCTAGCGAAACCATCACGCTTGTTGTGAGAAGCTCTGGTTTGTGAGAAGCTCTGGTTTGTGAGAAGCTTATACCGAAACCTTCCCCAAATGGGACAAATTTTTACCTCGACATGTTGATGCCGCTCCATGATAGCATGCGAAGTTTCATGAATTTCAGATGAGTTTTTGATTTACTAGAATTTATAAAACGAGGTATCTCAATGTTTGCGACCGAGTGACGATGGTAGGGTGTTTGAAATTCATTCCCATTTTTTGCATGGGACCTAAGCATGCAACCAGGGACACAAATTTGTTTTTTCAACCAGTTTATATGCACTGGAGAATGTGCATGTAGTTCAGATTTGAATTATGCACCAGCAATGCGTACAAAACCAAGTTAATGTATAAAAACGTGCAAACGAACCCTGAATAATTCCAATTTTTTTGACGACACACCTATAGTTGCATGTTCACTGCAGATAAAAGTTCTGACAATTCAAGCACCATCCTTTGTAGCTGTGACCACATTATGTAATTCAAATCAAGACGATAAATCTAGTAGATCGCCCATAGTTTATTATGACCAACCATGTGAGATGCAGCACAAAATATCTTGGAGCACCGTCGGTGTATAGTACGCCTATGGTTACGCGAGAAGGTGCATCGGCTAGAGTCCACAGCCAACGTATCAAGCACAGTAGGTCATTCCCCAAATATCTTTTCACTGTTCATTCATCGTCGGTGAAAGATGGGGACGTGGACCCATGTCGTGAGGGCAACTTCGGCGGCCCACTCTGGCGAGAGCGCGGCCGCAGCCGCCAAGCGCGTGCTAACAAGCTTCGTGAGGGCGACTGCAGTCTGTGTCCGGGCAGCTAAGGCAGCCCAAACGACCGTTGTTGCTTCTCAGGCGGTGGCCACAGCATCTGCCTCGGGGATAGCCAATGGCGAGAGCGACACAACAGCTGTCCATTCCGCAGCGGCGGCCTCCCACTACCATGTTGAGGCCGTCGACGCCTACCTCGTGGCGGTCACCACACTAATCGAACGAAGCTTCTCCAACAACGGTCGGTAACCCATGGCCGAAGAGCTGGCAATCGCCGAGAGAGTTCGAGCAGCCGTCCGTTCCTACGCGGCATACCTTGCCACGACGGAGCCCGCCAGAGCCCAGATCGCGGCCGCCCACGCCAAGCTCGTGGCGGCCTATGCCAAAGATATGGCGGACGCGGATGGCAAGTTGCTGGTCGAGTATGGTGCAGTTGATGCCATGGAGCCCCTTCCCCAGGAGACCGTCGGGCGCGAGCTGGACATGGAGGCGGCGGCGGAGATCGACGAGCACCAGCCATAGTAGCACTCTTTGTTTTTGTTATTTAAGAGCGTCGATCTTTAATTTGTCAGAGTAATGTTTAGGCCAGCTAGCTCTGTTTAATTGCTGAACTTGCTCGATTAAGAAGTTAGTCTCCTTTGTGTACCAAATTATGCAATGATATGGATGACCAATGTAACCAGGGAAATTCGAACCAAAATATTTGACGTTCAAACTTAACACACATGGGTTAAGCTATTTGAATCGTTTGTGATGTTCACATATCCTACACAGCTTTGAATACGGGACCGTGTCTGATAACACTTTGTGCGCAGTTTTTTCGCTGAAGCGATTCCAAATTTTTGGCTTCCAAGGAAGTATCCACCTCCCCGCCCCTCCCCCTTACCAAAAGCCAAATTTCCCCTATTTCTTCCTTCCTTTCCGAGTTGAAACTTTCACTCCTTGCTTGGAGCGCCGCCTCCTCGCCGGCGACCCTCCTTCACGCTGCTCGGCCTCGCCTATCCAGGCAGGTTATCCACACCCGACCTCCATCCTCCTCCTCCTTTCACATCCCACATGCCCCGACCGTCAGCGCGAGCGCGACACCTTCCACCCAAATCACCGACCCCTCCACCAAATAAGCGCGGCCCTAAGCCATGGTGCACGTAGTATAGCCAGGATCTCAAGGAGCATTTGGCAGCGGAGAAGCAAATCGCGACCGCACGCGCGGATGAGGTCGCGATGGCTGCCATTTTTGCCGACCCCCAGATCTTGGAGGAGCACCTCGCCGTCGAGGCCATAGTTGACGCCTCGCGTGCCGACGCCGCGATGAGGTTGGCTTCTTTAAACGACAGTTTGTGGCGTTTTCTCGAGGCCATCGTTTGCTAGCTACTGCCTTTCCTTAACAAATTCTAGTGAATTGTGCTATCTACTTTTGCCATGCAATTTTCTACTATAGTGTATATGTTCTATATGTCGTGCAATGTGGTGTTCAGTTAACTGCTTGGTTCAATTCTGCAAATGGGATGTTCAATTCTTCAGGGTGCAATATCTCCAAGTTGTTAAGCATGCTTGCTTTGGTTAACTGTCTGATCTTCTATTACGAGTATGTTATATTGTGCAATGTGGTGCTCAATTAACGTTTGGTTCATTTGTTGTGGTGTTTAGTTAACTGCTTGGTTCAATTCTGCCATGCGATGTTCAATAGTTGTGGCTGCATTCTGTTATTGTAGACCATGTGAGAAATAAATCAAATTTGGCTATACTAAATAGATGAGAAACAAATACAATTGCTATATTCCCAAGTTGTTAAGCATGCTTGGTTTGGTTAACTGTCTGATCTTCTATTAGGAGTATGCTATACTGTGCAATGTGGTGCTCAGTTAATGTTTAGTTCACTTGTTGTGGTGTTTAGTTAACTGCTTAGTTCAATTCTACACTGCGATGTCCAATTGTCATGGGTAGAATTTTGTATTGTTGTGCATGTGAGGAATAAATCGAATTTGGCTGCACTTAATAAATGAGAAATATATATAATTGCTATATTTCCTAGTTCTTAATCATGCTTGGTTTGGATAAATGGGTTTTCCATGTGGCTTGAATTAATCTGATGAACCTGCAATGTGCTTATTTTTCATCAACATATTTTATTGATAGCATGCGAACCCTTACTTAACCTAATGACTATCTTCCTTATATGTGTTGTTGGGAAACAATGAGAAGCACTGAGGTTTACAATCAAGGTTATCACATGCATGGTCCGTTGTCTAATAGCACATTATTGTGCAATTGCATGATCCATTCTAATATTTTGGGTTTTAACAACTTGGTCTTGAACATGTAGGTCCTGCTGTCAGAGGTTTTGACCCACTGTTCGGCCCTTTTGCATATGGGGAGATGAGTTGTCCATGAATATCAGTCAAGTCAAGAAACTCAGAAAGATTGTTAGGATAAAGAACTAAGCGACAAAAAACAACAAGATCTTTGTCTGCACAATGAAGAAGACATCAGTTCACTACAGGATGGTACTAACTATTATACCTTCCTTTTTTATTCCTTTGTCCCATTTCCAATATAGAGAAGATATTTATGCATATCCTTGTTTTTAGGCCTTCCCAAAGCAGTTCACTGATGATTACCACTCAAACCACCTGTATGGTCAGGAGGCGAGGAAGGTATTCATACAACACCCACGGTTCATCATTGAAGTGTTCCTGAAGAGGACGAAGGATGGACAGTCAATCATCCACAGGTATTGGCCTAAAGTTACAAAGACCTTCAACATCAATGAAGGCTCAATATTCGCCTTCTGCTTCAGTAGTTTTCTAGATGAGATACATTTGTCTATGTACCGTCTATGATGCTATTTCGAATGGTTATAGATGTTGCATGTGAAACTTGGTCCTGGTGTAGTTGTCTAATGGGGTAGCTGAGTGCTAAAGCTATATGATGTTGTACTCTGATGTATTTCAGTTATGAAAATGAAATGTATTGTGTGCTTAATAGAAAATGTCAATTAGATTACTAAATGAATTATAAATAATCAGATAATTAGCCTGCTAATTGGATTTTTCTATTGCAAACGTTTATTGAGAAAACACCATGTGCGATGCATTCAATAACACAAAAAACCATGTTAGATTAATGAACAATCACAGACGACATCCTCTTGAAAGATGTTTGCATTAGGCCACCTGGCGCAAACGTTTACCACATAAAAATTTTGTGTGATGGACGGCCTTTGCCACACAGTTTCTTCTACGCACCGTTTGTGATGCATTCAATAATGGATAAAATTATTATTAATATCGTGTGCACTGGCAACACTGTCACAAACGATTTCCCATGACAAATTGTGTGTGGTGTACCTGTGAACGGAAATTTTTTCCTTGAAGCGACTGTGTGGGATGTACATAAGAATGGAAACATTTAGCGGGGACTGACTGTGTGGGATGTACTTGCGACCGAAAACAATTTAGCCGTATAATTGTATATTTTTAGCTCTACTGTACGTATTTCCGTATTTGAGCGCTCGCCGGTCGCACATGACCTCATTTTGCCGAGCGTGTGTGCCAGGAGGGCATATCCCCGACAGTTTTAGGGTCATGTGGGAAGGACCCCCCAATCGCCCACACTCACTTGGCGACGGTTCCAAAGGCCGTTGCAGAAAGGGGTTAAAAATCGTTTGTTTAGCAGCTAGATGTACTAGTGTATACCAAATGTACCTTGTCCAGTGTTGAAGATGGATCGATGATCAGTCAATAATGTAAATCGGAAATACCACAATTGGTACCAATTCTTTTTGATTCTCACACCTACACAAATAAAGCCTTTGGAGAGCTCGGTGTGGATAGTGGCACAAAATTTATGCAATTGTTCAAAAGACTCAATGATGTTGAAAATGATTCACAACTTTGACAATGCAACAAGTTGATCACTAGCAATAAGTAGCACACAGGAACACACACACAAATAGATAAATGTGGTTGTGAAACCAAGGATGACCAAAAACTGTGGAATGCACAGGATATGCTCGTGTTGCACAACACAAGAGAGACGCTGACCGATTGCTTAATAGGCAGATACACACTTGTGCATGACCTATAAGAGGCAAAATGTAATGACTTTCTATCACAAGTCTTTCATAAGTGTATGTTATGTCGATGCTTTAACACAAGATGATGTATTGCTATACCATATGATCTCTTTTCAAGAACAATGTATGATGCTATGATCCTTTGCTTATAAGCTTTTTGGCGGCTCTTTTGCTTAAAAGCTCTTTGGCTCATTCGCTCTATTTATCTCTTTCTTTGGCCACTTATGCAAGATTCTCATACCAAGGTAGCTATTCTGTATGAGGAACACTCTTGTGACACACCAAGATATGATGATGTAGGATGCAATATCTATGACTATCACTAATGTGCATGCTACCGCTTGAGCATGCGTTGGTTTTCCCTTGAAGAGGAAAGGGTGATGCAACAAAGTAGCGTAAGTATTTCCCTTGGTTTTTGAGAACCAAGGTTGTCGGGGGAAACTGTCCGCCACGAACACCTATGGGACCGGAGCCCCTTGTCTGTGCGGTACGAGGGCGGAGGGAGCACAAAGAGCAGATCGTGACGAGCACGCGGGCAGTTTTACCCAGGTTCGGGCCGCGGTAGACGCGTAAAACCCTACTCCTGCTTGGTTGTGTATTGAGTTTGAGCGCTCGGGAGCTTGAAGAAGCAGCTACACCAGGCGCGAGAGTGAACTAGGTTCCGAACCCCCTCCACGTTGTGCATGGGCCTCCTTTTATAGTGCAAGGGGTCACCGACAGGTGTCAACGTAGGAGAAAGGGGTAAAAATGTAAAAGAGGTGGTAGTTGCAACAGTGCGGGAACAGTGGAGCTACAGTACAGAACAGTGGTCTATACCTACTTTAACAGTGGGGGACAAGGGCATTTAATGCCCGTCGCCGTCGACCCCAAAAGCTCCCGCCTTAGCGTCTCCGTCCGCCACGGCGATGGATCCATCACCGTGGAGTGCCACCGTGTACCCCAGGCTGCACAGCCATCCGCCACGCGTCCCCGGATAGGCCCCAGGGCGACGCGTGGGCCGATGAGCTGGAGCGCGGGCACACAGCGCAGCATCCCCGACAAGCACCTTGCCGGGGCTTTGGTCTTGCCGGGCCCGGGAGCTTGTCGCTCCCCGGGCCCCTTGCCGGGGCGCACATAGCGCCGAGGCGTTGTCTTCTAGTCTTCCTGGCAAGCTCCTCTTGCCAGGGTCTTGTGTTGGTGGAATGGTCTTGAGCCTGGTACGGCCTTCCCGGCAAGCTCCTCTTGCCGGGGTCTCGGTCTTATGTCTTGTATACTTTGTTTTTGAATGGTTTAATAGGGAGCAGGAAGGTCTCCGGCGAGCACGCAGTAAACCTTGCCGCGGGAAGCTGCAACTGCCCGTGCACAAGTTGGGGTACTGGGGTACCCCTACCTCAGTACACCGACAGGAGCCCCCGGGCCTGGGCCACACACGGTGCCGAGCGCTGTTGGGCCAGGCCCAAAACAGTGCACGGGCACCCGCGGCCCACGGCGCGCCGAATCCACTTCCATATCCGCCGCACCCCACGGTAACGGCACGCGTCGATTGCGGCGCCGTGGGATGGGACGTGCCCACGATCTCTTAATGGAAAGGGAGAAACGCCCCCCACTCCCCCATAAAAGCAGAGGGAGCAGGCGCGGTTCCCCTCCTTGCGCTCTCATTACGTCGTCTTCCTCCTCCAAAGATTCCTTCTTGCGCTCTGCCTCCACATCTCCGCCGCCGCCGAGCTCTTCGTCCCCCTCCTTCCACCGCATCCGCCATGGCCCCAAAGACCGACAAGGCGAAGGCGGAGAAGGCCAAGCGGGAGAAATCGGAGCAAGCGGCCAAGCTCATCGCGTACCGGAAGCGGCACGTCGTCTTCCCGCCGAAGCTCGGCGTGCGGGAGCTCTGGAACAAGTATTACTTGTTCTGGTCCAAGGGAACCGACGCGCATCCCCGCACGTGAGCGTACCCGGCCGCCGCCAAGGACAGCTATCCCGGCGGGTACTACTTTTTCGCTGCCTTTTTCCATTGTGGTCTCTGTCCTCCTTTCTCGAACTTCTTCTGCGACGTCATGAACACATATGGCCTCCATCTGCTTGACTTCACCCCCAACGCCATTCTCACCATGGCCGTTTTCGCACACATGTGCGAAAACTTTATAGGAGTCCACCCCAATGTAGCCCTCTTTAGACACTTCTTCACCCCTAGAGCCGAGGCCGATGCCCCCCTCTCCGGAGGAATTTCTTGGGTCTTTCGTCTGAATAAGAAAGGGGCGTACTTGCCGGGGGAGCTCCGCGGCAAGTGGGAGGAATGGCGAGCGGAGTGGTGCTGGATCGTAGAAGACCAGCCGCAAGCCTTCACCGCGCCGCGCACAACACCCATCGTGCGCGGCAGGGATTGGAGTGAGCTGGACTCGGACGACGTCAAGCTCAACATCGCCCTCGTCCGGATTCTTCGTCTTCGGTTGGCCAATCTTTCAGTTGCTGAGGTGGGCGCAGACTTCCTCCGCCGGCGCATCGCCCCTCTCCAAGACCGGAAGAGGCCGGCCTGGGAGTACGGCGGCCCGGCAGACATCATGAGGCTGCGCCCCGGGCTCAATTTCAACTTCACCACGCTGGAGCTGCGGGGAATGGTACGAGAACTCTTCAAGTACGACCCGACGCACCCCGAGTGGTTCAGGACTCCCCGGGAAGTGGTGCCGCTCTGCAACAACGCCGTCAGGGATCGGATCCTCGCCATGATGCCCATGTGTGACTCGCATGGCTTGGACCGCACGTGGATCGCCCCGAAGCCCATCGACGTCCTCAACTTCTACGACAACCTCGCCGAGGTGGCGAAGAACAAGGAGGACCTCAAGCTGCATACGCGGGACACCACCGACCAGGAGATCGCCTACATAGCTTCTCGGGCCGAGGAGGCCGCCGCAGCCGCGGCGGCAGGAGTCTTCGGATTCTCGCCGGAGGAGGCGGAGGCTGAGGACGCGTCCACCCAGGCGGAGGAGGCGGAGATCCGCAGGTTGCTGAATCTTCCACCCGACGCGCTCGCCGGGGTCCCCTCGCTGAGGCACTCCGGGATCCACGGGATCGCGGCGGAGGCCGCGGCAATGGAGGGCACCGCCGGAGGGAGCAGAGGCGCCGCGAGGGGCGGAGGCGCCAAGGGAAAGGGGGCCGCGGCGCAGGACGCCGGGCCCAGCGAGCCGGCCGGGGCAGAGGAGGAGGAGGAGGCCGAGGACTCCGGTGGATCCACGGAGTTGTACGCCGACGACCTCTCCTCGTCGGAGAGCTCCCCGCCCCCGGCAAGCCCGAGGCAGTCCCCGGCGAAGCGCCTCCGCAAGGCGGCGACGGGGGAGAGGGCGCAGGCGCCCCGGCAACAGCCACCTCGCCCGGCAGCCCCCCGGGGGAGCCAAGCCGCGCCAAGGCCGTCCGGCGCACCAGCCGCAGCGGAGGCGGCCCGTGCGCGGACCACGACGGAGGCGCCCCGCAGGCCGGCAGGGAGCCGGCAGGGGTCTTCTCGGAGCGGAGCAACGGCTCCGCCCGCTCCTCGGGCGCCGGCAGCCACAGGGGCTGGATCTTCGCAGCCCCCAGCCCCGGTGAACACCAAGCGCGCGAGGGAGTCTTCGTCTTCTGCTCCCCGCGCCGACGCGCCCACGGTGGAGTATGACTTCTCCGCCCTGAGCGAGGACGACGAGGAGGACCAGGAGTAAGAATCCAAGGGTTTATATCTTCTTGATTTTTGTCTTGATTTTTTGTTGATGTTGACTCTGTTTATTGTTCTGATTTCAGGACCCTGGCCCATCGCGCGGCGAAGAAGGCCAAGGCGCCCGAGGCTGAGGTCGCGGAACACTCGGCAGCCGCGGCAACAGGGGGTGTGCCGGAGCCGAGCCTGCCGGATCCGAGCGCTGCTCCGAGGAGCAGCCCCCAGCGTAGCCCGCAGCGCAGCCCCCAGCGTAAGTCTGGGGTTCTCTCTTTTCGCTTGTCGGGGAACGCCTGAGGACTTGGTTTTGTCTTCATGTCTTGACATCTCTTGTTTTGTTCCGTGTAGAGGTGGAGCCACAGCGGGAAGAGCGCCCGGAGCCGGTCGTTGAGGAGCCGCAGGCCCCGCTGTCCCCGCCAAGGCAGGACTCTCCGGCAAGGGAGAGCGCTCCGCCAAGGGCGGGTACTCCGCCGAGGCAGAGTACCCCGCCAAGGGCGAGCAGCCCGGCGAGGGCGGCCACTCCGCCAAGGCCGAGCTCCCCGGCGAGGGAGCCCGTCGCTGAGGACGTCCGCCAAGGTAAGCCTTGTGACTTGTCTTCTTGGCTTGCCTCTTTTTTGGATATTTGCTTGAATCTTGAATTTCTTTTTCTTCTTCTTCTTTTTAGATCTTCCTCCTCCTGCGCCCATGGAGACGGAGGTCATCGACCTTGAGGAGGAGGGCGCGCAGGGCGGCGGCGGCGACGCTCCTGTCATTGAAGAGGTGGCCGAGGCCGCCGAGCCGGCCGCGCAGGAGACTGCCCCAGCTGCGGACGCAGCGGCCGGGGAGAGGGACGGTGACCGCACCGCCAACCCGGAGGCGGCGGGAGCATCAGATGCTGCACCGGCCACCGGCCCCTCCGCCGGCGAGGAGCAGAGGTACTATCTCGAGGCCCCCAACGGCGTCTTCATCCAGATGCCTTGGGGGTCTTCATCGCGAGCTCCTGCGGAGGGCGAGGCGTTCGATGGAGAAGTCCTCGCCTCCGCAGGCTTGAAGATCGTCGAGGCGCCCGGCGGGAGTGAGGGGCCCGAGGAGGAGAGGTTGCTCCGCCAGCTCCTGGCCCTTTACCGGGCCAGGCAGGCAAAGCTCGACTCCCGGGAAGCTCTTGCCGCCAAGGCCGCGGCGGAAATGGAGAAGCGTGCGGCGGAGCTCAGCGCCGCCAATCAGGCAGCCCTCCGCGAGGTGGCGGAGGAGCGGGAGCGTCTCGCCGGCGAGTACCAGGAATGGGTGCTCGAGAAAGCTGAAGCGGAAGAACAGCAGCGTCTCGCCGGGGTGGAGATGTCCCGGCGAGAAGGAGAGCTCGCGCAGCGGAAGGTCGAGCTGGACTCCCATGAGGAGGACCTTATCGCTCGCGAGGCTGCCGTTGGCGGGGAGCTGAAGGAGGCGAAAGCCGCCGCGGTTGCCGCGGAAGACGCCAAGAAAGAGCTCGCCGCCAAGGTTGAACAGTTGGAGAAGGCGATGAAGGTGAGCACCGAGAAGGTTGCCGCGCTCATCTTGGAGCGCGAGAAGGATGCTCACACAAACTCCGAGCTTCAGGTGAGTCTCTCCAAGAGGGGCGACGAGCTGAAGGCCGCCAAGGACTCCATTGAGGACTTGGAGCTGAAGGTCACCACTCTGAAGGAATCGCTCGATGCTGCCCGGGCTCAGGAGGCCAAGTTGAAGGATGAGCTCCGCAAGGAGCGGACCTTGGTGGAGAACGTCAACAAGGCGTCCGAGCTCTTCCGGCAGACCATTGAAGTGTGGACCGAAGAGCTGGTTTCTTCTGCGTCCAATATTCACCAGGAGTTGCTGGCGTTGAAGGTCGAACATCTCATCTACTCGCCGGATCCGGATCTCCCGCACAGCGCCAGGCTCAGCCTCTTCTTCAGAGGGGTCGCGCCGGCCCTCGCAAGTCTCCGGAACCGCATCCCCGCGCAGCTGGCCGAGGAGTCGCGCCTGCTCTGCGCGGGAACTCTGGAGCGGGTGCTGACGAAGATCGTGTACCGCAACCCGGGAATCAACCTCACGAACGTTCTTCGCAGCTTGCCGGCTGATGCAGACACGGAGGCCCTGAAGGAGCAGGTCGGCCACATCATCGCCAAGGTGGCAAAGCTTGGCAGGAAGGAAGGCGACCGCGTAGACTAGGGCTCCATTATCTTTATCTTGTTGCTGCACATTATGTCATGAACTTATTAGTCCATCGCGACAATTTATCCTTTGTAAGATATTCACTTTATTTTGATCAATCAGTGCAATGTTATCTTCCTTGTCTCAATCTTTTGACTTTGTATGTTTTTCACCCTACGCCCCCGGGGAGCTTGCCGGCAAGGGGCCCTTGCCGCGAGCGCCGAGTGCTGGACTCTGAGCAGCCTGCTGGCCAAGGTCCTCGCCGGCAAGCAACCTTGCCGCAGCTGGTCGCAGCGCACTTAGCTTGCTGAGCGTACTCGGAAACGAAGCAAGGGCGCGACACTTGTCGCAGCTCACTTAAATCGTTGAGTGGACTCGAAAACAAGATAAGGGTGCGGCAAGCTACGGGTAGGTTCCTCCGCGCACAGGTTTTCCATACAAAATGTGATCGTTCAAGGAAGACAACTCCAAAATTTGAAATTTGAACTGGTCAAATTCTAACAACTTATCTTTC